>CM045734.1:53853563-54018563 GCA_024760905.1 Plotosus lineatus
TGTGAAACATAATATACTGTTGTTTGTGTTTTGTTTTTTTCTTCCCCAGTGGTTGAAATCTGAGTCACATACAGTCGACCCCCAACTTACGAAGACCCCTGTGTACGAAATCCCCGGATTACGAAAAACATTTTCCTGAGTTTCCGTCCCCGAGATACGAAACAACCCCCTCTTACGAAAAGAAATTCAAAATTCAAACGCACCAATCAAAATTTCACACGTGCGCGTTGCTCTCTCATTGGCTGTCTCTCAACATCCCACCCCGCTGGCCTCCCAGATAAAGACAGAAGGAAGTTTCACTTTTTAGTTTAGTTTTTAAGTTGTTGTAATTCAGTAAATGTTTAATAAATGTGGGTGCATTTAAGCCCATCTGGAATTCCGATCCCTCAAGGAATCAAATTAAAGTTGAGTTTGTCAAGCAGGGAATGCGCTTTGAATTCACGTCTTGTAGGCGTGGCCCACAGCGCGTGTACGAGAGAGGGACAGAGAGAGAGAGAGAGAGAGAGAGAGAGAGAGAGAGAAGGAATAACACTTTAGTTTTTAGCTTTTAAAGTTGTTTAATTCAGTAAATGTTTAATAAATGTGGGCGCATTTGAGCTTATCTGGAATTCCGATCACTCAAAAAAAAAAAAAAATAAAATAAATAAATAAATTAAAAATGCAGCCATGAGGCGGGGGGGAACACTAACCAGTGTCTCTCCCCCTCATGCCGATCCCAAGCCCAGAGAAATGCAGAGGGTTGTGTCAGGAAGGGTATCCGACGTAAAACCAATGCCAAACTTTTATGATGCAAATCAGAAGTATTACCCCATACCGGATCGGTCGAGGCCCGGGTTAACAACGACCGCCATCAGTGCTGTCAATCAACAGGGTGCTGATGGAAATTGGACTACTGTTGGTCGAAGACGTCGAAGAAGGAGAGGTGGGAGGCGTGTCCGTAGGCAGAGAGAGAAGAAGAAAGGCATGAGTCTAGGACTGAGAGTGGGGACTTTGAATGTTGGAACTATGCAAAGAAAAGGTAGAGAGCTGGCTGACATAATGCAGAGGAGGAAGGTGGACATACTGTGTGTTCAGGAGACCAGGTGGAAAGGTAGCAAAGCTAAAAGCTTAGGAGCAGGGTTTAAGCTGTTTTATCATGGTGTGGATGGGAAGAGAAATGGAGTAGGAGTCATCTTGAAGGAGGGGTTTGTCAGGAATGTTCTAGAAGAGAAAAGAGTGTCAGACAGAGTGATGGGTCTCAAGTTAGAAATTGAAGGTGTAATGCTCAATGTTGTTAGTGCTTATGCCCCACAGGCAGGATGTGAGCTAGAAGAGAAGGAGAGACTCTGGAGTGAGTTGGATGAAGTGATGCAGAGTACCCCAAGAGGTGAAAGACTGGTCATTGGTGGAGGCAACAGAGGGGACGAGGAAGTGATGGAGACAGGAACGCAGAAGGACAGATGTTGATAGATTTTGCAAAAAGGATGGAAATGGCTGTGGTGAACACTTTCTTCCAGAAGAAACAGGAGCATAGGGTGACTTATAAAAGCGGAGGTAGGAGCACACAGATAGACTGCATCTTGTGTAGGCGATGTAATTTGAAGGAAGTCCGTGACTGCAAAGTTGTGGGTGAGTAGTGGGTGAGAGTGTTGCCAAACAGCATAGGATGGTGGTATGCAGGATGACGCTGATGGTGAGGAAGGTGAAGAAGGCAAAGGCAGAGCAGAAGACAAAGTGGTGGAAGTTGAAAATGGAAGCGTGTAGTGTTGTGTTCAAAGAGGAGTTGAAACAGGCTTTGGGTGGCCAGGAAGTGTTTCCAAATAACTGGACAACCACAGCAAATGTGATCAGGGACACAGGTAGGAGAGTACTTGGTGTGTCCTCTGGAAGGAAAGTAGATAAGTGGAATGAGGAAGTGCAGGAGTGTGTACAAAGGAAGAGGTTAGCTAAGAAAAAGTGGGACATAGAGAGGACCGAAGAGAGTAAACAGGAGTACAGGGAGACACAGCATAAGGCGAAAGTAGCAGTGGCTAAGGCCAAACAGAGGGCGTATGATGACTTGTATGATAGGTCGGACAGTAAAGAGGGAGAAAATGATCTATACAGGTTGGCACAGCAAAGAAATAGAGATGGGAAGGACGTGCAGCAAGTTAGATTGCTATAGGACAGAGAGGGAAATGTATTGACTGATGACAGAAGTGTGCTGAGAAGATGGAAAGAGTACTTTGAAGAGCTGATGAATGAGGAAAATGAGAGAGAAAAAAAAGAGTAGAAGAGGTGACCATTGAGGAGCAGGATGTACCAAAGATCAGTCAGGGTGAAGTGAGGAGGGCATTGAAGAGGATGAAGAATGGAAAGGCAGTTGGTCCTGATGATATACCTGTGGAGGTATGGAAGTGTCTAGGAGAGGTAGCAGTAGATTTTCTGACAAGAACATTCAACAAGGTCCTAGAGAGTGAGCAGATGCCGGAGGAGTGCAGGAGAAGTGTGCTGGTGCCCATTTTTAAGAACAAGGGAGACGTGCAGAGTTGCGGCAACTACAGAGGGATAAAGCTGATGAGCCATACGATGAAGTTATGGGAAAGAATAGTGGAAGCTAGACTAAGGGTAGAGGTCAGCATTTGTGAACAACAGTTTGGTTTCATGCCAAGAAAGAGCACCTCAGATGCAATGTTTGCTTTGAGGATGTTAATAGAGAAGTACAGAGAAGGTCAGGGGGAACTACATTGTGCCTTTGTGGATCTGGAAAAAGTATATGACAGGGTGCCAAGAGAAGAACTGTGGTATTGCATGAGGAAGTCTGGAGTGGCAGAGAAGTATGTTAGAGTGGTGCAGGACATGTATGAGAGATGTAAGACAGTGGTGAGGTGTGCTGTCGGTGTGACCGACGAATTCAAGGTGGAGGTGGGACTACATCAAGGGTCAGCTCTGAGCCCCTTCTTGTTTGCTATGATGATGGACAGGCTGACAGACGAGGTGAGACAAGAATCTCCATGGACTATGATGTGTGCAGATGACATTGTGATCTGTAGTGAGAGCAGAGAACAAGTGCAGGAAAATCTAGAGAGGTGGAGGTATGCCCTGGAAAGGAAAGGAATGAAGGTTAGCCTCAGAAAATCAAAATACATGTGTGTAAATGAGAAGGACCCAGGAGGAACGGTGATGTTACAGGGAGCTGAGATAAAGAAGGTGGAGGATTTTAAGTACTTAAGCTCAACAATCCAGAGCAATGGAGAGTGTGGAAAAGAGGTGAAGAAGCATGTGCAGGCAGGCTGGAATGGTTGGAGAAAAGTGTCCGGTGTGATGTGCGATAGGAGAGTGTCAGCAAGAATGAAGGGAAAAGTGTACAAGACGGTGGTGAGGCCAGCGATGTTGTCTGGCTTAGAAACAGTGGCGCTGAGGAAAAGGCAGGAGGCAGAGCTGGAGGTAGCGGAGATGAAAATGTTGAGGTTCTCTCTGGGAGTAACGAGGATGGATAGGATCAGAAATGAGTATATCAGAGGGACAGCCCATGTAAGATGTTTTGGAGACAAAGTCAGAGAGGCTAGATTGAGATGGTTTCGACATGTACAGAGGAGGGATAGTAAGTATATTGGCAGTAGGATGCTGAGGTTGGAACCACCAGGCAGAAGGCCCAGAGGAAGACCAAAGAAGAGATTTATGGATGTGGTGAAGGAAGACATGAAGGTCGTTGGAGTCAGAAAAGAAGATGCAGAGGACAGGGTGAGATGGAGGTGGATGATTTGCTGTGGCGACCCCTGAAGGGAGCAGTCGAAAGTAAAAGAAGAAGAAAAAATAAAATTAAAGTCGAGTTTGTCAAGCAAGGAATGCGCTTTGAATTCCACGTGTGGGCGTGGCCCGCAGTACGCTCGAGAGAAAACGAGAGAGAGAGAGAGGTGTGTGTTAATAAAATGTTTAATAATGGTTTAATTAATAAATGTTAATAAAATGTTTAAAAGGTTTAAGAAATAATTTCATTTTACTTTTACCACATATTTCATACAAAATTGGTGTACTTTTACCATTTTTAAAGGGTTTATCCAGTCTAAAGACTGGAGCCTTGGAACGAATTAGGCGTTTAACATATAAGATGCGACCCCTACTTACAAAATCCCCGCAATACGAAAAGGGCTCTGGAATGGATTAATTTCGTAAGTTGGGGGCCGACTAGACTTTGAAGCTGTGATAATGTAGACTCCTTACAAAAACAATGGCAAAAAACCCCCAGGAAAAATTCAACTGTGTTTTAGCCTCTCACCCCAACAAACATTTTTGAAACTGTTGTGATTACATGGAGCACAAATTATATTAATCCTTATTATTAGTTCTATAAAAAGTATTAAATACCAAAATGAGTATATTAATATAAACCTGCAATTTGAATTACAGTCAGTGCTTCTGTTAAAGAAAAACATTACCACCTCCAAACCAATCAGAACTGAGCAAAGCGATGGTATCTTAATCACACTTCGCCCAGCTCAAAAACCATCATGAATAAATACAAATAAATCACAAATATAGACTATTAAAAAAATAGAGGCAGGATAGAGAGAGATGGAGGTAGAGATAGATAAAGGCGATGGAGGCAGAGATAGAGAGTCAGACAGGAAGGCAGATAGAGACAGAAAGGGAGGGAGGGGGAGAGAGAGAGCGATGGATGCAGAGAGAGACAGGGAGGCAGAGAGAAGGGGGGATTTGAAAGAGAAACAGGGAGGAAGAGAGAAGAGAACAGAGAGAGATGGAGGCAGAGAGGGAGGCAGAGGCAGCGACAGAGAGGGAGAGGCAGAGGGAGAGAGTGAGGGAGACAGGAAGAGAGAGAGAGAAACAGGGAGGGAGAGGCAGAGAGGGAGGCAGATAGAGAGGGAGGCAGATAGGCAGAGAAAGAGAGAGTGAGGGAGGCAGGGAGAGAGAGAGAGAGAGAGAGAGAGAGAGAGAGAGAGAAACACAGGGAGGGAGAGGCAGAGCGGGAGAGGCAGACAGAAAAGGAGAGGGAGAGAGGGAGAGAGAGAATGCATAAAAAAGCAGTTTTTAAAGCCTCACTAAACCTCATTGACTTCAACAAACCTTCTAAACATTCATGAGAAACTCAGTGTGTGTGTGTGTGCGCGCACACGTGCTGGTAGTAAATCTGCTGAAACCAATTTCACACTCTGAACTCTATTTAAGTGATGGTAATAGTTCCATATTGAAATGTTTAAGATTCTGTTTGACTTTTATTGACTCAGCTTTATACTGCTGAGGAACTTTTCATCTAAACAACTTCATTTAGTAATTATTTGATCAGACATTCCATTTTATGAACAATCTATCAAAGAAAGAAGCAGCCCCAGTGTTTCAAAAAAGTGTGTATGTGTGTGTGTGTGTGTGCGTGTGTGTGTGAGCGTGTGTGCATGTACATGCATGTGTACCTTATCACAGTGCAGCTCCAGGTTCAGGTCTCCTTTGTTGGTGTGGAGACGAACGTAGGCTTTCTTCTTCACGTACTGGTAACGAACTGCATCGTCTGCAATAGCATCTGAACCCAAACCAGAAAAAACAGGAATTTAGTCTTCATCACACAGAACTCTTGCTCCCTGTGACTGCCTGTGTCTCTGCGTTTGCCTGTGTCTGCACACACACAATCTTTGATCATGAACTCAGCTTACAGGACATAACTTTTTCATGATGATTTATGGGACTATTATGAGCATAACATTAATTATTCCATTTACAGATCCTGATTTCCAGGCGTGGGGGCGTTCCTGTGTGGCGTTTGCTTGTTCTCTTCTGTTTATGTTGGTTTCCACCGTGTGCTCCGGTTTCCTCCCACTGTCCAAAAACATGCACAGTCAGCTGTTCCAAATTACCTATAGGTGCGAGTGCGAGTGTGAATGTTTGGGAGTGTTGGCTTTGCAATGGGGGGGAGCTGTCCAGGGTGTACCCCTCCCTCACCCAGAGTGGGCTGAGCTGGGTAAGAGCATCCCCTGTGAACCTAATTAGGATTAAGTGGCTTAGAAAATGAATGAATGAGCCATGAATGAATATTATGTTATATCACACAGGGGACACTCTGTTTGTACATTGTATTTAAAATAAATTAATAAATAATTTTCCTTGAGATGATTAAGGCCCTGGCGGCAATAGATTGCAGGTTATGCACATATTTGCATGCATTTAGATTTAATAACCCAACTCGTACAAACTCTGGGGCGTGTTTGTGCAAATCACAAGACTTCGGCATGTTTGAGAGCCAAACCCAAGCTGTCCCTGCTGGAGACATTATTTTGATTCCAAAAAATAGTGTGAAATCCTGTGGAGTAAACGTGAGCGGTTTGTATTGCTTAAAAAAAGAATAAAGATAGGAGGTGAACATGCGTGATTATCGTACCTGCTTCATGTACGGTGGCTGGAGCCATCGCAGTGGACGTGAAGGAAGCGGATACTCGACCTGTAGAGTAATGCGCCTGGAACAGTGGCGCGCACGCACGCACACACATACACACACAAACACACACACAAAGGTTCTCAAGTGTAATGTATAAAATTGCACTCTTATTCCATATTCCGCTTTTAATATACATTTCTTGTGAAAGTGAGTAAGTGAAGGAACCGTGGGAGCAGCACAGGAAGTGCGTGGATGTTCAGAACTTTTATGAACAAACATTTCCACTCGACATGTTTTTAATAAACATGCAACTCTACTAATAAACATTACGAGCAACTTTTGGAAAGAGGTGAAGGCCGAGAGAGAGAGGGATGGAGGCAGGGAACAAGAGAGAGAGAGAGAGACATGCAGGCAGACAGTCAGAGAGATGTAGACACAGAGAGAAAGAAAGAGAGAGAGAGAGATGTAGGCACACACACAGAGAGGGAGAGAGAGAGAGAGAAATGTAGGCACACAGAGAGAAAGAGAGAGAAAGAGAAAAGATGGCAGCAGACAGCAGGAGAAATAAAAAGTAAACAGAGAGAAATGGAGTCGGAGAAAGAACTAGAAATAAAAAACTATTAATAGAAATCAAATTTTGTATTAAAATGAAAAACGATAAATTACGAACTGCTCTGTACGGCCGCTTGAATCCGCTGATGACTGGAATTTGTAGATTTCTGTAAACATGCACGTTGCCAACAGTAAACTTGCTGTCATGGGGTGGATAAACAATTCACTCACTCATTCGCCGAACCGTTTATTCCTTCCTTTAGGGTCACAGGGACGCTGCCCCCTTGTCTCAGCCGATACCGGAAAAAGGTGGGGTACACCCTGAACGGCTCACCACATCAGACACAACCATTCACACTCATAGCCACACCTAGCGGCAATTTGAAACAAATAATTATCCTAATGTGCACGTCTTTGGAAACCGGAGTACCTGGAGGAAACCCATGAAAGCAAAGGGAGAACATGTAACCTCCACACAGAAACACCTGAGCGCGGGACTCGAACCCAGGATCTTCTGTCCACCATGTCGCTCAACTAGCAACAGCAGCAGTTATAACATTCCTGAAGGACCCGGCTGTCCCTTGGGCCCTCTTAGAATGTAATGCTTTACATTGCTGCTCAATGATTGGCTGATAGATAGTAATCACATCAACAGTCAGGTGTAACACCGAGGATGAGATCTGAGCTTTGTAAACTTTACAAGGTTAATACTTCCAGACAAATCATAGCCACGCTCACCTCTTTTATTTTTATTAAAAAAAAAACAAAGAGGAAGCAAAATCATAATAATAAAGAAATACAAGTACGAGTATGAAAGTGCTTCATTTCCTCCTTGTACTCGAAACAATCTGTCTGAACAGTCGAACCTTGTGTTCTCCTGTGGAAAACTGCCATGCCATGGAAACTTGCTATACATTAGCAGATTTCCGTTGTGGATAGACATGGTAATGAAGCCAAGCCTGTCAGCGGACGTTAGATGCTGAGCTGTCACACACACTGCTGCACATTTCACCCCCCATAGAGCATCACACCACCTGAGAGATAAAAAAAAGTAACGGCATTCGTTCCCACATTCTTCCATCGAAGGCAACATTTTATTCGCTTGATATTAGTTTACAATCTTTTAGAATAATACAGCCGCAAAGGGCATAGCATGTGTTGTATCCGCGGTGCGTGTGCAGCGGCGAGCTGAGACCAGAGATTCTTGCCTCTGAACCCGCCAATTAAAGCAACAGTTCGCTGAAGAGACTGAGCATGCAGTGTTAATCGAGCTGAAAGAATGTGGGCAGATGTGCCAGAGCCGGAGCTAATCTAAGAGCGAGGGAAGCAAAGTCGGAGTAGTGAATCCCACCCCCCCCAAAGAGAGAGAGAGTGAGTGAGAGAGCGAGCAAGAGAGAGAGAGAGAGAGAGCGCGAGCTCAGAGATGCTACACAGTCCGCAGCACGACTCATGATGAGTCACGTTCGGGGCACGTCATGCTTCTGAAACGCAGTGTTCTTTTTCGCCGTGTCACTTTTAACATGACATGACACAGTGACTGATGGTTCACACTCATGCTGTCATCATCTCCTCACTGTGTGTGTGTGTGTGTGTGTGTGTGTGTGTGAGTGACTTGTAACAAATTAAGCGAGACGGTATCTTCTGCTCCAGTTGCTGTGTAAATGTATCTGTGTTTTAGGGACAAGATTCATCTTAAAATGCACACACACACACACACACACACACACGGAGTATTACAAATACCTTAGCGTTCATATTGTCAATTAACTGGACGGGGTTAAGAACACTCCTGAACTTTACAAGAAGGGCCAGAACCGCCTCTATTTTTTGAGGAGGTTAGGTTGTTTAACATCTGTCGGACACTGCTCAGGATGTCCTAGGAGTCTGTCATGGCCAGCACTATCCTATTCTGTTGCATGCTGGGGCAGCAGATGCTTACACGATCCACAAGGCCAGTAACATTGTGGGGATGGAGCCAGACTCTCTGACGTTGGTGTCTGAGGGGCGAATGTTGTCCAAAATAAAGGCGATACTGAACCATACCTCCCACCCGCTTCACAACCTGCTGATCAGTCACAGGAGCCGTTCAGTGAGGGACTGATTTCACCGAAATGCACAACTGAACCACATAGGAAATCATTCCTACCTGTGAACATTACACTGCAAGCTCATCCCTCATCCCTATAGCAACAACATCCACTGTTATATACTTACATTCTACTGTTTATCAGATTGATAATACTGTACATATTACTCACTTCTCATTTCAGACTCGCATAGTTATACATCTGTAGATTCTTATATATATATATATATATATATATAAAATTATAAATAGTTTTTTTTTCTTAAATTTTCTTTATCGTGACTTTGTGTCACACTCAGGGATGACAACAGCAAAATATATTTTCAGCTGAAGTTTAGCCCGGGGGTGTGTGTGTGTGTGTGTGTGTGTGTGTGTGTGTGTGCGGTCTGGGGGCGGGGTCCAGGGCGGAGCTTGTTTGCTATCTACATATCATCTAATGCATAGAATAATTGGAATATTTGCAATACATCTGCGAGAACCATAATTGATCAGGTCGTTGCAATAAACACACAAGGCTTTGGCGAGTTTCATAAAGAATTCTGACGTCGCCGACAAAGGTTCCGATACGTTCTGAGTCTGTTTGCCGATTTTCACCTAAAATTTTACAATCTTTTCTAGCCATTCCCACTTAAACTTATTCTTCACATCTTTATCTATTTCCAACACGCGGGATTCCTCTTCTTTCAATAAAGTTCGCACCATTTTCGGGATTTTCTATCCAGACATTCTCTTCGTAAAAATACAGCACGCTACCATTTGCATTGAGCTGTGTCACTTTACGCTATAAAGCTTAAAACACCCAATCAACGAGCGGATTACAATATGTGAGGCGCTCCACCGAAAGTAGGTGCTTGTCGCAAGTTCACTTGCTTGTGCTTGAAACAAAACGTGGCTTATCCGGACTTTCAAGTGCGCCGTTGAATACTTGGTTAGTACTCAGGCTTTACTACACACACACACACACACACACAATTTTAGGGGTATATCTGAGGATTTAATTATATAAAACTGACCACGCTGAGACCCTCGGGTGTTGTGTTTAATCAGGCAAATCGCCAATATTTCAGATCTAAAAAAATATGAAAATATATTAGCCACATCTTTCCCTGAAGCATCTCTATCTAAACCTTTCTGACTGAATGCACGCACATTATCCACCCGGCCAATCAGCTCTCGTCCTCTCCTCCAAAGTGAACCCACAAGCAAAGAAAGAGATGAAAGATTGATTTCCTGGGAAAAGTCACCGACTGCCTCAGGGTTTTCTGCACAGTCCACTTACCGCATTGAATTTGTCGGTTTTCTTGGCCGCGGGCTCTTTCATGGTAGAAGCCAGTAGCTCATCGCCCTTATACTCCTTATAGAGCTCAGCCAGAGTCTCGCGCGTCTCCAGGTTCGTGCTGTTCAGGTGATATGCCGGGTCCTGCTTCGCCTTCTCCTCGTCTACAGAGCCAACAGACAGAACACAGGACGTACTCAAACACGGCAAACGGCAGAGCGGAACATCTGGACGAACTCCGTTACCATCCCGAAAACATGTTGCAGAATGAAGAAAACTGTTCCATGCGCTCTGGGATAGAAATCTAATCGATTCATTTACGCTTTTATTTCTCATACAGCAGCAACATCAGCATGGACAGCAGTTCTGATCATAACAAATCGAACCTTTATAATCAAGGGGATCAGTTACAGATGTTACACATGTACAAGTCATCATGTGATTACATCTGTGATGGCTTACACATGCTTCCATGTCTCAGACCTAGTTGCCAATCATCAGATTTTCATCTGTGCATTGTTTTATTTGAGCCATTTGGACATCACATACCCCACATCGGTTGGTCGGAGACGGTCACCAACTCAAAAATATCAAATGCAGTCACCATAGAGTCGCCCAAATGAGATCGGGCTTCACATCTGTGAGACAATCGCTTGAATACACTCGTTCTAATACATTATAATCGCTAAACTATACAGTGGTACCTCACTTTACGAAAGTCTCACCAAACGAAAAATGCAGCTTAAGAAACGCATTTTCCTAAAATTTTTGTCTCTGGATACGAAACAAGTTCACGTTATGAAAGCGCCATCTTAAAAATTCAAACACACCATTCAAACACAAACATAATGGATATTTTACTATACAGTGGTAACTCACTTTACGAAAGTCTCAACAATTGAAAAATGCAGGTTAAGAAACGCATTTTCCTAATTTTTTTGTCTCTGGATATGAAACAAGTTCACGTTACGAAAGCGCCATCTTAAAAATTCAAAAGCGCCATTCAAACATTCAAACAATGCACGAGCTGCTCTCCCATCAATGACATTCAAACATCCCGCCCCGCTGACCTCCCATTGGCTAGGAGGGATGACGCAGCTCCCTCCCATTGGCTATTATGGAATTCCAGCTACCATGATGCTTTTTGTGTAAAGGACAGAGCTACTGTCGTTTCATGCTTTATTTCTTGACTCAGGCTTTTAACCTGCCATAAACATTTGTAAGATTATAACTCTGCTAAGAAGACATGGTCAACACACACGCGCTCACACACACACACGTGCGTGATTTCCGGTGCGAGTGACAAGAAGAAACTGGCTTGAGTGATATCACAAAGGAATACGGCCTAACCTGTCTACCATCAGTATGATATTGAAGCAGAAGGAGGCCTTAAAAGGTATGCTTTTATCATTTTTAAAGGGTTTAGGGGGTAGTATTGAGAGCCCTGGAACGAATCACACGTTTTACATGTAAAATGCGGTTCAATTTACGAAAAATGCATGTTACGAAAAAGGCTCCGGAACGGATTAATTTCATAAAGTGAGGTACCACTGTAGCTGGAAATTATGTGTTGACCCCTAGTACTAGTGGGGGTGGGGGGTTGGTGGTGGTGGCACCCAAAAAGTGAATGACATCCTGAATATTCAAGTTAAAAATAAAAGAATAAAAAAAAAAATTATCAATTTTTTTTGTAAAACACGCTTTTATAAATTATTGCTAAAACTAATGAATTAACTAATCAATAAAGATTTCTTTGTATTTACAAACCATGAATGTGACTCAATACTCTGTATAATAGAAGAGCCCGACCCAGACTAACAGAAGATAGCCTGGGAAAGTTCATGAGTTTTTCCAACAGGACTAAAAAAATAAACAAACTTAAAAACACAATACAGCCACTATCCGCGTTACGACCTAGACCGGTTCTGACCAACCAGTCGCAAGTCGGATTGGTCGTAAGTCGGATATTTAACACAACGAAACTGAAACCATCCAGCACTCGCTATGAATTCATGCTAAGTGTATTCTTCACCTGCACGTTTTTTCGATATTATGAAATAAACTCGTAGCCTTACTTTGCACTGCTCGCAACATCACTTTCCTATTTCTTTGCCTATTATCTTCCAACCGCGTGAATAGCAACTTTTCCATTTCTGCAATAAGTCCTTCACGCTGTTTTGTGATGATAGTTGACTTAAGGAAGCAGTGAAAGCATATGCAGTCCTTGTCCTTCAAAATTGTAGACACCGTGGAGAAGGAGAGATGGAGATCTCACTTTTACTTTCATTGTCGTCTCCAACAACAGTGCCTGCCTTGCTTTCTTGGTAGAATTGCCATCTGAGGAATCGGACTTCCTCTTGGGGGGGCCATGGTAACGGTGTACAGTAAGTAACTGTAAAATTGTACTGTAAAAAGAGAGGTTAATGCGACGGTATCTACTCACTGAGTGTAGTGGTAGAATGCTGCGAGTGTGAGATGCTGCGATGCTGTGCTGCCACAACTATCTTGCGCGCTGCCGGACATATACAGTAAACTTAAAATAGACATCTGCTAGACGTGGTCATAAGTACGGGTGGCCGTAACTCGCGTACGTCGTAACTCAAATAGTGACTGTACAGTGGTACCTCACCTTACGATAGTCCCAGCAAATGAAAAATCCAGGTTCCAAAAAACATTTTCCAAAATTTTTTGTCTCTGTATACGAAACAAGTTCTCCTTAAGAAACGTGCCAAACATGCTATTGAAACATTCAAACAATGCACGAGCTGCTCTCTCATTGACCATCTTCCTACATCCTGCCCCGCTGGCCTCCCATTGGCTAGGAGGGATGATGCAGCTCCCTCCCATTGGCTATCTCCCAACATCCCGCCCCACTGGCGTCCCATTGGCTAGGAGGGATGGTGCAGTTCCCTCCCATTGGCTATTATGGAGCATCCATAATGCTTTTCGTGTAAAGGACAGAGTTACTGTTGTTTCATGCGTTTTTCGAGTGCGCTCAGTGCAACGTTATCTTTTGGCTCAGGCTTTTAACCTTGCATAAAATTTTGTAAGATTATAACTCTGCTAAGAAGACATGGTCAACACACGCGCGTGTGCATGTGTGATACCCAGTGCGAGTGAAAAGAAGCAGGCTCGTGGCATGCGGTTGGAGTGATATCGCAAAGGAATATGGCCAAACATGTCTACCATCGGTACGATATTGAAGCAGAAGGAGGTCATAAAAGGTATACTTTTATAATTTTTAAAGGGTTTAGGGTGTAGTATTGGGGGCCTTGGAACTAATCACGTGTTTTACATGTAAAATGCGGTTCAATTTACGAAAAATCCAGGTTCCGAAAAAACTTTGGAACGGATTAATTTCGTAAGGTGAGGTACGACTATATTTAAAATATTATTGTATCATTACAAAAACTCACCTGGATCCAAAACTTTCATGTTGTTTTTCACATGGAAAAAATCTGAGACATTAAATTTATCCAGATTGGTTGGGTCCTGAAGGTTCACACACACACACACACACACACACAAAAGAAAGGTATTAAAATGTAACAGTGGCAGGACGTGATCGTCCCCAAACCTAATTACCTTGAGTAGAAAGAAAATAAAAAGTCAGCTGAGGGAGCTGCCTGGTTCTGAGCTCTTGTTGTTGTCCGAGTCTCTCTTTGTTTCGGACTCTCGATTCCATAAATTAAGATTCTTCAAATGTTCTGATTTTTTTTTAAAAACTGAGAGAGTGCGTGTCACGCAGACACTAAAATGAAGTTAGGATTCCCTGAAGTCCTTCAAATTTAGATTCTGTGAATTTTTTATCAAATCTTGACAGATTGTTAGTTGGATTTCAGACTCCCTGAAATTTAGCGCTATAAAAGTAAATCGCTCCTCGGGCAGTAGTGGCCTGATGGTGAAGGGCGCTGGATCGCTGATCCTAAGGTTGGGGGTTCAAGTCCCACTCTCCATAAGGTTGTCAGTGCAGCTAACTGGGTTATCAAAGGCGGGCCATGTTTCTCACTGTCTATGGTGTGAGGTTCATGTAAAAGAACCATTGCTAACTTTCGTAAAGAGGAGCTGCAAAGCCATCAGCATGTTTCTGTCCCTTGCTAAAGGGTTGTGTCAGGAAGGGCATCCGATGTAAAAACCTACGCCAAATCAAACATGCGAATCATTAATATGACTTCCACAAAGATGGAGGCAGATGATTCACTGTCACGACCCCTGAAGGGAACCGCCGAAAGGAAAAGAACAAAAGTTAAATGGCTCCTCATTACAGTTTTACTGTGAAACTCATTTAATCAAACGCACTCATTTTCCAAATCACTTGATCAGTGTGGGGTCACAGGGAGGCTGGAGCCACACTGGGTGAATGAAGGATACACCCTGAACAGCTTGCCAGAGGGTCACTGGGCCAACACAGACACACATGACCATTCAAGCTCACATCCAATTAGCCTAATGTGCATGTCTGTGGCCTGTGGGAGGAAACCGGAGGAAACCCATGCAAGCATTGGTGAGAACATGCGAACTCCACGCAGATACGACCTGGGATTGGGAATTACTGCTGGATTTTTTCGATTCTCCAAATTACCCAGAATACATCATCTTGGCAACGCCACGGTGGCACAGTGCTTCCACAGTGGCACAGTGCTTCACACTTCCGCCTCACAGCACGAAGGTCCTGGGTTTGATTTTTGTGTGGAGTTTTTTCACGTATTCTCTATGTGCTCATGTGGGTTTCCTCCAGATACTCTGGTTTCTCCACAAAGTCCAAAAACATGTACAGTTGGTTAATTCGCTGTCATGAATTGAGATTAAGTGTGAATGGTTGCCCAGTGATGTCACCTCCATTGCCCAGAGTCAGCTGAGATGGGCACGGGCCTCCTCGTGAATATTAATAAGCTTAGAAAACGAATGAATGGATGACATAACTCTTGGAAATTCCGTATTCTGTGTCGATTTTTTTTTTCTCCTGATCAGTAGAAACTTGTAATGTCTGTCTTCCTTTCGGCTTTTTCCCTTTTTTTTTTTTTTTTACTCGGGAGTCGCCACAGCGAATCATCTGATTCGCACGTTTGATTTGGCAGAGGTTTTTACGTCGGATGCCCTTCCTGTCACAACCCTTTATAGCAAGGGACAGAAACACGCTGACGACTCTGCAGCTACTCTTTACGAAAGTCAGCAATGGTTCTTTTACATGCCTCACACCATAGACAGTGAGAGACATGGCCCGCCTTTGATAACCCAGTTAGCTGCACTGGGTGGGACAGTGACAACCTTGGAGAGTGGGACTTGAACCCCCAACCTTTGGATCCACGATCCAGCGCCCTATACCACTAAACCACCACTGTCCCTCAGTAGAAACTTGTAACGACTTTAAAAAATTTTTTTTATAGATTTATTTACCAGGCACTTGAATTAAATACAAATAAATTCCATTCAGTCAATATTTATCAAACAGGATAAAATGTGAAGCTTTTATATGAATATACGCATTAAATATTAAATACCATCAGGGTGTACTTTGGTTATTAAAACTGCAATGCATATTCTGTAGCTTTTCATATTTACCAACTGATGCATGAACAAATATGTTTAAGAGCATGCATGCCCACCCACACACGCCCACCCACAGTAAAGAAGCACAAGGGCAGAGAGGGGGTATCAGTGGGATGAATCAGATTTGGCTGCAGGCTGGAGTGTGATGGGAATGTGATACGGCTGTTCAGTTCTGACTGGACAGTTTGGGAATTTGTCCAAGAACATAAATAGGCAAATCCCTGTCATCTTTCTCTCCTTCTTTCTCTCTCTCTCACACACACACACACACACACACACGTGTGACCCAACAATCAGTATATCAGAGCCAAACCGGTCAAACAGTGAAATAGGACTCCAGCAGGGCCCTCATCAGCATCTCAAACACACACACACACACACTATTTCCAATACCAGAATAAATCCCTGAAATACTTTCCAGTCCCAAAATAGTCAATTTTTTCCAACCCCAAAATAAAACCCAAACATTTTTTAAACTGTTCTCAGTGTGAATCCCGTTTCATCAACAAAGTACGAATACCGTTCCGGTCTCTCCGTCAGCACCCAGACTGACACACCCGAGCTGCACATGACCCTCAGCTCGAACCCGTTTAATCCCGACTCATCCCACCAAAGCTGCTTTCTAAACAAACCCCCTCATTCTTTTTTCTTCAAGACACCAGGGTGACCCTTCAGTAGCACTAAAGTCAAAATGATCCGGCCTGTGGCAGACCTGGACTTAGGCATGTGGAAAGTTCAAGAATGCAAATTCAGGTCAGACTCCACATACCAGTTTTAGTTACACACACACACACACACACACACACACACACACACACACACACCTTTAGCAAGGGAAAGAAACACGCGGACAGCTTTGCAGCTATTCTTTATGAAAGTCAGCAATAGTTCTTTTACATGAACCTCTCACCATAGACAGTGAGAGACATGGCCGGCCTTTGATACCCAGTTAGCTGTACTGGGGGGGGGCATTCTTATCTAGAGCGACTTACAATTATCATTGTAACTGAGCAATTGAGGGTTAAGAGCCTTGCTCAAGGGCCCAACAGTGGTGATAGTGGGGATTGAACCGCTGACCTTCGGTTCAGTAACCCGTCACCTTAACCACTAAGGCATCACTGCCTTGAGGCTCATAAATGACTTGAGTCGAGATATGGTCTTCAACTGTGGCCCAACCACCTGAAGATTCAACATTTTCTGTATTCGGAGATGTTTATCCTTCCTACTGGCTTGAACACCCCGACCCACCCACACACACACTACTCTGGCTCAACTTCAGAAATGTGAAGCTTCAACTCTGTAACCACACAAGCTAAATATACATCTGACGCATCTACTCACAAACCCTACCTGCAAGGTGATGATATCCTGGCGAGTGAACGGCTCATCCGTCAGCAGGTCTTTATAAGTCTTTGTCTTGATGTTGAGCTGCTCGACAGCCTGGACGATACACACAGGATTAATGACCCACTCCACATGGAGTTGTGCGTATAAACACTCGTACTCACCTCATATGAGAAGACATTACCGGTGACTTTGTTGGCTACGATGTGTGAATTGTTAGTGAAGACACTGTACAGGACGGGGCAGTGGTATTTCCCTAAACACACACACACACACACACACCAGATGCTGTTAAACAGCTGTAAATATGCGTGTATGATAGAAATGTATAAATATGTGTGTATGATAGAAAGATAAGCTCGTACCATCGTTGTTCTTGCTGAAGTTCAGCTTGATGAGGGACTTGGCTTCGAGTTTCTAAAACGAGAACAGACGCAGGGATGATGAGAGAGTGTGTAAATAACTCGTGTTCACACAGCTGGAACAAGTGAGTGAGTGGCGTCATTAGGGATGTGCATCTCCATCATCGAGACCATGTCTTACCCATCTTGATGCATTGTCAATCATCCCACACACAAAACAGACAGACAGCAACTCCTTATTCAAAATAATACAACACAATATGATTCACCCAACTACGATTCGATTCAGATCAATATAATTCACCCCGAGGTAATTCCAATCAGCATGATTCATCAAGCTGCTTAATCCTAATTAAAGTCGTGGGGAAGCTGGTGCCCAGCTCAGCCGACTTTGGGTGAGGGCGGGGTACACCCAGGACAACTCACCAGGTCATCTCAGTGCAACACACAGAGACACACAACCATTTGCACTCACCTCACACTCTTAAGGGTGATTTCGAACAGCCAATAAGTCTACTGTGCACGTCTTTGGACTGTGGGAGGACAGGGCAGTTTTACACAGAAATTCCCGAGCCTCAGGAATCAAACCCAGGGCCTCCTCGCTGAGAGGCAGATGTGCTGACCACACCACCATGCCCCCAGCATGATTTACTCCACTGCAATACAGTGTGAATCGATACAATTTGATTCCATTCAATACAATTCACCCCACTTTAATTCAACACGATTTAATTTAAACCAGTATGATTCACTCCACTGTAATACAGTACAGTGTGAATCAACATGATTTGAATCAACTTAATCTGAAATCACCCCACTGTGATTCGAAACGTATTAATTCAAATCAGTATGATTCACTCAACTGCAACAGTGTGAATTGACACAACTTGATTCAGTTCAACTCAATTCACTCTATTGCTGTGCGACACAATTTGATTTGACTCAATACAAATCTCACTTGGGGGATTCAAAAAGATTAGACCCCACTCAATACCACTCGCCCTATTGTAACCGTGCAATTCAACAGAGTCATTGCCATACAGTGCGATATGACATGTGACTCGATTCACTATGATTCACTGTATTTTGATACAGTACGACTCCGATTCACTGGATTCAATATACAGTAGGCCCTTGTTATTTGTGGGGGTTTGGTTCCAGCCCCTCCTGAGAATGAAGATAATCCGTGAGTTCTGTACCCAAGTAAACCCCCATGTATCATATTACATGTGTGAATGATCAACCGGAAGTAAAATACTATGTATCTAATATGCTTCTTAAACATATTCTATAAATAGACTTACTCGTTAATACAGTATTAATGTAGTAAAATGTAGTAAGATAAGATAAGATAAGATACAGCTTTATTAATCTCACAATGGAGAAATTCACTGTTACAGGCTCTTGAGGTACTATCAGTAGGGGGTGCAAAAATAGATACAAGTACGAACATACACACATACATATATATTATATAAGTAAATAAATAAATAGATACATAAATAGTATAAATTACTAAACAATAAAAGAAAAGAATGGAGCAACTTTATAGATTGGCCTATATTAAAGTGTAATGTATCTGAGGGCAGAGTAGATGGGTTGATATGGTTCACAGTCAGTGGGGTAGATGTGGTTGATTAAAGTGCACGGGGTTTTTATTGCACATAACCGGTATTTTCACAGACAGTTACAAAGTGGCGTTGTACAGTCTGATAGCGGTGGGAATGAACGACCTGCGGTAGCGCTCCTTCCTGCACTGAGGATGCCTCAGTCGTCCACTGAAGGAGCTGCTGAGCTCCTCGACAGTCTGGTGCAGTGGGTGAGAGCTGTTGGACAGGATGGATGTGAGCTTTGCTACCATCCTCCTCTCACTCACCTCCTCCACAGAGTCCAGTGGGCAGCCGAGGACAGAGCTGGCCCTCCTGACCAGCTTGTTCAGTCTCTTTCTGTCCCGCTCTGTGCTGCCCGGGGCCCAGCAGATGGCAGCGTAGAGGATTGCAGAGGCTACCACAGAGTCATAAAATGTCCTGAGCAGAGGTCTGCATATGCCGAAGGACCTGAGTCTCCTCAGAAGGTGGAGGCGACTCTGGCCCTTCTTGTACAGGGCGTTGGTGTTGTGGGACCAGTCCAGTTTATTGTTAAGGTGAACACCCAGGTACTTGAAACTGTCCACTGTCTCAATGTCCTGTCCCTGGATGTTCACTAGTAAATGTGTGTGTGTGTGTGTTTGAGTGCTTGATTAAGAAAATTATGATATTTTGTATTATTATATTATTATATTATTGTATTATTATATTATAATATATGATAAATTATAATGATTAAGAAAAACTTGTTTTTTTTACTGTGATATTTATTGATAAAATATAAACATTATACAGCATATTATATACATACATATATATAAAGAACACGAACTGAGTATAATCTTTTTCATTAAACATACAGCACTGTAGTTTTCAAAAATGCCCACTAGAGGGAGGTATTGCATTATATTTACTTTGCATTGCATTATATCAGAGGTCGGCAACCCCCGGCGCCGGAGCCGTATGTGGCTCTTTCACCTCTCTGGTGCAGCTCCGTGGCTTTTCAAAATAATGTTGTACTTTACGGTAACTGACGGGTGCACCACAAACATCATCTACAAAAACCACTGCATCAACCACAAAAAGAAAATGCCGCTTATTTACTCACATCGGAAGCAATCCGAGCTCCCAGGGGTAGACAGTTAAATCGGCTTTCACCAGAATGATGGGAGAATCTGCCTAAGGCAGAGTCCTGCAACGATCGGATACCCACAGGGTACCCTTCCAAAAATGCCCTTTTAGGGTTGAAAATTACAAAATGAATATTAACAGTCACGGGTGTGGGCAGATATTTATTTGGTGTGGGCGGGGTGATTTTGTGTGTGTTCTTGTGGACATGCCTATCGTCATATTAATCAGCGACATTGAGAGTCTCAGTGTTTTTGATCCGCTGTGTTGGTGGATTTCCAAATTCTTGTGCTCATGGCAAGGAGTGTTCTCACCATCAGCGGCGAGCAAGAGATTTTTTCCGCCGCCGGGGTTTGTATTCCAGGAACGAAAAGTAAGAGACGGTGGATGAGGTTTGGTTTATGCACAGCAATCTCCGAATTAAATAACTGTCCTCCCAGTGACAAAATAAAAGACTGGGTGTGGTTCAGTCTCCACTCTGAAAATGGGTCGGTCAGTGCAGCATTAAGCATTAATATTATTTAAAAGAAAGTTGAGCAGGATCCTTCTTAAAATAAGTTTTCATATACTTTTCTGTGTTGCTGTCATTTTTGTAAATTAAAACTATGAAAAAACAACATTAACATAACGAACAAAGAAAAAGAAGATCCCACGAAGGGAGTGATGGTGAGGTAGGCTACCCAACCCGTTAACACATCTGACTGCACCTCATCCCTCACTTCGTGGGATAGATATTCTTTTTGTTTATAAAAATACAAGAAGGATTCAAACACATTCATTCATTTTCTGAACCACTTAATCCTAATTAAGGTCGCAGGAAGGCTGGCGTTTTTTGTTTTTTTTTTTAATCTAAATGTTTTTGTTGCAAGCAGAATTGTAATTTAATTGTCTCTGCAGTCGTTTAAATCAATACAACACATTGTTGTTTTATATTAACATGAAGGAAAAAGGGAAAAAACATAGGCAGTGTTATTTGATTTTAAATGTCAAAAAAGAATTTGTGGCACCCAGTATTTTCTTGAATATGGAAAATTGGTCCAAATGGCACTTTGAATGGCAAAGGTTGCTAACTTCTGAACTAGAAGTGTCCAGAATACTAAGTCAGGTTCCATTCTGATGATGACCTTGTTTCATACAACATTCACCTTCTTAGCACTTCTGCAACAAAATGTTTTCCTTTCTGAATCATATCAAGCAGTTCTACTTTTTCATGCAGTGTCATTACCTTTTTCTGGCGCTTCGGCGCCTTACCAGAAGCCTAAGGAGGTGCACAGCGTTTGGATGACATAACGGAGCTTAACTGTAATTAAAAAAAAACACACACTAAGTGTGCGCGAATGAGGAAAAAGGGGCGTTATATCATCTCAACCAATCAGCAGGAGGGAAAACAGCCATCGACTGAATATGAATAAGGCGACAGTTGCTCGGTAATCCGCGAATATGTGGAGCCGCAGTGCAAAACTGAATACTCAAGGGCCTACTGTAGTGCAACTTAACTACTAGTTCAACTCAGTACAATTCTCCAGGATATGATACCATGTGATGCAACAGAATATGATGTCATAAAACATGCAGTGCTAATTTTCCCCTGTAAGTAGTGCTCTGAATATACTTGCTTGCGAACTTATGCAAATCTGGAAAATTCCACCAGCGGAAAAGTGTAAGAAATGTACTCTGTGTGTTTCCTCGAGCCATTCAGTCAGGATCACTATCCCTGAGGGGAAACCTATTACTCTATACAGGAAGTAATACATCATCTCATCTCTGAAGACTTGAAAAGTGATTTAGAAGATCTTGGGGGGGGTTTGCACACACATCAGCAGATCCTCTGGTGTTGTTTAGCTAATCACCTGCATTCATGGAAATTCAGCTCAAGGCAGCTCAGCGGCCCAGAGAATGAGACTTGGCCAGGATTAAATGAGAAAGAAAGAAAAAAAATCCTTACCTTGAGCAATCAAACAATTCTGAACGACACGAGGAGTTTTAAAAATGATCAATTACTTCCTACATCAACATAAAGCTTTGTAATAGACTTTAGACTCACCATTCGAAATTATGGCGGTGTTTAGTGTGTATTTTTAGCTGAGAACAGCTGCTGCTGCATCACAGCCCACAAACCTGGAGTCATTTTCATAGAGGTAGAATAGATGTGACATGAAGCTATGTACATCATGATAATGATCGAATCCTGCTGCAGCGAGCCTGGAAGGATTATCCAGATCAGCGATGCAGATCGGTGATGGACTGCTTCAAAATTTCTCGAATCTGCAATCTACGTAACATCACTGCGCACATCTTGGTGACTTGAGATGAGTACTGCTTGATGGGTACCACCGTGGCAGGGTTTGGAGGATTAAAAATTGTGATTTCTGCATTCGTGGCTAATTAGCATCTGATCTTATTAAAGCAGCTGCTTGACTCGGTGAGAGTTGATATTTAAGGTGAAATGACTTTCAGAATGCTGCAGTGTAGCACAGAGACTGAGCTCCACACAAAAGTAAGTGTGACAGCTTCAACTTCCAGCTGTAAAGAATAATATAAAAAAACAAAAACCCTGAGCTCAGCATTGCAGGGGAGTCTGCTTACAAAAGTTCGGAATAAAACATTTGGACAGTGGGAAATTCTTTTTCTATTATAGAACATTGCAACATTGCAACGTGTAAGCAGGGTCTGCTGGGAACGTTTGGCGGAGTCCCCTGTCCGAGAGGCCTTTAACTCCCACCTCCATGGAATCTGAATGGGCCATGTTTCGTACCGCCATTGCTGAGGCGGCAGCCCATAGCTGTGGCCGTAAGGTCGTCGGTGCTTGTCATGGCGGCAATCCCCGAACCCGGTGGAGGACACCTGCGGTGAAGGGGGCCGTTTAGCTGAAGAAGGAGGCCTATTGGGTTTTATTAGCCTGTGGGACTCCCGAGGCAGCAAACGGGTACCGGCAGGCCAAACGTGCTGCAGCCGAGGCTGTCGCAGATGCAAAAAAAATCGGGCGTGGGAGTCGTTCGGTGAGGGCGAATTCGTTTCCGGTGGGAGTTGGAGTCCGCCAAGGCTGTCCTTTGTCACCGATTCTGTTCATAATTTTTATGGACAGAATTTCTAGGCGCAGCCGAGGCGATGAGGGGTTCTGGTTTGGTAGCCATTGGATCTTGTCTCTGCTTTTCGCGAATGATGTTGTCCTTTTGGCTTCATCAAGTCAGGACTTCCAGCTCTCATTGGAGCGATTCGCAGCCGAGTGCGGAGCAGCCGGGATGAAGATCAGTACCTCCAAGTCTGAGGCCATGGTTCTCAGTCGTACAATGGTGGAATGCACCCTCCGGGTCAGGAATGAGGTCCTGCCCCAAGTGGAGGAGTTTAAGTATCTTGGGGTCTTGTTTACGAGTGAGGGAAGGATGGAGCGAGAGATCGACAGACAGATCGCTGCAGCCTCAGCTGTTAAACGGTGCCTGGACCGGTCCGTCATGGTGAAGGAGGAGCTGAGCCGCAACGCGAAGCTCTCAATTTACCAGTCGATCTACGTTCCAACCCTCACCTATGGTCACGAGCTTTGGGTAATGACCGAAAGATCAAGATCACGGATACAAGCGGCTGAAATGAGCTTCCTTCACCGGGTGGCGGGGTTTTCCCTTAGCGATAAGGTGAGAAGCTCCACCATCCTGGGAGAACTCGGAGTAGATCCGCTGCTCCTCCGCATTGAGAGGGGCCAGTTGAGGTGGCTCGGGCATCTGGTCAGAATGCCCCCCGGATGCCTCCCTGGTGTGGTGTTTCGGGCATGTCCAACCGAGAAGAGACCCCGGGGTTGACCGAGAACACGCTGGAGGGACTATGTCTCTCAGCTTGTCTGGGACCGCCTCGGTGTCCCCACGGGAGAGTTGGAGGAAGTGGCTCGGGAGAGGGACGTCTGGACCTCTTTGCTTAGGTTGCTGCCCCCGCGACCCGACCGTGGACTAAGCGGAAGAAGATGATGATGATGAGAACATTGCAACTTGGCGGATTCTCGACGATCTCCGAGGGAGCCTGGCGGATTCTCGACGATCTCCGAGGGAGCCTGGCGGATTCTCGACGATCTCCGAGGGAGCCTGGCGGATTCTCGACGATCTCCGAGGGAGTCTGACGCTTTCGTGATGATCTCCGAAACAGCCTGGTGGATTCATGACAATCTCTAAGGGAGCCTGGAAGGCTTTGTGTTTACTTAATCGCAGAGATCACAGATATTGTGCCCAGTGTAAACCCAGTTGTACAGGGAACAATGTACAGAGGGGAGAAAAAAAAGGAGAATACGGCCAGGAAATATACGTAGGTTATACAGTAATCTATTCAGTTTACTCAAGGAACTTTTATTTAAACTATGAACTGCAAGTTATTTACTTTTCCTCGGAATCACTTGTTCAACTTGGATTTCCCACATAATCTGCTGAAAAATTCCCCCATGAATTCCCTCTCATTAGCATGAGTTGGGAAGCTGATCTAGTCTTTTATTCATGTCCAAACCAGATCATAAATCCCCAGGTTGAATTATTATTTATTATGCTCCGATCTGACACGGAAAAAACGCATTCCAAAGGAAAACAATTTTGAAAGCACTGTGTGTTACATTATTAATAACAATATATAATTATTATGTTAATAAATTCAATCAGTTACTAATATTCGTTACAGTTATTACCCACCCAAAATTCTTGGTCATACTTTCCCAATTACTAAATCTGACCCCAAAGAAACTCCCACTTTGGGTTAAAATCCAAAACACCCAATAATGAGCATAAGATTTGTCATGCACTCAGAATCGCTGTCAAAGCTACATGTATAGAAAGTGAATCAACCAGCCAATCAGAATGAAGGATATAGATGCGATGTGGTATAATTCCATTCAGCAGAAGTTTTTGATGGGTTTTGGCCTCGGCAGAATGTCAATGTAACATGAGAGTGCAGCAGCCATGAGGTCACGTCCCATCTTCGTTTAGCCTCTGACTGATTTCCAGATAATTACATTAAGTACCAGCTCTCGTCCGAGTCAATATCGCATACGATATGAAACACTCGTCACTGGATCCTCTGACATCACTTTAATGCTGCTGATGTAACGTTGCAAAAATGAAATAAGAGCACTCTGGGAGATGGGGAAATGACGGCTCATTAGCTCAAAGTAAGCATCTGAGACAATCCATGCACGAGACGAACACAACAGCCTCCAAACTGCTCAACATGGTGCGTGACATCATTTCCTCTTGAAGTGTGTGACTCAGAGCCACAACTTGACGTGAGATTCTGATAAGTGCAGAAAAAAAGGACTCGGAATAAATCTTAAGAGGTTTTGTATGTTGCTTGTTGTCCCAATGTTTGGATTTTGTATATGTGTCAAGCCTAATTACTTATTATTATATCTTATTTATTTTTTACCTTTTGAGGGTTGCTTGTGTGTGAGATTACTCAAAAAATTAATGACAAATGTTTTTCTGCATTAGCATATGGACAAAGTAACATACAATTAAATTTTGGAGGTAATTCATGCATGAGATCACATTGAAAAAGGTTCCTGAAATTTCGATTTTCATATGTGACAACAAGCCCAATAGGGGGAGACATTTCATCATAACTATGCCAAGTTATAATAATAGTTATGCCCGTGGAATGTCCAACTAATTCTAACTATATTTTACCTTTGAGTATCATCATTGGCACATTCCAATAATTACACTATTCTATTAATCTAAAGTTTCTCAGTGTTTCCAATCTCCAGAAAGTAGTTCCAGCAGGATTATAGCCTTCAACATTAACTTAACCTAGAGTGCATGATATGGCGTTTCAGTCCTTTGTTCTGTCCAGCTCTCTAACCTCTTGGGGAAAAAAAAAAACCTCCGTTTCAATAGCCAAGCTACCATCTATCCAAACTGAGTCTTTACCATAGAGCTGCACCGTATTCAACTTTGGAAAACATTGGAAATGTCTTTCTCTTAATATAATGCAAAGAAACTAGTAAAAAATAGATAAATAATTAAAACCAGCAAAATGGCTGTCATACGTAGTGTTGGCCTGCTGTGATACACAACTACTGTCTCACAAAAATAATAAAATAACATATCCACCAACAAATGAGCAAAAGAACTCTGAATCGTATCACAATATTTCAGATTAAATAAATTTCATGTGTTACAGGGTGAAATTTTCCATAATGGCAATTTTAGAGGATGTCATTGCAGTGTGGTGTGATTAAAAAAAAAAAAAAAAATTTTAAAAATACAACGGTTTCTGAGTGTGCGACTATTAACCCAGAGATTGCAAGTTCAAATCCGGGTTAATGCCACAGCCATCCGTGACCAGGAGACTATGGGAGCTAACTGGCCGAGCTCTCACTGGAGGGCGAGATGACATACGCTCACATAAATTGTTTATCATGGGTGTGTGCGCTCACATGTGTATGAAGGAGCGGATAGTGCTTTCCCTCCAAGCGTGTTAAACTGTCAGTACCACAGTACACATGCTTTCGCCCCCCCCATGATCGTTGGTGGTCATGTGATGGGGAAGGCATTAAAGAATTGAATATGACTGAATTAGGAAGAAAATGGTGTGTGCGTGCGTGTGTGGGGGGAGGGGGGGCGTAATAGTAAGGAAAGGTTTACGTAACAGGACTGACATTTTTTTCCAGACACCGAGAGGGTGATCTCAACGCTATGTTCAAGACGACAGCATCTAATAATATCCAATAGATAATGGGAATTGAACCCCCCAACCTTATCCAGCACCCCATTCTATATAAATAAACAATAGGGGCTGTTTATATATAAAACAGCATTGCTTTGATTGAATAAGATTTGTTTCGATAATGATTCTATTCTGATTCACATGCACACGTTTATATATTTGGAAAGTTAGACAAAAACGACCCAATCTGGTTGGATACTTACACTGCGTTGTGCACATAGTGTCAACAAAACCAGACAGGATTCGCTCCGCAAAACTACATCTTCATAGAAGTCTCAAAGTTTGCAGCTCAATATTTAACCAAAACAATTCATCAGTAAAATGATACATACTTACACACACACAGACACACACCTATATTTTAAGCCCCTTGGCAGACGCCCTGATCCAGAACAAATGAAAACATTTTTTAAATCTCATTTATAAAAGTGAGCACTTGAGAGTTAAGGGCTTTACTCAAGGGCCCAACATCATTTTGGGAACTAACCTTCAGAACAGAAATCCAGAGCCTTAAGTACTAAACCACAACACACAAGTCCAGACATGTCCTGGAACGACTGAACCACAACACACAAGTCCGGACATGTCCCAGTCCACACAACCAAACTGTTTATTTAACTCGGCTCGCTCAGAATGTCTGTCCGTCTCACAGGCACTAGACCAGTCAGTCTGGAATCTTTCTGACGGGACAAACCAGATTTGTGTGCATGCACACACGCACGCACGCACATTATATACATGCTTTAAAAATGTGTGTGTGTGTGTACAATAAAAAGACACCGAGACATGTAGGCGACATGTAGACAAATCACAAAGAAACGTGTATTATGTACCAAACCCAAATATACACAGCAGAAGACACATGACACACAACACACACAAAATTGTGGTATAGTTCCATTCGAATGACTAGCTTATATTAATGCACTCATTTACATCTTCAACCTATTCTCACACTCTCTAAACCTAATAAAAGTCCTCGTTATTTAACAAAAATGTATAATAATTATCCTCTAAAGCAGGGGTCCCCAACCTTTTTATAACCACGGACCGGTCAACGCTTCACAATCTTACCGCGGATTGGGGGGGGTGGTTCCAATACATTGTTTATATTGTAAATATAATTTATTTATATAAAATATTATTGTTATTCACAATAATAATAACCACAATGATAAAAATAATAATACAACTACAACAATAACAACAACCATAATAATAAGAATAAAAATTATAGCAACAACAATAACAACAACCATAATAATAATGATAATACTTATGATGATAGCAGTATAAATGGGTACCAGTAAAATATACTGGGAAGGTAACCTACGATGGAATAGCGTCCCATCCAGGAGGAGTTGAACTCCTGGTCGCTTCACTCTACGGAAACCGGGGATAAGCACTGGCCTGATGAGCCACGATGCTCGGGTGTAAAAACCCAACAGACTTACATTACCTACCTTATGATGATGATAATAGTAATAATAATAACAAAATCAACAATCCGTCCCCTTGTGGGTTACATCTTGGCGCTCAAATGACCGACATGTAACCGAGAAAATTCTGTCATTTTTCAAAATAAAAGATTTTTCAAAAATAAAGATCGTTCAGACTCAGATAATAAATAAAGTGGATATAATGAATTATTTCTTCTGCAGACTGGTACCAATTGAGCTGCGGACCAGTGGTTGGGGACCCCTGCTCTAAAGGGCTGGTGAATATTGCTGAAACCGAAACCCTCGCCAGCAAGACGGAATGTTCTGTAGGAAATGGATAACTTGACAAATCTCTGTGAAGAAGTTTATTGAAATAAAATTCATAATTTAAAACTCATTCAAAAAATTAGTTCGTATAGGTTAGTATATACGAACAATACACAGAAACAAAAAACAACAAGTGGAAACCCCCCCCCCAGCAATAATGTGTATTATATTATGGTTTTTGATTTTAAAGCATGATAATCATGCCTGTTCCAATGACCATGACAATCTGTGAGTGTCCATTGTTTTAATTCATGCATTATTCACTCTCGATGATGTTTCTTTTTTTTTTATTCCGCCGATAGCAGACCAATCAGATCGCGTCATTCTTGCGTAGTATACACACTAACTTGCTATGATGATGGGGTTTTTTAAACCGATTTCCCCTCCATCTTTCCCTTCCCTAAATTATTCGTATCCAATTCCCACCTTTCAGGTATTGCCTTCCGATTACATATGACCTCCACCAACCAGAGACAGAGATAATGCACATACATACGCCACCTCTGTGACACATGATGCTGCCACCTACATCTTTTTAAACTACCGCGTGCACACTTGGAGCGGTGAACACACTTGGAGGGAAACTGCTACCTGGCCCTTTGTATGAATGAGTCACAGAGCTCCACGATTGGCTGGTGATCATTGTGAGTCACTGTATGCCATCCCTTCTTCACTTGTTGCATTAATGTGCATCAACCTGATTTGGAACCACGATGGTTGATAGCTGCGCACCTTGTCGACGCACCACACGGGGGAGTCAGATGGTCAATGTTTTGTAACAAAGTAACAAAACGACTTTCTGGCTTCCTGTGTTATCTAACGTAACAAAGTGCTTTGTATTTTTATTAAATTCAGAAAAATTTTTAGAGCCTTTAAGACAGAAAAAAGATAAAGACTGACAAGAAAATGAGGTGTGATGCATCTACTTATTTAATAAAAATATTTTAAAGCTGTTTTATACCTTAGAATGTTGTGTTATCATAAAATAATCAACTTCAGTGTGGGAACAGTAACACGGCTTTGTATACAGCCACATCACACCCCACCATCATTGATTATTCCTTATACAAAACCCCAAAGGGTTTAATTCCTCAGCTCGACTGAAAGTGATGCGATCATGAACAATGTTACTGGGTTTGTGGTTCTTTTGCTCTATAGGAGTGGATCCGATTACATATTACACTTTAAATCACATTAACATCCCAAAATAACACTTTGGAACCATGATCAAACACCCGACTACTGTTACTGCTTAAAGTGCTTGTTGTTTGTGAGTGAATCAGTACAATGGTTCTCGTAGCTCTTTTTAGTGATATAATAACACCTGTAATAATAAATCTGAAACTTGATCAGAAAGACTTTATGCTAAGGATTTATTAAACATGTATTATATGATACTACTGTATGGCTATTACACTTATAAATATAAACTAACATTTATAAATATAGGGATCCCTCACTTTCTGTGGTTAATTGGGACCGATATCCCCACGCGAACATTGAAATCTGTGAAGTACACACACAAACCCCGCCCCCCCATGACGTATACGTACATGTATATGTGTATATAATATCAATAAATACATGTTCAATGCTATAAATGCTTATAATAACAATTAAACATTACAAAAATAACATAAGATGTAAATAAAATACAAACACACAGATGCAACAATGTCCATAGTTTTGATGGGAGATTTTGGGTTGGTTTTTTTTGCATCCTTGTCCATAACTTTTCCCCTATTCGTCCTTAATTTCCTTATTTTTAAATTCAATGAATATTTATAAAGAAAAAAAAAAAAAACACAATGCACTGAAGCCGCATGAATTGAAGCACAAAGTAGCGAGGGATCCCTGTACTGCACTTTTCCACAGGATATGCAAATATGTTTAGGAGTTTATTAATATCAATATCAATACTAATACTACCAATAATAATAAGTACTACTATAACCATTTCAAATAAATATCCTAATAAATTATCGTATTTTCTGGACTAGAAGTCGCACTTTTTTCATACTTTGGCTGAAGATGCGACAAACTCCAGAGCGACTTATATGTGAAATTATTACAGGCAATTCTGTTCGTCATAATAATAAAGAACATAATTGAACATGTTTGTTATTTTTACACTCACAACCGCAAGAGGGCACTCCAGGCTTGAGTACCAGTACCTGCTAATCCTGTACCACTGAAGAAATGTCCACAAAAAAAAAAAAAAATCCTATTCTGTGCATTACAAGCTGCAAGCAGTGAAATATGCAACAGAAAACTTGAGAGACTGGAGAAAAACGGAGATTATTACTGCAATGAAGGGGGGGAGGCTAATCGTGGGCTAAAGGCTAGATGGCCACAGCTAGAGGAACAAGCTTGCACATGGGTGCTTGAGCAACGTGCCTCAGGGAGGGGCTCGTCAACAGTGTAATTGCGTCTCCACGCCCAGGTAGTTGTCAAGGAGATGAATATAAATAACTATGTGGGAGGACTTTCTTGATGTCACCGCTTCCTGCAACGCAACCGCCTCTCTATCAGAGCGAGGACCACAACATCACAAAAACTTCCAGAAGATTCCCAAGGTAGACAGTTTCCATAAGTTTACGACTTATAGTCCAGTGCAACATATAGTCCGGAAAATACAGTACAGGGATCCCTCACTTTCCGCAGATGATGGGGACGGAGACCCCCTATGACCGACGATTTCCGTGAAGTAGGATCGACCCCCCCCGACTGACGTATATGTACATGTATATGTGTATATAATATCAATACATACATTCATTGCTATAAATGCGTATAATAACAATTAAACATTCAAAAATAATGCATAAGATGTAAATAAAATATAAATACACACACAGATGCGCACCTCACATAAAAATGTAAGTACTCTAGTTTTGTTGGGTTGTTTTTTGTTTGTGTTCTTTTTACATAATTGGCCTTGTTTTCCGGCATTTTCCATAACTTTCTCGCTATTTTCCCTTATTTTTTCTTTTTCGATGAATATTTTTGAAAAACCCGCGATGCACTGAAGCCGCAGAAACTGAAGCACGAAGGAGCAAGGGATCACTGTACTAACTACTTATCATTAAGTCATAGTATAAAATGTGTGTTCATATGACAGGGATCATGATCCCAGTATGTGTCTCTGATATTGTATAAAGCAAACACGTGAATGTACTGGACATGTGATCTGAACGTCTTCTGATGTTGCTTCCATTTTTTTCCAAATATTACACCAAGGTTACACCGAACAATATGAATGTTTTCACACATTACTAGACTTTCTTTCCCCTTTATTCCCCTGGATGTACTCCAAACACGAAAAACCCACCAAACTTTAACACTCCCAAAATATTTTACTCACAAAAAAACTTCACCCTGAAATTCCACAATGTTCTCGTAAGTGCTCTGATTTCCTCCCATGTAAAGTCGGAATATGATCAGAGCAAAGCGAATCCTAATCGGTAGCTACCGTGTGAGTGCACCTTTAGTTATTCTTACATATCTACTATACATATCTGACTATGAACTGTCTGTCTTCCTTTCGGCTTTTTCCCTTTTACTCGGGAGTCGCCACAGCGAATTATCTGATTCGCACGTTTGATTTGGCAGAGGTTTTTACGTCGGATGCCCTTCCTGTCACAACCCTTTATAGTACGGTACAGAAACACGCTGACGACTTTGCAGCCTAACTGACTATGAACAAACGCGTTTAAAAATATAAAAAATAAATAAATCTAAATTTCTACTTGCAGTGTCAAAAAAAAAAATCACATGCTGACACTGTTTTTAAGCAGTTTTACTGTATACCCCGTGGAAACATAAAAACAAAATCTGAAACTAAATTTGTTTGGTTTATTTTTCCATTTTCCAGAGAAATAATGAGTACGCTGCAGTGTGACAGAGATACACTGAGAGTGTTTGTAGTTGTGATTCAAGCATTATCTTCCTCAGCTAGTCAACCAACCAGATTGCGGTATTCCTGTGTGTTATATACTAAAGCATCCACACGATTTTCCCCAAGAGCAAGCTCTGATCATCAGCACAGGCCCAAGCTTCCTTTGCAAAAAAAAAATGAAGGCATCAACTATAACTTTTCAAACAACCAATCATGTAGCATGCATCACAAGGCCATGCAACAAACCTAGAGTATAACACATCTATTCGCCCTCTTCCACATACATGAGCTCAGGAGAAGCCTGTGATTGGCTAAGATTGTCTTGATTGGCAGGGGATTGACAGAGTTTAAATCTTAACAGTGCATTTTTGGTGTTGTTTTAGGCTCAAAAATGCATTTTAGATCTGCAAACCTTCCAGATCATGTTATAAATTGGTGAATTTGGTTAAAGCACTTGCGTTTAAACTCAAGTTACATATGAGGGTAAATTAAAGAACGAATGTACTGAGTCATGAAAAGATTATTTGAAGTGAAGATCATGAAAATACATGTGACTCATGAATGTAGAGATGGACTGGAGAAAACAATGCATGCTGACATTCCCAAATTAACTAGATCCTAATCTGCAAAGCTGCTCTGAGAGCAACAGCTGGCACACCAGGAGCTTCTGTGTATCAAAACACACTGCTCTACTTCCTGTTTCATCACCTCACTTCCTCTCCATTCTTCTCATCAGAGCTCACTCAATGGAGCTTCATCGCCCCCTCCTGGTTTAACAGCTTTATTTCATCTTATTTCACTTTAGCTCTGAACCACATTAGCAATTATGCTAAAGATATTTTTTGGGAACATGCAGTACCTCTCCTGAGATGGGATTCGTTCCAAACTTCTTAATCCAGGGAACTATACTCCTGTAGCGAGAAAACACAGGGTTGCTTTTGTGAACACAAGACATACAAATCGATCTGAACTTAAACTGAATGTTGAGCAAAGTTGATGGGGATGGACAGACAACACAACAGCTGAAACAAGTCACAGAGAGTTAAAAGTGAACATGTCTCACTGAAAGCAAGGTGGACAGGAGGAGACATTTCCAAAAAAAAAAAAAAAAAAAAAAAAAAAAAAAAAAAAAAGAGTATCCAGCGACATCTACCAAGCCTGAGGTAATTAACTGTTTGCATATACACTACATGGGAACATAACAAAATCAAACCAAAAGGGATTTTCCTACACAGGAATGGCATGATCGGATTGGTTCAACACCTGGAGGATAATAGAAATGATTATTACTCCAAGTGGCTGATGTTCGGATCGAAATGGTGGACACAAAGACAGGGCTTGTCGCAGTTCGTGATTCATAAATCCTAGACCCGTAACAAAGTACCATGCCCCCAAAAACACAACAAAAACTACAACACATGACAAATCAAGGAAATGCAAGGAATGCGCCTTATATTAGCCTTCTGTATATCCCATGCATGAAATTTAAATATATTGCTGAAGCAGAGTTGTATTTCTGCAATCCATTAAAATTCAACCAAGTCAGGATCATATCTATTTTATTTATTAAATGAAAATTGCAAACAAACAACTGAAGACCATTTTTCACTTTAGCTTTTAACTACGTACTACCTTTTATACCCTCTGGGGGAAAATTATGGAATCGGTGCAGTAGGAAGTTCAACACAATATTTAAATTGTAACCATGATGAATTAGCATTAGTAGTTATTTGAAATGATCACATACAACATCGGCGGTTCCTTCCAGCAACATCTGTCCATACCTATTTTCAAAGTGAGCGCGAGTGTTACAACTCTAGACATGCTCAGAGACAAGTCATTTCTGATTGGCTGTTAGAACCTGGTAGTGACGCGAACTCCTCGGATTGGCTGAGCTAAGTGCGTGAATCATAACACATTATCTGCCAGTGTTGAGCTGCACAAACAACAAGCGCAGAAACCACAGAAGACATTTCTTGATGTTCCTAAACTTACTGACGACAGGAAAGATGAGTTGGCAAAGAGTTAGCGGTATAAGCATTTATACAGCAGAGTTCTCATCCACAGGGTCACTAGAATGTGACGTCTCACTGCTTCCACAAGAGATGTCAACTCCGCCCAACATGTTAACATCACTTCCAAGGAAAACAATTGCTAATCATTGCAGTTCAGCCCCTGCCAGTGATAAAATTGCCTCTTTTAGTGCTTTTTATCGTTATTTATCTTAAAATAAGAGTCTGTGTCACTTAAACATATTGCATACACACAAAAGTATGCAGTAAGGATAACCAGTACTGCTACTGTTTAACTTCAGAGCGGATAAACAAACCACAATCATGAGATATTTGTGTTTAAAGCAGAGACATGATGTTTTCCTTTTCTTTGATCTATAAATGTTTTACAGTGTTGAATGGCCAGAGAATCAAATTACGAGATTCGTGAATTGTTACGTTTATCCTCTGGGCTGTTAAGCTGGTTGTAAACACAAGGATTTCACTGTTTGGGTTTTTTTGTCATACTTGTGTATCAAGGTGTAACCTCTACAACCCCCTCTGCTAAAAAAACAAGAAACCAAACCACAAGAAGCTGATATACTCACATGAGATCAAACACCACACCCTCCTCAGTGCACATTGGGTATTCGAACGGCTGCAGAGACAAACTACAGGGACACAAAGACCAGCAGTTTTATTAAAGGTTAATAATGTTCGAGGATTCCCTTTTACATCTTTAAAAATGTATTTTAATATTAAAATGAACTTATAAGCATCATATTTGATTCAAAAGGGTATTAATATACAGAGTTGTTTGAGGAACCTTGTGGTTTAGAAGTGTTTAATTATATGCTAGTGGGTCATAAACATGTAAAAAAAATTGTTTTCTTTCTTTCTTTCTAAAAAAAAAAAAACCCCAAAAAAAGTTCACATTAAAAACAGCCTCCATATTAAAAATACCAAGTCCTTTTTTTGGGAGGGATTTTTACACCCGAGCCATAGTGGCTCATCGGGTAAAGGTAGGTAAAGTCTGTTGGGCTTTTTACACCCAAGCCATAATGGCTCATCAGGCCGATGTTTATCCTCGGATTCTGTAGTGTGAAGCAACTCGGAGTTCAACTCCTCCTGGATGGGACGCTAGTCCATCACAGGTTACCTTCCCAGTATATTTTTACTGGTACCCATTTATACTACTGGGTGAACAGAGGCACACTTGTGGTTAAGACCTTGCCCAGGGGTCTTAGCACAGTGGGGTCTAACGGGGATCTGAACTCACAACCTCCCGATCGTGAGCCCAGCACTCTAACCACTACGCCACCGGCCCCTGTATAGTGGCTCATCAGGCCGGTGCTTATCCCGGTTTCCATAACGTGAAGCGACCAGGAGTTCAACTCCTCCTGGATGGGATGCTAGTCCATCGCAGGTTACCTTCCCAGTATATTTTTTACTGGAACCCATTTATACTGCTGGGTGAACAGAGGCACAATTGTGGTTAAGACCTTGCCCAGAGGTCTTCGCACAGTGGGATTTGAACACACAACCTCTTGATCCTGAGAGCAGCACCATATCCACTATGCCACCGGCCCCACAAGCATTTCAGAAGCTTGATTAAATTTAAAAGCATGTACATCAAAATTGAAAAAAGATTGAATAATAAGGTCCAGCCCCTGTCGAGATGGGTGGTTCCAAAGCCCAAGCCATGCATTGAGGCGAGTCCGACTAGGTGGTCCTCACTTAACGACGGACTCAGTGTTATGATGGCCTGTAAAAAAATTGTCAAATTATCAAAAGTATACTTTTACTGTTAACAAATCACAGCAAAAACAAAGCAGCCGAGTTGTGAATGTGGGCGTATGTTCGCGCATACCCAGTGTCGGCAGCGTCTTTCATCCCACCTCCCTACTCACACACACACACACACACACACACACACACACACACACACACACACACGCGCACACGCGCACACGCGCACACTATTCAGTCGGAAGTTTACCATGCAGTCATGGCTTCTCACATTCAATGGTCTATATGCATGCAATACAGAAGCCTACTGTACAATTACAAACCAAGCAAAATGTCTAGTAAATCGGGGTTCATTTAACGACGGGATCTACAGAACGTGACCCCGTTGTTAAGTGAGGACCACCTGTATATCGAGTCGGTATCGCTCCACCCCAGGCACCAGCTCAGGCTCATTCCCCGCCAGAGAGGTGACATTCCATGTCCCAAGAGTCAGAGTCAGCAGCCGAGGATCGGTCCGACAGAACCCATGCCTTCGGCTGCCACCCAACTGCACCTGACCCCTATAGCCCCTCCCACAGGTGATGGGTCCATGGGAGGGCAGACCCATGTCTCCTTTTCAGGCTGGGCCCGATGGGCAGTAAACTGACCACCAGGTGCTTGCCTTTAAACCCCTCCCCCAGGCCTGGCTCCAAGGAGGATCCCAGTGACCCATGTCCGGGCAAGGGAGACCATGTCGTTTTACATTTTTCCATCAGGGTTTTTGAACTGTGCTTCATCTGGACCTTCACCTAGGACCTGTTTGCCTTGAATGACTCTACCTGGGGCTTAATGCCCCCAACAACATAGCTCCTAGGATCATTACGCAAATCCCACCACCATGATAAGGAGGGGTTTTGGCTTCATCGATCCGAGACCCTCAGGTGAGGTATTTTTCTCGAGTGAGGGAAGGATGGAGCAGGAGAGTGACAGGCGGATCAGTGCAGCCTCTGTTGTAAAGCGGAGCCTGTACCTGTCCGTCGTGGTGAAGAGAGAGCTGAGCTGCAAGACAAAGCTCTCAAATTACCAGTCGATCTACGTTCCAACCCTCACCTATGGTAACGAGCTTTGGGTACTGACTATAAGAACCAGATCACATATAAAAGCGGATGAAATGAACTTATATCGACAGGTTGATCGCTGCAGCCTCTGCTGTAAAGCAGAGCCTGCACCGGTCCGTCGTGGTGAGGAAGGAACTGAGCCGCAAGGCAAAGCTCTCAATTTACCAATCGATATATGTTCCAACCCTCACCTATGGTCACGAGCTTTGGGTAGTGACTGAAAGAACAAGATCACGGATACAAGCGGCTGAAACAAGCTTCCTTCTCAGGGAGGGATGGCTCTCCCTTAGAGATAAGGTGAGAAGCTCAGCCATCCGGGAGCAGTTCGGAGTAGAACCGCTGCTCCTCCACATTGAGAGGAGCCAGTTGAGGTGGCTCGGGCATCTGGTTAGAATGCCTTCCAAACGCCTCCCCTGGTGTGATGTTTCAGGCATGTTTAACTGGGAAGAGACCCTGGTGTCGACCTAGAAAACCCAGGAGGGATTATGTCTCTCGGCTGGTCTGGGAACACCTCGGTGTACCCCTGGAACAGCTGGAGGAAGTGGCTGAAGAGAGGAAAATCTGGACCTCATTCCTTAGGCTGCTGCCCCCGCGACCCGACCCCAGATTAAGCAAAAGGTGATGATTTAATAATTAAATATTATTACTCAGTGCAAGACAAATGGGCCATACACCAGTGGCCATACACCAATGGCCCTGTAGGGCCACCAAAACTTAAAGTGCGGTGGATCAAGTTTTGTGGACATAGTTGGTCAACAATCTACAGTCTAGTGCAGGGGTCTCAAACACATTCCATAAAGAGCCACTGTGGCTGCAGGGTTTTGTTTCAACCGAGCAGCAGCACACCCGATATGACTCATTTAATAAACTGATCCGAGTCTTCAGGCAATTGATTGGTCAATCGGTGTGCTATGAACAGAGATTGGTCTGCTACTGCTTGGTTGAAGCAAAAACCTGCAGCCACTGCGGCCCTTTGTGGAACGAGTTTGAGACCCTTGCTCTACCGGAGCAAAGCAAGCTGACAATGTACTGAACGATGTTTATGCTGTGTCTAAAAATTAAATTAAAAAAAAAAAAAAAGGTGGGGAGGGCAAGGTTATAGCTATGGCCTAATGGTTAGAGAAGCGGGTTTTTGTCACTGGTTTTGATTTCTGAACCAGCAGGAAAAAATTGAGAGGGGGTGGTGATGGGCTACCTTCATGGCTTTGTTCAATTCACAGAGAGACTTTGGTTCAAAATCAGGAACAATTTTATTCAGTCAAAGTGAAAAATCAGAAGTGTTGAGCAGTTCAGGGCAACAGATGTGAGCTTCAAATGAGCGTTCAAAAGACCCCAAACCCCTCCTGAGCAATAGCTTCTGTAGCCTGAGTCAATTCACTCAAAGTGTTTGCCACCATTACTCCTAAGCCCAGGAAAAGACAGTGGCTGGGAGAGGTTGTTTACTCAGGGCTTTCCTACGATGCTGAGACCAAGGTGCTGACCTCGGCTCATTCTTATCCCTCTCCAGGCGCTCAGCAAAGACCTCAGACAAAGGTCTAGATTCAGACGTGATCTAGTGAAAGTCTTGTGTTGAGCCATGATGTTTCTTTCATGGTCTGTAGCTTTAGACTGTAAAAACCACCGTTGGGGGTCTCATCTGCACAGAGATCACCCAGATCCTATTTTGGCAAAATCCTAAAATTATTCTGGCTATCTTGACATCATCTTATTTCACATTAGTCATCATTTATCAGTTCAGCTACAAATTTACCAATCATTGTTCCCTTGATGGCGAATGTACTATATTTTCGAGACTATACTTCGCTCCGGAGTACAAGTCAAATTGGCCATAAAAATGCATAATAAATAAGAAAAAAACATATATAAGTCGCACTGGAATACAAGTCAAAAACTCATGGAAACCGTCTACATTGGCTTGGAAATCTGCTGGCAGTTTTTGTGACGTTGTGGTCCTCGCTGTGATAGAGAGGCGGTTGCGTTGCATGAAGCGGTAACACCAAGAAAGTGCTCAGGCAACATCATTTATATTTATCTCCTTGGAAACTACCTGGACGTGAAACGCAACTGCACTGTTGACAAGCCCCTCCCTGAGTCACGTTGCTCAAGCACCCATGTGCGAGCTCGTTCTTCTAGCTGTGGCCATCTAGCTTATATGGGAACTTCGACTTTTGACTAAGTAGGCCGTTGACTATTCGCGGTTTTGCACTCACGGTTTGAGTATTCGCGGACTGCCGAGCATCTGACACGTCACTCAAATTCAGCCAATGGCTGTCCTCCTTCCTGCTGATTGGTTGAGATGATGTAACGCCCCTTTTTCCTCATTCACGCACAAGTTTTCAATGAGCCTTTTTTTCCGTGTGTTTTAATCACCAGTTAAGCGCTTTGATGACACTCAAACGCTGTGCGTCTTCTCTGGCTAAGCGCTAGAAAAGGTATTGACGTTGGATGTCTCTTCTGAAGAAATAAGACTTTCTCATGAAGAAACGACAGTTTCCTCTGAAGTGCCTGAAGAGAAATAAACATCTGAAAGCACTCTAGTATTAAAGTCCTTTTCAATCATTATTCCAGTACAGCACCTAAGTTAATTTTTCGAATTTTTGTGTGTGATTTTACTGTGGTGTAGCATGTTTATCCAATTTATTACATTTCATGTTCTTTTTGGGGGACTTTGATTTTGACAGCTGTGTTCTGGCTGAGCTGCTCCGTGGCTTCTAAACATTTATCATAAACATAGGCATTGTACTGGAATAATAATTGTAAAAGACTTTAATACTACAGCTTTACAACAGTTCAGCTGATTATCTTCAGGACTTCAGAGGAAACTGTCATTTCTTCAGGAGAAAGTCTTTATTTCTTCAGAAGAGAGTGGCATCATAGAGCTTAACTGGATAATATATTATACATACAAAATGAAAACATACATACTGTATGTATACACACACACAAACACATACAGTGGTTCTAAATCTGGGTTCGATCGAACCCCAGGGGTTCGGTGAGTCAGTCGCAGGGGTTCAGTGGAGGTCAAGACACACAACTGACTCATATTCATGACGACACGCCCTGCTTGGTCATCATTGGCTGCAGGTGATTACGCTACATTGCTTGGCCAATCTGTGCTGCAGGAAATTTGGTGCGCTCAGTAGTCGACTTTAACTGTTGTGATGGTACGTTGTGTGATTTCTTAATGTTTTAATCCATACCATGCTGAGCAGAAAAAGAAAGTGGTCGGACGAATATGTACAACATGGATTCACATATATAACGGAACGTGATGCTAGTCAGCTTCCTATCTGCATGATTTGCGAAGTAGGATCAACCCCCGCTGACTGACGTATACATACATGTGTATGTGTATGTAAAATCAATAAATACATATTCAATACTATAAATGCTTCTAATAATGATTATACATTCAAAAATAATGCACAAGATGTAAATAAAACAAATACACACACACACATACAGAAGTACGCGCACACACACAGATGCACGTGCACGTGCTCAGATGCGCACCTCACATAAAAATGTAAGCAGCTGTGATGGGGGAGTTCATGCATTGTATTGGTTTTGTTCTTTGAACACAGTGATGTTAATGCACGGTTCATTTTGGTGCCCCAGTAAAAACATATACCTATGTCTTGAATTTGAAAAAAAAAAAAATAATAATAATTTTTCAATAAACGAGTGTTCGGTGAATAAGCATATGAAACTGGTGGGGTTCAGTACCACCAACAAGGTTGAGAACCACTGAGATAATATATATACATACACACACACACACACACACACACACACACGCACACATACATATACACACATTAATATATATAGATAAAAACAAGGGACAGAAACACGCTGATGGATTTGCAGCCTTCTCATTACGAAAGTCAGCAATGGTTCTTTTACATGTCTCACACCATAGACAGTGAGAGACATGGCCCGCCTTTGATAACCCAGTTAGCTGCACTGGGGGGACAGTAACAACCATGTGGGGACTCGAACCCCCAACCTTAGGATCAGCGATCCTGCGCCCTATCCACCAGACCACTACTGCCCCGTAGATAAAGTATGCTGTATAATGTTTATATATTTTATGAATAAATATCACATTACAAAATGAAAAAGTTTTCTTAATCATTACTATATTTTACTACATTAATACTGTATTAATGAGTAAGACCGTCTATAGAATGTGTTTAAGAAGCATATTTTAGCGGTTGCTCATTGAGCATGTAATATGATACATGGGGTTTTACTTCCGGGTAAACTCGCGGATTATCTTCATTCGCGGGAGGGGCTGGAACCGAGCCCCCGCGAATATCGAGGGCCTACTGTGTTCGTTGACATAAATACCGAAAGCACTCATTATATTTAGAAAATGTACCGCATCATCATATCTCACACACCCCACTGAAATGCAGACTTGCAAAGCACTGGATAAGAAATACTGTTGGGTCATCAGCTCACTGAAAGAGCGACTACTCAAACGGGACTCGCGTGATTTTTTTTTTTCTTTCAATGGCCCCACTTGAACATTTATTGGCTTCGGGCCAGTGGGCAAGTGGTTATGTCAAGCCCTGTTAATGGTTAGATAGGGTTTATTATATATAATCTGAATGATCCAGGATAGTGCACAACCTGTCGCGGGTCTATAGAACAACCGACACAAGCTGCATCCAGACAAGCTTTTTATATCAGGAGTAAGTTTTACAAAATGGTTTTTATCAGCAATATCTTTTCACTAAAACTTACTGAATGTTTTACTCTAGTTGGAAATACCTTTCAGTTTATTTGTAAAAAGCAAATAAATTTCATTAAATCATTTCCTGAACCACTTAATCCAAATTAGGGACACGGGTAGGTTGGTACCCATCTCAGCCGACTCTGGACGAGGACGGGGTACCCCCTGAACAGCTTGCGAGGAAACCATAGAGCCGACACTCAAACAACCATTCATACTCACACTCACACCTAGGGATGATCTGGAACAGCCAATTAGCCTACTGTGCATGTTTCTGGACTGTGGGACGAAACCGGAGTACTTGGAGGAAACCCACACAAGCACGGGGAGAACATACAAACGCCACACAGAAACACCTGAGCTGGGAATCAAACCCAGGACCTTCTTGCTTTGAGGCTGCCATGCTAACCATTACACCACCATGCTGTCGACATGTTTATTATTCACTCATTAATTTTATGAGCAACTTAATCCTAATTAAGGTCGTAGGGAGGATGGCGCCCATCTCAGCCGACTCTGGGCAAGGGCAGAGCCATCGCAGGCCATGTTTATTATTATTATTATTATTATTATTATTATGTCAGAGAGGGAAGGAAACCTGTGATGTCCTTTTATTAACTCAAATCGCTACCAAAAGTCTCTCCACATCATTCCACTGGAAGCCCGCACATTTTCCATCAGGCTTTCAATATTCATCAATACAGTAACAAGCATTACAAAAAAGTAAAAACGACAATATTAATAATAATCAGAATAATAAGTATAAAGAATGACAATATGGTGCTCTGTGTTGCCCTGGCTCGCTGTTCAGGGTGAACTCTGCCCTCATCCAGGGTCAGCTGAGAAAAGCACCAGACTCCCTGTGACCCTAATTAGGATTAAACCTTACTTGATTACGTATAATAAAAAATGAAAAACAATTACATTTGATGTTGAGTGTGATCAGCACTGTACAGTACAATAACAACAACCCAATCACATCACAAAACTCACCTGCAGTGGTCAAAGGGCAACCGCCTGAAATTAGCCTTGGGAATTTCTGTCAAAAAAAAAACCAAAGCAAAGTTTCAGGCTTAAGCAAGCATCATTTATTATTATTATTATTATTATTATTTTTACTATTGTTATTATTATTATTATTATTATTATTATTATTATTATTATTACTACTACTACAACTGCTCCTCCTACCACTATTACTATGAATTAATTTCCCCATGTTTACATACCTGCTTTCTTCCCTCCATAGAAATTGGTGTACTCTGCACAGGTGATGTACCTGAGCATTAAAACAAGGTAAATACCATTTCTACTCAGCACTTTATAATTAAAAACAAAAGAAGTTTAAGTGAATTGTTGAATAATTCAATTTTAAATACCAGCTAGCCGACTAGCCGTTAGCATCATACCACGGTGAAATTACACTTGAACAAATAAGTAAAACAGAATAATTTATTTTAAAACTTACATCTTATCTTTCTGGTGCTGTCGTTTCCCCATTTTGTGGACAATATGTTGAAATTCTAACAAAAAATCAGTTTCTTAGCTTAAAAAAAAGTCATGTAACCGCCACTTCCGGTATTCCGGGTTATCACAACGCTTAAGTCCCGCCTTTTCTGGTGTCTCAGAACTATATATACGATAGTTAATAGCGTTTGGATTTGAATTCAGATTAGCTACACATCAGATACTTTTCAGATAAAAAAATACATTTTGAAGGTCAGCAATAATGTATGATGAGGAAATATTTCATGAATTTGCCGATTCAAAACAGTGACGCGACATTTTTTTTTTTATTTAGTTAGCATTGACGAATCTGCGGTCATGAAAAAAAAGGAGGTAGAAAATGCCACTGGTTACCATGAGTGCCATTTAAATCGAAACACCTACAGTATACTGTATATGCAGAGCTCTTATTTCCGTTATAACATATAATATAACATTTATATATATATGTGTTTGCATGTTCTCTCCGTGTTTGAATGAGTTCCTCTCACAGTCCAATGACAGGCATATTAGGTTAATTGGCTGCACCAAATTGCCCCTGGATGTGTGTTGGCCCTTCAATGGGCTCTAATCATTTTTAAATTTCCCTGAACAATTTACTTTCATATTATACTTGACTTAAAACGGCAAGCTGGTTAGAACTGATGTTTACAACAGGTTGAAAACTTTTTCTGGAGCTGCAAACGTCATCATGTCTCATGAAATAAAATCACCTGGTACAACAGCTGGATCCCCCCTTTGTGATGTTAGATCACAGTGGTGAAACACAAAGGCCCTGAAGCCAAATCCATCCTCCCAACTCCTTTTAAGTGACCCATGAAGGCTTTCACAGTACAGTAGTGTATATGATCATTATCTATTCTTTTCACTGAATGTAAGTTATGATCCACCCACTAGGTGAAGGAAGAAAAAGGTTTCATCATTGTTGCCTTTTTTGAATAGATGTTAAGGGATTATTTGGCCCTTAATGACATAAATTTACTTTGTGTGGTTCTCAGTGAAAATGAGATTGACAACCCATTAGATCCTCACAGATGACATTATAACATCATGACATGTGTTTCCTGAATTTAAAAAAAAAATTACTTGGATTTGATCTCCAGACCAGTGGAAATGAAAAGAGGATGGCATGGTGGCACAGTGGTTAGCACATCAGCTTGGGTGTTTCTATGTGGAGTTTGCATGTTCTCCCCGTGCTTGTGTTAGTTTCCCCCGGGTAGTCTGGTTTCCCACAGTCCAAAAAAACATGCACAGTAAGTTAATTGTTTGTTCCAAATCACCCCAAAGTGTGAGTACGAATGGTTGTATGAGTGCTAGCCCTGTGATGGTTTGGCAAGCTGTTCAGGGTGTTACTTGCCCTTACCAGAGTTGGCTGAGATGTGCACCAGCCTCTGTGACCCTAATTAGGATTAAGCAGTACAGAATATGAATAGAAATGAAAACTTTTATTTATTCCACTGCACCTTTTAATGCTGAGAGCTTCATACAAAATTTCATTGTGTGTGAACATAATGACTTTAAAGAAGCTTTTGAAGCTTGAAATTAACGTTTTGCTTTTGTTTCCCCCCCAAGCAATTTCAAAACAAAAATAAAAAAAAGAAGTAAAATAAATTAATAAATAAATGACAAATAAATAATAACAAAATTTATTCATTTGTTGAACCACTTAATTCTAATTAGGGTCACAGGGAGGCAGGTGCCCATCTCAGCCAACTCTGGGTGAGGGCAGAGTACACTCTGGATGGCTCACCAGGCCATTGCAGGGCAAAAACACACTGATGGCTATGCAGCTCCTCTTGTCGAAAGTCAGCAATGGTTCTTTTACAGCCTCGCACCATAGACAGTGAGAGACATGGCCAGCGTTTGATAGTTTGCTGCACCTTTATCTGCGGCCTTTGATAGTTTAGTTAGCTGCGGCCTTTGATAGTTGGTGCCGTGAGCTGCACCAGGGGGCAGCAGTGACAACAGTTGACAATGAACCCCCAGTCTTCGGATCAGTAATCCAGCACCTGTACCACCAGGCCACCACTGCCCTTACAAATTTTATTTGATAAATTATAAAATTCTACTATTAATAATAATAATAATGATAATAATAATAATAATAATAATAATAATAATAACAATAATAATAATAATAATAATAATAACAATAATAACAATAACAATAATAATAATAATAACAATAATAATAATAATAATAATAATTATTATTATTGTTATTATTATTATTATTGTTATTGTTATTATTATTATTATTATTATTATTTATTTTTTTATTATTATTATTATTAAAGTTTGATATTGTTTCAGTCCATAGATAAACATTGTGAAAGTATCTATGATACTGTGCAACGTATCATTAAAGCTGAAATAAACAGTAAATTTCTGTACAGTCCTTTGTATTTCATGCATGCACCGTTTATTGCCATCAGTTGGTGGTCATTTACTTTCTGAACACATCCTGCTGGAGCAGTGATTAACAATGAAATATTCATTTGTATGCATACACCAAATAGTATAACACAAACTGCCAATTAGTCAGGAAAAATAAGTTACCCTGAGCATTGTATGACAATAGCAACTGTCCAGATGATATCACTGTACATTGTACAAAACAACAAAGTGGCTGCTTTAGACACTGAGCCAGTGGTGTAGTGGCTCCGGAGGCCCAGTAGGTCACCCTAGAGCTACAAGGTACTCCGAACGCAGCTTCTGAGGACCCAAACATCTTATCATTCCTGTCCCAGGACCCACCACTGGAAAAACAACATATAACAACAGGTACAGGATACAATTATTAAGCACTTTAGTGCATATGTTCCAGAAACCACAGTGAAGTTTATACTACAACAATGTACGTAGTCTACTGTGTGCATCCAGGTGTTAAATACTGCCCCCTGCAGAACTCTGGGGCTTACAGAATCACAGGCTTCTCAGCCTGTATATCTATATCTATCTATCTATCTATATCTATATCTATATATATCTTCTTTTCCTTTCGGCTTTTTCCTTCAGGGGTCGCCACAGCGAATCATCTGCCTCCATCTCACCCTATCCTTTGCATCTTCTCTTACACCAACGACCTTCATGTCCTTCACCACATCCATGAATCGTCGCTTTGGTCTTCCCCTAGGCCTTCTGCCTGGTAGTTCCAGCCACAGCATCCTACTACCAATATAACATCCTATTACCAATATATATCTATCTATCTATCTATATATATATATATATATATATATATATATATATATATATATATATATATTGTATTGTATGTGTGTGTGTGTGTGTGTGTGTGTGTGTGTGTGTGTGTGTGCACATCATGCAAAATGAACATCAAAATGTCCTCACATTATTTTTCTAATGGGTTGGTATGCAAATCTGCATTTTATTTCGATTTACAAAGCATTAATCAAGAGAAGCATAGAGGTTAACGATACTCAAAATAAAACACCCCTGTTTTTTAGCCAACATTTGTGGGCCGTGTGTCAGAGGGGAACGAGCTGGAGTACCGGTCGGTCATCGTCGACTTCGTGGACTGGTGTGAGCGCAACCACCTGTGCTTGAACACTAGGAAGACGAAGGAGATGGTGGTCGACTTCAGGAGAAGCACTCAAACACACACACACACACATTTACTAGTGAACATCCAGGGACAGGACATTGAGACAGTGGACAGTTTCAAGTACCTGGGTGTTCACCTTAACAATAAACTGGACTGGTCCCACAACACCAACGCCCTGTACAAGAAGGGCCAGAGTCGCCTCCACCTTCTGAGGAGACTCAGGTCCTTCGGCATATCTGAACCTCTGCTCAGGACATTTTATGACTCTGTGGTAGCCTCTGCAATCCTCTACGCTGCCATCTGCTGGGCCCCGGGCAGCACAGAGCGGGACAGAAAGAGACTGAACAAGCTGGTCAGGAGGGCCAGCTCTGTCCTCGGCTGCCCACTGGACTCTGTGGAGGAGGTGAGTGAGAGGAGGATGGTAGCAAAGCTCACATCCATCCTGTCCAACAGCTCTCACCCACTGCACCAGACTGTCGAGGAGCTAAGCAGCTCCTTCAGTGGACGACTGAGGCATCCTCAGTGCAGGAAGGAGCGCTACCGCAGGTCGTTCATTCCCACCGCTATCAGACTGTACAACGCCACTTTGTAACTGTCTGTGAAAATACCGGTTATGTGCAATAAAAACCCCCGTGCACTTTAATCAACCACATCTACCCCACTGACTATGAACCATATCAACCATATCAACCCATCTACTCTGCACTCAGATACATTACACTTTAATATAGGCCAATCTATAAAGTTGCTCCATTCTTTTCTTTTATTGTTTAGTAATTTATACTATTTATGTATCTATTTATTTATTTACTTATATAATATATATGTATGTGTGTATGTTTGTACTTGTATCTATTTTTGCACCCCCTACTGATGGTACCTCAAGAGCCTGTAACAGTGAATTTCTCCATTGTGAGATTAATAAAGCTGTATCTTATCTTATCTTATCTTATCTTATCTTATCTTATTTGCCAAATCAAAACATTTTAAAAGGATAAAGCACCACCTCCTGGGCCTCCTGTAGTACTACACTTCCAAAAAATTGTCCTGGGCTTCCAAGTGGCGCATCGACAAGCTATGTGACTGTCCACCTGGAGATCGCAGGTCCGAATCCTTGTTAATGTTGCAGGCTTCTGTGGATGGGAAATAATTGGCTGAGCCCTCATGGGAGAGAGGGATGACAAATGCTCAACGCCCTGCCACTCGCAATGAATACCATCCAAACTTGGGCTTCTGTGAGCTTCTTTGGGTATGGTTAAAAAACATGTTCAAGAAGCAACTATGGTGCAGAATCTATAGTAAATGGGTGTAAATGGTTCCCTGTATGAACCAGAGAGAGAGAGAGAGAAGTCTTGTGAAGACAGTCTGGTGACTCTGAGGATGGGAACACTACCAGAGATGAGCGTGATGGTAAATGTAAAATGGTTAATGCAGGTTCGGCTTTCTTGTCATCAGCTGGTTTAGGAACAAAATGGAAACATTTTCTGCAGAAATTGCCAAATCCAATGAGGTCGTGTCCCTAACAGCCAATCAGAAAGGCAACATGGCTTTGAGAATGCTTAGAGTCAAAACACTGCACTTTGAAAACAAGCAAGGACTGCCATGGAATGCTGAATTTGGTTTCTGTCAAACATGTTTTTTGTCCTGGTTTCCGTATAATTCAACTTTAGACTCATCTGTGCTCTCACGCCTGAACAGAAGAGCGAGCACTCCCCTCCATCCAGGGTGAGGGGGGTACCCCAAGGCCATGACCCAGGGCAGTGGTGGCCTGGGAGGAAGGTGCTGGATCACTGATCCTAAGGTTGGGGGTTCAACCCCCAATGTCCACAAGTTGTCACTGTCCCCCCAGTGCAGCTAACTGGATTATCAAAGGCAGACCGTGTCTCTCACTGTCTATGGTGTGAGGTTCATGTAAAAGAACCATTGCTGACTTTCGAGAAGAGCAGGCTACAAAGCCGTCAGCGTGTTTCCGCCCTGCGATGGCCTGGTGAACTGACAAGGGTGCACTCTTCCCTTGCCCATAGTCAGCTGGGTTGGGTGCAAGCCTCCCCATGACCCTAATTAGGATTAAGCAGTTACAGAAAATGAGGACTCATCTGTCCAAAGAACATTATTCCAGAAGACCTGGTCTTTGTCCATGTTCTCTCTGGCAAACCACAGTCTGGCCTTGATTTCCTTTTAGAGAGCAAAGGTTTCTTCCTTGCACATCTCCCATGAAGGTCAAACTTGTGTTGTCTCTGGTAGTCAAGTCCTGCGCTTTCACATCGACAGTATCAAGAACCTGCTGTAGCTCCTGTGATGATTGTTTAGGACTTTTGGTGATTTTTTTTGCATCTTGTGGTCTGCTCTGTGGTCAAATTGCTTGGATGGCCAGACCTGGGCATGGTGGCAGTTGTTTTGTGTATATTGGCCCCCTGTGATGGCCTGGTGAGCTGTCCAGTGTGTACACTTTCCTCGCTCAAATTCGGCTAAGATAGGAACCAGTCTTTCCATGGCAGTAATTAGGATTAAATGGCTTCGAAAATGAATGAATGAATGAATTTGGAGTTCGTTTGCAAGGGCGTTAATACACCTGTGTGGGGTTAACACTGCTATGTTTTATACTATGTGTTTTAGAGTGAGTGCAAAACAAAGAGGATAGAAAGCTAGGAACGCAGAGCAAAACAGATCCATTTGACATCTTGATGATAGTGTCGAGAAGGCCTCCTGACCACATTCCTGATGATGTGAATAAGAATGTAAGGAAGAGTCTTTGGAAGGAAGATGAAGGGCAAAAAAATTCCAATAGAATGAAGACCTGCAAGAAAAAATACCAACCCGAATTGAATCTCATGCCAGATGGTATTGACGTGGTGGAACAAGTGAAACCTTTTACAAATCTAGAACAAGCAGTTAAAGATGATGGAAGATCTGACTGTGATATCACAATTGCCAGGAAAGCCTTTAACAACATGCAAGCTGGGTGAAGTCTGTTGGAGAAACTGGCTCATCAGCCTAGAACTTATGCCCGGTATCCTTAGCGTGAAGTGACTGGGAGTTTGACTCCACCTGGATGGGACCCTGTTCCATCGCTGGTTACCCTCCCAGTATTTTGGCTGGTACCCATTTATACTGCTATGTGGACAGAGGAACATTTGCGGTTAAGACCTTGTCCAGGGTCCTTCACATATGGATATGAAGCTTAGACCTAAACACAAACAAATATAAGACTGCAACATGTGGGTATACGCATTGTAAATTTTTGAAGATATCTTGGATTCAAAAGTAACAGATAGGATACAAAGAAATGAGTACATCTTATCAACAATAAAACAAAGAAAGCTCGCATACTTTGGTCACGTTATTAAAAAAAATGAACTGCACAGATAGATAATGGAAGGACCGATCTTCTTCTTTTCCTTTTGGCTGTTCCCTTCAGGGGTCACCACAGTGAATCATCTGCCTCCATCTCACCCTGTCCTCTGCATCTTCTTTTCTTACTCCAACTACCTTCATGTCCTCCTTCACCACATCCATAAATCTTCTCATTGGTCCTAATGTGCATTTTTGGGACTGGTAAGAAATGAGTATGTGAAGGAAACCCACAAAAGCACAGGGAAAACATGCAAAATCCACAAAGAATTGCCCTCACTGAGCCTGGGACTCAAACCCTGGATCTCTTGCCGTGAAGCAGACATGCTAACCACTACACCACCACCATCTCTTTTTCTAACAGTTAAATAATAGTTAATAATTAATTTCAGGGTAAAAATAAAATCTGTCAAGATATCTCGATAATGAAAAGTAGAAAAAAGGTCAGAAAAGTAGGATTTTTGTCGTTTAGATACATGAAAGAAAAATTGTACTTCAACCAACAGCCAGCAGGGGCGCTAGATCTACAACGGCTTCAGTTATCAGACATAAGATAAAATAAGATAGGGTAATTCTTTAATATCTTGGAGGAAATTTGGGTTACGTCGTATTATTACGACGTGCGTCGCCGACGAGCAGCGCCACCTAGGTTGTTCAAGGAGTCAAGTTACAAACAGAAAAGAAGGCTCAAATCAACAACACACAAACTGCTATAAAATAAATACATAAAAATTCTATGGTTAAAGGACCTTAAACAGACCCAGTAAACAATATAATAATGTTTATAAAAGTAATAAAAATAAAATGATAATAATAATAATAATAATAATAATAATAATACAATAAAGAAATCAGTAGATAACTGCAATAAATGAAATTGCACTCAATTATATTATATTATAATTATAATTATATTTATATTTATATTGCACTATGCCCATTGGTTTGTTGGGAAAAAAAGAACAGTTCTCTGGGTAAACAAAGTGGCCGCAACTTCAAAGTTAGATGTTCTCCATTCTCAGAGCAAGGTTTAGAGGTAATCTTCAGTCAGTACACCAGGTTTATTTAACGAGAATTCGCCGTTCTTCCGTCCCAGTTCTTGTTGCTAGCCGCTGTGGTCCGGTCCTCTCTGAAGGCCGAGTGTCCGGCCGGTGTAGTCGCCTCGCCGGGTGTACTCTCCTCGAGCCATGTTTCACAGAAACACAGCATGGATCAGTCCTGTAGATCCCTCTGCGCCGCAATCCGAGCATGAAGCTCGTCCATCTTGTTTCGCAGAGACCGAACATTTTCAAGCAGTATGACCGGGAGCGCTAACCTTCCACTGCCAACCAAGCGCCGGAGTCGTCGTTCAGCCCCTCCCTGACTGTCGTGTCTCCGTGTGGATTTATTGTTATCCGGGGTGCGGCTAGCATTGAGCTGCGGTAGCATATTAGCTCAAGATGATTCGCTGTGGTGACTCTCGAGAACGGGAAAAAGCCGAAAAGAAAAGAGAGAGAGAGAGAGATGAGCATGCTCAGTTCTAAATGTCCAAAAGGACTGTGCGCTCATATCTGTAGTAAGGTTGCACGGGCATAGACGAGCATAGTGCAAAAAACAAAACAAACAAAAACAACACATAAAACGAATTAAAACAAACCAAAAAACAATTTGACTTCGAGAACTCCGCGACGTCGCCCTCTAGGGAGCGCCATCTTGGAAATGAACCAGTGTCCATTATTCGTTCATTCATTCATTCATTTTCTGTAAACACTTAATCCTGATTACCGTTGCAGGGAGGCTGGCGCCCATTCTAGCTAATTCCGGGTGAGGGCAGAATACACCCTGGATGGCTCACCAGGCCATCGCAGGGCAGAAACACGCTGACAGCTATGCAGTTCTCATGAAAAAAGTCAGCAATGGTTGTTTTACATGAACCGCACACCATAGACAGTGAGAGACATGGCCGGCCTTTGATTCCTCATCAAACTGTACTCTGAGTGCAAGCTAAAGTAAGCCAGGCACATTATCTCATCGTACTCAGAAACAGATGTGGAAGAAGAAGAGGTTCAGACGTTACTGTTTAATGGGTTTCTTCACTTCAGTTTAGAAGCGATCAACTTCAGACAGAAAATGAGGACTTGGACAGAGTGACGTGCCCCAGATAAGATTTCTTAATGGGATCCATTGTTGTGAATAGACACAAACCTGAATGTCTCACAATCTGAGAATCAGCTCCGAGAACCAGTGTCAGTCCTAATCTGCTCATTACGGACCCAAATTCATTTATTCATTCAGTCGCTGAACCCTGTCAAGGTCGCAGGGAGGCTGGAACTTGGGTAAGGCAGGGAACAGCCTGAACAGCTCATCATCAATCCATCACAAGGCCAAAACATTCATACTCACACGTGGGGCAATTCGGAACAGCCAATTAGCACAATATACATGTCTTTGGACCGTCAGAGGAAACCAGAGCACGCGGAGGAAACCCACATAAGCATGGGAAGAAAATACAAACTCCTCACATAAACAGTCTTGCCGAGCCAGGATTCAGACCCAGGACCTTCTTGCGATGAGGCGGCCGGACGTACGCCGCTGGGCTGCTTGATAGTGAAGATGTATATAGTATCACATGCACTGTAGCAGTCACTGCTCACGTCCCTCAGGGACGCATGTAAGTGGACAGATATTTTGTTGTCTTGATTCTTGCTGTATTGTTTGTTACTCGTGTTGTGTTGTTTTTTAAAGTTATGTTGAATGGAAGGATTTTCTTGCTCACCTTGGTTTTTCTGATGCACTGTGTTTGCACCATTGAGAGAAGTTCCTTCAACTCCATCATTCTGTCCATCAGATTCTTCACCACAGCTCTGCTATAAAAATTATGAAAGAGCCCCATACCAACAACGTTTCCTTTATTATTATTATTATTATTTATTCATTCGTTTATCTATTTTCTGTAACCGCTTAATTCTAATTAGGGTCGCAGGGAGGCTGGCGCCCATCCCAGCTGATTCTGGCCGAGGGCGGAGTGCACCCTGGACGGCTCGTCAGGACATCGCAGCATAGAAACACACTGACGGCTATGCAGCTCCTCTTGTCGAAAGTCAGCATTGTTTCTTTTACATGAACCTCACACCATACACAGTGAGACACATGGCCGGCCTTCGATAACCCACTTAGCTGCACTGGGGGGTAGGTGGGTGACAACCTGTTGAGAGTGGGACTTGAACCCACAACCTTAGGATCAGTGAACCAGCACCTTTAACACCAGGCCACCACTGCCCGTATTATTTATTTATTTGTAATTTTCTACAGATTGAGACCCGGGGCAGCACAGTCGCGTAGTGGTTAGCACATCCGCTTCACAGCCAGAAGGTTTGGGTTCGATTCCCATCCTGAGCGTTTCTGTGTGGTTTGCATGCCCTCCCTGTACTTGCGGGGTTGAAAATCATGTACAATGCACTAATTAACTGTTCCAAATCGCCCCTAGGGGTGAGTGCGGGAACGAATGGTTGTGTGAGTGTTTGGCCCTGCGCTGGTCTGGCAAGCTGTCCAGGGTGTACCCTCACCCAGAGTTGTGTTCCTGAATCCCTCACACAAAGCAGCTTTTTGTCATCTCGCACGTGATTAGCTGCGCTGCCTTTTTCAATGTTTTTCTATTCATGATTAATTTTCTTAATTATTTATTCAAATTGTTTTATCTTGTTTCATTTACTGTGTGGTTTATTTATTACCATTTTAATCCAAGTAATCCATGCTTGCATCTTCTCAGCACTTAATCCTAATTACGGTTTAAGGGCAGCTGGCGCCTATCACAGCCAACTCTGGGTGAGGGTGAGGTACACCCTGGACAGCTAACATTGCCATTGCATGGCCAACACACATGCTACCATTCACACTCACTCTCACACCAGAAGGGTGTTCACAAAATTTGATCCCGTAAATCATGAGCTTGATCCCTTTCTTTGATGTCTGAGGTGATTATGTGATAACTCCTTATTAACCAATTACGAGGTCTGTTAATCTCAGCCTGTAGACTTATACAGAGCGATTTGAGAGTCAAGGTTTATGTGTATGTGTGTGTGTGTGTGTGTGTGTGAGAGAGAGAGAGAGAGAGAGAGAGAGAGAGAGAGAGATGGTAAGAGAAAAAGAGAAAGCATACAGAGAGAGAGAGAGAGAGAGACAGATGGTAAGAGAAAAAGAGAAACAGCGACAAAGAGAGATCGGGACAGATGAGGTAGAGTGAGAGAAATAGAGAGGTAAGAGAAAGACAGGAACATACAGATGAGAGGGACTATATATATATATATAAAACCTGACCCCATGACCTCAGTGCCACCCAGGAACAGACACCGTGATGGACAAACCAGAGGAACCTTAACCTGTCAACAGTTCTCAGCTGGTTGAAGCATTGTAAAAAAAAAAAGAAAGGAAAAAAAAAAAGAAAATTTTAAAAGCAACAAACAAACAAAAAAAACAGTTTATCATGGAGTGATTCCGGTTCATTACTAAAAATTTGGAAGATGTGAGTTATATATATATATATATATATATATATATATATATATATATATATATATATATCTTCTTCTTCTTTTCCTTTCGGCTTTTCCCTTCAGGGGTCGCCACAGCGACTCATCTGCCTCCATCTCACCCTATCCTTTGCATCTTCTTCTCTTACACCAACGACCTTCATGTCCTCCTTTACCACATCCATGAATCGTCTCTTTGGTCTTCCTCTAAGATGTGAGTTATATATATATATATATATATATATATATATATATATATATATATATATATATATATATATATATATATATGTATATATATATATATATATATATATATATATATATATATATATATATATATATATATATATAGAGCCACGGGGGAGCACGAACCAGTGTCTCTCCTCTATGCCAGTCCCAAGCCGGATAAATGCAGAGGGTTGCGACAGGAAGGGCATCCGGCGTAAAACTTCTGCCACATTTAAAAATGCAAATGATCAAAACAAAATTCATACCGGATCGGTCGAGGCCGGGTTAACAACGACCGCCATCAGTGCTGTCAATCAACAGGGTGCTGATGGAAATTGGACTACTGTTGGTCGAAGACGTCGAAGAAGGGAGAGGTGGGAGGCGTGTCCAGTAGGCAGAGAGAGAAGAGGAAATGTGTGAGCCTAGGACTGAGAGTAGGGACTTTGAATGTTGGAACTATGCAAGGAAAAGATAAGGAGCTGGCTGACATGATGCAGAGGAGGAAGGTGGACATACTGTGTGTTCAGGAGACAAGGTGGAAAGGTAGAAAGGCTAGAAGCTTAGGAGCAGGGTTTAAACTGTTTTATCATGGTGTGGATGGGAAGAGAAATGGAGTAGGAGTCATCTTGAAGGAGGGGTTTGTCAGGAATGTTCTAGACGTGAAAAGAGTGTCAGACAGAGTGATGAGTCTCAAGTTAGAAATTGAAGGCATGATGGTCAATGTTGTTAGTGCTTATGCCCCACAGGCAGGATGTAAGCTAGAAGAGAAGGAGATTCTGGAGTGATTTAGATGAAGTGATGCAGAATACCCCAGAGGTGAAAGAGTGGTCATTGGAGCAGACTTCAATGGACATGTTGGTGCAGGCAACAGAGGGGACGAGAAGTGATGGGCAGGTTTGGTATCCAGGACAGGAACACAGAAGGACAGATGTTGATCGATTTTGCAAAAAGGATGGAAATGGCTGTGGTGAATACTTTCTTCAAGAAGAAACAGAAGCATAGGGTGACTTATGAAAGCGGAGGTAAGAGCACAGGTAGACTACATCTTGTGCAGCGATGTAATTTGAAGGAAGTCAGTGACTGCAAAGTAGTAGTTGGTGAGAGTGTTGCCAAACAGCATAGGATGGTGGTGTGCAGGATGACACTGATGGTGAGAAAAAAGTGAAAAAGGCAAAGGCAGAGCAGAAGACAAAGTGGTGGGAAGCTGAAAAGGAAGAGTGTCGTGTTGTCTTCAAGGAGGAGTTGAAACAGGCTTTGGGTAGTCAGGAAGTGCTTCCAGAGGACTGGACAACCACAGCCAATGTGATCAGGGAGACCGGTAGGGAGAGTACTTGGTGTGTGTCCTCTGGAAGGAAAGTAGATAGGAAACTTGGTGGTGGAATGAGGAAGTGCAGGAGTGTGTACAAAGAAGAGGTTAGCCAAGAAGAAGTGGGAGATTGACAGGACCGAAGAGAGTAAACAGGAGTACAGGGAGACACAGCGTAAAGCGAAGGTAGCAGTGTCAAAGGCCAAACAGAGGGCGTATGATGACTTGTATGATAGGTTGAACAGTAAGGAGGGAGAAAATGATCTATACAGGTTAGCACAGCAGAAAATAGAGATGGGAAAGACATGCAGCAAGTTAGAGTGATAAAGGACAGAGAGGGAAATGTATTGACTGATGACAGAAGTGTGCTGGGAAGATGGAAAGAGTACTTTGAAGAGCTGATGAATGAAGAAAATGAGAGAGAAAAAAGAGTAGAAGGGGTGACCGTTGAGGAGCAGGAAGTAGCAAAGATTAGTAAGTGAGAAGTGAGGAGGGCATTGAAGAGGATGAAGAGTGGAAAGGCAGTTGGCCCTGATGACATACCAGTTGAGGTATGGAAGTGTCTAGGGGAGGTAGCAGTAGATTTTCTGACAAGAATATTCAGCAAGGTCTTAGAAAGTGAGCAGATGCCAGAGGAATGGAGGAGAAGTGTGCTTGTGGGGATTTTTAAGAACAAGGAGATGTACAGAGTTGTGGCAACTACAGAGGGATAAAGTTGATGAGCCATACAATGAAGCTATGGGAAAGAATAGTGGAAGCAAGACTAAGGGCAGAGGTCAGCATTTGTAGAACAACAGTTTGGTTTCATGCCCAGAAAGAGCACCACAGATGCAGTGTTTGCTTTGAGGATGTTAATAGAGAGTACAGAGAAGGTCAGAGGGAGCTGCATTGTGCCTTGTGGATCTGGAGAAAGCCTATGACAGGGTGCCGAGAGAAGAACTGTGGTATTGTATGAGGAAGTCTGGAGTGACAGAGAAGTATGTTAGAGTGGTGCAGGACATGTATGAGAGATGTAAAACAGTGGTGAGGTGTGCTGTTGGTGTGACAGAAGAGTTCAAGGTGGAGGTGGGACTGCATCAGGGTCAGCTCTCAGCCCTTCTTGTTTGCTATGGTGATGGACAGGCTAACAGACGAGGTTAGACAAGAATCTCCATGGACTATGATGTTTGCAGATGACATCGTGATCTGTAGTGAGAGCAGAGACCAAGTGGAGGAAAATCTAGAGAGGTGGAGGTATGCCCTGGAAAGGAGGGGATTGAAGGTTAGTCCTAGTAAGACAGAATACATGTGTGTGAGCGACAAGGACCCAAGAGGAACTTTGAGGCTACAGGGGCAGAGATAAAGAAGGTGGAGGATTTTAAGTACTTAGGCTCAACAATCCAGAGCAATGGAGAGTGGGAAAAGAGGTGAAGAAAGCGTGCAGGCAGGTTGGAATGGATGGAGAAAAGTGTCCAGTGTGATGTGTGATAGGAGAGTATCGGCAAGAATGAAGGGAAAAGTGTACAAGGCAGGTGGTGGTGAGGCCAGCAATGTTGTATGGTTTAGAGACAGTGGCCCTGGGGAAAAGACAGGAGTCAGAGTTGGAGGTAGCAGAGATGAAAATGTTGAGGTTCTCTTTGGGAGTAACTTGAGGATGGATAGGATCAGAAATGAGTACATCAGAGGGACAGCACATGTTAGATGTTTTGGAGACAAAGTCAGAGAGGCTAGATTGAGATGGTTTGGACATGTACAGAGGAGGGATAGTGAGTATATTGGTCGTAGGATGCTGAGGTTGGAACTACCAGGCAAAAGGCCCAGAGGGAAGACCAAAGAGAAGATTTATGGATGCGGTGAAGGCGGACATGAAGGTCGTTGGAGTAAGAGTAGAAGATGCAGAGGACAGGGAGAGATGGAGGCAGATCATTTGCTGTGGCGACCCCTGAAGGGAACAGCCGAAAGGACAAGAAGAAGAAGATATATAGAGCTATGAGGTGGGGGGGGCACTAACCAGTGTCTTTCCCCCTTATGCCCGTCCCAAGCCCGGATAAATGCAGAGGGTTGCGACAGGAAGGGCATCCAGTGTAAAACTTCTGCCACATTTCTCATGCAAATGATCAAAACATATATATATATATATATATATATATATATATGAGAGAGAGAGAGAGAGAGAGAGACAGAAGTCAAAAGAGATAACTAAATCTTTATAGAGAGGGAGAGAAATGAGCGAGAGATGAGACAGACATGGTATGAGAGAGATGGGATAGCGCTGTAAAGAGAGGGATGAGCGAGATGGGAGTGAGAGACAGGAGAGATGGAGAGATATAAAGAGAGGGAGAGAGAGATTTAAGATAGAGGAATATAAAGAAAGGAGAGAGATGAGAGAGATGACAGTGAGAGAGCAAGATGAGAGAGATGAGACAGGGATTTGTTACAGAGAGGGATGAGAGAGAAGAGAGGAATATGAGAGAGGCATGTGAGAAAGATATAAGAGAGAGATGAGGGTGAGAGAGAGAGGGATAAGAGAAAGAAGAGAGAGGCATGAGAGAGAGAGATGAGCGGAATGTGTGAGAGAGGGGGATATGAGAAAGGCATGTGAGAGATGAGAGTGAAGGATGACAAACGATGAATGATCGAAGGATATGAGAGGGAGATGAGATAGATGTGAGAGCGGGTGAGATAGAGATGTGAGAGAGGGATGAGAAAAGCATGTGAGAGATCAGAGAGGAATGAAAGAGAGGGATATGAGAGAGATGAGAGAGATGTGAGAGAGGGTGAGATAGAGATGTGAGAGAGGGATGAGAGAGAGGCATGTGAGAGATCAGAGAGGGATGAGAAAGGATGAAATATGAAGAAATATGAGATGAAACAGGGTTGACAGAGGGCTCAGAGAGATGAGAGAGGGATGAGAAACATGAGAGAGCGATTTGAGACAGATGAGAGATGTGAAAGAGAGATTAGAGAGAGGCATGTGATATCAGAGGGATGAGAAAGAGCGAATGAGAGAGGGATATGAGAGAGATGAGAGAGGGGTGAGTGAGAGAGGGATGGGAGAGATGAGAGAGGAGAGAGGGATGGGAAAGAGTGAATGAGAGAGGGATATGAGAGAGATGAGAGAGGGGTGAGTGAGAGAGGGATGGGAGAGATGAGAGATGAGAGAGGGATGAGTGAGATTGAGATGAGTGAGAGAGATGAGAGAGGGATGAGAGCAAGGCATGAGAGAGGGGTGAGTGAGAGAGATGAATGAGAGAGATAAGAGAGAGGGATGAGAGAAATGTATGAGAGAGATGAGAAAGAGTGAATGAGAGAGGGATATGAGAGAGATGAGAGGGATGAGTGAGAGAGGGAAGGGAGAGATGACAGAGATGAGAGAGGGATGAAAGAGTGAATGAGAGAGGGATATGAGAGATAAGTGAGAGAGACAAGCGAAAGGCGTGAGAGAGATGAGAGATGAGAGGGGTGAGTGAGATTGAGATGAGTGAGAGAGAGATGAGAGACGGATGAGAGAGGGGTGAGTGAGAGAGATGAGAGAGTGGGATGAGGGAAAGGTATGAGAGAGATGAGAAAGAATGAATGAGAGAGGGATATGAGAGATGAGAGAGAGGTGAGAGAAAGGCAGGGTCGAGAGATGAGAGAGGGATGAAAAATAGTGAATGAGAGAGATGAGAGAGAGATGAGAGGGGTGTCAGAGAGGGATGAGAGAGAGGGGTAAGATATAGACGGAGAGGAGAAAGGGAAAAGAAGAGGGACGGAGGGAGACGGGTGAGATAGCGAGATGGAAGAGGCTTTAATATTCCTTGTTCTCAGTTGGTTTTAAGGGGCAGTGGGTAGGCGGTTCCCTCAGGGGTTACTGTATTGGGGCGTAGTTGGTGAATCTCACCTTTGGCTCAATTTTGCCAGTCTGAGTGATAACAACTCCGTCCTCATCAAGTCTGAACCATGAAGAATCATCTGTGGAGTGCAATGATGTACAAAGTGTCCACACACACACACACACACACACACACACACCTACTGTTCACACCTACCTATCTACTTGTTTAGTATGAAAAAGGAGAAAACAAATTGTATGGGATGAGAGAGAGAGAGAGAGAGAGAGAGAGAGAGAGAGAGAGAGAGCACCTTCAGTAATAGACGCGTACCCGGGCTCAGCACATTTCCTAAAATAATAAAACCCTGCGGTTATGGCTGCAGTACCAACCACATACAACAGGGGGCGCGCCAGCAGACCCGACATGAAACTTTTTAACCGTCGCATAGCATTAAACCTGTACAAACATATTTATTTTGTAGATAATCACTAAAAAAAAGGAACAGACGAAAGGAAAAGAAGATAATCACTGAAAAAAAAATCCCTTGAACTGATTGTCATTGAAATAAACTGCATTTTTATTTTCAAAAAAAAAAAAAATTAAATGTTATCTGCAGCTACACTGTAAGGATGTACTATGAGGCTCCTCTTATTAAAAACCAATCAGACTAACTTTTGCCGTAAAAAGTGTAATCATCCAGCAGATGGCGCCATTACACATTAATGACAATAATAATAATAATAATAATAATAATAATAATAATAATAATTTCCTCTATTTGTCATGAAGCCTTTTAACCTCACTCAATCATTTACTTACTGACCCACTTAATTAGGGTTATGGGGAAACTAGTCTATCTCAGCCAACACTGGGTGAAGGCAGGGTACATACAGCCTGAACAGCTCATCACTATCACAGCAAGGCCAACACACACAAAACCATCCACAGTTACATCCATACCTAGAGGCAATTTGGAACAGCCAGTTTGCTTAATTGAAATATAGGAGTAAACCAGAGTTCCCGAGGAAACCCATGAAAACATGAAGAGAACATGAAAACGGACTAGGACCTCGAACCCAGGACCTTTTTGCTGTGAGATAAACATGCTAACTGCTACACCACCACACTGTCATTGTGAATGGGCTCACACCTAGTAGTGGACTGGATCACTGATTACCTGACAGACAGACCGCAGTATGTGTGACCGAGGGACTGCGTGTCAGATATGGTATTCAGCAGCACAGGAATGCCGCAAGGGACGGTACTCTCTCCAGTCCTGTTCACGTTGTACACCTCGGATCTCCAGTACAACTCGGAGTATTGCCATCTGCAAATGTTTGCAGACGACACTGATATTTTAGGCTGCGTCAAGAGTGGACAGGAAGTGGAGTACAGCAAAGTGATAAAGGACTTTGTTTCATGGTGTCACGCCAATCAGCTGCACCTCAGCACCACCAGTACAAAGGAAATGTGGTGGACTTCAGAAGACCCAGCCCGCACCTGGAGCCAATGACAATCAGAGGGGAACAGATAGAGATTGTGCAGATGAACAAATACCTTGGTGTGCAGCTGGACGACAAACCGGACTGGACTGCCAACACTGATGCTCTGTGCAAGAAAGGACAGAGCCGTCTGTACTTCCTCAGAAGGCTGGTGGCATCCTTCAACATCTGCAAAAAAACTGTAGCAGATGTTCTACCAGTCTGCAGTGGCAAGAGGTCTCGTTTAAGTGGTGGCCTGCTGGGGGATTAAGAAGGACGCCTCACAACTGGATAAGCTGGTGAGGAAGGCAGGTTCTGTCGTTGGGACAGAGCTGGACAGTGTAATGTCTGGTAGAGCTGCGGGCTCTGAGTTGGCTCCAGTCAATTATAGACAATCCACTGTGTCTACTGCAAGATGTCTGGACCCAGGAGCGGCATCAGCGCAACTCACACACTCTCTCTCTCTCTCTCTCTCTCTCCCTCTCTCCCTCTCTCTCTCTCACACACACACATACCTGCGTTACACTGAACCACTCACTGCAGACTATCTGTCTATCTATCTATCTCTCTGTCTGTCTGTCTGTCTGTCTGTCTGTCTGTCTGTCTGTCTACCTTTTAGCCAGTATCCCCTGTGTGAAAGACATGTACCAATGAAACGTTTTTTTTTTTTTTAATTAAATACACTACGTTATATACGTATTTATTTATTGAGATGAAGCCTGAATTAATTGTTCTGTACTTTACAAAGTGTCCCTGATGGGATTAATTACATTTGATCAATTTAAGGCATGGAGGCGCTGTAGGCGTAACTCACAGCAAGAAGGTCATAGATTCAAATCTCGTGCTCAATGAGGTCATTTATGCCTGTTTGTGTGTTCTGCTTGTACTTGTATAGGTCTCCTCTGGGGACATCGGTTTCCTACCGCAGTCCAGACACATAAACATTAGCCTAACTGGCTGTTCCAAATTTCTCCTTAGATGTGTGTGTGTGTGTGTGTGTGTGTGTGTGTGTGTGTGTGTGTGTGTGTGTGTGTGTGTGTGTGTGTGTGTGTTAGCCCTTAGATGCTCCAGCAAGCTGTTAAAGGTGTATCCTGAATTCGCCCACTGTCGGCTAAGATAGGTTTCAGCCTCCCTGCAAATCTAATAGGATTCAACATTTTGGTGAAAGGCTTCTTTTAGTGCATCTTTTATTCAGAAAACACAGTTTCCATGTACGTCTGTATTCATCTTCATGACTCACTTGTATGGCGGCCGCTCTGATGTATTGTGTCTATGGGGCAACAGAGTAAATATGACTTGTCTATTGCTATTTATGATGTATGCTAAAGTAGGCTCTGAACAGAATTCAGGAACAGGTGTATTTACACTGAGATCACGAGACACTTTAATTGCACAGAGATCAATTTCATTTCACTAGATATGTGGATTCTGATGTTGTCTGGTAGCACCAGAACCAATCTTTAGGTTTCATAACATGGGACGAATACTTACTTCTATATTTTACTTGCAAATAATTTTACATACTATATTGAAGTGATGGATTTGTTAAACACAAAACAAACCATGAAACACAGAATTTCTATTCTTCAATCAACAACTATTTATCATCATTTATCTGATGATGTCACTGAATCTGCTACAGTACAATACCATTTGGTCAGTTCTGATTCATATGTGATGGATCTCAGGTAATTCCAATGTTACGATACCTCCTCACCAGTAAATAGCTGATGAGTCTTATCTTCCATCATCAGTTTGTTTTGAATGAATACAATGGTTTCCTGGCACAACCACCAAGCTCACAAGCTTAAAATCATCTTCTTCACATGTTTTACATTTTATTTTGGTCCTCTGTCTGTTTACAGTAACAAAAGTATACCAATATAGAACAAGCATATCAAGTTTGAAAGCCCCACCTATAGCGAGTGCCAAGCAAATGTCTGGAAACCTAATATACCTGAGTTTGTGTGTGTGACCTTGAAAAGTACATCAAGGTCATTTACACACAAACACCTCCTAGCATTCTAGTGAGCCAACCTACCTAGTTTGAAAGACCCATCTTCAGGACGTGGTAACTAAACGTTCAGAATCCTAATATACAGTTTTGCCACTGTGACCTTGAAAGGTCGGTCAAGGTCACACAAACTCTTCAGCACTCAAAGTAGTGAATAAGCATACCAAGCTTCAGCACGTGCCAATTAAATGTCTGGAAACTAAAGTGTTACTGAAAAAAAGGACAGTCAGAGGGAGGGAATCCGTTCCTAATAGCTCCTGATCCATCTTGTGGGAAGGAGCCAAACAAGATCACTTGACCAGAGGAACAATCTGTGATAATGTGTGATAAGTTGGCAAGTGCAACACTACTGATTCAGAGAAACTAGAAAAGTCTGAGATTGAGAGGTAAATGTAGGAGGCATACGATTTTAAAAGAAATAATAAAAGTTGGTGATGTTTGCTAATATTGTGGGACTAAGTGCAGGAGTCAGTGTCACTGGCGTACAGGAGTAAACAAATGGTTTCAGAAGGACACTGTATTCATTCACAGCCAACAATAAGTATTGTCTTCTCACAGCAAGAAGGTTCTGGGTTCAAAGTTGGCTGCTGATGGAAGTGTTTCTGTGTGGAGTTTGCATGGTTTCCCCAAGACAATGGTACCTTGACTTACGAGTGAGTGTCTTTTATAACAAATTTTCCATGATACGAGCTTCGATCCCATCAAAAATCTGCCCCATCCAACCAGCAAAATTTTGATTTACGAGCTCTGCTCGAAATGGCTTTTTTGAGCCGATTAGCCTCATATTCTTCCGTGTGTATTCCTCTGTGCTCCGAGAACTCCTTGTGTAGTGCTTCGCAATTATTTTCTGTCATGCCCTCTATAGGAATAAAAAACATTTCATGCCTCCCAGTGCCCCTCAGCGACTATAGTGTATACTGCACTTCATATCCTTTGCTTGGTGCTTTTCCCCTACAGCACACAGCATGACAATGAGAGCGCCACTGCCAACTACTGTAGTGGATGCGCAATTACACTGAATTCTAGTACAGTATGGCAAAAAAGCATGTTCCCCAGCGTCATATGCGCCCCCTGGCATCACACTGCACCCCCCCAAGGGGGGAGGGACTATTTGAGAAGCATTGGCCTTGTTGGTGCTCACCATGAGCTTTTCCCGGCTTTTCTGTAGTGTGCACACTCACAAAATTCTCCTCCTCCTGTGTTAAGTATCACCTCCTGCCTGCCCACGTGACATCTTCGCTGCAGTCAATGATCGGAAGGGTTAGTTGACTTATTGGATATTCTTGCTTTATTATTATTTATTAATGTTAATGTATATGTATTATTATTATGAAATGTTTATTGTTTTGACATGTTTATCTTTACTATGTATTAGGTCAAATATACGTGTTTGTGACAGGTTATATGAGTTTGGGAGAGGGTTGGAACGGAAATAATTTTCTCATCTAACGAACTTTTCAGCTGACGAGCTTGCCCTCGGAACGAATTAAATTTGTAAGTCAAGGTATAACTGTACTTGCATGGGTTTCAACATATTGTATTCAGGTTTCCTCCCACAGTCTAAAGACACACACGTTAGGTCAACCAGCTCCTCGAAATTGGCCATAGATATGTGTGAGGGATTGGTTTCAGCTTCCCCCAGACCCTGATGGATAAGTGGAATAGATAATGTATAGATGACTGTTGACAAAAAGGTATACAGTACTATATTTTAAATGAGGTAGGGCTGCATGTCTGTAATCACCTGACTGGTCTCATCTTGCTGCATAACACCTGCCTTTTTAAAAACAGCTAATTTTTTTTCTAATTTATTTGTTCTTCCTTCAGTAATGAAGATCACCGTCCTCAGGCATCATCCTGCTGGTGGATCCAGTGATGACTGATGAGATGAAACAAATTCGAGTCAAGAAATTCCTTTGGCAGTTGCAGGCAGGACAGCATTCTCGCAGGCTCATTTGCGGCAGAGCTGGGCTTTGTGAGCCTCCCAGGTTTGTTTGCTTGTTCATTGTTTTTTAACTGATTGTGGACCGTACTAACCACATTATCGCCACTCTTTGGTCTGAAGTCCATTCTTTGTCTGTCACATGACCTATACAGTCTCACACTTCATCTGACCCACCTACTCTGTAACAAAAACACCTACTGATTGATACATCTTCTCTATGACATCTTCACCTACAGATTGATCGCAGGTTGTGATGTCACAAAAAAGGTGCTAACACCCCGAGTGTGTTATGATGATGCCCTGTTGTATGATTGGTGCATTATTTTTATTTCAGTCGTTGTTGGATGTCCCATGTAACAAGAAGATTACTTATTAGCAGTGCTCCACATCTAAAAGGTCTGACTCCACATCCTACCAGTGTGTCACATGATCTAAACACTGTGTCATGATGTCACAGTGATGGGCGCTTCAGAACAAAAATCAGCAAAATATGAAAGATGGAGATCCTACATGCAGAGTTTAACGCACTATTTTATTACTACTAGTGGTAATCGTTGCTTCTGCTCCTACACTGAAAAATTGTAAAGATGACTCTCCAGTGCTGAGAGAGAGCAGATGGAGACTGAGTAACTTGTGTCTGAATTTGTCTGGAAGCCAGACCAGAGAAGTCCAGACTAAAGACTGACTATAATCATTGTATCATCAAGAGACATTCATTCATTTTCTGAACAGCTTAATCCTAATTAGGGTCACGGGGAGGCTGGAGAACATGCTGACTCTGGGCCAGAGTAGAGTACACCTTGGACAGCTCACCAGACCATCACAGGGCAGAAAACACGCTGATGGAAACCCACCTAGCCTACTGTTTAAAAAAAATCCTGTATGTATGACTGAAACCGTGAGCAATCGATTGAAATTCTTTTTCGGCGCCTTCCATTGAAGTGTAACTATGACTAAAATGGTAGCTGCATGCAGCGATTCCCAGGGTCCTAGCGAACAGATGAATGAAGACCGCAGGCAGTGATGAAGAACATTGACGAAGATCTGAAGGTGTAGAGAAGGAGGAGTGTTGAAGAGGAAAATGATGAATGGAGTATGTGATGAAGAGGAAGAGGATTGCTGAACAGAAGTTGATGGAAATAAGTCCAACAACACCATGATGAAGACAAGGCACCAACCCTTATTCATACTTCTGTTAGTTTTATTTATTCATAGACTTTTAATCTCACATTTGGTATGTGCCTCATGTCTAACAGCTGACTCTTAAATCCTTCTGGACAAAGATACACTGTACTCGATGCAGTTTTGCTCTTTGGTCAGTAGGATTTGTCATATTAGTCGATAAGACGAGTAAAATAGGAACATCTCTGCATACTTTAATCAGCATCACTGAGAAGATCTTACTGATATGGCATTGGCGGCATGCAAAGAGACACCTGCCCAGGAAAGCAGACAAGGTGATGTAACAAGTGTCACTGATTTGTTTTTTCCATGATTGACGTAAGCACCAATTAACAACAGTGAAGTGACAGGACTTCAGTGAAAACAACGCTGACGAATGAAAATGACATTAAAATCTGCAGGACCATGACCATCACATCTGTTTACCACTATGACTTTCAAATCTGTATTCACTCTCTGTCTGGCTTGAAGTCAGGGCGAGGTTTCAGTTTGTTTCACAGGTCAGAGGTGAGGGCGCCCTTGATGTATGCGGCTAACGGGTGGAGATCAAGGTCAAACCATTGATCATCACTTCTACCAGTCAAGGATCTCCCTGACGTGACCCCAGAGTTTAGTGATCCACAAATTGACTCCTAAGTCCATCAGGTACTGCAGCTCAGGTGTCAACATCTTTCTGCACAGTTTCTGATGTGCTTTGTCTATATTCTTTTTCAGATTGTATCCCATAATAGATTTCTCCCCTATCGGTTGCCATGGCTGCATGGAATTCTCATGGATACTCCCGGCGTCCACCGCGTGCCCGCCTTCGATGCAGATGGTGGTCATTTGAGCATTCCGGCGCCGCAGCTCTGCCACATCTTCCGCCATGCGATCTTGTCCATACACCTCCACCTTCCTCCAGAAGGTGGCGTTAAAGTGCTGGTAGAGCTTCCAGTCAATAGCGTTCCATTGTAAGGCCATGGCCCTGAGCTCAGGGGTCAGTTTGGAGACAGTGGATCCCTTTCGAGCATTCAGTTTAAAGAATAGCAGGTCGTCCATCTCCCAGCAGAGAGCGTCCTTCAACAGGATGAGCGATTCCTCAAAGTGCTCCACCAACATCACCAAGTGGAAGCGTCTTGAAATAGCACCGATAGCTTCTTCCACTCTCGGGTCATCCAACCACAAGTTATTATCCTGCCCGAAGTCGAAGAAAAGCAAGTTCTTGAGGTAGTAGGAATTAAACCCATCCGCGTCATAATAAAGCTCAGGGTTCCTGAGGAACACTTCCAGCTTATCCTCCCCTGAGATCTTCCAAGTAAAAGGTACCAAGCGGCCAAAGTAATGGAAGGAGGATTCAAAGAGCTCCGCTGGATCCCTCAGGATGGTGATGTAAGTGGTGTCCGCTGGAAGCACTTTCGCTACTTCGGCTTCATTGAATCGCATGTGATTACACAGGATGTTGAAGCACATCCCTGGCCCGTAGTCTTTCACCTGTGAGCGGTGGAAAAGTGAGGGATAAAAGAAGTCGTTACGACTGCTCGGGAAGGCGAACTTCAGACGGTGCTTTTCTCCGAAGCGGAACAGGATGTTCAGGATGGTACTGCTTGCTGTTTTGTGGGTTTTCATGAACATGACGTCCACCTTCGGGGTACAACCATCCTGTCTCAGGCTTTGATGGGTGCTGCTTGAGGCAGCGGTATAGTGGTCAGGTGATGGCTGATGGGCACATGAATAAGGCACAGGAATTCTGGGAAAGACACAAAAACAGATGAATTAATATGTTGGTGCGAAAGGAGGGTACTACCTCAATACTTTGGGATTTGAAGGTTCTATGAATGAAGGTGTATTACTGCACTGGTGCAAGCTGGGATTTTGGAGAAGACTTTGATGTTCTGTGCTTGGGACTGTACACAGTCACCAAAAACAGAACCAAACAGTACTTTTATAATCAAAACAATGAAGCTCAATGAAAATAATGCATTCGTAATTATAGACTGTACATACATGGGGTTGGGGGGAAGGGCAGTGCTGGCTTGGTGGAAGGGTGCTGTCTTACTGCTCTCAAGGTTGAAGGTTCAAGCCCTACTGTTACTGAGTAGTGGTCACATTAGCGTCCCCCAATAAAATTTTTATTCAGGGAAATTGTTCATATGTCCTTCTGAACTGCATTACTGATGTATTCAGTCATTCTCTGTAACCACTTATTCCAAATTATCGCATCTTTATTGGTGAGACTGAGTTGAAGACGGTTCACCAGTTCACTTATCTAGGTTGCACCATCACAACAGATCCCAAGATTGATAGGGAAGTTGACAACAGACCGGCCAAGGCAAACAGTACCTTTGGCAGACTCCGCAAGCGAGTCTGGGGAAATAGACATCTGAAGAAAGGCACCAAGGTCAGAGTATACAGAACCGTAGTACTCACCACTCTGCTGTACGGCTCCGAGTTGTAGGTGACCTACCGTCACCACCTTCAACTGCTTGAGCGCTTCCACCAACGCTGTCTCCGTACTATCCTCAATATCCGCTGGAGCGACTATGTTACAACACCGAGGTTCTTGAACAGGCGGAGATCACCAGCATCGAGGCCATGCTGCTCAAGTCGCAGCTGTGCTGGGCAGGGCATATCTCCAGAATGGAGGACCATCGCCTACCCAAGATAGCCCTGTACGGCCAACTTTCCACCGGCCACAGTGACAGAGGGGCACCAAAGAAACGATACAAGGACTCCCTCAAGAAGTCTCTCAAAGCCTGTAACATTGACTGCCACCAGTGGTCGATGCTTGCTGCTGACCGACAGGCCTGGCACAACATCACCCACCAGGCCATGTCCTCTTTTGAGGACTTTCACAGGTCCAACATGAAGGAGAAACGGCTCAGGAGGAAGAACTGAGAAGCATCAACCAATATACTGGACCAGACTTTGAACTGCAGCCACTGCGGTTGGATTTGTCTGTCCCGCATCAGCCTTGTCAGCCACCAGCATGCCTGCAGTCAATGTGGACAGCCCCATCTATAAATCTTCGTTTGCAAAGCCAAGCCAAAGAAGAGAAGACTAATGTATTCATTCATTTTCTGTAACCGCTTAATCCTAATTAAGGTCACGGGCAAGCTGGCACCCATCCCAGCTGACTCCGGGCAAGGGCAGAGTACACCATGGACAGCTCACCAGGCCATTGCACAACAGAAACACACTGACGACTATGCAGCTACTCTTGTCAAAAGTTAGCAGTGGTCCTTTTACATAAACCTCACACCATAGACAGTGAGAGACATGGCCGGCCTTTGATAACCAGTTAGCTGCACTGGGGGGAAAAGTGATAACCCATTGAGAGTGGGGCTTGAACCCCCAACCTTGCGATCAGTGAACCAACACCTTTACCACCAGGCCACCACTGCCCATGACTGATGTAGTATACAGTAGTTCTATATAATGTAGTAAGGTAATGCATGTGAAAGTCATTTTCATACCTCTTTACATATGAAAAGGTATTTGTTTCACTTTTATAGAGTTTGTTTTAGATGCTTTGACTCTAATTTGAATAAAGTTAAACCCGGTCAGATTTAGCATGAGTCCTGACTCCAACATGTGTAAATTCCAGATGAATTATTTTGAGATGTTGACTGCACCTCCGGTTTAAATTCTCAAAGGCAGGATGAGACATTGTGTTGAGAGAGATGGACAGAAAACACTGATCAGAGCTTTCACGCATGCATCCTGTAGAAGCTGCTTTCAGGGAAAGCCCACAGTAAATTACTGTAACTATGCAAACCAAACTATTATTAAATTATTCACTTGTTTAATTAGTGAACCGCTTAATACTACAGTGGTACCTCACCTTACGAAATTATTCCGTTCCAGAAGTGTTTTCGTAAACCGATTTTTTTTTCGTTAGTTGAGCTGCATTTTACATGTAAAAGGCCTGATTCATTCCAAGGCCCCCAATACTACTCCCTAAACCCTTTAAAAATGATAAAAGTACACCTCTTAAGGCCTCCTTCTGCTTCTATATCGTACCGATGGTAGACGGGTTTGGCCATATTCCTTTGTGATATCACTCAACCGCATGCCACGTGCCCGCTTCTTCTTTTCACTCACACCGGGAATCACTTTCACCGGGAATCACACGTGTGTGTGTGTGTGTGTGTGTGTGTGTGTGTGTGTGTGTGTGTGTGTGTGTGTGTGTGTGTGTGTGTGTGTGTGTGTGTGTTGACCATGTCTTCGTAGCAGAGTTATCTTACAAATGTTTATGCAAGGTTAAAAGCCTGAGCCAAAAAATAAAGTCGGAATGAGCACACTCGAAAAACTCACAAAACAACAGTAACTGTCCTTTACGCATGATAGAACTCCATGATGAACAATGGGTCAAAGGCACACGAAAAGCATCATGAGTATTATGGAGATGCAGCGCCATAATAGCCAATGGGAGGGAGCTGTGTCATGGGTATTATGGAGATGCAGCTCCCTCCTAGCCAAAGGGAGACCAGCGGGGCAGGATGTTGGGAGAAAGCCAATGGGAGCGCAACTCACGCATTATTTGAATTTTTGAGATAGCGCATTTCGTTATGTGAATTTGTTTCGGAAATTTTAGGTAAACGCGTTTTGTAACCTGGATTTTTTGTTTGTTGGGACTTTTGTAAGGTGAGGTACCACGGTACTGGGTTGTCGGGAGGCTGGAGCCGAGGTCAGCCATCTCTGGGTGAAGGTGGAATACACATGGTGCCAACACGCACAGAACCACTCATACTCAACACCTAGTACACCGAGAAGCAATTTAGAATACAGTAGTTATTTAGCCTGCTGTGTATGTCTTTGGACTGTGGGAGGAAACCACAGCACCTGGAGAAAACCCGTGCAAGCACATGGAGAACAAACGCCACACAGAAACGCCGAGGCCTAGGACTTGAACTCAGGACCTTGTTGTCTTGACATGGACGTGCTAATCACTACGTCACTGTTTTAAATCCATCATATAATTTTTAAATCATCAAATGTAACAATATTTTGTTAATAGTCACGTAATATGCAGCATAATGTACAGCAAGCCAGTAATCTCAAAATCAATTCCTTTAGCGTGAACGCCACAATTCGCTTTGGGTTTATTTTGTGATCACTACCAGGTCACTGTACCTTTACTTGGTAATTGTCTGAAAAAAAAATCTGTTCTTGTGTATGCAGGATATATTTTATTCTTAATTTTATGAATAAGAATACTAGTAGTCATAGTAGTAGTAGTAGTAATAATAATAATAATAATAATAATAATAAATTCTTGGGATTGCATGGTTGTGTAGTGGTTAGCACGTCCACATCACACCAAGAAGGCCTGGGGTCAATTCCCAAGCTTGACTCATTTCTGTGTTCTTCCCATGCTTGTATGGGTTTCCTCCGGGTTCTTTGTTCTCCTCCCACAGTCCAAAAGCATGAACAGTAGATTAATTGGCTGTTCTGAATTACCCCTCGATGTGAGACTAAGTGTGAACAGTTCATTAAATGTTGGTCCTGCAATGGCCTGGCGAGCTATTCGACGTGTATTCCATGCTCACCCAAAGTTGGCTGAGATGGACACCAGCCTTCCCCTGAACCTAATTAGGATTAAGTATCCTAGAAAATGAATGAATGAATGAATGAACTCTTGGTTTAAAATACTACAGCATCTCACGGCTCTTTGGCACAAAAATACTAGTATTTGCTTCGGTATTTATCTCGAACAGAAATGGGGTGGTTCACATGTTAAATAACAGTTGCTGTTAAATTACAGATGTTTTAGAGGTGAGTTACGTCCTACAGGTACCTAAAATCAGCCGTCGAGACACGACAATGTTCAACCACTATATTACTGCATGCAGACAAGGTCATAAAGTTTAGTGCCACATATCAAGATGGAGAGATGTGGCATGGACTTACTCGGTCAGACTGAACTGCACCTCAGTTGCTGAAAGGCAGTAGAGCAGAATCATGCAGCTGGTGAGAACAGTACCCAGAACCAAGCCTTTACACACCGACCTCCACTGCTTCCTCTGCTTCCCCTTCATTATACCTGCGAGAGAAAGAGTCGACACCCTGTTCACTCTCCTGCACGAAACAAAGTGCATGTAATGTGAGATCTTGGAAATTCCAATGATTTTGCATTTCGATGTAAAGATTAGAAGCAGTGCATAAAGTTCTGCAGGTGGGACGTCCTAGGGTGTGAAACGTCCCTGTCTGTGACTGTGAAGGTCCGATGAAACACTGGTGGGACATTCTGACAAAGAGACAAAGAGACAGAACAACACTGGAAGCACCACTATGTTGTTTGCCAGTGACATCAAACTCATCCTCCAGAGTCGAATCTGTTCCAGATGCATCGTGCATCCATGATCTATGATAAAGGATTTCTACTACTATAACCATCACATCAATACAGTCGGCCCCCTACTTACAAAAACCTCTGAATACAAAAAAATCCAGGTTATGAAAAACATTTTCCTAAATTTTCGTCCTCAGTATACGAAACAACCTCTTCTTGCGAAAAGTGCCAAACGCGCCATTCAAAAATTCAAACAATGCGCAAGTTGCTCTCTCTCATTGGCTGTCTCCTAACACCCCACCCCGCTGGCCTCCCATTGGCCAGGAGGCAGCTGAACTGTACCCATTCCTGTAATCATACTTCCTGTTTATCACACACGTGGAGAGTTGAACAGGACTGTTGGCTCGTGAGTTTTTTGAGAGTGATCATTGCAGCGTTATATTTCGTGTTCCATCATGGACCCCAAGAAAGTGATTCCCGGTGACACGGAAAAGAAGAAACGGGCTCCGTTATCAATTGAAGTGAAGCAGGGGATAATAAAAAAAATATGAAAGTGGGATGCGATTGAGCGAAATTACAAAGGAGTTTGGCCGAAACCCCTCTATCATCGGGATGATATTGAAGCAGAAGGAGGCCTTAAAAGCGGAGATACAGTGACGGAGGCGATTATTTCGGAAAAAGCAACCGCCATATTTAAGGATCTCGTGAAGGAGGGTGGGGGCGAGGGTTCTTCAGACCAGCAACCTCCGGACTTTAAAGCGTCGTATGGGTGGTTCGAGAGATTTAAAAAAAGGTAAATAATTTTCTTTTACTTTTAACATATATTTCATACAAAATTGGTGTCGTTTTATCATTTTTAAAGGGCTTATGGGGTAGTCTTGGGAGCCTTGGAACGATTCACGCGTCTTACACGTAAAATGCACCTCTGCTTACAAAAACTTCAGGTTACGAAAAAGGCGCTGGAACGGATTTATTTCGTAAGTAGACGGCAGACTGTATATGGTTCTTTTCTTAGCGGTTGCCACAAAGTTGGACGTACATGATTGTATAGGGTGCCCACCATAACAGCCCCACCCACATTTCAAAGGAAATTCTTAAAATTTCTGAACTGCTCAATTGTAATTTAAGGTTATGGTGAAGCGGGCGCCTGTCTCAGGCCCGGGCAAGGGCAGAGTACACCCTAGACAGCTCCCCGGGCCATTCCAGGGCAGAAACCCTTGGTTCTTTTATAGCCTTTCACTATAGACAGTGAGGGACATGGCTGGCCATTGATACCACAGTTAGCTGCACATAGGGACACATGCTTGAACTCCTGACCATGGGATCAGTAATCCAGCACCAAACCACCGGGCCACCACTGACCACTAATATCACCACTGATATTAATTTAATTATCATGCCAGGTGTGCAAATAATGATAAATAAAAACCGTACTGAATAAAGTTGCAGGCAATAATTTGATTTTGGCGCAGTCCTGGCCTAATGGTTGCGGGTTTGAGACAGATCCCTCCTGAATCAATAAAAGATTCCGATTCTGATTCTGAAAGCACCCCCATTCTCCAATAATACGATTTGGTACTACAGCATTTAGGTTCAAGTTGAGATTCTGTAAGGAACACCAGGCAGTGAAGAAAACCTTTGGGAGTCGCTGTTATGGATAAATAATCAACCACAAAGTGATGTGAAGTGCAATTACTGTAACCAATCAGCAACCATCTAAGTGTCCTTGTCAGAGCACAGTCCTGATGCGAGTGTTGTATTCCTCTTAGTATTCCACAATGAAATGCAAAAAAAAGGATCATTTACAGCGAGCAGGTTATTAATGCAAAAATAAACCACAGGGATCAGCACGGTTTGCATTTCTCCTATTCCGATATGCTGGCGTGGGCTCCCTCTAAGTGCTCCAGTTTTCTCCGACAGTCCAAACATATGCACATTAGGCTAACTGGCTGCTCCAAATTGATCCGGTCTGTGACTGAATGTTTATGGTTGTGTACAGATAGATTTGAGAGCTGTTCAGGGTCTGTCCCAGAGTCGTGTGAGATAGGCGCCAGCGCCCCCCCCCCCCCCCCCACATTCCTAATAGCATCAAGTAGCTTACGAAATTAATAAATGAATATACAGGGATTCCTCACTTTCCACAGTTAATTGGGACCGAGATCCCCCCGCGACCACCGAATTCCGCAAAGTAGGATTAACCCCCCCCCAACTCCCGCCCTGGCTGACGTATACGTACATGTATATGTGTATATAATATCAATAAATAGATATTCAATGCTATAAATGCTTATAATAACAATTAAACATTCAAAAATAATGCATAAGATGTAAATAAAATATAAATACACTTACAGATGCGCGAGCACACGCACGCAGATGTACACCTCACAACAATGTAAGTAGTTTTGATGGGAGGTTTTAAGTTGGTTTTAATTTTTGTTTGTTTAGGGTTTTTTTTTTGCATAATTAGCCTTGTTTTTGTGGCATTTTCCTCAAAATTAATTTCTTTATTTTTTTAATTCGATTAATATTTAAAAAAATAAACGCGATTCACAGAATCCGTATGAATTGAAGCGCAAAGTAGCGAGGAATCCGTGTATATTTGTTTGGTTGCATAACAGTAAGCACATCCAACTGACAGGTTCAAGTCTTAGGCTCAGTGAAGGCACAGTATTTTTGCATGGTGGTACTTTTGGTTTCTTCTTATAGTTTAAATCACAAGAATAATTGGTTGTCCCAGATTGCCCCTTCAATTTTGAGTGTGAATGGTTGTGTGTTGAAGGACAAGCAAGCTATTCAGGTCTGGTCTGGTCCCTTCCGAGTCATAGGACGACTCTTGGCGACCTGCCATGAAGGATAACACCTTGATTATCATCTTCATGGAGGTTTTAATGGCAAGGATAGTGCAGTGGTTTGCCATTGCCTTCTGCACTATGTGAAACTACAGGCAGTTTAGAACAGCCAATTAGCCTACTGTGCATGTTTTTGGACCGTGGGAGGAACCTGGAGTACCCAGAGGAAACCCACACAAGCACGGGGAGAACATGCAAACTCCACAAAGAAACACCCAGGCCGGGAATCGAACCCAGGCCGGGAATCGAACCCAAGCCGGGAATCGAACCCAGGCCGGGAATCGAACCCAGGCCGGGAATCGAACCCAGACCGGGAATCGAACCCATGCCTTCTTGCTGTCAGGCGGACGTGCTAATCACTACGCCACTGTGCCGCCCCAGCTGTTCAGGTACTAACCTGCAATTTCTCAGACGGATGAAATACGCTTCAGCCACCCTGTGATGAAAGTAGAATGAAGCGGTTTGGCAAATGAATGAATAACTGAATGAAAGCAGTGGTGGCCTGGTGGTAGTGCACTGAATTATTGAGATGAAGGTTTGGGGTTCGAGTCCCACTATCAAAGTATGTACACAGTGAGAATAATTGTGGTTTACAGATAAAGTGGTATAACAGGAATTTCTGTTGCAAGACATTTGATAGGAGGTTGTTTATAATAAACATCCCCTGCATACACACATCCCTATCCTCATTCTCAAAGTCTGTGTCTTAAAATTCATTCATTTTCTCATGTCAGCTGACTCTACATGAGGGCAGAGTACACTCTAGACCAGGGATCACCAACGTGGTGCCCGTGGGCACCAGGTAGCCCGCAAGGACAATATAAGTTGCCCGCAAGGACCTGTTCACTGCTATTTTTAGGACAGGCCCACGGCTCCATAGCGCCACTCTCCATTGAGCTGCATCTAATTTTTTTGAATATATTTTAAATCAAATCAATATCTTCACATAGATGAATATCATTAATTATTAATAATAACATATAATTAAAGGTAAATTGAGTAAATTTGTAATTTCAGAGGTGTGAATCGACATGGTAGCCCTTCGCACTAATTGGTACCCAAGAAGTAGCTCTCAGTTTCAAAAAGGTTGGTGACCCCTGCTCTAGACAGCTCGCGAGGCCATTGCAGGGCAGAAACACACTGACAGTTTTACTTGTGACAAAAGTCAACAATGGTTCATTTACATGAACCTCGCACCACAGACAGTGAGAGACATGGCTGGCCTTTGATAACCCAGTTAGCTGTACTAGAGAGACGGCAGTGATAACTGTTGCCATTGGGGCTTGAACCCCTGACCTTACTATATGGAGAATTTCAGCCTCCATCTTAAAGGTCGCCGCTACTTTCCTGCATCGGCGGCACGGTGGTGAATCGGTTAGCACGTCCACTTCACATCACGAAGGCCTGAGTTTGATTCCCAGCTTGGACGTTTCTGTGTGGAGTTTGCATGTTCTCCCCGTGCATGTGTGAGTTTCTTCCAGGTAATCCGGTTTCCTCCTACGGTCCAGAAACGTGCACAGTTACTTAACTGGCTGTTTCAAATCTCTCCTAGGGATGAATGATTGTGTTAGTGTTGGCCCTGCAATGGCCTGGCGAGCTAGCCCCTGTGTGTACTCTGCCCTCACCTGGAGTCAGCTGAGATGAGTGCCAGCCTCCCCGTGACCCTAATTAGGATTAACCGGTTCAGGAAATTAATGAATGAATGAATATTCCTGCATTAGCCCAAATGATGTTTGTTAAATTATAACAGGAAATACTGTGAATAAAATCTAAGATAAATCTAGACTTCAGGAATGGAACCGGACCAGAAACTATTGAGCTCAGACATTATTTAATTTCCCAGAACCAGATAATTGTTTAATGTACCAATGGGAAGTGCACATTTAAATACAGGGAACATATACATATGGGTGATGTCAAGGTCCATTAGCACCTATATATATTTACAGAGCAAATAATAATACTTTTGGGCTTTTTACACCCGAGCTTAGTGGCTCATCGGGCCAGTGCTTATTCTCAGTTTCTGTAGCTTGAAGCGACTAGGAGTTCAACTCTTCCTGAATGGGACGCTCGTCCATCGCAGGTTACCTTCCCAGTATATTTTACTGGTACCCATTTATACTGCTGGGTGAACAGAGGCACACTTGTAGTTAAGACCTTGCCCAGGGGTCTTAGCACAGTGGAGGTCTAACTGGGACTTGAACACACAACCTCCCGTCATGAGCATCCTAACCACAACACCACTAGCCCAAATAATATTATTCTTAGTTATTTACTCTTTGATCTCCTGGATAAAATTGACAGGTTTCTGACTAACAGTGTGTTTAATATTATATAACACATATACCGTATCCAACATAATAAGCGCCCTGCTCCAATAAGCCGCCAAACCCGCCCGGCCAGTGTTTTTAATCTTACATCTAATAACCGCCCATGTGTAAAAAAGGCAAAGTCCGTGGGCTTTTTACACCCGAGCGGCTCATCATGCCAGTGCTTAGCCCCGGTTTCTGTAGCGTGAAGCAACTAGGAGTTCAACTCTTCCTGGATGGGACGCTCGTCCATCGCAGGTTACCTTCCCAGAATATTTTTACTGGTCCCCATTTATACTGCTGGGGGTACAGAGGCACACTTGTTGTTAAAACCTTGCCCAGTGGTCTTAGCACAAGTGGGGGTCTCAGTGGGATTTGAACTCATGACCTCCCGATCATGAGCACAGCACCCTCACCACGACACCACCGACCCCACAATGACCACCCATGTGTACTGGGAGCAAAATCGTTGATCAAGCTTACCAATTTGATTCGATCAGTCTATTTAAAGACCTTCCACTGGGGAATGTCTATAATGTTCATCAGTAACAACGCATTTGATTGTTCCACCGTGCTTTAAAAAACAGGAAAATATTTTTCTGTGTTCTCTTGGTAAATGTCCAACAATGGATGAGCCATTATAAACTGCTACAGCAAAACTATGGGATGTTCTGAATGGATATGGACCTATCAGAAAGTGATGAGGAGGATTTTTCACCCGATTCTCCTGCTCACTAACTTCATAAATTTAAATACGTTCCTGGCCATGTGCTTTTCAACATGCCATGTGCGAAAGTTGACCTTTGTGTTGATTGATTCATGCCAGAGTTGACATTCATGTTGATTGGCTTGATTCTACATGGGGGGGGGGGGGGGATTTAAAGGAACAGCACCGGGAGGGAAAATTATAGGGTCTTTTTTTTATTTTTTATTTTTTTAATGATGCTGTTTTAGGTTTACTTTCAGCTTTCATGTAAGTAATTTGGTTGATAGCACAAAATGAATAATACAAATACTAGTAAAACTCTTTTATTGTATTGTTATTATTCATGTTTTTCACCCAGATGGTAATAAGCACTTACCATTACACTCTACTTGTAACATTTTAAGAAACGCCCACCCACTCCACTTTTTTAAGCATCACGTTGCATACAGTATGTTGTTTCAGATTGTTTTTATGTTGTATTAAACATGTATGTAAAGTAAAAAGTGGATAATGAGTCATGTGTTTGCTTTATGACACTTTGCATGTTATTTCTAAGACACTGATTTTTACCATACTGGTTGGACACTGTGGACAAAAATTTCTGTGAACCATCACAAATGCCACATTTTTTCCATCAAAAATCTCCCCAGCTAGACAAGGGCTCTGAGTCGGGTTATAAATTTGAGTTTGAAACTGAGTACCGTATTACCTGTAAAGGTATTGGTGGACTCAGCATTCTTATGAAATTAGTATTTCCTGTAAAGCATGGTACTGCAAAAGTTGGCAAGTGACAGATGGTTTGGTGTCTTTGCCTAAACAATCATAGTTTTCCTTAAAATGGGAGCTCCAATGTACATGAATTTTCACACTGGATAATTATTAAGCTCTGACATTTTAAATGATAATCTGGACAGCCTCGCCCTAACAGATAAACTCATTGAATAAATAAGAATCTGTAGATGAGCTTATCTTTTAGGGCAAGGCCTTCCAGGTTATCATTTAAAATGTCAGAGCTTACAGATAAGCTCATCGAATAAACAAGAATTTGTATTTGATTTCTTTCCCTGTGACACATACATGTGTTCCCTGCCTGTAAAAACCACACATATATATATATATATATATATATATATATATATATATATATATATATATATATATATATATATATATATATATATATATATATATATATATATATATATATATATATATATACAGTGTGTCTGTCTTCCTTTCGGCTTTTTACCTTTTACTCGGGAGTCACCACAGCGAATCATCTGATTCGCACGTTTTGATTTGGCAGAGGTTTTTACGTCAGATGCCCTTCCTGTCACAACCCTTTTTAGCAAGGGACAGAAACACGCTGATGGCTTTGCAGCTACTCTTTACGAAGGTCAGCAATGGTTCTTTTACATGCCTCTCACCATAGACAGTGAGAGACATGGCCCGCCTTTGATAACCCAGTTAGCCGCACTGGGGGATATATATATATATATATATATATATATATATATATATATATATATATATATATATAGAGAGAGAGAGAGAGAGAGAGAGAGAGAGACAAAAAAGAACACAAACACTATAATATTCTCATGGAGGGCATTTATCCCTGATCACAGCATCTCCATGGCATTGTTGCTCCGATTCAAGGCTCAGCAACATTAATGTTATGATAAAATGAAGCAGCTGATGATCTGAATGTTCTGAATGAGCAGGTTATCACATCGATGCATTTTTTCTTCCCTGATGGCTCGGATATAAAATTAAGACTCAAATAATGAGCGAGTGGTTCAGGGAGCATGAGGAATCATTTTCACATATGTATTGGCACCCCAGAGTCCTGACCTCAACCCTATTGAATGTTTTCGGGATGTGCTGGAGAAGACTTTATGGAGTGGTTCAGTTTTTTCCTCATCGATTCAAGAATTCAGGAAGAAATGAACCTGAAACGGGATGGCAATAAATGCTTCTTTTTTAAACAATGGCATGATAATTACATTAGCCATGTCAGCAAAACTAAAGCTGGAACAATAACTTACTGGTAGGGTAGTGTGTTTGTATTTATAAAATATCGAAATAGAGAGTGTGGCTTGAACTTCCAACCTTGGGATCAGTGATCCAGCACCTTACCACCAGGCCATCACTGCTCTGGTTGTAATGGACAAACGAATTGAAAATGAAAAATGTAAATATTTTTGAGAGGCGTGGACTTGACTGATTATGGAGTCAAACACTTCTTGAGCCAAGGAATCCAAAAGAAACAAAATATTATTTTAATGTTTACAGACATCTCCAAATCTTACCCATTGGTAGGCCTGGTGAGCTGTCCAGGGTGTACTGTGCCCTCGTCCAGAGTCAGCTGAGATGGGTGCCAACCTTCCCGTGACCCTAATTAAGATTAAGCAGCTCAGAAAATGATGACAATGAAATTTGTAATCCCACACCCTCAACTGCTCAGTATATTCATTCATTCATTTTCTGAACCACTTAATCCTAATCCCATGTCAGCCGAATCTGGGTGAGGGAATAGTACACCCTGAAGAGCTCTCCCGGCGATTGCAGGGCGGAAACCTGGTGATGACTTTGCAGCCCACTCTTTACGAAAGTCAGCAATGGTTCTTTAACAGCCTCACACCATAGACAGCGAGAGACATGATTTGATAACCCAGTCAGCTGCACTGGGGGGGCGGGGGGCGGGGTGGGGAGGAGGGGTGTGTGTGTGTGACAACCTGTTGAGAGTGGGGCTTGAACCCCAAACTTTGGGATCAGTCATCCAGCACCTTTACCACCAGACCACCACTGCTTCTTCTTCTTCTTCTTCTTCTTTTCCTTTCGGCTGTTTCCTTCAGGGGTCACCACAATGTATCATCCGCCTCCATCTCACCCTGTCCTCTGCATCATCTTCTCTTACACCGACTACCTTCATGTCCTTCTTCACCACATCCATAAATCTTCTCTTTGGTCTTTGGACTGCTACAGCCCTACAGACACATCCCCCTCCCTCTGCAGCCCACCCCAGCCCCCCCTCTCCCTCACGTCAGACCAGGTGAAGAGACAGCTGAGGCGACTAAATCAGAGGGAATCTGAAGGACCAGATGGCGTCAGTCCCAGGCTGCTGAGGACCTGCGTCAACCAGCTCTGTGTGGTACTATGCTACCTGTACAACCTGAGCCTCAGCCTGGAGAAGGTTCCCGTCCTGTGGAAGACCTCCTGTGTGGTTCCGGTTCCCAAAAAACAGCTCAAGCGAAGGAACCAGCCCACTACAGACCTGTCGCCCTGACCTCCCACCTCATGAAGACCATGGAAAGGCTCCTCCTCGAACATCTCCGCTCTATGGTGAGCCCCACCCTAGACCCGCTGCAGTTTGCCTACAGGCCCAACATCGGGGTAGAAGACGCCGTCTTCTTCGGGCACTAACCCACCTGGAGATCGCCGGCAGCGCTGTGAGGATCATGTTCTTTGACTTCTCCAGCGCCTTCAACACCATCAGGCCAGCGCTTCTGCGGGGGAAGCTGGAGGACGTGGGACTGGACGGACATCTTGCTACCTGGATTATCGACTACCTTACTAACCGTCCGCAGTACGTGCAGTTGCGCGGCTGTAAGTCAAAGGTGGCAGTCTGCAGCACGGGGGCACCGCAGAGCACCGTCCTCTCACCCTTCCTTTTCAACATTTATACCTTGGACTTCATCTATAGCACAGACAGCTGCCACCTCCAGAAGTTCTCGGACGACTCCGCCATCGTGTGCCGTGTGTCAGAGGGGAACGAGCTGGAGTACCGGTCGGTCATCGTTGACTTCGTGGACTGGTGTGAGCGCAACCACCTATGCTTGAACACTAGGAAGACGAAGGAGATGGTGGTCGACTTCAAAAGAAGCACTCGTACACACACACACACACACACACACACACACACACACACACACACACACACACACACTCACTGGTGAACATCCAGGGACAGGACATTGAGACAGTGGACAGTTTCAAGTACCTGGGCGTTCACCTGAACAATAAACTGGACTGGTCCCACAACACCAACGCCCTGTACAAGAAGGGCCAGAGTCGCCTCCACCTTCTGAGGAGACTCAGGTCCTTCGGAGTATGCAGACCTCTGCTCAGGACTTTTATGACTCTGTGGTAGCCTCTGCAATCCTCTACGCTGCCATCTGCTGGGCCCCAGGCAGCACAGAGCGGGACAGAAAGAGACTGAACAAGCTGGTCAGGAGGGCCAGCTCTGTCCTCGGCTGCCCACTGGACTCTGTGGAGGAGGTGAGTGAGAGGAGGATGGTAGCAAAGCTCACATCCATCATGTTCAACAGCTCTCACCCACTGCACCAGACTGTAGAGAAGCTGAGTAGCTCCTCCAGTGGACGACTGAGACATCCTCAGTGCAGGAAGGAGCGCTACCGCAGGTCGTTCATTCCCACCGCTGTCAGACTGTACAACGCCACTTTGTAACTGTCTGTGAAAATACCGGTTATGTGCAATAAAAACCCCGTGTACTTTAATCAACCACATCTACCCCACTGACTGTGAACCATATCAACCCATCTACTCTGCACTCAGATACATTACACTTTAATATAGGCCAGTCTATAAAGTTGTTCTTTTCTTTTTCTTTTTTATTGTATATTACTTTATACTATTTATGTATCTATTTATTTATTTACTTATATAATATATATGTATGTGTGTATGTTTGTATATGTATCTATTTTTGCACCCCCTACTGATGGTACCTCAAGAGCCTGTAACAGTGAATTTCTCCATTGTGAGATTAATAAAGCTGTATCTTATCTTATCTTCCTCTTGGCCTTCTGCCTGGTAGTTCCAACCTCAGCATCCTACTGCCAATATACTCACTATCCCTCCTCTGTACATGTCCAAACCATCTCAATCTAGCCTCTCTGACTTTGTCTCCAAAACATTTTACATGTGCTGTCCGTCTGATGTGCTCATTCCTGATCCTATCCATCCTCGTTACTCCCAAAGAGAACCTGCTACCATCTCTGCTACCTCCAGCTCCGCCTCCTGTCTTTTCCCCAGGGCCACTGTTTCTAAACCATAAAACATCGCTGGCCTCAACACCGTCTTGTACACTTTTCCTTTCATACCAGGCCACCACTGCATTGCTCAGTATATAAAAACGATAATTGTAAATTGCTCTGGTTAAGAGCGTTTGCCAAATACAGTACCGTAAATGTAAAATGTAAATTCGATGGCTGTCTATATCGTTCCTTATGTAGCATTCAGTCGGTCCTAACCTTTCTGAGATGTGTTGCTGCTGTCAAAATTTAAAAAATGAAGTGAGATTTTTTTTCATGGAATAGTAAAAACAGCTCACTTTTAATATTTGATGTGTATAAAATTTGCATTAAGATCAGTACATGATTGCATTCTGTTTGATTTACATGATACACAGTGTCCCAATTCTTTTGGAATTGGGGTTGTAAAAGGAAGACAGATTAATTGATTGGTTGGTTGGTTGGTTGGTTGGTTGGTTGGTTGATTTTTTTGGTTAATTAGAAAAAACTTCATTCCAGTTCATAAAAACTGGATAGGCATCATTGGCCCCACAGTCACTTACTGTCTCATTTTACTTTTGGGTAAAAAAAAAAAAATAGTGTGAATGTACATAAAAACAATCCACCCAGCCCATAATCAAATATGACGCCTACTCCGCCATTATACAGATAGCCACGTTTCCACCACCCTCATTATGGCTTTTGTTTAGTCCTGCTTAATACCACAGTGCTTTCCTGTTCCGCGTCCCTGTCATATCCTGTTGTCCCTCCTCCTTTATCGTCATAGCATGCATCATTTCCCTCTGGTGTCCAATTATTACTGAACATCTCCTGCTGCTCATTTAATTATTATCCTCCCGGGATCCTGACTCTTGATGTGCATCTTCGTATACAGGTAACAGCATGACTCCAGCATGCTGGAATAAACACTAAACACCAGGAAAACAATTTTGAATGTATTTTGACCTTCAGGTAAACAACACATTGACACTGTAACTGGACAGGAAATAAACTCACTCCATGCTTTTATGTGAAACATTTCTCAAAACCAATCAGAATCGATGACGATAAGGGGGAAAAGGAAACACCGGACAGACGAAGGCTCCTGAAATGGAAAGAATATACTGTAGGCTCTCCATTCAGGCTTGAGAAACGTCTATCCGCCGTCTAGGTCTAGAGAGCGAGCCCAGAAAAGCGAGTATGAAAAAGCTGTACTACTTACAAAGAAGGGATGGAATGATAGAATCCTTTTCATGATGTACGTAAGTGGTGTTCTGAGACACTCAGCGATGGTCACCCTGCACACGTGTATCGTCTACATGCTCACTGAATAATACATTTGTGTAGAAAGTGATCCTGACCCTGGGTTTTTCACCTCCACACAGCCTGAAATCAGATCTCCACTGCCTGCCTCAGCCCATCTCCATCAGGGCCAGAAAAGTGCCCTATAAGCACAATGCAACCTCCAGTGATCACATCTAGCAAAAAAAAAAAAACCACACACAAAACAAATGAAAAATGTCCCTCATCCTCATAGCACATTGCCCCACTCAGCTGAAACCTACTCGTGCATTCCCCACCCCAACCCCCGAGGCGTCACATGCTGACAATCACTACTTTGTTTGTGTCTGTAAGAGCACAAAGTTGTATTTTATAATGAAGTCATGACCGACATGGACGAGTTACTGCCTTACAGCTTCAGGGTTCACGGTACAGTCCCGAGAGGGTGGAATGTACTGTACACGCTCTCTCTATGTATGTGTGGGTTTCATCTGGGTTCACTGGTTTCCTCCCATCGCAAATGAAACAATAAAAATATATCTATACCCGTAAATTAAAATTCATCACTCATGAACCATAAATTAAAACCATAAATTAGTCCCTCATGAGGAGGCTGGAGCCGATCTCGGTCAACATTGAATGAAGGCCTGGCCATGTGGGGGGGTGTAATATCCTGGACGACTTGCCAGACCATCACAGGGTTAACCGACACACACACAGCCATTCACACTTACACAGTATACAGTAATGTGCATGTCTTTTGGACTGTGGGAGGAAAGCATCGTACCCAGAGGAAGCATCAGCCTTGTGATGGTCTGATGAGCTGTTCAGGGTGTACCCCTCCTTTGCCCAGAGATATGCTTTAGGCTTTCCGTGACCCTAATAAGGTTAAACGGTTCAGCAAATGAGTGGCAGAGAGCGAGTTCAACCCTGAGTTTGTGGGTGATTGAGTTTAGCCAAATAAAATTCAAATAAGTTTTAAAATAGCAAAAATCCATAGAACTTGAGGAGGGTCAGTTGATCTTCATCTTCATTTTCCACTTGATCCGGGGTCGAGTCGCGGGAACGGCAGCCTACGCAGTGAGATCCAGACGTCTCTCTCCCCAGACACCTCCTCCAGCTCTTCTTGGGGGAACACCAAGGGGTTCCCAGATAAGTTGACAAACATCCCTCCAGCAGCTTCTGGGTTGATCCCAGAGTCTCTTCCTGGTTGGACATGCCCAAAACACCACACCAGGGAGACATTCAGGAGGCATTCTAATCAGATGCCCAAACCATCTCAACTGGCTTCTCTCTCAACACGGAGGAGCATTGGTTCTACTCCGAGCTTCTCAACTTCAGTTAATATTCATTTCATTTTATGTAACCGCTTAATCTTAATTAGGGTTACGGGGAGGCTGGTGCTTTCCAGGCCATCGCAGGGCGAAAACACGCTAAACGCTATGCAGCTCCTCTTGTCGAAAGTCAGCAACGGTTCTTTTACATGAACCTCCCACCATAGACAGTGAGAGACATGGTCGGCCTTTGATAACCCAGTGAGCTGCACTGGGGGGACAGTGACAGCCTGTGGAGAGTGGGACTCGAGCCCCCAACCTTAGGATCAGTGATCCAGCACCTATACCACCAGGCCACCACCGCCCCTTCAGTTAATATTAAGGCAAACTTTATTTTAGTAAATGTATTTTTATTGAAGTACAACCATTAATAAACTCATCCCAGTTCCATTACAAATCGTTTCAGGCAATCCATAAAATACAAATAATTTTCACTGAATTAAACGTGTTCAGAGAAAACATGCAAACGAAATTTTACTCACTGCTTATGCTGGTGCTTTTCCATTCAAGTTTAATAATCTGCAATACTGCGAGTGTTTGTGTGTGTGTGTGTGTGTGTGTGTGTGTGTGTGTGTGTGTGTGTGTGTGTGTCTGTGACTGTGTGAGGGTGCGTGTGTGTTTTGGAACATTAATTTTCCCCCCAGAGTATATTAGTGGGGAATTCCATCTGCTTCATTTTTACAGTAAATGTTCGTTTCTGTAGACACACAGCCATATGAGGATCTACAATCTTGGAGAGAACCATTCTGAAGAACTCTACAGGTGAGTGCTGAGGTCACTACTAACTCAAGAATGCGTCTGGAATATTTTTGGAGAGCGCAGGAAGTAGTGAGAGGTTTCAGCCTGATGTGTTTTTACTACGCACTCATTTGCCGAACGGCTTGATCCTATTACAACTGCAGCGAGATTGAGCTCGTCTCAGCCGACAATAGGAGAAGGCAGTGTGCACTCTGAACAGCTTGCCAGACCATCATAGGGCCAAAACATACTCCCATCAACACCGAGGAGCAATTTGGAATAGCCAGTTAGCCCAAAGTACTGTAAGAGGAAGCTGGAGTACCTGGAGAAAACCCATGCAAGCACATGGAGAACTTGCAAACTCCAGTCCGAAACACCCAAGACCAGGACCCAAGCCTAGGACCTTCTTGCAGTGAGCATGTGATAACCCAGTGAGCTGCAATGGGAGGACAGCAGTGACAATTATTGACAGTGGGCCTTGAACCCTTAACCTTGGGGGGTAATATACTACCTTCCCACCAGAGCACCACTGCCCGCTACAGGTGCACAACTACTCAACTAATTTAACTGGCTTTTTTTAATGTATTATTTTTTACATTTTTAATTTTTTTTTTTACATATTTATGTGTTTATTAACCCTGGATGGATTTTCACTAATGTCCACAATCGCCATGATTAGAGAGAATAATGATGAGCGTTGGGAGTTGTGGATTAAATCATGTTGATCATGAGGGAACTTGGTAGGATTGTAATGACCTTTAGGGGACTTTGGTGGATTTGTGATGATCCTGAGGGAACTTGGTGGAATTGTGATGATCTTGAGAGAACTTATTGGAATCCTGATGATCTTGAAGGAACTTGGTGGAATTGTGATGGTCTTGAGGAAATTGGTGGAATCATGATGATCTTGAGGGAACGGTGGAATCTTGATGATCTTGAGGAAACTTAGTGGAATCGTGACGATCTTGGTGAAATCATGATGATCTTGAGGGAACTTGGTGAAATCATGGTGATCTTGAGAAAATTGTTGGAATTATGATAACCTTGAGGGAACTTGGTGGAATCAGTGATCTTGAGGAAACTTGGTGGATTCATGATGATTGTCCTCGTTATTAGAATGTATTATGATTTGACACCAAATGTGATAAAATGCGAGAGTTGTGAGAGTACGGTTGAGTTTAACAGACCTTTATAGACCTTAACAGAGCATAACAGATCATAAAGCACCATGATACGCGATCTTAATGAACTCGGAAGCACAATTCATTCCATTTCTATTTCCTGCATGTGAGCTGCCTCTTTATTATACTCCAATCATGCTCCAAGTGTGAACTTAAATCATGGAGGTCCACATTTTTTTTAATTGCAGATATCGTGAACATTGTGTCCAAGTGTCCTGGCCTTTAGAGCTGGAATAAAATGTGATTCTAATTCAGTACAGCGATAACATGCTCCATTTCCATATGCTATTAATGATTACACTTGAAACCTACACGTATGTGTTTTTCTGTCTGTATGCGAATTATTGTGCAAAGCAAACCTGAGAAGACCATCCTTCTGGACCAGAAGACATCAAAACCTCCTATAGATTGTCATTGAATGTTATAAGAAATGAGTAGACAATTCAAATATTTTTCTAAATTACAAATCAATATCCCAACCATATGGCACAAAAACCCATCTCTTGTTGGTTGTCCAGCAACCATTCACTCCTTTCAGTTTACTTTCTACTCCCATCTGTTATCGGTTCAGCTCTTTTCTAAACTAACCACAACGTCCCACTCACGCCTTCAACGGAAAATAGAAAATAATAAAAGTGCAGGACTGATTCATGCTCGCTCAAGAGTATCGGATGTAGACGTACCTCAGAGAACAGATCTGCTCATCCCAGCTAGACAGGCTGAAGCGCGGGGATGGGAGCACCAGCATGGGAGCAGATCCTCATCATCCTCCAGCTCTCCGTTCACTTTGAATAGCTTGCGATTACGGCTCATAGGACAGAGAGCTCACGCTTACTGCTTGACCGTTGTGTGAAATCAGGCAAATTGATCCTTTCACTTATAAACTTGTCTCTCACTGCACCTGATGCCACGCCCACTCACCCTTCCCCTCCGTTCTCAAACTGTTTCACCTCCACTGCCTGTAAACTTCAGGATTTGAGTTAGCTGAAAAGACTAAGCTCCTCAACTACTCTACTCCCTGCAGCGTTGGAACTGCTGCACTGCTGGGAATCACACTTGTGTGTGTGTGTGTGTGTGTGTGTGTGTTGGGGGGGTGGTAAAAAGGCCAGAGGAACACAAGTGCAAGTGAGACAGACAATGAGCGAGAGAGCAAGTGAGCGGGAGGGAGAAAGAGAGCGAGAGAGAGAGAAGGAGGAGGAGGAGGAGGGCTTAGTGTCTGTTCGGGAAACACACAGAGCACCATTGAAAGCACAGCATGGAGTCCAAGTCCGAGCTGTAAATGGAGAGACAGGCTTGTAGGTCAAATAAAATCCACTGAGAAATGCAGAAAGTCAAAGCATAGTCATTGTACCAATTCCCTTCTTTTCATTACATATATGCACCAATCAGAAATAACATTGCACCACCTGACTGGTCTGTACCTAGGCAACAATATACACATAAGCGCTCACTGTGTTCTGACTGCTTTCTCGCACAGCTAGCTAGCATTAACCGTTTCAGCAGATCACACGTCAGTAGCTCTTGTCTGTTATCAGACCAGATGTACAAAGTTCTACACATCGGTATGCCCCAGGTACTTATTGGACCACCTTTGCTAGGTCTTTACCATTGAAGTCTAGGAACACCCCACAAGGTCTTCCATTCTGGAGCTGAATCGACCCAGTCTTTTATCCATCACAATGTAATCAGTCACTCAGATACTTAAAGCCACCACTCCTTCATATCACAAGGAATTGTTGAGGTGGTTCAGGCATCTGAATTAAATGCCTCCGTGTTTCCTATTTTCGAGGTCTTCAAGGAGCATCCAACTGGGAGGAGGCCCTGGGGGGAACCCAAAACTCACTGAAGAGGTTATTTATCTAGACTGGCCTGGGAACTACTTGGGATCCCCCAGGAGGAGCTGGAGAATGTTGCTGGAAAAAGGGATGGATGGGTTTTCCTCTGCAGTCCAACCTCGTACAAGCAAATGAAAACGATAGACAGATGGATGGACTTTTGTGGTTGGTTAGAGTGCTGGGCATTTGATTGAGAAGTTAAGGGTTGGAATCTGAATTAGACTCCAACCATGCCAAGTCCCTTGGGCAAGGTCTTAACCACGAGTATGCCTCTGGACTCCCAGCAGTAAAAGTGGGTACCAGTAAAAATACTGGAAGGGTAATTTGCGTTAGACTGGTGTCCCATCCAGGAAGTGACGCTTCATGCTACAGACAACGGGATAAGCTCTGGTTCTGATATGTCACTAGGCCTGGGTGTTGTTGATGGCACAAAAGACTTCACCTTGCCTGAACCAATAGAATACACACTCCTCCAGAGCAGCCATCAACTGACCACAAGCTAGAGAAGAATAAATAATATTTGTTACAATGTCCGCAAGATTCACTTTGACTACTTGAATGCAGCTGTGTATAAAAGAATAATAGTGCGATATGAGTAAGTCCAAGAAAACAGGCTTATTAATATATGAATACAAATACAATCAGAAATCCAGATTACATGGTCAAGGGAAATGGTGTTTTCACACTGGTGTGCTTTTGATGTTTTTATGGAAAGATTTTATGGAATGATCTTATAGGAAAATAACATAAGACAGGATGATGGGCTGAGAAGAATAATATGGCAAAACACACGTCCATCAGTGGCAACTACCATCACTTGATATAGCACCTCACAAGAATAGAGGCTTTTCTCATTTCTGTTTTTATATGCTTTTGGTTCTCATTTCTGTTTTTATATGCTTTTGTTTGAAAACACATTAAAAAGATTGGGTTGTTTCAAGGTTCTGGTCACAATGCAATGCAGTTCAGTCTTTAAAAGGGAAAATTAGATGTGAACCGTCATATCGGTTGAGATACTTGAAAGGTGATCTGACAAGCATAATGCTGAGTAAGTCATCAGTATGTCACCAGGAATTAAACACAAGTAGAGCTAAGTATCAGTGTACAAGTGTTAAAAGAATATGTGAGATTGGATGACTCTTTCCACTGCAGTTGGTTGCGGGCCAAGCACGGATCCTTGTGGCACACAAAGTATTAGCTAATGTAAATTTCCTCCTGGGCAGTGGTGCCATCCAGGATCACTGATCCTAAGGTTGGGGGTTCAAGTCCCACTCTCCATGGGTTGTCACCCCCCCCCCCCCCCCCCAGTGCAGCTAACTGGGTTATCAAAGGCCGGCCATGTCTCTCACTGTCTATGGTGAGAGGTTCATGTAAAAGAACCATTACTGACTTTCGACAAGAGTAGCTGCATAGCCATCAGCGTGTTTCTGCCCTGCGATGGCCTGATGAGCCATCCAGGGAGTACTCTGCCTTCGTGTAGAGTTGGCTGGGATGGACACCAGCCTTCCTGTGGCCCTAATTAGGATTAAGTAGTTACAGAAAATGCTGAAATCTCCTCGTTTTCTTGTTTGTTTTTTTTTGTTTTTTTGGCAAATGCAGATCTTTAATGTGCACATCCAAAATACAGCTTTTGAGAAATCAGTGTTTTCAGATTAAAAAAACAAACAAACAAACAAACAGAAGGACATTCTGAAGCAAAATGCTGAAGTTAGCAACAGTCAAAACAACACAAGAACATCTGTTTGGAAGTGTAGGAGTCTTTCTGCTGCATTTCAGACCATTGTCTTTCAAAAATGTTAGAAAACGGTCATTTTCTCAATTTTGTACATTTGATTAATTTTCTATTGTTAGTCTAAGGGTCGGGGGACAGCTGTCTCTCATTCACACCAGTTTTAAACACACACACACACACACACACACACACACACACACACACACACACACATTTCTAATTCCAAAGTAGACACAAAATCATTCCTGGTGTGGAACTGCTTCACACGGAGTTGATTTCTCACTCTGGTAATAACAAGCTCAGTCTTTCCATCTCCATAACATGCAGATATGCAGAGGTTATGTTGAGCTCCATGTCCATTTGCTGAACTGAAACACTACTGCCATTGTCGGAGCAATCACACACACACACACACACACACACACACACACACACACACACACAAAGGGCCATCACAGTGCCAGGCAGGGCAAGAGCGAGCATTGCTGGAATGCAGAAGGGGCAAACTGGTGTTAAAGATGAAGGTCTACATCTGTATGCAAATGAAAGAGAGAAAGTGAGAGATACTGGACAGTAGGAAAGACATGGCTTTCATGACGTCATAACATCCCACGACAGACGCCACACTGCTCACACGTACACAGAGAGCCATTTTAATTTTATTCCAGCCATTTTCAAAACAACACAGCATGCCTTGGTGGTCCTTTTCCATTAATGCTCGGCGTAAAGTGGGTGGATTTGCTTGTTTCGAGCAGCAGATGAGCCACAGGAAGTGAACGTATAACATCAAAGTGCGCCTATAGAGCAGGTGGACCAGATACACTGGCAACCAGTACTGAATCTTCTTATTTATTAAGGACTGAAATAGACACTGGGAAGCTTTAGACATTAATAATTTAATGGAACCGTCTCGTTTTTGGCTCCATATCCATGGCTAATGAAGCAAGGTGGAGTTCATTACGAACTTGAACTTGAAATGAAGAGTGAAACGCAAAAGTCAAAAAGCTGCTTCCTAATGAAGTGGATTCTCATCTAAAATACTCGAACCAGGAATTTAATCGCTGCACTGAGAACAGAGGTGGCTCGGCTACTAAGGCTCTGGGTTACAAATCAGAAGGTTAGTGGTTCAGGCCTCAGTATTGCCAAGCTGACACTCAATTTCCCAGCCGTATAAACGAGTTAAAAGCATAAGAAGTCCGAGATCAGAGAGTCTGCCAAATTCTGGAAATATAAATCTCGTAAGACTGAGATGTCTGGAGGTTGAAGACAGGATTATTGGGAAATCACTGACGAAGCAGCCATAAGAATTAACAATTTTCCAAGAGGTCATAAACAGAGGAGTGAAGGACTGATTTTTGTTCCAGTTATCATTCTGTGGCCCATTGTTCTCTCCGATTTGTTCAATTTACACGCATCACAGTCCAACACCGCCAATCACAGATTGCTGCTCAAGCTACATCACAAGGAACTGGCACACCTGGGAGAAATCTATAGTTCATTTTCTGTAACCGCTTAATCCTAATTAGGGTCGGGGGAGGCTAGCACCCATCCCAGCCGACTCCAGGTGAGGGCAGAGTACACCCTGGACAGCTCACCAGGCCATCGCAGAGCGGAAACACGCCGGCGGCTATGCAGCTCCTCTTGTCGAAAGTCAGCAATGGTTCTTTTACATGAACCTCACACCATAGACAGTGAGAGACATGCCCAGCCTCTGGTAACCCAGTTAGCTGCACTGGGATTGGGGGGGGGGGGGGGGGGGGGACAACCTTGTGGAGAGTGGGACTCGAACCTCCAACCTTAGGATCAGCAATCCAGCACCCTATACCACTAGGCCACCACTTTCCGGAAGGAATCTTGGATCAGATCAAATCTAGATCATCGTCGTCTCGATGAGCACACAAATGCCCGCAGTCAGTGTTGGACAGGGCGTATGCAAGCCAGCCCTCCCCCCAGAAAGAAAAAACGCACCAGCGTCCTGAGATCCCAGACCCAGACAGCTGCAGCATCACTACAGAACTCATAGGGAACATCTTCCTGTGACTGTGGGCTTCCACTAGAGCATGATGTCCATGATATCCATGATTTCAGAGAATTGCGATGAGTTGAGGGATCAAATTGTGATGATCTTGAAGGAACTTGGTGGTTCGTGATCATGGCGAAAAATTTTCCCTCAATTACACTATGGAACGCGATTTTCAGTCCGTTTCGCATCACGGTCCCAGCATTAAGACAGCTAATCACAGAGTGCTGCTCAAGATGTATCACAAGGCAGTGACACAACTGGGAGGAACCTCAATCAGATCAAATCTAGATCATTATCTTCTCTATGAGAACACAAATTCCCACATTCATTGTTGATTACATTGTGATGATCTTGAGGGAAATTGGTGGTTTGTGATCGCGGCAAAAATTTCCTTCGATTACACTATGAAACGCGATTTTTATTCCTTGCAAATGAGTCTCTTTTCCAGACTATATTTATTGGAAAACGAGGGTTTATTGGAAAATGAGGGTCGCACGCAGGCTGGCGCCCATTTCAGCCAAGTCTGGTCGAGGGCAGAGTACACCCTGGACAGCTCACCAGGCCATCGCAGGGCTCCAAAGCAATTTTATCCCCACAAAAACAGCTATTCTTGACAACAAAAAATGCGGAACACGACTGCAGTGAGTTTTATCCCCTGATCAGGAAAGTTCTTGCTTAATCTGTACAAATGAGGAAAACTTTCATCAGTATATTCGCTTCTTCAACATTGTATTATTTTTGAAATTATGTTTGAACTTGTGATCACAATAACAAGATATGATGACCACAACTCAGACGGACGGACGGACGGACGGACTTCATATATCCAGAAATGAGGAGCGACCACTCGGTGAATGGGAAGGTGTGAAGAAATTGGAAATTATGGTTTTTAACTCCAGAAGAAGAAAAAAGTGAAAATTTGTCACATGGTGTTTTTATGTACAGGGATCCCTCACTTTCCGCGAATAATTAGGACCGAGATTCCACTGTGACCGCCAAATTCCACAAAGCGGGATCAATTCCCCTTGAGTGACGTACACGTCCATGTATATGTGTATATAATATCAATAAATACATATTCAACACTATAAATGCTTATAATAACAATTAAACATTCAAAAATAATGCACAAGACGTAAATAAAATATAAATAAACACAGGCGTGTGTGATGCGCACCTCACATAAAAAGGTAAGTAGTTTTGTTTGGAACTTTTTTTCTCCATAATTGTCCTTATTTTGTGGCATTTTCCTTAATTTTGTCTTTTTCGATGAATATTTTTGAAAAACCCGCGATACACTGAAGCTGCAGAAACTGAAGCACGCAGTAGCATAACATGCAAGTAGCTTTGATGGATTTGGTTTTTTGTTTGGGATTTTTTTTTCACAATTAGCCTTGTTTTGCAGCATTTTAATTTTCCCCCCATTCTTCCTTAATTTCCTTATTTTTTAATTCGATGAATATTAAAAAAAAAAAAAAACTGCGATGCACTAAAGCCACATGAATTGAAGCGGGAAGTAGCGAGGGATCTGTGTATTATGATTTGCCACCAATCGTGATAGAACTCGGAACTTGAAGAGCACCTTCTTCTTTTACTTTCGGCTGCTCCCTTCAGGGGTCGCCACAGCAAATCATCCGCCTCCATCTCACCCTGTCCTCTGCATCTTCTTTTCTGACTCCAACGACCTTCATGTCTTCCTTCACCACATCCATAAATCTCTTCTTTGGTCTTCCTCGAGGCCTTCTGCCTGGTAGTTCCAACCTCAGCATCCTACTGCCAATATACTCACTATCCCTCCTCTGTACATGTCCAAACCATCTCAATCTAGCCTCTCTGACTTTGTCTCCAAAACATCTTACATGGGCTGTCCCTCTGATATACTCATTTCTGATCCCATCCTTGTCTTCCGTGTCATTCCGTATTATTCCTTATGTGTTCCTTTACTTCCAGCAGACCAAAATCTTCCACGAATGTGCTTTTGAACATGTTCAAAAACACGTCCGCAGAAAAAAATTTCCGAGAGTGTTCCCTTTGGTTCCGCAGTCCTTCCGTAAACATTATGCAAAAATGGTCCGGTAACTGATCTGCAAGTCCACCCCCGTATGGTCAAAAGCAGAGTTTATGAACAGTCAGGTAGATCTTTCTACTCTTCTGACTGAAATCAATCTTTTAATTGAATGAGATGAATAATGAAGCATTTAGAACACAATTAAAATAAATGCATTTAATCCAGCAGGCTCATGAACCCTGGAGAACTGCTTTGCAATAGAAAAGGCCATGACACAGTTTCCAATAAATGGGAAGAAAAAATTTTAATAAACACAACGTCCATTCTCATTTCCTTTCTATTGTTTCTTGGATTTCTTCTTTTTGTCCGATTTGCTGGCCTCATCCAAAGCTTTTCTTTTGGCTGACATTTTATTGGCCTGGAATAGAGAAGTGAGAATCGGGTTAATAAGTAACACTGAATCGTGACACATCCATCAACCAACCACATAACATTCAACATGCTAAAATTCTCCAACCATTAACATTAAATCTTCGAACGGCTCACAAACAGACAGATTGCCTAATGACCTCCAACTCAGAGCACACGTACAACTCGACGTCTGGGATTATTACAGTTCACATATACAGTACAACACATATACATAAAGGGCCCGACTGCTGACCTCTCGAACGGCCCTCTTCTTCCCGAACATGATCTTATCGTAAAGGTATTTGTCCTTCTTTTTCATCATCATGATGGCAAGCCTCTTCTCCTCAGCCTTCTCTTCTTGCTCCAGTCTCTGCCTGTTGTCCAGAGTTGCCTTTCCAGGGGTCACCTTCACGGATAAGGCCTGGGAAACAGAAAGACAAATCAGGCACCACACCCAACACAGCTACAACTTATCTTGTCCTTCATGCTGCACAACCAGAACATATACCCTCCTACTTTAGACTGTTAAGGGTTTGTAAAACCAAATACAGTAATCCCCCGCCACTTCGCGTTTCCTACTTCACGTCCCCACAATATCGTGGGATTTCCCATCGGGAAATTAAAAAAAATTAAAGATTATTCAAAATTCACGAGCACTACATGTATATTCAACTACGCTACCCAACATGCTCTGTTCTGCTTGACTTGAGTGTTCTTTGATTGGCTGTGAATCCAGCAAGCTGATTGGTCGAGATTATATATTTATTAAACCATTTAAACATTTTATTAACATATTTATTAATTAAACCATTATTAAACATTTTTTTATTAACACACACACACACACACACACACAGACAGACACACACACAGACAGACACACACACACACACACACATACCCCTGTCTCTGTCTCTCTCTCTCTCTCTCTCTCTCTCACACACACACACACACACACACACACAAAATACAGTACGCATTAAATTTGTATTGTATACACATTTAATGTTTATTGTGGCAGTGCGGGACACGCCCACAAGACGTGGAATTCAAAGCACATTCCCTGTTTGACAGATCGGAGGTCCAAACTCAACTTGAGGGATCGGAATTCTAGAGCTCACATATGCCACATTTATTAAACATTTACTGAATTAAACAACTTAAAAAACTAAACTAAAAATTAAAGAGTTAAGCTTCTCTCTCTCTCTCTCTCTCTCTCACACACACACACACACACACACACACACACACACACACACACACACACACACACACACACAGGATATTTTATTTTAAGCGGAATTACAGTGCCTGTTTGAAAGATCAGAGGTTCTCATTCAATATTAACCTGCTTCCTTGCGAGATCGGAGGTCTTCTCCCACAGAGCACTTTGTTTTAATATCGTGCCGAAATTGCCTCCGTCACTGTATTTCGGCTTTAAGGTCTCCTTCTGGTTCAATATGCTTCCGATTGTAGAGGGGTTACGGCGATAACGAAATACTGTATAACGCTGCATGATCAATCTCAAAACAAGCCAACAGTCTCCTTCACGGGTGTGACAAACAGGAAGTTTGGGTAAGGTTCAGCTGCATCATCCCTCCTAGCCAATGGGAGGCCCGTGGAGCGGTATGTTGGGAGACAGCCGATGAGAGAGCAACCCGCGCATCGTGTGAAATTTTGATTGGCACGTTTGAATTTTGAATGGTGCTTTTCGTAAGAGGAGGTTGTTTTCGTATCCGGGGACAAAAACTTAGGAAAATTTTTTCGTAACCCGGAATTTTCGTACCCCGTGGGTTTTGTAAGTAGGGGGCCGACTGTATTTATTGTCATTATAAGGTGTATAATTTATTTATATATTAATACATGTTGCCTGTATGACATTAACACACATAGAACACTTTAGAATTAACTTCTATATAAATTTTATAATTATATAGGTGGGTGGGTGTCCTTAGTGGTAGAAGTCATTTCGCGGTTTTTCACATTTCGGCGCTGTTGGATCAACTTTGTATTTTAAATAAATTTAACCTTTGACCTAGGACATGAGAACCTGACAGATTTTCACCCTGATGCATCACACAGCTGTGCAGCAGACGTGTAATGACGTATAACCTCGCTATCTGGAGTCTGAAGAGAACGTGTTTCATTTCAAGTATGTTTCCCCTCAAAGCTTTTCAGTGATGACCCGAATATAAACCGATGTCTGGATTTCGACACGACAGCTGTTTGAGAACATTTATTTGCAAAGAAAACCGAATCACCAGAATCTGATTAATCAGAACCTGAACATCCTCATCAATGCTGATACAAACAAATAAAGCATCTGTTTGGATTCTGAAAGTGTTCAGCATCAGTGCTAAATTCTGCACCGCTGTTTAATGAAGCTTCTGCTCAGTCCTGAAGCTGCTCGTTCATCTGGATTCGTTCAGTTTTACAGCCGACATACTCCGAAAGTGAAAACGTTTAACCTCAGAGATGGAATATTTATAAAGCTGACCTGCACGTTCACTGAGCTCCAGACGCAGAAACGACCACCTGTGACGGAGTAACTGCTCCCAGAGTCACTCCAAGAATGTGATCGCATTTATGAACAGGACAAGCAAACAAACAAACATACAAACATCGACATGCCGTGACTCTTCTGCAGTAATAAAGTCACGGATGATAGCAGCACCTCTCAAAATCATCTCAGTGACGTTATTCTCTGTGCTGAGTTTTATCTTCAGGTTTACAAACTGACTGTCCACATGACGCTGGATGCACGTTTTGTACTGCAGACATGATTAACTCCGATCTGAATGTCCGTCTTCGTCATTATCAGGCTCGTTCACTGCGGTTTATATTTTTATATATATATATATATATATATATATATATATATATATATATATATATATATATAAATAATCAAAAAATCATCATTTCTCCCTAATGCAGAACGAGTGAAACCAACCAACCAAAATGGAGGGGACAAATTTACCACATACAGCTGCAGCACAAAGAGAAAGAGGAGAGAGAAAAGAGATGAGAGAGAAGGAGAGAAAGAAGAGAGAAAAGAAAATGAGAGAAGAAAAATAGGGAGAGAGGAGAGAGAAGAGAAAGATGAGAGAAGAAAAAGAGAGGAGAGAGAAGAAAAGAGGAGAGAGGAGAGAGAGAGAAAGTGAGAGAAGAGAAAAAGAGATGAGAAAAAGAAAGAATGAGAAAAGAAAAAGAGAGGAGAGAGAAATAAAAAGAGAATAAGAGAGGAGGCAGAAGAGAAATATTGAGATGAGAAAGGAGAGAAAGAGAGAAGACAGGGAAAGGGTGAGAATAAAAAGAGAAAGAAGAGAGAGAGAAAGGGTGTGAGAATAAACAGCGAGAGAGAGAGAGAGAAGAGAAAGAGAGAGAGAGAGGAGGCAGAAGAGAAATATTGAAATGAGAGAGGGGAGAGAGAGAGACAGAAAGAGAGCAAGAGACAGGAGGCAGAAGAGAAATATCGAGGTGAGAGAGGGGAGCCATGCAAATCAGAAGTATTACCCCCATACCGGATCGGTCGAGGCCCGGGTTAACAACGACCGCCATCAGTGCTGTCAATCAACAGGGTGCTGATGGAAATTGGACTACTGTTGGTCGAAGAAGGAGAGGTGGGAGGCGTGTCCGTAGGCAGAGAGAGAAGAGGAAAGGCATGAGTCTAGGACTGAGAGTGGGGACTTTGAATGTTGGAACTATGCAAAGAAAAGGTAGAGAGCTGGCTGACATGATGCAGAGGAGGAAAGTGGACATACTGTGTGTTCAGGAGACCAGGTGGAAAGATAGCAAAGCTAAAAGCTTAGGAGCAGGGTTTAAGCTATTTTATCACGGTGTGGATGGGAAGAGAAATGGAGTAGGAGTCATCTTGAAGGAGGAGTTTGTCAGGAATGTTCTAAAAGTGAAAAGAGTGTCAGACAGAGTGATGAGTCTCAAGTTAGAAATTGAAGGTGTAATGCTCAATGTTGTTAGTGCTTATGCCCTACAGGCAGGATGTGAGCTAGAAGAGAAGGAGAGATTCTGGAGTGACTTAGATGAAGTGATGCAGAGTACCCCCAGAGGTGAAAGAGTGGTCATTGGTGCAGACTTCAACGGACATGTTGGTACAGGCAACAGAGGGGACGAGGAAGTGATGGGCAGGTTTGGTATCCAGGACAGGAACGCAGAAGGACAGATGTTGATAGATTTTGCAAAAAGGATGGAAATGGCTGTGGTGAATACTTTCTTCCAGAAGAAACAGGAGCATAGGGTGACTTATAAAAGTGGAGGTAGGAGCACACAGGTAGACTACATCTTGTGCAAGCGATGTAATTTAAAGGAAGTCAGTGACTGCAAAGTCATAGTGGGTGAGAGTGTTGCCAAACAGCATAGGATGGTGGTGTGCAGGATGACTCTGATGGTGAGAAAGGAGAAAAAGGCAAAGGCAGAGCAGAAGACAAAGTGGTGGAAGCTGAAAAAGGAAGAGTGTCGTGTTGTCTTCAAGGAGAAGTTGAAACAGGCTTTGGGTGGCCCGGAAGTGCTTCCAAATGACTGGACAACCACAGCAAATGTGATCAGGGATACAGGTAGGAGAGTACTTGGTGTGTCCTCTGGAAGGAAAGTAGATAAGGAGACTTGGTGGTGGAATGAGGAAGTGCAGGAGTGTGTACAAAGGAAGAGGTTAGCTAAGAAGAAGTGGGACATTGAGAGGACCGAAGAGAGTAAACAGGAGTTCAGGGAGACACGGCGTAAGGCGAAAGTAGCAGTGGCTAAGGCCAAACAGAGGGCGTATGATGACTTGTATGATAGGTTGGATAGTAAAGAGGGAGAAAATGATCTATACAGGTTGGCACAGCAGAGAAATAGAGATGGGAAGGACGTGCAGCAAGTTAGATTGATAAAGGACAGAGAGGGAAATGTATTGACTGATGACAGAAGTGTGCTGGGAAGATGGAAAGAGTACTTTGAAGAGCTGATGAATGAGGAAAATGAGAGAGAAAAAAAAAGAGTAGAAGAGGTGACCATTGAGGAGCAGGATCTAGCAAAGATTAGTAAGGGTGAAGTGAGAAGGGCATTGAAGAGGATGAAGAATGGAAAGGCAGTTGGTCCTGATGATATACCTGTGGAGGTATGGAAGTGTCTAGGAGAGGTAGCAGTAGATTTTCCGACAAGAACATTCAACAAGGTACTAGAGAGTGAGCAGATGCCGGAGGAGTGGAGGAGAAGTATGCTGGTGCCCATTTTTAAGAACAAAGGAGACGTGCAGAGTTGCAGCAACTACAGAGGGATAAAGTTGATGAGCCATACGATGAAGTTATGGGAAAGAATAGTGGAAGCTAGACTAAGGGCAGAGGTCAGCATTTGTGAACAACAGTTTGGTTTCATGCCAAGAAAGAGCACCACAGATGCAATGTTTGCTTTGAGGATGTTAATAGAGAAGTACAGAGAAGGTCAGAGGGAGCTACATTGTGCCTTTGTGGATCTGGAAAAAGCATATGACAGGGTGCCAAGAGAAGAACTGTGGTATTGCATGAGGAAGTCTGGAGTGGCAGAGAAGTATGTTGGAGTGGTGCAGGACATGTATGAGAGATGTAAGACAGAGGTGAGGTGTGCTGTCGGTGTGACCGACGAATTCAAGGTGGAGGTGGGACTGCATCAAGGGTCAGCTCTCAGCCCCTTCTTGTTTGCTATGGTGATGGACAGGCTGACAGACGAGGTGAGACAAGAATCTCCATGGACTATGATGTTTGCAGATGACATCGTGATCTGTAGTGAGAGCAGAGAACAAGTGCAGGAAAATCTAGAGAGGTGGAGGTATGCCCTGGAAAGGAGAGGAATGAAGGTTAGCCTCAGAAAATCAGAATACATGTGTGTGAATGAGAAGGACCCAAAAGGAACGGTGATGTTACAGGGAGCAGAGATAACGAAGGTGTAGGATTTTAAGTACTTAAGCTCAACAATCCAGAGCAATGGAGAGTGTGGAAAAGAGGTGAAGAAACGTGTGCAGGCAGGCTGGAATGGTTGGAGAAAAGTGTCCAGTGTGATGTGCGATAGGAGAGTGTCAGCAAGAATGAAGGGGAAAAGTGTACAAGACGATGGTGAGGCCAGCGATGTTGTATGGATTAGAAACAGTGGCGCTGAAGAAAAGGCAGGAGGCAGAGCTGGAGGTAGCGGAGATGAAAATGTTGAGGTTCTCTCTGGGAGTAACGAGGATGGATAGGATCAGAAACGAGTATATCGGAGGGACAGCCCACGTAAGATGTTTTGGAGACAAAGCCAGAGAGGCTAGATTGAGATGGTTTGGACATGTACAGAGGAGGGATAGTGAGTATATTGGCAGTAGGATGCTGAGGTTGGAACTACCAGGCAGAAGGCCTCGAGGAAGACCAAAGAAGAGATTTATGGATGTGGTGAAGGAAGACATGAAGGTCGTTGGAGTCAGAAAAGAAGATGCGGAGGACAGGGTGAGATGGAGGAGGATGATTTGCTGTGGCGACCCCTGAAGGGAGCAGCCGAAAGTAAAAGAAGAAGAAGAAGAAGAAGAAGAGGGGAGAAAGAGATGAGACAGAGAAAGGGTAAGAATAAAAAGAGAGAGAGAAGAGAAAGAGAGGAGAGAGAAGGAGAGAGAGAAAGGGGAGAGAGAGAGTGTGGAAGAGAGAGATTGAGCGAAAGAGGGGAGGGGCTCACTTGTGCTGCTTTCTTTCATATAGCCGTCACTGACCATAATCTACAACCTAATTTAATGGCTCCCTGCACCACGACTCCGACACGTTTTCTCATGACACGTGATGTAAACACGAACTTTACACTGAATTAAAAGTGAGAAATATACAACAACAAACAAACAAATCAGTGCAATCAGAACGAAACGGATTCGTAATATGTAGGGATTGTAGGAAACGTTCAAATTCTTTTATACTTTGTAAGCGCGACTCTCACCGTTTTCATGTGTAAAGCCGCTTTGTGACGATGTCAACTGTAAAACGCGCGATACAAATAAAACTGAATTAAATATTTTACATCTCCGTACATCACATGATCTAATTTCAGTTTAGTGACGTGACCCTCAGTGAAAAGGAGTCTGACACTCCTGAGCGAAACGAAACGTAAAAGGCCTGCGGCATTATGATCACGCACACGAGCGTGTTATACCTCGCGCACCATAGCATCATAAATTAAAACTGCCCGTCACATTGACAGACATGCTGCATGTTTACACTCCGCCTCCGCAATAAACTGCACCTGCCACACGACAAACTTGGAAAATCAGCAAAATTAATTTTTGTTTTCAAGACAAATCCTGTAATTACTGATCTAATTGTTGTTTTTAATTAATTGCAAACATTCTTCTGTTCACCGGGACATAAAGGCAGAACTAATTTATTATGCGATCGCTTTCACAGATGGTGAACAATTACAGGGGGGGCCCAGATTATTTTCAGTCAACAATGAAATCATGATTATTTCATTACTGACAGGAAATACAAACAAAATAATCAGTGACATAATGTCACGGAAGCCAACAATACATATTGTGTTATTCGCAAACAACGAGCATTACCACATCCCGATTGTGTCTCGCTAACCACCGATCTCATTAAAACCACACCCAGATCATATGACAAACTTTTTATAGATTGTTTTAACTAAAAATGATTTTAAATTGTGACCCATCACGGCAGAGCGAGTACGAAGCCAGAAATGATTCATTTTGAGTGAACGGCTAGTTTTTGGGTAACTAACCAAAATATCCAGGAATGTTCAGTCTTTTAACGCTTTCGGGTCCGAAGTACAATTCACCTTTTTTTTTTGTCTACTTTTGATTTTACCTTTATATTTCACCTCCAACCAGTGCTTCTCAGTTATTTTTTGTGGCGCCCTCCCCTCTTGGAAGAAGAAAAAAAAAAAAAACAATTTAAGCCCCCCTACCGCCCCGTGAGCGACTATAAATAGTATTATTTGTCTATAAATTGTTACTAGTACACCTCTGCATGACATTGTATCTTTATTAACATTAAAAACAACAACAAAAAAGAAATATAGTTCAACTTACAATAAAGAAAAACTTCATGAACATTGTTTTTTAATCTGTAAGAGAAAAGATTTAAAGTGCACCAATGTGCCTGGAAAAAAAAAAAAAAAAATTCTTATTTATACTAATTCAACTTATTTATGCCTTAATATCTCCGCCCCTCTCCACCTTTCTCTTCATTCCTGTTAGAAATTTTTCCATGTTGTTTCTCGAGGGGTTGTTTACTGCACTTCATATCGTTTGCTTGTGTGAAACACAACTACACCATAGCGTGACAATGAGAGCGCCACTGACAACTAATGGAGCGGAGGTGCAATTACACATAATTTTCGTACACAATTCCAGAAAAGCATGTTCCCCAGGGTCAGACGTGCTCACCCCAGCATCACATCGCCCCCCCCCCCCCCCCGCATCATCCCACACCCCCCAAGGGGGGCGCGCACCCCTATTTGAGAAGCACTGCCTTAAACTGTTTACCTTGCCTTGTTAATGTAATTTTTTTTCAGCACAACCTCACATGTGATCTTTTAGTTACTTTTTTATTTTGACAGACTGTACAAACACATTGGACCTAAAATAAAGTGACACTGAATGATATTTGATATCAAATAAGAAAGAGTTCAGGACAAGAAAAAAAGTTATAAAGTAAGCAAACCGATCGTTAGCTGGCTACGTCTGCCTCCCTTTATTTGCGTTTTAATATCAAAAACGCCCGAATGCCCATTGGTAAATTTCACATTGCACATTGTGCAAAAGGCCATGTATCTGTCATGCTTCTTAATAAATTGATAAGTTTGTTGAATATTCCAATAAAAATTCTTGCTTTCTTTTCGTCGTCATTTTGGGTTTCCTGTGACCGTTCAGTGATTGGCTCTGGTTACCACGGAGTGCAAGTAAGATAGTCACTGATTCGTGGAAATCGACCTACCTTGCTGCCAATTAACAAACCACGTGGTGAAATACAACAGTAACATCCTGTGAGATTATCGCAAGATTTAGCTTTGCCAGGAAGGTAAACACGGATCAAATTTGATACAATTCATCACAATTATTGATAAAATATTGCCAAATAAAATTGAAAAGACTATATTTTCCTGAAAGCTTATAATTTGTATGGATGATGTCTGAATAAATCGTATTGCCGTATTTCATGTTATTTCTCGTATAAATCCGTACAAGTTGGCAGCCCTGTATTATGTCTTGGTACTTTAAATATTCTTGTAATGAGTTTATGTTCCGTTCAGCTTCTGATTCTGATTTCTGCATTTGTTCCATGAATATTTATTTCTCTGCAAGTCTGTCAGTCTACCAGAGTTATGTCAAGTGTATTTTTTTATTGTGTGCGATTCTGAACAGTGGTGTATGAGCCTCTATTTTTAGGTTTCAGGCGCATTTTAAATACATAATAAAATAATAACTAAATATAATATCCCCCTCCCACTGGCTGTTGTCATGCAACTCAGTGACACAACAGCCATTCAGCATCAACTCAACAGCCTTGTTTTGCATACAGGAATACAATTGGTGCTTCTATTTTATGCAGTAAGAATCACATTGTAAACATTGATCACAGTGACATGCAGCTCCTACCTTGCCCTGCATTCTTTTCTGTTCCATATCTCTCAGATTAGCCTCTTCCTTCTCAGCATCATCATCTTCCTCCACCTCCTCCTCCTCCTCTTCTTCTTCTTCTTCCTCCTCCTCCTCCACCTCTTCCTCCTCCTCTTCTTCTTCATCCTCCTCCTCATCAGCGACTGGACAGATAATGATGTAGGTCAATCAACCAACCAGAAAACAAAGGCTTGTACCGCGAAATCCTGAATAATTCACCAGTGCTCACCAGGTTTCTCTCCTCTCTGGAGAGCCAGGAGTTTCTGCCTCTCAGGAGGAACATAATCACCCTCCTTCTCCTCTACGAAGGGCGACAGGTGAGGAGGAAGTGTCACACCCAGGAAGTAGTCCTCCACCGGAAGTAGGATCTTAGCATTCACACAGTCATATACCCACTGAGGTTGAATGTAGTACCTGCAGAATCACATGATTATGCTGAGCACAGAAGAAAAATGTCCTCAATAAGAAATATCAAAGCTTCCGTCAGTCCCCAATTCTTTTCCTTATACTGTCTAATATCAGATTCTCAAATTTCTAATTTCTTTGTTTAATCTCTTGCACTCCTTTCTTATTGCCTTCTGGTTCCTTCCTGCCACTTGTTTTGTTCGTCTAAGTTGGGCCGTGATTTTTTAAAATATCAGAGCTGGTGTAAAACATCTACAAATATTTGGCAGTTAGATATGGATATATAACTATATAGATAAAATTGATAAAGATATTCAAATTAGTATATACACTACACAACGGTGCAATCTTACTGGTAAACTATCTGGGAATCAAAAAATCTTATCCCGAGTAGACAATGACTGAATCAAAATGATGGATACTTGCGGCCTCTCAGTCACCTGAAGCAGGCAGCATCATCACAGATTAAAATGAGGTTGATTTCTCTTATCATCTCTTCCTAAAACTTTCCCTAGACATGTTTTCTAAAAGTTTATATGGCTGAGGTGCATAAAAATGTTTGGTTGCTGAGCACTAATGATCTTGGAAGAAGTGCAATCTTTGTGCTCATTTTTCTCGAAAATGTCTTTTCAGGGGTCGCCATCTGATTCGCACATGTGATTTGGCATAGGTTTTTACGTCGGATGCCCTTCCTGACACAATCCTTTAGCAAGGGACAGAAACACGCTGACGACTTTGCAGCTACTCTTTACGAAAGCCAGCAATGGTTCTTTTACATGAACCTCTCACCATAGACAGTGACAGACATGGCCCGCCTTTGATAACCCAGTTAGCCGCACTGGGGGGGGACAGTGACAACCCTGTGGGGACTTGAACCCCCAACCTTAGGATCAGTGATCCTGTGACCTATACCACCAGGCCACCACTGCCCCTATATCATATATATATATATATATATATATATATATATATATATATATAAAATTAATCCCTCTTATTTCGTGGTTAATGGGGACAGGCGTTTATTATATTCTCTCACAAACCAGCTTTAAGCGATTTAAGGGCTTCACTAATGTCAAGCTTCAGAGCACAGGAATTTTAAAACGGCGCATTTGAAGTGACATCATGTCGTTGACAAAGCCTCAACCGGAACTGCGAGATTGCAATGTAAACGTAAGGCTATATACCTGACATATACAACACAAGCTCACGGAAACTTAGAAAAAACAGACATTATAGTAGTTTTTGAAACTATGGACGAAGACAATTTCTAGAAGGATGAGAAGGTTATTTATATGAACCACCGAAGAAAGACAATCCACATTTAGTGAAATTGGCCCAGGAAACTGACGACTCGGAGGATGATATTGGAGAGTCGGCAGAAGCTCTTACACGGGAAAATCGTAGCAAACAACCAGCAAATATTTGGTGCTCTTGTGGAAAATGCTTACGTCAAAAAAATGACCAGGAGTGCTGTTGTTGTAAAGAACATGAATTGCTTGAGGAAAATAAACTGACATGCAATTGGCTATACGACTGTCAACGATGTTACATCACAATGACCTTTAACCCTGGTGAAAAGAAGCCAACATGTCCGCGCACTCAACCTTCGTGAGAAAGGAATGTCATATAGAAGAAAAGGAAACGTGGACTTATAAATAAACTACCGACATCACGCAATGTTTAAAAGTTAATAATAAAGTACAGTGGATATTTTTTGAATGCTGTAAATTTTGGATACAGGTCCCCTTTAATTAAAGGGTATACACACACACACACACACACACATATATATATATATATATATATATATATATATATATGCCTGAAGTCCAGTGTCAAGTAGCCACAGTCAGTGATGGTCTGGGGTGCCATGTCAGCTGCTGGTGTTGGTCCAGTGTGTTTTATCAAGGGCAGGGTCAATGCAGCTAGCTATCAGGAGATTTTGGAGCACTTCATGCTTCCATCTGCTTAAAAGCTTTACAGAGATGAAGATGTAAATGGTAAATGGTTTACTGACCATGGTATTACTGTGCTCAATTGGCCTGCCAACTCTCCTGACCTGAAGCCCATAGAGAATCTGTGGGATATTGTGAAGAGAAAGTTGAGAGACACCAGACCCAACACTGTGGATGAGCTTAAGGCAGCTATCGAAGCATCCTGGGCCTCCGTAACACCTCAGCAGTGCCACAGGCTGATTGCCTCCATGCCACACCGCATTGAAGCAGTCATTTCTGCAAAAGGATTCCCGATCAAGTATTGAGTGCATAACTGAACATAATTATTTGAAGGTTGACTTTTTTGTATTAAAAACACTTTTTTTTAATTGGTCGGATGAAATATACTAATTTTTTGAGATAAGGATTTTTTGCTTTTTCTTTACTTTTTTGCCAAAATGATCAATATTAAAACAATAAAAGGCTTGAACTACTTCAGTTGTGTGTAATGAATCTAAAATATATGAAAGTCTAATGTTTATCAGTCCATTACAGAAAATAATGAACTTTATCACAATATGCTAATTTTTTGAGAAGGACTACCATATCTCGGGATTAGTGGATGTTCAGATCTCAGGACCATTCAGGAACATCTGCCCCACCTTTGATACGCAACTGTGAAATCTTTTATGTATTTTTAGGTCAACTTTAGACTTTTCAATGTGATTTCATGTATGTGAATTACATACGGAACAAATATGCCACTGCAACAGGAACAGATGGTACAGGGTGTTCTCTATGTGTGAAAGAAGTATCAATTTGTGCAGATGTATTGTGGATCATAGGATGGAAGATCACGAGCAAAGGGATTCAAAGGCAGATCACCACCCCAAGCCTCGGACTATTTCCCTCGGACACGGACGCAAACAGGAAATGGATAAAAGAGGACCATTGACAGCCAGGACTGAAAGAAGAGGGACATGAAAGAACTGTATTGTGGGCCAGATCCCAGCTTAACCAGACACACAGTTTGTTATCTTCTCAAATGTTACTGGTCAGAGAATTGCTGCACTTTGAAATAAGAATCCGGCTTTTTGAGTGGGACCTCGAGCTGCAGTTTGGATAGAAAACAGAACTCAAATCCAATCAACTACACTTCAATACCTACCACTTCACATCGAAAATAAACTCAACTTTATCGATAGTTTTATTGCTACATTAGCCCAGGGCGCTAAAAAAATTTGATGGAGGGGGGGTATTAAAATCTTACCAGCGGAGTGGAACGGGAAGTGCTTATTACTATTGAGGTGGAAAACAAATAATAACAGAACAATAAGAGTTTTACTGGTATTTGTATTATTCATTTTGTGGTATCAACCAAACTACGTACGTGAAAGATGAAAATAAACAGAAAACAGCATAATTAAAAAAAGATCCTTTAATTTTCCCTCCCGGTGCTGTTCCTTTAAACATTTTCCCGGAAGTAAAATCGAGCCAATCAACATGAATGTCAACTTTAGCACATTGAACCAATCAACATGAACATCAACAAAAGCACATGGCCAGGAACATCCTTAAATTTATGAAGTTGGTGAGCAGGAGAATCGGGTGAAAAATACTCGTCATCTCTTTCTGATAGGTCCGTATCTAACTCATCGCTCCATTCATTCAGAGCATCCCGTAGTTTTTCTGTAGCAGTTTCTAATGGTTCATTGGTTGTTGGACATTTACCAAGAGAACACAGCAAAATATTTTCCTGTTTTTTAAAGCACGGCAGAACAATCAAATGTGTTGTTACTGACAAACATTAAACACATTCCCCGGTGGCAAGGGGTCTTGAAATACCGTGTAAACTCACTTTTACAGGCAGTGAACACCTCATTTTACCGCTACAGAGACTGATCGAATAAAATTGGTAAGTTTGATCTACCATTTTGCTCGCAGTACACATGGGCGGTTATTAGACGCAAGATCAAAAACACTGCTGGAGGGGCTTATTGTAGCAGGGCGCTTATTACATCGAATACGGTAAAAGCTAACCACGTCAGCAGCATAAACGTACAGACTGCAATAACCTCCACTAAAACGGTCCCAGCTTCATTTCTCTCCTCATGTCGAATGAGAGCTTGTATATGAAAAGGACAAGCCCAAGCCCCAGTGCAGCTAACTGGGTTAGCAAAGGCGGGCCATGTCTCTCACTGTCTATGGTGAGAGGCATGTAAAAGAAGCATTGCTGACTTTCGTAAAGAGTAGCTGCAAAGCAGTCAGCGTGTTTCTGTCCCTTGCTAAAAAAGTGTTGTGTCAAGAAGGGCATCCGACGTAAAAATTTATGCCAATCATTTGCTGTGGCGACCCCTAATAAAGGGAAAAGCCGAAAGGAAATCTTATCTCTCATCTCTATATGAAAAGGACAAGATCAGTCTCTCATCAGGTGCCATAGAACGTACCCTGGGTGACATGAACTCAGTTTCGTGACGTGCCCCATGTTGCTTTTGGGTTTGCAAACAGTCAAAAGACGTGCCGGATTTCTTTGTCTTCTGGTAACACAAAGATCTCTATCAGCACTGATTTGACTGAGAAACTTATATTGTCTCTCATGGATTACATCAATCATTTCTCGTATTGCGTTGGCATGCTAAAATTCAGACTTGTTGTGATTATCCCATGAAACGCTTAGCATCAGTGTGTGTGTGTGTGTGTGTGTGTGGGGGGGGGGTTTCAAGATGATTTTTTTTCTTAAAGAGTTTTCCTTTATTATAAAGAGTTGCTCTGCCGCTGAACTCCACAGGGAATCACCAATTTTACATGGTCTACAGCAGGGGTCCCCAGCCACCGGGCCACGGACCGTTACCGGTCCATGGCTCAATTGCTACCGGTCCACAGAAGAAGTAATAAATCATTTCCATTTTATTTATTATCTGAGTCTGAATAATCTTTATTTTTGAAAAATCTTTTATCTTAAAAAATGACCCAGATTCTCTCGGTTACATGACAGTCATTTGAGCGCTAAAATATAACCCACAAGGGGACATCACATGAACAGAGGCGAGTTGGACATGTTTCAAACAATAGCGAGGATTTTGAGTGAGACTGAGCCTGAGTCTTCATTCTCCCAGCTGGTACACCATCACCTGTGCTTTGTTTGTTTGTTTTTTTTAGAAAGGTTTAAGCTCTACTTCCCAACCAACTTTATTTCAGCTGTTATAAATTACATTCATATAAAAATAACATTCATGAAGTATTCAGTATCATTATTATTATTATTATTATTATTATTATTATTATTATTATTACTACTACTACTATTACTACTACTACTACACTGGTACCTCACCTTCCGAAATTAATCCGTTCCAGAAGTCGTTTCGTAACTTGATTTTTTTCGTAAGTTGAGTAGCATTTTACATGTAAAAGGCCTGATTCGTTCCAAGGCTCCCAATAGTACCCCCTAAACCCTTTAAAAATTATAAAAGTATACTTTTTAAGGCTTTCTTCTGCTTCAATATCGTTCCGATGGTAGACGAGTTTCGGCCATATTCCTTTGCGATATCACTCAACCACATGCCACAAGCCCGCTTCTTCTTTTCACTTGAACTGGGAATCACTTTTTTGGGGCCCACGATGAATGACAAAAAATAAAGTTGCAATGAGCACACTCGAAAAACTCACAAAACAACAGTAACTCTGCCCTTTACGCGTGTTAGAACACCATGACGAACGATGGGTAGAAGGCACACGAAAAGCATCATGGAGATGCAGGTCTCTCCTAGCCAATGGGAGAGAAACTCTATTGCACCAATTTCAAAACAAAAGCCGAGCGCACATTATTTGAATTTTTGAGCTGTTGCGTTTTGTAACGTGAATTTTTTTCATACCCAGAGACGGAAATTTTATGTAAATGCATTTTGTAACTTGTATTTTTCATTTGTTGGGTCTTTCGTAAGGTGAGGTACCATTATTAATATTATTAATAATAATAATATTTTACATAAATAAATTATATTTACAATATAAACAATCTATGACACACACACGGTAAAATCGTCAAGCGTTGACCGGTCCGCGGTGATAAAATGGTTGGGGACCCCTGGTATACAGCACAGGTGTTGAACTCAATGCCTGTAAGAAAATCACGGCTGGCCAGTGCATTTTGTGTGGACCACAAAACATTTTTTGAGGATATGATTATCGTACATTCTTAGTATTGACCGCTATCATGAAACCTGATTCATCATCCTTCCACTTGGTTGCAGTAGCCTAATTCAAGTAAACAGATAGTCATTCATAACTTAGAAAAGATTGCATGCTAACTTGCTGTTTTACTGTAAAGTGTTGTCAGAAAATGCAGGTGAATAAAGGAGAACAGAAGAAATGCCTCCACGAATCATTTTCTCATGCAGATTTCATGGTTGCGCCTTTAGAACAAATGTTCAGTGATTATTTGGCCCACGATCACCTTAAAATTTGGTGAAGTGGCCCTCAATGAAAATGAGTTGGACACTTTCTCGTCTTCAGAATCAAACAGGAAAAGGTTTTCTGGAATTCAGTGTTTGGAGGCATCTGTCAATCAACATTATTCTTTCGCTGTCGTTAGTTAACGCTAAAATTAAGGGCAGTGGTGGTCTAGTGGATAGGTCACTGATCCTAAGGTTGGGGGTTCGAGTGCCCACAGGGTTGTCACTGTCCCCCCAGTGCAGCTAACTGGGTTAGCAAAAGCGGGCCATGTCTCTCACTGTCTATGGTGAGAGGTTCATGTAAAAGAAGCATTGCTGACTTTTGTAAAGAGTAGCTGCAAAGCCGTCAGCATTGTGTCTGTCCCTTGCTAAAGAGTTGTGTCAGGAAGGGCATCCGACGTAAAAACCTATGCCAAATCAAATGTGTGAATCAGATGGCGACCCCTGAAAAGACGTTTTCGAGAAAAATGAGCACAAAGATTGCACTTCTTCCAAGATCATTCGTGCTCAGCAACCAAACATTTTTATGCACCTCAGCCATATAAACTTTTAGAAAACTGTGCCGCTGTGGCGACTCCTGAGAAAGGGAAAAAACCGAAAGGAAAAGATATTAACGCTGAAATCACTTGCATGAAAGTTCAGCTCCTTAAATAAATGTTGCCTCATCGCTCATTTCATCTGTGACCGTTGACTTTGCCTTGTCACTTGTCACTAATGCATCTTTCATACAGGAAAACCAAAAAAAAATTACAGCAGCTAACATAAGATGAGAGGAAAGGGGCGGGGCAGATGTCTTGATGTATATATTGATTGGTAGCCAATTATGGAAAATTCTCCAAAAAATAAAAAGACAGACTGCAGGGGCCAAAGCTCCCGCCACCATGGAATGTGTATTTTAAAGTTGATCGATATCTTCTTAAACCAAAATCAAAACTGCTGAGTTTAACTCTTAGCAAATATTCTCATGACATCGTCCGGAAGCCAAAGGTGGCAGGAGATTAAAAAATATCTAAGAATGTAAGAAAAAAAAAAAATTAAATACAATTAAAAAATCATTGCTTTGGTTTAATGCACACAGCGCTGTCTGTGGATGGGAGTCGTGGAAGCTAATTGGCTGAGCTCTCACGGGAAGGAAGGAAGGATGAGATACACTATCAGCGATCACCAACCAATCATGGGTGTCTGTGAGCTCATTCCTACGAGGGGGCGGATATAGCTTTCCCTTAGAATGTGTTAAACCGTCTCCAAATACACATGGTGCCTCGGTTCAAAAAGAGGCGTGTGGCTAGCACTGCATGTCATGGTGGGGGCGTGTCCATGCCTTTGCCCCTCCATGCTGGTCATGTGATACAGAGGGCAATACCTGATGGGTGGGAATTTGATACGACGAAATTAGGGAGACAAATGATGAGGGGGAGGCGGCATTTCATTGCTGTGATGGTTACGCAACCAGGACCCAAGTTCCTGCGCATCCAGCGTTCCGAGACGTATTCAGAGTAATTTTAAGCACAAAAAAACTGACACTCATCTCTACGTTCCTTTTACGTTTACTGACAGGACTCATTTTCCCATCTCTGATCACTCAAATGTGAGTGGGCGTCGTCATCCGATGTGAAATCTCTCAAGCTTTTATTCTGCCACGATTTGGATTCGATTACTACATCAGCAGCGACTGTCTGCATGAAGCATGCTCATCACAATGCGAAGTTCGTCTCTGACCTGTTAATATACTGCTTGTCCAGGCTGGGTCGGTCCACTACATGGTGCGTGATCGTCTCATCGGTGACGTCATACGTGCTGCCAATACACAGAGATTTGTCCCAGGAAACCTGTGCACCGAAACATCTGGAGACCCCGAGAAACAGGAAATGAGGACGTAAGACGACCATACTCACGTGCATTCACCTCAGAGCAGTCTCACTGTCATACACAGAGCAGCCAGATTCTTTTAACCCCCCACCCCACCCCCCGCACCGCCATTAAATCCACGATTCGAGCTCACCTTAACAAGAAAGCCAGAGATTCTCTCGGCACTTCTCGGTTCAGGAAGAACTTAAGACCCTCGAAGAGCTTCCTGTGTTTGTCCTCCTCCTGTTGTGCCTTCACCCTTGCCTCCATCTTCTCCATGTCCTCCTGGGGGGGAACAACAAAATACCCAATCAGTCAGATAACAAAACCACTACACCGGCACAAATGCCACCGACATTTAAATGACTAAAATACTTAGCCCCACCCACCAAGTGAAGAAACAGGTGAAAAATACTGTATAAAAAGAGGTACATCATTTTATGGCGCTGTGGGCAGGTCACATTTGGTACAAAAAAAATTTCGTTTGATTGCATTGCACTGTATTGTGCCAAGTACCGCTTAAAATCATTCTGGATCTCTGGTGTAGAGTCACTGGGTTGGTACTTCTCTACCACAGCTAAATTACATCACGGTTTTATTTAAGCAAAAGAATGTGACCACATTCTAATTGGAGGTGGGTGGGTCAGTCACTTCCTGCAGATTTAAACCGAAGTCTGAGAAAGCAGCATTTTGGCTAGGTTGTGTTAGCATATGGCGCGGCATCTTGCACTTTACATGATCGCCATGCCCCACCCACCACGCGCCATGCTTTCGTTAATTACGTTACTTTTCTGCAAGTGTCAACTATATTTGCCCTGCCTCCTCAACCCCGGCAACATGTTTCACCTCTTCCAAACATTCCATCAGTGGGAATCGACGCTTTTCTGAGCCGAACGTCCGCGTGCAGCACGCATCAGCCCGACTTGTTTTCTGTGATGCTACTGCCCAGTTTGTATTGTAAGTGGCAGCAAAATGACAAATTTTCAATATTACGTTTCAGAGACAAACCTGTACATCTACTTAAGACATATTTAGATCACATCTGTGTATAAATTCCATGACGTGAAAAACTGTTGACGGAATTGATGGAATATAAGCATTTAATAACTTTTTTCCACAATTTTTTTGACCAATTTTAATCATATTCAATTCCCACCAATCAGATATCGCCTTCCCTATCACACAACCACCACCGACCAGTTACTGTAGAGGCAATAGCATATACATGCCCCCTTCCATGGCACGCGATGCAATGACCCACCTCTTTTCGAACTGTGGCACATGCTCATTTTGGGGGGGGGGGGGGGGGGGTCCTAACACACCCAGACGGAATGAGCTCAGACACCCATGATTGGCTAGCGATCGCTGTGAGTGACAGAAAAGCAAGCGTATGCCATCCCTCCCTCTCATGAGAGCTCGGCCAATTAGCTCCCATCTATTCCCGGATATGGAAGGTGTTGGCATTAAAGCGGATTTGAACATGTGATCTTTGGGTTAATAGTCACACACCTTGTTGATGCGCCACCGCGTTTAATTAACGCACTGAATTACTTTGTTTATAAAAACAGTATTTTTAAACGTTACATAATTGTTTTTCCCGCTTAATGCTATTAATGTATGCAACTTTATATGACTGAATTAATATTTGTAATTATTGTTTACATATACGCCCTCTATCGCCCCATGGCGCCATAAATTCCCCAAATCCCAGCTGAAAAGCTCTCGCGTTATCAGAGACATGTTTATTCAGACCATGTCACTCCCAGGTACTTATGCCTCCCCTCAACCCCTGTTAAGCCCATCCCCATGAGCACTGTGCTTGTAAAGGGGGCAGGGTTTAAGCATTAACAGCTAATGAAATGAAAAATAATGAAAACCTAAATTTTGATTTCAGAGACACTGTCAGTTCAATCAGTCCCGTGGGATGTTGAGGCGTTAATGTTCTTCACAGGTGCTCACAGGTGTACAGGGTCGGGCTGAGGTGCGATTATACTGTTTGTTAATATCCAGCCATGTAACTAAAGTTACGAGCTCCCAGGTGCAACACCCGCAGGTCAAGGTGCGAGATCTCTAATTGTCCCTTTAACGCTAGCAAACAAAACAGATCCGGTTTGAACTGGAGCATCGCTGAAATGCTGGTGAGAGGTTTCATCGTGTCTCCCTTACGCCCTCAGCAGGGAAATGGTCCATCTCTGCTTCATCTTCTGTAGTCGTGGCGACGACCCGTGCCAGACTGGAACTCAGCGCTGACAGTTTCTGCACCAGAGACAGGGTTGGGTTTTAGTCTGACGGCTTCCACCAGAACAAGAATAAGATAAATAAATAAACAAACAAACAAATATCAAAACCTCAAGATAGCTCTCCGAGTCCATGGCATAGTCTTCCTCAAATTCAGCCTTCAGATCCGCCTCTCCTTTTCCATCAAGCTAAAGCACAGGAAAAAACATCAGCTGCACATTAAAGACACAAACATACAGACAATATGATCCAAAAGTAAACACAACCCTAAAACACCGGCCCCATAATCACACCATGTGTTATACACAGAAAACTTGTCATAACACATACATCAAAGATGGTTGCGTTTTGTAGGAGCACGTACTCCACAGACCGATTCATTTACTAATACAGCAGGCCCTCGACATTCGCGGAGGTTCGGTTCCGAGCCGTCCTGCGAATTGAGATAATCCGCGAGTTTTGTACCCTGAAGTAAAACCCCATGTATCACGTCACATGCGCGAATGAGCAGCCGGAAGTAAAACACTACGTATCTATTACATGCGCTAAAATATGCTTCTTAAACGCATTCTATAGACAGGCTTACTCATTAATACAGTATTAATGTAGTAAAATATAGTAATTATTAAGGAAAACTTCAATTTTTACTCTTATTTTTATTGATAATAAAATATAAACATTATACAGCATATACTGTTGTAAAGCACTCGTTTTACAGTCTTTTACGATTATTATTCCAGTACAGTATCTAAGTTAATGTTTAGAATGTTTGTGCGTGAGATTTTATGTTCTGTAGCATGTTTAACAAATGATACCAAAAGGATAAACTTTATTACGCTTCATGTCCTTTTAGATTGAACTTGGAGTGATGTCTTGCATTGACGTCTCCAAGATGGCGCTGCCTAGAGGGCAACGTCGCAGAGTTCTCAGAGTCAAATTGTTTCTTTGTTCGTTTTAATTTGTTTGTTCATGTTTTCCACTGCTCGTCTATGACCGGTCTACCCTACTACAGCTATGAGCAGCTTCAGCTTTGGGCAAATAAGCACGCAACAACCTATATCGTGAGCTAATATGCTATGGGAGCTCAATGCTAACCGCACCCCGGCTAACAAGCCCAGACGGAGTTCTCAGAGGCTTGGTTAGCACTTCCGGCAATACTGCTTGAAAAGTCCCTGTGAAACAAGATGGACGAGCTTCATGCTCAGATTGCAGCGCAGAGGGATCTACAGGACTGTGTTTCTGTGAAACATGGCCCGAGGAGAGTACACCCGACGAGGCGATTGCACCAGCGGCTACACGGCCTTCATCCCCTGCAATCCCAAGCAAGGAGTCGTTGTATGGCCCCTTCGCGCCTGGGCTTCTTTGCTAGCTGAGGTGCTGCTAGCATTAGCTCACTACTAGCCGCACCCCGGCTAACAAGAAGCCCAGTTGAGCGTGCTTAGTTATACACGTCCGAAGATACTCCGATCTTATAGCTGTAGTTGAGTATTCAAGCATAGAACATGAACAAATTATAACGAACAAAGAAACAATTTGACTCTGAGAACTCCGCGACGTCGCCCTCTGGGCAGCGCCATCTTGAAGACGTCACTCCAAGTTCAATGTAAAAGGACATGAAGAGTACTGTAATAAAGTTTATCCTTTTGGTATCGTCTGTTAAACATGCTACAGAACATAAAATCTCACGCATAAACATGAACTTAGGTACTGCACTGGAATAATAATTGAAAAAGATTTTAATACAACAGTTCAGAGAAAACCGTCGTTTCTCAGGATAAAGTCTTATTTCTTCAGAAAAGACATCCAGCGTTTTCTATCGCTTAGCCAGAGAAGGCGCATAGCGTTTGAGTGGTATCATAGCGCTTAAAACACACACAAAAAAGAGGCTCATTGACAACTTGTGCGCGAATGAGGGAAAAGGGGCGGGACATCAGCTCAACCAATTAGGAGAAAGGAGGACAGCCATTGGCTGAATTTGAATCACGTGCAGTCAGCGAATACTCAAACCGTGGGTGCAAAACCGCGAATAGTCAAGGGCCATACTGTATTATTTATACAGGGCTCGAAAATGTACAGCCGTGTAAACATTCAAGACAAAAAAAAATATTTTAAAACATCGAATTAATGTGCTGTCGGTGGCCACAAGTAGCCACCACAAGACTTCCGTGATACTTGGCACAGACTCGACACGTCCTCTTTCAAGCAGGAAGTGACAGGCAACCATGTAGTCGATGATCTCACGTGATATGTGCGACGAGAGGCAAAATTTTAATGTGTGATAAAAGGTGGGCAGGTGCAGAGGACACCTAAGCTGAACTTTCATGTGACACAAGTCAACCGATGACCAATCAGAGCTTAAGGATACTTTTGAATGACAGGTGTTTCCCGACAGGAAGTTAGTCATAATGTTTCCGTGTGGAAACCACAGACATGAGTTTAATAAGGATAATAACCGGACACGTGATGTCTCGGTCCACGTTTCAGAGACGCTCAGCATTTCCTGTGAGTTTATATACAACTTTATTTATAACTGCATGGAAATGTGAATTGTGCGTTGGGTCGTACATGGGTACATAGGATTATTCTGCATAACTGTAGTACATGCTTGTGTGTCTATACATACATACACACACACGTATGTTACCTTAGGTGGGTAGACGAGGTTGAGGGTCTGGTAGAGGCGGAAGTTGATGAAGCCAAGCAGTGTGGTGTAGAACTCCGTAAAAGTGGCCATGACTCTGTAATCCACATCTGTTGGATGCTGAACACACACACACACACACACACACACGGTCAGTTACAAATATCCACAGTATAATTTCCCTGTTTCAAAACACTGTGAACTGGGTAATCCTGGAAGCAGGTGAATGTCGGTAAAGGAGGCGTGGCCTCTGTATTAGTCGTACTGAAATGAGGCGAGTTCTAGTAAATAAGGTTTTGTCTCAGTGCATGTCAATCTTCGTGAAGGCGTGGCATATGCACAGGTCAGTCCATGTAAAAGAGGCGTGGCCTCCATGCACATCAATTCTATTAAGGAAGGCGTGGCCAATGTACATCAATTCTATTCAAGGTGGCATGGCCGATGCAAGTGTCAGTCCAAGTAAAAAGGGTATCGCTTTCATATACATTAATTCTATTAAAGAAGGCGTGGCCAATGCACATCAAGTCTATTCAAGGTGGCATGGCCAATGCACAGGTCAGTCTAAGTAAAAAGGGCGTCGCTTTCATGCACATTAATTCTATTAAAGAAGGCGTGGCCAATGCACATCAATTCTATTCAAGATGGCATGGCCAATGCATGGGTCAGTCTAAGTAAAAGGAGCGTGGCCTTCATGCACATCAATTCTTCATGCACATCAAGGCATAGCCTATGAACATCATTCATAGTGAAGAAGGCGTGGTCTATGCACGAGTCTCAGGAAATGAACCCGAACGTCTCGCCTCAGTGAAGCACAGCTTTATTATAGATAATAAAAAAAAAGATTAATCATCACACAGTCCGGATGCACACTATATCAACAGAATTATTTATCATCAACTCATGCTTATCCGGTCACTGAGCAGAAAAATCGATAGCAGCTTCGCGTTAATCCAACAGAAATAAACTCTGAACAGACAGGATGTGAGGAGGAGCCTCGCGAGCATTTACAGCTTTAACGCCGTCTGCCCCGAAAACCTGGACATCACTGTTTACATTCACAAATATTAGTGATTACAGGGAGATATCCCCATTCGCTTCCTGTAGACCACGAGTCTCTTCATTGTCTCTTTATCTTCTCATCTCCATCTCTCCCCCTTTATCTCCCCATCCATCTTTCCATTTCTCTCCCACTCCTCTTTAGTTCCACCATCGCCCTTCGATCTCCTAATCCCTCTCCATTTTGCAATCTCATCTCACTACATCTCCATCTCTCTCCATTTTTCTCCCTCCCGTCATCTCTCTCTCTCTCTCTTTATTTAACGGTCCACCTCTAATTCCCTCTCCAATTTCTCTCTCGCTCTCTTTCTGTTTCACCATCCCTCCCCTTTCTACATTTATTTCCCCCTCCCAGGTCCTCTCGTTGTCCATGTCCCCTGCTCCCCCCATCTCATACCGACAGAGCTGAGCTTTGACCATCGATTGACAGCGTGATTGATCGAAAGGTTGCTAGCGAGGACAGATGGATGGAATGTAAATAACTGATAAAGACGAGCTGTTTCCGTGACACCGGTCTGAGTTTAAAGTTCAACCAAGAACAAAGAGAAACGCTCACGAACAGCATCATCAAGGTGTAGATGACGACTTCTGGTTTTAATATAATACACTGTGTAAACACAGCTATAATATATGGATATAATCAGAACAACAACAATACACGGATCACCCGTCACCATACCTACCACACGCCAGTCAGGTACTTACATCGTGAGCAAACTGATACGGTACGAGCCAGGTGATGGTCTGCCCCAGCACCTCCGCCTGGTAATAGATGCCCTTGATGGAGAGAAACACCTGTGGAAAGGGAAGAACGGGAATGAAGGAGGACTGGGTTCTAACAGCTCTTTCGGTCACGGGGCTCAAACTAACCCACAGGAATTAAAAAAAACGCAAAGTATAAATATAAAAACACACACGAGGTATCAAAAGCACAATGGCACCTTGACTTATGAATTTAATCTGTTCTGAGGCCGATCTCGTAAACTGAAAATTTTGTTAGATGAAACAATTATTCTCATAATAACAGAAAACCAATTAATCCGTCCCAAACCCCTTCCAAACTCACATAACTTGACACAAACACGTATATTTTGACCTAATATATTAAAGATAAACATGTAAAAACAATAAATATTTCATAATCATAATACATGTACATTAACATTCATAATAATTAATAATTACACAAGAAAAACAATAAGTCAACAAAGCCTTTCGGTCATCGACTGTGGCAAAGGTGTCACATGGGCAGGCAGGAGGTGGTTCGTAACAGAGGAGGAGGAGGAAGAGAAGAATTTTGTGTGTGTGCATGCTACAAATGCCAGTGAGGAAAGAAAGGCTTGTGGTGAGCTCCCGCAAGGCCAGTGCTTCTCAAAAAGTGAGGCAGTGAGGTGCTGGGTGTATGACCCTGGGGAACATGCATCTTTGCCATACTGTACTAGAATTAAGTGTAATTGCACATCCTCTACAGTAGGCGGCAGTGGCACTCTCACTGGGTTCCCTATGGTGTAGGGAAAAAGCACCAAGCAAACGATATGAAGTGTAGTAACACTATAGGCACACACAGGGCGCTGGGGGGCATGAAGTGTTTTTTTTTTGTATTCTTAAAGGGGCGTCAACGAAAATAACTGAGAAGCACTGCACAAGGTGTTCTCGGAGTGCGGAGGAATACACGAAGAAGAATACAAGGCTAATTGCCCCGGAAAAGACATTTCCCCAGCAGAGCTCATAAATCAAAATTTTGCTGGTTGGATGGAGCAGATTTTGGTGGGATCGAAGCTCATATCACGGAAAATTCCTTATAAGGGACACTCGTAAATCAAGGTACTACTGTATTTATTTTGACACTGAAAGTGTCTTTTTCCAAGATCTTTCATTCCTGTTCATGTTTTCCTTCTGTGCGAGTCCGCTGTAGATTATACAGAAGCACACTGTAGATTCATATTCAAATTATAAATACTTTGTTTTTTGTTCAATATTAAAATTACGGTGGGTGGTTACCACTAAATCATGATCAACTGGGAACAATGATGTATTCATGATCAATCATATCACGCTATTCCTGCGGCGTACACACTAGTGCTCCTTATCCTGGGTCTAGAATGTGGATATTATTCCAAGATAGTCAATAAATCAGACTGCGCGTTTGCAGATAACATATGTATCATGGGGCGGCACGGCGGCGAGCAAGTTCGCTTAACAAGAAGATTCCCGGGATCATGTGTCGAGTTTCCATGCTCGCATGGGTTTCCTCCGCATCATCCAGTTCCCTCCCATAATTCAAAAACATACACAGTAGGCAAACTGGCTGTTCCAAAATCACGCCTAGGTGTGAGTGTGAATGGTTGCATGTGTGTTGCCCTGCGATGGCCGGGAAGCTGCTCAGGGTATACTCTGTCCTCGTCCAGAGTCGGCGGAGATGGGCGCCAGTCTCCCTGTAACCTTAATTAGGATTAATTGGTTCAGAAAATGAATGCTGGAATGTCTCACTGACAAGATACAAATTTTGATCACAACCCACCATTGGATAACTCCACCCACTGCACCCCTGACTGTCATCTTCTACCTTTTTGAGCGAGCGTGAGGTGATGATGTAGTTCATCCATTCCACACTGAGTCTGCGGCACAGCTGGATGGTCTGCACATGGCACTTCCCGGTGCGTGCAAATGTAGAGAACATGAAACACATGGACAGAGCATCGTCCACGTCCCGCAGAGCGTCGATGAACGTCGGATACCTGCCAGAATGAACACAGCTGTCATCGCATGGGAAAGAATACAAGTGGTGCAAGTGACAATGATGCGCAAGGAGCGCCCTCTGATGGTAAGAAGAGGTACTGCGCCCTGTCTCACCTCTCTTTGACAATGTGATCCAGTTTGTATGCAGGTTTGTTGTCCCTCAGCCGCTCGACGGAGCTCCATTCTGCCTTTCCGTACGCTTTCCGCAGTTTACGCACAAAGATCTATCAGGAAAGAAACACAGCGGTGTGAATTCGAGTCTCAGGATGAACACGAAGAGAAGCAGTCATCAGAAAGTACCAGAATGCGAGCTGGATTTTCAAATAATTCAAATCTTTAACATCAACAAAAATCAGTGTCGAATTCTTCTCACAGCATTAATTTTAATCCATTAATAATATCACTGCATTCGGATGTAACCTCCCGTCTCACCTTGTATTCTCTGAACTTGCCGACGATGGGCTCGTGCAACAGGAAGCGGATGTCTTTGAGCAGGTAGAAGGTCCTCTGGGCTGTGGAGCCCATGTTGACCTTCTTCTTGTGTTTGGGTTCATGTGGGTAAATCCCTTTCAAGATACATAATCGTCTACACAGAGAGGAGGAGATCATCATCACCACCACCACCACCACCACTCTCACCATCATTCAGAACCTCATCTTCCTTCTTAACACCATTCACATTGTCCACCTTCTCATCACTCAAAATATGCGTTTCACAGAAAATAAACTGTTCCAGCTCCATCCGCACCACACACTCATCCCAACTGACAGCTTTGACTTCCCGTTTGATATGGAATTACCATGAATGTATTTTAAAAGCATACACAATCCAACATTATCACTTTTACAAGGTCCAATATCTCCCACTAAGAATGTGATCACCCGTATTGACAATAGGAACATGATACTGACACCCAGTAAGACAAGTCACTACAGGTCAAAGGTCAAATATTTATGAAATAGAAAATTCTCTCTGTATGTCGTGTACCACTGACCTGAAATCAGCCAGACTCAAGCTCAGCTTCTTGCGTGCTTTATTCCTACTGATGTAATTAGTGACTGAGCCGCTCTCATACTGCAGAGAATAAAAATCACATCACACACACTTTATAAACATAATATATATATATACATATACACACACACACACACATACATACACACATATACCTTGGCGTACGTCGTTAATTGGTTCCAAGAAAGAGGACATAAGTCGAAAATTACTTAATTTAATTAGCTTGTTATTACTTAATTAGCTTGTCTCTAGACTAGCCTAGGCCAAATTTACTTGTATAATATTATACATATTATACATATTATATATATATATATATATATATATATATATATATATGCACACACACACACACACACACACACACACACACACACACACAGGTATCTCAGTTCTCGAACGCTTTGGAGGTCAAATAAATCGGAATTTGAAAAAAAAAAAAATCCAGGATTTTTTTTTGTCTTGGAAGTCGAACAAAATCCGAAGTTGAACTCGAAAAATGCGCGAGGAAAAACGAGACCGAGAGTGAGGAAAAGTGCGGAAATCGGTCTCTTTTGACTCTACTCGACCACTGTGTGCGTGTGGGACGTGCTTGCTCCTGTTCTACAAAGTAGAGTATGTCGTGTTTTTTTTGTTTACTCGGTTAGATTTGCTAATAAACATGTCTCCAAAGAAAGCGACTGAGAAAAGATCAGTTGTGCGGAAAACTGTTGCGTTTAAGAAAGAGCTGATAGCTAAGCATGAATCAGGCGTGCGTGTTACTGATCTTGCTAAGGAATATGGCACGGCTAAATCAACGATATGCGCGATCCTGAAGAACAAAGAGAGTGTTAAAGCCAGTGATGTGGCGAAAGGCTCGATGGTTATCAGCAAACAAAGACCGCGAGTGCTGAAGGAGGTGGAAAAATTGATGCTCATATACATCAACGAGCAGCAGTTAGCAGGAGATAGCGTTAGCGAGGATGTGATCCGCTGCAAAACTCGTGACATCTACGATGATTTGGTAAAAAAAGACCCAAGCTCGATTCCTGAAGGCTTCCACTTTAAAGCAAGTCGAGGCTGGTTCGAAAATAAACAAAAAACAAACAAACAAAAAAAAGACATTAAAAAATTATTCTATTAGAATTTTGTGTGTTTGTGCTGTTGTTTCACATTTAATATACTATTTGATATATAAACGACATTATGAAATAACATTATGTTTAAAAAAGGTAGTTTTCTAGCGTCTTGGAACAGAATAAAGCCATTTACACTATTTGTAAAGGGAAAAGCAGATTTGGAATTCAAACAAATCGGAATTCGAACAGCCTTCTGGAACGGATTAAGTTCGAGAACCGAGGTACCACTGTGTGTGTGTGTGTGTGTGTATGTATATATATATATATATATATATATGCATAGTATTTAATTCACTAAATATATATACATGTTGTTCGCAGAGGTGACGTTCCTTCCCTGCCTGCGGATCCTGAAAATCCGCGAATTACAGTATTGATGTGGTTTTAAAACTCTTATGTATGATATTACTCTACATACACTAAAATACGCTTGTTAAGTTTTGTTTAAAACTTTTTAATTTTGTTCTGTGATAGTATTTATTAATGAATAAAGCGCTCAGGCTCCTTATCAGAAGCTAGAGAAGACACAGGACGTTTGAGTGACATCATAGAGCTTAAATAATCATTAAAAACACACACAAAAAAACCTTGTATTTGCAGTTCAAGCAATCATGTTGATAACATGTGCATGAAGGAGAAAAAAAAATAGGTGTACACATCACCTGCAACCAATCATCAGGAGGGAGAAACAAAAGCTCTCAGCCATTGGCGAGATTTGAATCACGTGCCAGTAATGTGATAATGCATATGTATAATTTGCCGGGGCTGCCGCTAAATCAGTGCTTCCCAAATAGTGAGACGCGATTATATGATCGTAACAACGTAAACTTTATTTTTAATATTTCCATATATTTTTGAAAACCAATGTATAACTGAGAACGTACATAATAGAGGTATGCCTGTATATAAATATATAGATAAATTCCAGGTTGAGGGGCATTTAGAATGTCTGTGACCTCCACCAAGCACACACAATTATAACTTGGCATAGTTATAATGAAATGTCTCCCCCTAGTGGTCATCTGACGACCTTTTTTTTTTTAAGCACATCTTATGAGGTGGAGGCGGATGATTTGCTGTGGCGACCCCTGAAGGGAGCAGCCGAAAGTAAAAGAAGAAGAAGAAGAAGACTTATCAAATGAAATATTTCTCACCATGTTACAATACATGGATCACCCCAAAATTTAATCGTTTGTGATTTGCATCATAACTTCCTTTGAGTTATATTGCACACAAACAATCGCACTGATTGAAGAAGAGATTGTTTCTGGTAAAAGTAAAAACATCAAGAAAGACGACCACTCAGACTCTCATTAACGTCATGTGTTCCCAGTAAAGTAATCATTATAGACAAACCTACATGTCATGTATAATTTATACAACCATGTGTACAGACGCTCCCCGACTTACGTCTTTGATTGGTTCCGGATGGCCGAACGTAAGTTGAAAGTGAACGTAAGTCGTTACAGTGACATATGACGCTCATATTGTACTATATATCTATAAATACCATTACCGTATCTCATAAAACACCCCTAAATCAATTATTATAAACATAACATTGTAAAATAATATCAAATATATCAAATAATATCAACATTAACTTCAAACAAGTCACTTACTTATACCGAGTCACTTTACATGAGGCTTAAAACAGCCAATCAACTCTTATAATATGTGAGGTGCTCAATACCGAAAGTAGTGTACTTGCGAAAGTAGTGTACTTGCTGTGGGTTATACAGACTTCTGGTCTTTCAAGTGAGCAAGGGTGCCGTTGAACTCGTTTAGAACACAGCCTGCACTGATATGAATCAACAGCAGAGCGGAGAGTTCTCTTTCATTCATTTTACAACTCTATTTGTTTAACTGAGTATGCATGGTAGAGTATGCATGGTGCTGATCTGAGCAGATAGTTAATTCATCTCTGTGTATGAGACTTGCACCCATGCTAGTAGGCTTACGCTTCTGACCAACCATATTTGCTTAGGGTTACAAAAGTCCGCAAAACAGTGTAAACACAAAGATCACAGAGACGACGTCTTAACACAAGGGTAACACGCTATATAACTGATATACACACACACATTATATATATATATATATATATATATATATATATATATATATATAATATAAAACTGAACTAAGGAGAGGCACGTTCAGTTTGTCGTTTGTAAACAATGGACGCAGCGTCATTACGTCAGAGTACTACGTAGCTACGTCTAAACTCAAAATTTGACTTAAAAAAAAAGTAAAATCGAAAAACGTAAAACGGATGAACGTAAGTCAGGGAGCGTCTGGAAATGCTTACCAATAACTTGCAATCTTGACTCACCTTAATATTGACAAATATTCAGTATAACTTATTTTTATAAAATACAAACGTTTGGCAATAATAAGTATTCTGTCATTAATTATTATTCGGAAGAAGCGGGTATTCTGACGAGCCTATTGCATTGTAAATAACAATGGTGATAACAACTTCTTTTCCTTTCGGATGTTTCCTCCAGGGGTCGCCACAGCAAACCATCCGCCTCCATCTCACCCGATCCTCTGCATCTTCTTCTCTTACTCCAACTGCCTTCATGTCCTCCTTCACCACATCCATAAATCTTCTCTTTGGTCTTCCTCTGGGACTTTTGCCTGGTAGTTCCAACCTCAGCATCCTACTACCAATATACTCACTATCCCTCCTCTGTACATGTCCAAACCATCTCAATCTAGCCTCTCTGACTTTGTCTCCAAAACGTCTTACATGTGCTGTCCCTCTGATGTACTCATTCTCGATAACAACAACAACAACAATAATAATAATAATACTCACTTTGTAAATTATGTGTGCCGAAATTATCGATTTTCTCTCTCTATTATATGAGTGATTTTTTGGAGTTTACAGGAGCTTTTATTTATTTATGACTACTCTAGTTTGTACTACATGCTGAACAGAAGTTCCTCATGTAAACCGATTAAGGCCTAACTCAGAGCCTGACATTCAGATGAGCAGTACCAATGAAAACATCACATATTCCACAACGAGTAAAGTAACATGCCCAGATCCTAGAGTCACATGGGCCCCAAATTTACACACAAACACCTTTATTTTCATGCAGTAAGCCGCGCATGCGCTACTCACCTTCTTCTTCTGTAAACCTCCCATTGCAAAAAACTACACACACTTTCTACAGCATTCAGAAAAAAAATCTCTTGTACTTGTCATGAAATACCATGAAGATCAACACAGACTCCCAAAACCAACACGGGCTCCGTCCACACGTGTGCTGAGTGACGTCAATACTCCGCGACAGAAAGACCGCTGTGTCAGGTGGCCAGAGAAACGCCTGAATAAAAACACAAGAACATCAACTATCTTTAAAGTCTTCTTTTAAACCCTTTATTTTTGTTCTGTTTGCAATGAATATTTTCATTTTATTTTCCCATCCTCTTTATATTTTTATATTTATTAGAAATGTAATAATTTCCGCTGCACCAGGGTGTAGTGGTTAGCACATCCGCCTCAAAGCAAGAAGGTTATGGGTTCGATTCCCAGCTCGGGTGTCCCTGTGTGGAGTTTGTATGTTCTCCCCGTGCTTGTGTAGGTTTCCTCCGAGTAGTCTGGTTTCCCCTCACAGTCCAAAAACACATACAGTAGGTTAAGTGGCTGTTCTAAATCACTTCTTGGTGTGAGTATGGATGGTTGAGTGACTGTTGGCCCTGCGATGGCCTGGTGAGCTGTCCAGGGTGTACCCTGCCTTTGCCCAGAGTTGGTTGAGATGGGCACCAGCCTCCCCACGTTCATAATTAGCACTATGCAGTTCAGTAAAGGGATGTAATTACTTTATAAAATGGGATATCCGAATAAAAGAATGAAAGTTTATTTGTGTGTGTGTGTGTGTGTGTGTGTGTGTGTGTGTGAAGAGCTTCTTCTTATTATTATTCTTTTCCTTTCGGCTGTTCCCTTCAGGGGTCGCCACAGCAAATGATCTGCCTCCATCTCTCCCCATCCTTTGCATCTTCTACTCTTACTCCAACGACCTTCATGTCCGCCTTCACCACATCCATAAATCTTCTCTTTGGTCTTCCTCTGGGCCTTCTGCCTGGTAGTTCCTACCTCAGCATCCTACTACCAATATACTCACTATCCCTCCTCTGTACATGTCCAAACCATCTCAATCTAGCCTCTCTGACTTTGTCTCCAAAACATCTAACATGTGCTGTCCCTCTGATGTGCTCATTCCTAATCCTATCCATCCTCGTTACTCCCAAAGAGAACCTCAACATTTTCATCTCTGCTACCTCCAACTCTGACTCCTGTCTTTTCCCCAGGGCCACTGTCTCTAAACCATACAACATCGCTGGCCTCAACACCATCTTGTACACTTTTCCCTTCATTCTTGCCGATACTCTCCTATCACACATCACACCGGACACTTTTCTCCATCCATTCCAACCTGCTTGCACGCGCTTCTTCACCTCTTTTCCACACTCTCCATTGCTCTGGATTGCTGAGCCTAAGCACTTAAAATCCCCCACCTTCGTTATCTCTGCCCCCTGTAACCTCATCATTCCTCTTGGGTCCTTGTCGTTCACACACATGTATTCTGGCTTACTGAGACTATCCTTCATTCCCCTCCATTCCAGGGCATACCTCCACCTCTCTAGATTTTCCTCCACTTGTTCTCTGCTCTCACTACAGATCACGATGTCATCTGCAAACATCATAGTCTATGGAGATTCTTGTCTAACCTCGTCTGTCAGCCTGTCCATCACCATAGCAAACAAGAAGGGGCTGAGACCTGACCCTTGATGCAGTCTCACCTCCACCTTGAACTCTTCTGTCACACCGACAGCACACCTCACCACTGTCTTACATCTCTCATACATGTCCTGCACCACTCTAACATACTTCTCTGCCACTCCAGACTTCCTCATACAATACCACAGTTCTTCTCTCGGCACCCTGTCATATGCTTTCTCCAGATCCACAAAGGCACAATGCAGCTCCTTCTGACCTTCTCTGTACTTCTCTATTACCATCCTCAAAGCAAACATTGCATCTGTGGTGCTCTTTCTTGGCATGAAACCAAACTGTTGTTCACAAATGCTGACCTCTGCCCTTAGTCTAGCTTCCACTATTCTTTCCCATAACTTCATTGTATGGCTCTTTATCCCTGTGTAGTTGCCACAACTCTGTACATCTCCCTTGTTCTTAAAAATGGGCACAAGCACACTTCTCCTCCATTCCTCTGGCATCTGCTCACTTTCGAAGACCTTGTTGAATATTCTTGTCAGAAAATCTACTGCTACCTCCCCTAGACACTTCCATACCTCAACTGGTATGTCATCAGGGTCAACTGCCTTTCCACTCTTCATCCTCTTCAATGCCCTCCTCACTTCTCCCTTACTAATCTTTGCTACTTCCTGGTCCTCAATGGTCACCCCTACTACTCTTTTTTCTCTCTCATTTTCCTCATTCATCAGCTCTTCAAAGTACTCTTTCCATCTTCCCAGCACACTTCTGTCATCAGTCAATACATTTCCCTCTCTGTCCTTTATCACTCTAACTTGCTGCATGTCTTTCCCATCTCTATTTCTCTGCTGTGCTAACCTGTATAAATCATTTTCTCCCTCCTTACTGTCCAACCTATCATACAAGTCATCATACGCCCTCTGTTTGGCCTGTGACACCGCTACCTTCGCCTTACGCTGTGTCTCCCTGTACTCCTGTTTACTCTCTTCGGTCCTCTCAATGTCCCACTTCTTCTTGGCTAACCTCTTCTTTTGTACACACTCCTGCACTTCCTCATTCCACCACCAAGTTTCCTTATCTACTTTCCTTCCAGAGGACACACCAAGTACTCTCCTACCGGTCTCCCTGATCACATTGGCTGTGGTTGTCCAGTCATCTGGAAGCACTTCCTGACTACCCAAAGCCTGTTTCAACTCCTCCTTGAAGAAAACACGACGCTCTGTCTTTGCCTTTTTCACCTTTCTCACCATCAGTGTCATCCTGCACACCACCATCCTATGCTGTTTGGCAACACTCTCACCCACTACTACTTTGCAGTCACTGACTTCCTTCAAATTACATCACCTACACAAGATGTAGTCTACCTGTGTGCTCCTACCTCCGCTTTCATAAGTCACTCTATGCTCCTGTTTCTTCTTGAAGAAAGTATTCACCACAGCCATTTCCATCCTTTTTGCAAAATCGATCAACATCTGTCCTTCTGTATTCCTGTCCTGGATACCAAACCTGCCCATCACTTCTTCGTCCCCTCTGTTGCCTGCACCAACATGTCCATTGAAGTCTGCCCCAATGACCACTCTTTCACCTCTGGGGGTACTCTGCATCACTTCATCTAACTCACTCCAGAATCTCTCCTTCTCTTCTACCTTACATCCTGTCTGTGGGGCATAAGCACTAACAACATTGACCATCACGCCTTCAATTTCTAACTTAAGACTCATCACTCTGTCTGACACTCTTTTCACTTCTAGAACATTCCTTACAAACCCCTCCTTCAAGATGACTCCTACTCCATTCCTCTTCCCATCCACACCGTGATAAAACAGCTTAAACCTGCTCCTAAGCTTCTAGCCTTGCTACCTTTCCACCTGGTCTCCTGAACACACAGTATGTCCACCTTCCTCCTCTGCATCATGTCAGCCAGCTCCCTATCTTTTCCTTGCATAGTTCCAACATTCAAAGTTCCTACTCTCAGTCCTAGGCTCACACATTTCCTCTTCTATCTCTGCCTACGGACATGCCTCCCGCCTCTCCTTCTTCAACATCTTCGACCAACAGTAGTCCAATTTCCATCAGCACCCTGTTGGTTGACAGCACTGATGGCGGTCGTTGTTAACCCGGGCCTTGACTGATCTGGTATGAACTTTGTTTTGACCATTTGCATTTTTAATGTGGCAGAAGTTTTACGCCGGATGCCCTTCCTGTCGCAACCCTCTGCATTTATCCGGGCTTGGGACCGGCATAAGGGGGAGAGACACTGGTTTGTGCCCCCCCGCCTCATGGTGGCATTAAGTATTTATCAGAGCAGTATTCCAAAATGCAAAAAAAGCTTGATTACTCAGACAGATCTAACATTACTTATGTAATTTTATCAATATACATTAATATTTTTCACCGTTACTCGGATTATTTGGGGAAATCGACATCTGGCAATCTTCTCATAATATCAGGCTGTCTGGATCCGGTGAATGCACCACACCTTCTTCCTACACCCATTTAGCCCATTTTGTATGAATAACGATGCTCCGATAAGCTGGGACAGACTCTTTTGTCCCAAATCGTAACATTTGCACAGCCTCACAATCTCACACTAGAATGTTCTCCCTGATATCTGGCACCAGCAAATCACTGTAATTCAAAACATTCTGGTGTTGAATCTGTCCTGGCCGTTACTTTAGCGTTTTCACAATCACTCCCAGCACACTATGAGATTTCCTTTCGGCTGTTCCCTTTTTTCAGGGGTCGCCACAGTGGAGCATGTTTGATTTGGCATAGGTTTTTACGTCGGATGCCCTTCCTGACACAACCCTTCAGCAAGGGGCAGAAACACGCTGACGACTTTGCAGCTCCTCTTGATGAAAGTCAGCAATGGTTCTTTTACACGATCCTCACACCATAGACAGTGAGAGACATGGCCTGCCTTTGATAACCCAGTTAGCTGCACTGGGGGGATAGTGACAACCCTGTGGAGAGTGGGACTCGAACCCCCAACCTTAGGATCAGCGATTCAATACCCAATACCCCCAGGCCACCACTGCCCTACTCCCAGAACACTATATAGTTAAATAAAAGTAAAAAATAATGTAAAATAGCAAAAGACAATGAATTATATGGTAATTTTAATAAAATAACATTTATAGTGGGTTTTTTTTTTCAGGACAGATGGACAGGGTCGTGTACCAGCCAAGGCGTCATAAGGGCCTGAACCGCCACCGTCTGAAACCCTTTTCCTTTTCCTGTCTGTCTTCATTTCAGTTATTTTTCATTAATTACGTCTTTTTTGTTTTTTCTTTTCTACACTTATTTTTTCCCATTACCTTCTTTCTTTATGTTTTATTCTATTTTTGGTTGAGTTATACTTCATTCACTTTTTCTTTCTTTTTTTTTCTTTAACCTTTATAAACTTATTCTGGCAGTTATTTTTCGTTTTAATGCATTTTGACTGATTTTATTCAAAGACAGACAGACAGACAGACAGACAGATATATATATATATATATATATATATATATATATATATATATATATATATATAGATAGATAGATAGATAGATAGAAAGATAGATAAATAGATAGATAGGTTTGTGTTTGAGAATAATTCTGACATTTTATATTTTCCGTATTCAGTTATATTTCTTTGATATTAAAATGGGAAATCAAGACAGAAGGAGAGACGTGTGCTTTAATTTTACTCTAATTGATCTTTTATTTTTCTATGTTGATTTTTCTTGAAACGATTTCCTGAGTACCACATTAATAACGAACACTGATGTGCTGAAAAACCACATAATTAGATAAAGGACTGCCAGAAGAGAGAGGCAGAAAAGAAACAGAAAGCGAGAGAGAGAGAGAGAGAGAGAGAGAGAGAGAGAGAGAGAGAGAGAGAGAGAGAGAGAGAGAGGTTCATTCTATCCTGCGTATTCAGTTGTACCTTATCTGTCGGACACATCTTCACCATTCTCAACATGGGAGTTGTGGAATTCTTTAAAGATTTTTTTATGAGTTTCTGGGACTATGAAACTCCAATGGTTATGGTGGTGAAGAACAAGAAACTGGGTGTCATTTACAGATCCGTACAGCTTCTGGTCATCACATATTTTATTTGGTAAGTATTTGCATGGTTTTGTTGTATGTAATTACTCTCTGAGATGGACTGGGATTCAGAAACTCCATCACATCAGAGTTTTATATCTGCCGTAATGCTGGGGTGGAATAAACAACTGTACACAACAACAAAGCCTAAAATATGAATGGAATATACCTTGTATAATATTATTCAGAAGATAATCATATGGTAATGAAAAAGATAGAACAGTGTGATATAGGAATAAATAAAATATTACCATTTAAAAAACTTTAAATACCTTTATGCTTATAAAAAGAAAATTTAATGAATTATATCATGCATTCGTTAAAAAAAAATAAATGATGTCACCCTGAATAATAAAATATTCCTTTTATATGTTTGTTTTTTTAAATGTATTCATTTATTTATTGACAGATCTTGAGTGTTGCAATTGATATTTGATTATTTATTTATATTTTACATGATTCTATTTTCTAATTGTATTTTCCTGCTTTAAATATTTATAATATTATTACTACCCAACCCAACACACACATATTCAGAGTGGAATTTTTAAACCCACCTAGCTTTTAAACCCACCTAGTTTTTAAACCCACCTATCTTTTCATATTGAAAAATCTCTCGAAAGCAGTGCAGTCAGATATAAAATGCAGGTGATGCTTTAAATAATAGTGCGAACCACATTCTTTAATCCTGATCTCAAGTGCAGTCGGTGTTCTGAAAGATGAAATAACACCACAGTGAGCGAGCAATCTAATAAGCAAAATTCAATTGTGACTGCAATTAGACTCGCAGTAAGTGCTGCTCTCTGATCGAGTCTGCAAGTCAAAGGAGATACACAAGAGAAAAGCTCTGAGCTGTAAAAGTATCTGTAGTGAGGGTTTACCTGGCATTTCTCTTTCAGTTCTGTGATTAATTACTGAACAAAGGAAACCAGGGAAACTCGATCAGATTGTACATACACTGAAAAAAAATCTAATCAAGATTTAAAAGCTTATAGCCAGCCACAATTTTTGTTGATTTAATTTTGAAAATAATATAGAAGTGAACAAAAACATTCATTTTCTGAACTGCCTAATCCTAATTAGGGTTGCAGGGAGGCTGGAGCCCATCTCAGCCAACTCTGGGTGAGGGCAGACTTCACCCTGGGCAGCTTGCCAGGCCATCACAGGGGAGAAACACGCTGACGGCTATGCAGCCTACTTTGGCGAAAGTCAGCAATGGTTCTTTTACATGAACCTCCCACCACAGACAGTGAGGGACATGACCGGCCTTTGACAACTCAATTAGCTGCACTGACTGTGGGACTTGAACCCACAACCTTGGTAATCAGTAATCCAGGACCCTGCCACCGAGTCCCCACTGCTCCGAGGACAAAAACACAAAAAACAGACTGAGGAAAAAAAAAAAAAAAAAAAAATATATATATATATATATATATATATATATATATATATATATATATATATAGTTTTAAAAATATTTTTTCTTGATTATTATCCATATCCCCTTAAATTACATTACATTATCCCATAAGTAAGACAGGAACACTTGGTATGAATTGTACCCATAAAACCAAGATATTTTACTGCACTCTCAGATCAGTTAAGTTCTGAATTCTTTTTTTTTTTAACCCAAGTGGGTTCCTACAGAATTTATACCCAGGACAAAACATCCATTCACTTTCACCCACAGGGGCAATTTGGAACACCAATTAGTCTAATGCGCATGTTTTTGGACGGTTGAAAGAAACTGGAGTACCTGGAGAGGAACATGTAGAACTTTGAAGGCCACTTATCCCTATTCGGGCCTCAGGGGGAGTCTATGGGGGGTCAATCTCAGTCAACTCTGGGCAAAGATAAGATACACCATGAACAGCTCACCAAACCACTGTCGAACCAACGCATTCACTCTATACCTAGGAACAATTTGGAACAGCCAATTAGCCCAACATCTTAGTGGAGACCCTGGGATTTCAGTCAACTCTAGACAAAAGTGGGTTACACCCTGAACAGTTTGTCAGACCATTGCAAGATAGCAGATAGCACACATACAACCATTCACACCCACGTCTAGGGGCAATCTGGAACAGCCAATTAGGCTGGCGTGCATGTTTTTAGACTGTGGGAGGAAACCAAAGTTCCCAGAGGAAATCCACACAAGCACTGGGAGAACATGAATAAACTCCACACAGAAGTGGCCTCATGGTTAAAGAGAACAAGTTTGGAATGGAAAAAGTTGCTGGTTCGATTCATGAAGCAGCAGGAAAAACATGTGGCTGTGAGTGCAATACGCAGCACCTTCTCCTCCTCCATGTTTAGTGCTGAGGTGTCCTCAAGCAGGGCAGTTTACTCCTAACTGCTCTCCGGGTGCCACAGTGTATGTGCCAACGATATACATATGTGTAACTGTGCTCACATTTTCTGAACCGCTTAATCCTAATTAGGGTCATGGGGAGGCTGGCGCCCATATTGGCCAATTCTGAGCGAGGGTAAAGTACACCCTGGACAACTCGCTAGGCCATAAACACGCTGACAGCTATGCAGCTTCTCTTGACAAAAGTCAGCAATGGTTCTTTAATAGCCTCTCACCACAGACAGTGAGAGACATGGCCGGCCTTTGATAACCCAGTTACTTGCACTGGAGGGACAGCAGTGACATCCCATGGAGAGTGAGGCTTGAACCCCCAACCTTGGGATCAATGATCCAGCACCTTTACCACCAGGCCACCACTACCCAGGAGGAAATTTACATTAGCTAATTCTTTGTGTGCCACAAGGGTCCGTTCTTGGCCCGCGACCAACTGCAGTGGAAAGAGTCCTGCAGTGATCCAACACTATATCTCCAGGCCACCACTGCCCTACGGATTAAAAAGTAGAGCCAAATTTCCCTTGTGGGATTAAAAAAAAGTGCTTTAATGTACAGAAAGTGATCAAATCTCATATATTACTGAAAAGCAAATGAGGCCCCTGTACCTAAAAGGGTTAATTATCTATAAGTGCATTTCTGTAGAATTCATTGCTGTTGTAGGTGTGTATGAGGTAATATCATGATATCATGATAAGGAAAGATACAGTAATGCACCGCATTAAATCATCAGGCTTCAAAGGAATCAATTACTCACATACTCGCTTATTTGTCGAACTGTTCATTCATTCATTAATTTCCTGAACCGCTTAATCCTAATTAGGGTCACAGAGAGCCTGGCGCCCATCAAAGTCGACTCTGGAAGAGGGAAGAGTACATCCTGGACAGCTTGCCAGGCCATCACAGGGCAGAAAAACACTAACAGCTACATGGCTCCACTTGATGAAAGCCAGTAATTGTTCTTTCACATGAACCTCACTCTTCAGACAGAGAAGCACATGGCTGGCCTTTGATAACCCAATTAGCTGCACTGGGGAACAACAGTGACAACCCGTTGATAGTGGGGCTTGAACCTGTGACCTTTGGATCAGAATGTAGCACCCTACCACCCGGCCACCACTGCCCCCATTTACAGGATTGCTTAATTCTAATTAGGGTCGTGGGACCCTGTGATCTCAGTCAACTCTGGGTAAAGGTGGGTTACAGCCTGAATTGCTCACCAGACCATTATGGGATAGCACACATACAATCATCTAGGGGAAATCCTAATTAGGGTTGCGGGGAGGCTGGCGCCCATCACAGCCGGCTCTGAGTGAGGGCAGAGTACACTCTGGACAGCGCAACAGGCAATCGCAGGGCCAACACTCACACAACCATTCATACTTACACCTAGGGGTGATTTGGAACAGTTTCCTAACCTACTGTGCATGTTTTTGGACTGTGGGAGGATGCAAGCATGGGGAGAACATGCAAACTCCACATAGAAATCTCAGACCTGGGAATTGAACCCAATTGGACCTTCTTGCCGTGAGGCGGATGTGCTTATCACAAAGCCATCGTGGCACCCCAACTCATTCATTGTTTCATTTATTAATTGATTCAACATATGCTACTATGCTGTTAATCCTATTAGGGTCACAGGGGACTGGATCCCATCTCAACCAACCCTGACGGAAGAATAAGTGAACACTAAGCAGCTCAGCAGTCTATTATAGGGCAACAAACATTCATTCAAACTCCCATCCGATAGAGGTAACACACAGCAATGCCCAAGCAGAACCCGGGACTTGAACCCAGGACATCTTTGATGTTAACTAGCTGTGCTAACCACTACTTATTTCTTAAAGAATAAGATGTTGTACCACAAACTCCATAAAAAGCAAAGAGAGTTAACAGGGAGAGCTACATGCAGCTCAGCTACTGATATGTCATCTACCATACACTGTAACACCGCTTTCTGATATAGGGTGCCATTATTTTTGTTCTAACTATTGTCATTTCTGACTGTACTTCCACTGGCATAAACACATTGGGTCGGTTGTCCAGCGCAAGTAAACAAGCAGTGAGCGACATATTAGGTGATAAACTCCCCACATACTAAAGGCTCTTACTCCCACCATTTTATGCCTAATTTATTCATATCCAATTCCCACCCATCAGGTATTACTTTCACTATCACATGACCACTACCAACCAGCGAGGGGCGAAAGCACACACATGTTCCCTCCTTGACATGCAATGCTAGCCACTTATTTCTTTTCAAACTGTGGTGCATGCGTATTTGGGGACGGTCTAACACACTCAGAGGAAAAGTGCTATCCACCCCTCATATGAATGAGTTCACAACCGCCCATGATTGGCTGGCGATTACTGCGAGTGACAGGGAAGTGAGCGCATGCCATCCCTCTCATGAGAGCTCAGCTTATTAGTTCTCATGGAGTCCCGGTCGTGGACGGCTGTGGCATTAAGCCGAATTCGCACTTGCAATCTTTGGGTTAATGGTCACGCACCTTGTCGATGTGCCGCCCGGGAGCCGGCTCTTACCTTTTACTGGTTCCTTTCAGTGAAGCACTGATCCCATTCGTTATCCTCTTTTGACTTTTTATGTAGGAATTCTGTAGAAACGGCATCTGGTTTTAGAAGTAAACGTTTGGGCTTCGTGCCAAGTATTACTGTCTGGAGGTCATGTTGATAGAAGATCAAGTTGAAGTGGTCGTTGCAGACCACTGAATTGCATCCAAAATAAAATGTTTTCTGTGTACGGCCTGTGCTGATGTTATATGCGCATGTTGTTTGTGCAGCCATATGTATCGCACTCCTCGATATTCCTGAAAACACAGCTCAGCCCATAATGTGCATTCGAGATTGGTGCCTGCTTCATGCAACCCAACCAATAGGACAAAACAATGAATTTGTGTTATCAACTGGGTTCAAGCAGCCAACGAAGAAAGCAAAATGTTTCTGTGCAGGACTGGGGGTTATAGTAGTGTGGCAGTACTCACGTGTACTTGACAAGAAGCAACTGATGTTGTCCGACTGAATCATTGATGCCATGTATTTTAAAGAGCTAGTAATACAAATTCACCAAAGGTGCACATTAATGCACTCAGCCTATTGTTACGGTAACCTCTGTAAAGGAGTTCATGTTGATGTTGATGCTGGTTTGTTTATCAGTTTATTTGCTCGGGCCGGAGCTTATCCCCAGCTTTTATAGCACAAAGCAATAGGAGTTTAACTCCTCCAGGATGGGTCACTAGTCCATCGCAGGTTACCTTCCCAGTACAGTATTTTTACTGCTACCTGTTTATAGTGCTGAGTGGACAGAGGCAAGCTTGTGGTTAAGACCTCGCCCAGACCTTGCCCAGGGGTCTTAGCATGGTTTAATAGGGATTGGAACCAAACCTCTCAGTCATGAGTCCACCATCCTAGCCACAACACTACCGGCCCCTAACTGCCAACCCAGTGCTTCTAGTTTATATGGTGACATCTTTCACTGGGTGGGTTTATATGGCGGATATGCCACATAATCTTAGTCTAGTAAAATATAAAACGTGACAAGGTTCTACTTAACAGTGAGAGATTGTATAAACTGTTTATTTAACATTGAAAGAATAAGTCTCCAGAGTCAGTGAGAGTCTTCCGCAGACAGCAGTTTACACTTTTTGGTTTATTTACAAAACAACATGCTGTGGAGTTTTATTTTAACGATGTTTTTTTTTACTTTACTAGAAGAAAAACTCCTTTATGGAAGAAATAAAGTGAGCTTCGCTTGTCCTTTTTTGTACTATACCATAAATTATAATGTCTAGGGGCAGTGGGGGCCGAGTGGTAAAGGCCGCTGGATCGCTAATCCTAAGGTTGGGGGTTTGAGTCCCACTCTCCACAAGGTTGTCACTGTCCCCCCAGTGCAGCTAACTGGGTTATCAAAGGTCAGCCATGTCTCTCATTGTCTATGGTGAGAGGTTCATGTAAAAGAACCATTGCTGACTTTCGCAAAGAGTAGCTGCAAAGCCGTCAGCGTGTTTCTGTCCCTTGCTGAAGGGTTACGTCAGGAAGGGCATCCAACATAAAAACCTATGCCATATCAAACTTGTAATGATTCGCTGTGGCGACCCCTGAGGAAAAAGGGAACAGCCAAAAGGAAAAGAAGAAAGAAGACCATAATTGATCATGTCTCATGGATTTTTCTTTTGATTATAAACAAGTAGAAAAATATGTTTACAAGAAACCATCCAAAAAACACACTAATTTACATTTTCATGTACAGTTTTTAACAGACACTTTTATCCAGAGCGATTTACAGAGGTGTTTTAAAGTCACTATCAGTGAATGTATTCTTATACTGACGCTAAGTACTAAGTACCACACACAAACTAAGTACTATACCATCAGTCAAACTCAGTGCGTGGTGTTATGTGTGTGTTTTTTTTTTATGTGTGTGTGCATGTGTGTGTTTAACATAGTGCTAATTTAAGTACTGCCAAAAATGTTTAGTTTTCAACGATTATTTTAAGACACCTAGTGACTCAGCTGTCTGGACATCCAGAGGAAGTTCATTCAACCTCCTTGGAGCCAGAATATGGAAGAGTTTTGATGCATTTTCCCTTGTCCATTGAAGGGATCAGTCAAACAGTGCAAGAGAATTTGAGAGAACATGGTACAGTGCCGGGTCTGATAAGTGCTTTTTGGTAGGAGGGCACAGGTCCATTTTTGGCTTTGTAGGCAAGTATTAGTATTTTAAATCTAATGCGAACAGCTACAGGCAGCCAATGGGGAGATAGTAGCAGTGAAGTGCTGTGAGAAAATTTGAGAACAAACCATGCCGTTGCAGTCCGGATCAGTTGCAGAGGTTGACTTGCGCTTAAAGGTAGATCTGGCAGGGGTGAGTTCCAGTAGTCTAGTCTTGGGATGACAAGGGACTGAACAAGTATCTGAGTGGCCTTAGTAGAAAGAAATAGATTAATCCTTTGGATGTTGAACAGAAAAGTCAACATAATCAAGAGAGACTAGTAATATGACATGAGACAGACAGGCAATTGTCCATGGACACTCTAAGGCTTTGTGCAGTGACTGAAGGAGAGATCACAGTGTTGTCCACGAAGATTTCAAGAACTTGATGTGGAGATGAGTCAGCTGAGATGAACAGCAATTCAGTCTTCATGGGATTAAGTTTCAGTTGGTGAGCTGCCATCCATGAGGAGACACTTGCCAGACATGCAGAGATGTGGGCAGAAATATCAGTGTGTATGGGATGAAAAGAGAGAATGAGTGGAGTGTCATCTGCATAAAGTGTCATGAGAACCCATGTGAGGATGACATCACCAAGGGACCTAGTATAAAGAGAACAGAAGTGGACCAAGAACTGAGCCATGGGGTACACCAGTGGAAAGTTGGTGTGGAAAAGATGTGGCTCCCCATCCATGTAACCTTATATGAGTGACCTATCAGGTAATAAGCAAACCACTGCCATGCTGCACCACGAATTCCAAGACTCCTGAGGATGGACAAGTCAGCTTTCGGTTGACCATGTCAAATGCTGTTGAAAGGTCAAGGAGGAAGAGGGCTGATGACATCCTGGCTGATCTTGCAGCATGTAGCTTATCTGTGACAACTAAGGATACAGTCTCTGTGGAATGTGCTGCTTTGAAGGCAGCTTGACTAGGGTCTAGGAGGTTATTCTGCAAAAGATAGACATTTGGTTATAAATACTGCATTCATGAATTTTAGGAAGGAAATAATGAAGTGAAAGCGGTCTGTAGTTTCTGATGCCTGATGGATCCAGAGAAAGTTTCTTTAAGATGGGTCGAACTCTGGCTCTTTTGAATACTGTTGGTACATGATCAGATTATATGGAGTTACTGGTGATAGTGGAGGTAAAGGGAAGAACATCTTGATAGACAATGTGGAGTATTGTGGAAAGGATTGGATCCAGAGAGAAGGTGGTAGGATTGGATGATGAAATGACTTGCTGTATATCTTCAGTTGTGAGACTGGAAAACTGTGCAAGGGAAGGGGAAGTGGAATCTACACTGTGTAGTATAGTAGCTTGGGTGGGAGGGAATGTCTGATTTGTTTAATCTTCCCATCAAAGAAGTCGGAAAAGTCTTCAGTGGTCAGGGAGAATAGGGAAGGTGAAGCAGATAGATTGAGTAAGGATGAAAAGATGTTGTGGAGTTTGCGTGGGTCTTGTGCAGCAGTGTCCAACTAATAATTTGTGGTGATATTAAAATAATAAAACCATTAAAGATGTGAAGTTGTACTGTCGGGAATCATGTTGGGTTTCATTATACTGTCACAACGTCATAAAACATTCATTCATTCATTTTCTGAACCGCTTAATCCTAATTAGGGTCATGAAGAGGCTGGAGCCCATCTCAGCCGACCCTGGCCGAGAGCAGAGTACATGCTGGACAGATCGCCAGGCCATCGCAGGGCGGAAACACGCTGACGGCCATGATGAAAGTCAGAAATAATTATTTTATAGCCTCTCACCACAGACAGTGAGAAACATGGCCGGCCTTTGATAACCGAGTTAGCTGCACTGGGGGGGACAGCAGTGACAACTGTTCATGGTGGGGCTTGATCCCCAAACTTAGGATCAGCACCTTACCACCGGGCCACCACCGCCCTTCGTAAAACATTTATTTTCAAATAAAACAACATCCTAAAATATTTATTTCCTTATTTATTGTCTACATTTCTTTGCAGGTATGTATTTATCATGCAGAAGGCATATCAGGAAACAGAGGACCGCCCAGAGAGTTCTGTCTACACTGAGATGAGAGGAGTCGCCTTACTGGGAGACAGCGTACGGGACACGACCGAGTATGCAAAACCATCTGAGGTGAGAGAAAAGACAAGATGCCACACAAGCGGTTTTGTTTTTGCAAAATAAACCCCTTCAGGGTGATTCAAGACCCCTCTGCTATGCGTCATGAAATATCCTGTCGAGGATTATTTCACAATAATGTCCAGCTCGCTTTTTATTATCCCTTACATAGTCCATACCAGTGGGTGTGGTACACCACAAAACGGGTTTGTCATATAAGGAAATTAAGTAAAAATAGGGGGAAAACTTAAAGAAAATACTGCAAAACAAAGCCAATTATGCAAAAAAAAACCAAAAAAGAAAAAAAGAAAAAAAAACAAACAAAAACAAAAACAACCCAAAACTCCATAACAAAACTACTAACATTTTTATGTAAGGGGCAGTGGTGGTCTAGTGGTATAGGGCGCTGGATCGCTGATCCAAAGGTTGGGGGTTCGATTCCCACTCTCCACTCTCCACAAGGTTGTCACTGTCCCCCCCCCAGTGCAGCTAACTGGGTTATCAAAGGCCGGCCATGTCTCTCACTGTCTATGGTGTGAGGCATGTAAAAGAACCATTGCTGACTTTCGACAAGAGTAGGCTGCAAAGCCGTTGGCGTGTTTCTGCCCTGCGATGGCCTGGCAAGCTGTCCAGGGTGTACTCTGCCCTCGCCCGAAGTTGGCTGGGATGGGCGCCAGCCTCCCCGTGACCCTAAGTAGGATTAAGCGGTGACAGAAAAAATAAAAAATAAAAAAATGAACTGAACATTTTTATGTGAGGTGCGTACCTGAGTGTGTACACGCGTATTTGTGTGTGTGTGCGTGCGCGCATCTGTATGTGCGTGTGTTTGTATTTTATTTGTATCTTATATGTTATTTTTGAATGTTTAATTGTTATTATAAACATTTATAGCGTTTGAGATATATTTATTGATATTATATAAAGATATGCATGCACGTATACGTCAGTCATGGAGGTCGATCCTCCTTCATGGAAATCGGCGGTCTCGAGGGTGTGTGTGTGTGTGTGTGTGTGTGTCTCAGTCCCCATTAACCGTGGAAAGTGTGGGATCCCTGTACTGTACTAATCCTGTAAGAGAAATTATTTCCTCTGCATTTAACCCATTCAAAGTGAACACACACACACACACACACACACACACACACACACACACACACACACACACTTGGCGCGGTGGGCTGCCACACATATTGGGGGCACCTGGAGAGCAGTTGGGTGTTAGGTGCCTTGCTCAAGGGCACTTCAGCCATGAAGGCGGAGGAAGGGAAGGTACTGCCCACTGTCCCACCGCCACACATTTTTCCTGTTGGCTTGGGAATCAAACCAGTGAACTTTCAATCTCAGAGCCACTTCTCGAACTATTAGGTTACAGCTGCTCGCTTTGAATACTCCATTCTGATGGATCAATCACGGAATTTGGTGATCTGTTATTCCTTTATAATAATTAAAGCATAAAGTTCCTCTATTCATTCGTCCAACTGCTTAATCCTACAAGCACTGACCGTGGGTGAAGGCAAGGTGTACACCCTGAACATCTCACCAGTCCTTCACAAGGGTCAACACACACTCACACGTCAGGGCATTTTGGAACAACCAGTTATCCTAATGTGCACTGTGGGAGAAAACTGGAGTTCCTGGAGGAAACCAAACAAGCACAACCACTATGCCACCGGACCAGCATTTTAAAAATAATTTAAATAATTCTCATTGTGTGAGATTATTAATGTAGTGTGGTGCCGGGAAATAATTATCAGGATAATGTGCATCATGCCTGTCTCTCAGTCACGCTGCCTGGATTTATTCGTGAAAATATGGTGTTTTACACATTTACAGATATAATTGTGGCTGCGGATGTGTACGTCTATTCTTATATTAAAGCAAAATTCTCCAACAAAAACAGAATGTTTACAACTGAGATTCTTTACAAAAATGTTAAATAACTATCTTCTAACATCACTATATTTACATCCTAGGGTGGTGATGTCATAAGTACAATATTGAGGAGGGAGGTGACACATGATCAACGACAGGGAACATGCGCTGAGGTAAACACACACACACACACACACACACACACACACACACAACAATATTTTATTCTGTTTTGAAAGATCATGATCCCAAATTGAGGCCTAGATGATCCCAAATCATATCCCATTGTTATTTCAAAATAAATCTGATGTTTGGGGGGGGGGGGGCTATGAACCCAATACAGTGGCACCTCGTCTAACGAGTGTCTTTTATAAAGAATTTTCCATGATATGATCTTCGGCCCCACCAAAAATCTGCTCCATCCAGCGAGCAAAATTTTGATTTATGAGCTTTGCTGGGGAAATGGCTTTTCCGGGCCGATTAGCCTTTAATTCTTCCGTGTTTATTCCTCCATGCTCCGAGAATGCCTTGTGCAGAGCTTCTCAATTATTTTCTGTGATGCCCACTATAGGAAGGAAAAAAAACATTTTAAACCCCCAACCCCCCCCCCCCCCCCCACCCCGTGCGTGACTTTAAATAGTGTTTACTGCACTTCATATTTTTTTGCTCGGTGCTTTTTCCCTACGCCATAGACGTGAGAGCGCTACTGCCACCTAGTGTAATTGCGCATCCTCTACAGTAGATGGTAGTGGTGCTCTCACTGTATCCCTACACTTAATTCTAGGACAGTATGGCAAAAAAGCATGTTCCCCAGGGTCATACGCGCCTCCTCTGGCATCACACCACACCCCCAATGGGAGCACGCCCCACTATTTGAGAAGCACCGGCCTTGTGGGAGCTTACCATGAGCCTTTCCTCGCTGGCATTCATAACTGTGCACATACACAAAATTCTCCTCCTCCTCTTTCTCTGTTACGCACCACCTTTTACCTGCCCATGTGACATCTTTGAACTCTCGTGACATCTTTGTTGCAGTTGATGATCGGAAGTGTTAGTTGACTTATTGTTTATTCTTGTTTTATTATTATTTATTGTTAATTATTATTAAGTTTTATTGAATTTGTGTGATTGTAACCCCTGAATGCACCACTCAGACTTTCTGATGCTACCTGTTGCTTTGCGGGTTTCAGCATTTCAGCATCCCAAATGCAAACTGTACCACAGACGATGAGTGCATCCCGGGCGAGCTGGACTTTGATGGCCATGGTAAGATAAACAAGTATTGGATAATTACATTACAAATATAAAATTTTTCATCCATTCATTTTCCAAGCCACTTATTCCTAATTAGGGTCATGAGGAGGCTGGCGCTCACCTCAGCTGACTGTGGGAAAGGGCAGGGTTCCACCTAGACGGTTTGCCAGGTCATCGCAGGGCAACACATGCACTCAACCATTCACATATACACTTGCACCAAATAGTCAATCAGCTTACTGTGCGTGATTTTTGATGCTGAAAGGAAACCGGAGTACCCAGAGGAAACCCACCCAAGCATGGGAAGAACATGCAAACTCCACACAGAAATGTCCCCAGGCCTAGGAATCATTTTTATAACAATTACGCTGATTTCCTCAATCAGTATAACTCAGTAAAATATATTTCTATAATACTGTTCTGCACACACTCATGAATCCTTTTCTGAGCCTGATTTGGTGCTTATCGGATCCGTCTCTGATCTCTGAGGGTACAAGAAATCCAATGCGAGAACGCACACCTTATAATGTTTTATTTATTTAGCAGTAACCATCTGACTGCCTAATCCAATTCGAGCGTTGTGGTCAGCGAGGGCATTTCTGTGTCGAGTCCCATGCTTGCATGGGTTTCCTCTGGGTATCCGAGTTTCTTCCCACTGTCACAAAGATTTGCATATTATGCTAATTCTGTATTCCAAATGGTACACTAGATGTCAGTACGAATTGTTGTGTGTGTGTGTGTGTGTGTGTGTTTGCTTTGCAATGGACTGAAGAACAATTCAGGGTTTACCCCTCCTTTGGCCAGAGTTGGTTGAGATAGGCACTAGCTTTCCTGTGTCCCAAATAAAGGATAAATCTGTATGGAAAATGACTTGACATCACATGACTTCTAATACAAAACCAGATCACTAATTAACATAGTTCTCTCAGAAGTAAATCATCTCACAGGGTTCTGTTGATCATCTGACTCTGTCCCGACTTGGACTTGAAACTCTTCACGCTCTGTCCTGACTTGTCTTGACTCATCCCAGTTCTAGACTTGACAAAAGTGGTCTTCAGTGCCGATCTGCTCTAAAGATTTGATGCAGAAATAACTTTTTTTTTAAAATCCAAGAACCTTCTCCTGTCACAAGAGCCTCTAAGGAACCCTTGTTTGTTAGTGTGTAGTAATGCATTGCCATCTCCTTTGATCGCAGGTCAGAGAACAGGACGCTGTGTTCCTTACTACAACTCCACCTTTAAAACCTGCGAGATCAAAAGTTGGTGCCCGATCGAGGAGGCTACCGCAGAGATGTAATTACAATTTTAAATACTGTTGTTTTTAAGAGAAACAAAAACTCGATTTAATACAGCTGTGCTTTGTTTTAAACACACAGAGAACCACCACTGGAAGAAGCCATCAACTTCACAGTCTTCATAAGGAACTCCATCCGCTTCCCAAAGTTCAAAGTGCTCAGGTAAGACAAATTCCACCCATCAGTTCTCCAGTTATAACTACCAACTCGTGTAAGTGAGGACAAACACATCGGATGTCCAAGATGAGATCGATAAACAACCAATTCCATCTTTTTAAATTGTGAGATCATTGAGCACCCTTTGAGAAAAAAAGATGCTAATCGCCCTCTTTTGCATACAAGTATGGTATGGGGAAATACATGTTTTAAAAACGCCTGGCTTTCGTTAATCATCAGTTCATTTTTTGTAACTGCTTAATCCTAATTAAGGTCGTGGGGAGGCTGGCGCCCATTCCAGCCGACTCCGGGCGAGGGCAGAGGACACCCTGGACAGATCGTCAGGCCATCGCAGGGTGGAAACACGCTGCCGGCTTTATCAAAAGTCAGCAATGGTTCTTTTACACCTCACTTCATAGACAGTGAGAGACATGGCCGGCCTTTGATAACCCAGTTAGCTGCGCTGGGGGGGGGGGGGGGGTCAGTGACAACCTTGTGGAGAGTGGGACTCAAACCCCCAACCTTTGGATCGGCGATCCCCCGCCCTATACCACTAGACCACCACTGCTCCTCGCTTTTGTTAATTTTGTTAAATATAGAGTATTTCCATTATATACATATATACTCAATATATATAATGTGCAACATTAAGACTATCTAAAAATTTACTGACGGCAGTGGTGGCCTGGTGGTTAAGGTGCTGGATCACTGGTCCTAAAGTTGGGGGTTCAAGCCCCACCCTCAACAGGTTGTCACTGTCCCCCCCAGTGCCGTTAACTGGGTTATCAAAGGGCGGCCATGTCTCTCACTGTCTACGGTGGGAGGTTCATGTAAAAGAACCATTGCTTTTTGTAGCTGCAAAGCCGTCAGAGTGTTTCTGCCCTGCGATGGCCTGGCGAGCTGTCCAGGGTGTACTCTGCCCTCGCCCAGAGTCGGCTGGGATGGGCACCAGCCTCCCCGCGACCCGAATTAGGATTAAGCGGTTACAGAAAATGAATGAGTGAATACATTTTTAGTGAATGACCTTTGCATGACTTATTAAAAACAGTAGAGTCAATTTGTGTAATTTTTCATTCATTCATTTTCTGAACCGCATAATCCTAATTAGGGTCGAGGGAAGACTGGCGCCCATCTCAGCTGACTCTGGGTAAGGGCGGGGTACACCCTGGATAGCTCACCAGGTCATCACAGGGTTATATCCAATGTTGTTGATGTTTCTAGGTTGGTTGAGAATAGCCTTGAGGGGACATATGTTGTTATTATTCTCCACGAAGTCTGTCCACACATTCACTATTTTTACAATAAAATAAACCAAAAATAAATAAATGAATAAATAAAGTCTGCAGGGGAAAGGAAAAGAAGCAAGCGCAGCAACCAAAAACACCAGGAGAACTTCAACTGGGTCTGAAAGATGCTCAGTAACACTTACAGCCCATTTCTTCATAAAACTGCACAAATTATATTCATTCATTCATTTTCTAAGCCGCTTAATCTTAATTAGAATCGCGGGGAGGCTGGGGCCCACCTCTGCCAATTCTCGGCAAGGGCAGGGCACACCCTGGACTGCTCACCAGGCCATCGCAGGGCCAACACTCACACAACCATTCACACTCACACCTTGAGGAGATTTGAACAGCCAATCAGCCCACTGTGCATGTTTCTGGACTGTGGGAGGAAACCGGGGTACCCGGAGGAAACCCACCCAGGCATGGAGAGAACATGCAAACGCCACACAAAAGCACCCGAGCTGGGAATCGAACCCAGGTCTTTTTTGCTGTGAGGTGGATGTCCTACCAACCTCACCACCGTGCCACCCAAAAATAATTTTGTTTCTTTTTCTGAAGTCAATTTTACTTTATTCATTTCTTTGTGTGTGCTTCACATACCCTTGTATCCTTTGGTATAATACTGTAATTAATGAGCTAGAGGGGTTCAAGAATTACCGAAGCGTTGTGTACAGAGTACCGTTCTAGCAACTGCCTCAAAAAACACGGCAAGCACTAAAAGTGAAACTTTCTTCATCAATGAAGGGTGAACATCAAACCAAGGAAGCTGAAGAAGTTAATGCGGTGCCACTACCACCCAGTGACCAACCCATACTGCCCCGTGTTCAAACTGGGCTACATTGCTGATCAGGCTCGAGAGAAATTCAGCGACCTCTGCAAAACTGTGAGTTAGCACTTAGCAGAACATACAGCATGCTGTACAAGACTGGAAAGAGTTATCCACACAACATTCGGTATTTTACTTGTAAATAAATTCAGATACTAACATGAAATTCATTGGAGTTTTAGTACTGATAAAAAAAAAAAACAATCAAATGACTGTAATACTTATACAAGTATACTGTCTGACCGAAAAAAGAAAAAAAATTACACACTCTAATATCTTCATAGAGTGCATTTAGCCTTGATGTAATCTGAGCATGTGATCTCCATGCCATTGTTGCTCCAGTTGGTTCGGTTGAGGCTCAGCAACATTAATGTGGCAATAAAATGAAGCAAGGAGTTCAAGTATCTCGGGGTCTTGTTCATGATGGAGCAGGACATCGACAGGTGGATCGCTGCAGCCTCTGCTGTAAAGCAGAGCCTGCACCGGTCCGCCGTGGTGAGGAAGGAGCTGAGCCGCAAGGCAAAGCTCTCAATTTACCAGTCGATGTATGTTCCTACCCTCACCTATAGTCACGAGCTTTGGGTAGTGACTGAAAGAACAAGATCACGGATACAAGCGGCTGAAAGGAGCTTCCTTCTCAGGGAGGGATGGCTCTCACTTAGAGATAAAGTGAGAAGCTCAGCCATCCTCGGAGTAGACCCGCTGCTCCTCATCATTGAGAGGAGCCAGTTGAGGTGGATCGGGCATCTAGTTAGAATGCCGCCCAAACGCCTCCCTGGTGTGATGTTTTGGACATGTCCAACCAGGAAAAGACCTTGGGGTCGACCCAGAACATGCTGGAAGGATTACGTCTCTTGCCTGGTCTGGGAACGCCTTAGTGTCCCCCTGGATGGGCTGTAGGAAGTGGCTGGGGAGAGTGACTCATTGTTTAGGATGCTGCTCTCGTGACCTGATTCTGGATTAAGTGGAGGAAGATGATGATGATGATGATGATGATGATGATGATGATGATATGAAACTGCTGATGATCTGAATGTATTGATGTCTGAATGAGCAGGTTATCACATCGTTGGTCCTTTTCATACCTGATGGCTCGGATATTAAATGGAGAATAAAATATGAAAGAGTGGTTCAGGGCGCATGAGGAATCGTTTTCACGTATGTATTGGCACCCCAAAGTCCTGACCTTAACCCTATTGAATGTTTTCGGGATGTGCTGGAGAAGACTTTATGGAGGGGTTCAGTTTTCCCCTCATCAATTCAGGACATCGAGGAGAAATGAACCCGCCACCGGAGGGAAATAAATGTCATGCTGTTTAAGTTGAAACAATGACATGGCGATTGCATGCTGTAATCAAGACTAAAGACAGAACAACATATTCTATGTATGGGAGATTTTTTTTTTTTCACTCATCCCTCTGGTTGTCATTCATTCATTTTCTGAACAACTTAATCCCAATTGGGGTTCCGGGCAGGCTGGCACCAATCTCAGCCAACTCCAGGTGAGGGCGGGATACACCCTGGATAGATCGCCAGACCATTGCAGGGCCAACCCTCACACAACCAATCACACCTAGGGGAATAACCTACTGTGCAAGTTTTTGGACTGTGGGAGGAAACCAGGGTTCCTGGTGGAAACCCACGCAATCACGGGGACAACATGCAAACTCGACACAGAAACACCCAAGCTGGGAATTGAACACAGGACCTTCTTGCTGTTTGGTGGATGTGCTAACCGCTACACCACCGTGCCGCCCTCCAGTTTTCCCCTCATCAATTCACATAGAGACGTCTATGAGAAATGAACACTCTTGCAGATGATTTCTGAAGGCTGCCGTGACTCGATGGGTCATGTTGGGTGGAACAGTTGCGATCTGTTTCTGAATAAGCAACCTTAACGGCTTCAAGAGTTTTGGGGTTGATGAGTATACATGTGACTATACACATGATTGAAGATAGCCACAAGGGGAAAAAAAAAAAAAAATCACAAGGGGTGGGATCAGGAGACCGGGAAGGTCACCCAATATCACACCCGATCCGGAAACATTTCCCTCAGCCCGTCAAATGATCTTTGAGTTGTGTGTTCTGTAGCTCCATCTTACTGAATTCATACATCGAGTTCTTCAAGATAAAGCTATTCAAGCCGTGGTTAGGCCACCACCAGGCCTTAGCACCGCCCCTACCCCCTTTACTAAGTTTCATATGTGCAAATAATAAAGAATAAAATCTGTACTGAATGAAGTTTCATATGTGCAAGTCATGCTTTTGTTATCTTTAACCTTTTTTAATTGATCTGCTTTGAATTGTGGGAGGTTATTTTGGGTCACGCTGTATAAATAATAGATCGGTTTGTCTCGTCTTTAGGGTGGCGTGATTGGAGCGTTTATTAACTGGAATTGTGACTTCGATATCGATCCATCAAAATGTGTTCCTACTTACTCATTTCGGAGGCTGGACCTCAGGAAAACCCTGACTAGCCCAGGTTACCATTACAGGTACAAAACACCTCACCAAGCCTTTTCGTATTCAGTAAAATGTAACTCCACCTCCTACATACTTTTGAAAACTGCTACGGGCTTGAGAGACAGCAATGCGCGGCCTGAGAAGGGGGCGGGGTGGAAGTTTAAGAGTCTCAATCAGTATACTGTACTGTATATTAAAACGAATTCAATTGCACCGACTCTTACAGGGGTGGCAAGGCAGAGTCAGGGTTAGCACGTCTGCCTTACAGCAGGAAGGTCCTGGGTTCGAGTCCTGGATGGTGGAGTTCACCTGTTCTCTATGTGCTTGCCTGGGTTTCCTCCAGGTTTGCATTTGTCTGATTTAGGACTTTTGCAATTCGTTTGTGTCCGTTTCTTCAATAGTTAGAGTGTGAAGGCTGTTTAACATTCTTTTACAGTTTTTTTTGTATTTTATAGATTTTATCCCTATTTTCTTCCAAATTTAGTCGTATCCAAATCCCACCCATCAAGTGTTGTCTTCTCTATCACGTGACCACCACCAACCAGGGAGGGTTGTAAGCATGCACATGCTTTCTCTGTGACCTGCAAGGCTACTGCCTCTTTATGAACTACTGGTTATGTGCAATTTGGGGGCGGTTTAACACACTCTGAGGGAAAGCACTATCCACCCCTTGAATGAATGCGTTCACAGATGTCAGTGATTGGCTACAGATCGCTGTGAGTGACAGGGAAGTGAGCGTATGCCATACTTCCCTCCCTCCCATGAGAGCTCGGCCAGTTAGCACCCATGAAGTCCCAGTCATGGATGGCTGTGGCATCAACCTAAATTCATATATTTATTTCTTCTTTTCCTTTCGGCTTTCCACTTTTTTTCAGGGGTCGCCACAGCGAATCATCTGATTCGCAAGTTTGATTTGGCATAAGTTTTTACGTTGGATGCCCTTCCTGACACAACCCTTTTTAGCAAGGTGCAGAAAGACGCTGAAGGCTATGCAGCCTATCTTGACGAAAGTTAGCAATGGTTCTTTTGCATGCCTCTCAACATAGACAGTGAGAGACATGGCTGACCTTTGATAACCCATTTAGCTGTACTGGGGGGACAGTGGCAACCTTGTGGAGAGTGGGACCTGAATCAGAAAAAAAAAACAAATATTGAATTCAATTGATAGTCGCGCACCTTGTCGATGACTGTCGATGCCTTATCCAGCACCCTACCACCGGGCTATTATTATAATAATAATAATTATTATTATTATTACTACAGTGGTACCTTGACTTACGTGTGTCTTTTATAACGAATTTTCCATGATACGAGCTTCAATCCCACCAAAAATCTGCCCCCATCCAATGAGCAAATTTTTGATTTATGAGCTCTGCTGAGGAAATGGCTTTTCTGGGCTAGTTAGTTTCGTATTCTGCCACGTGTATTCCTCCGTGCTCCGACAATGCCTTGTGCAGTGCTTCTCAGTTATTTTCTGTAATGCCCCCCTGGAAGGAAAAAACATTTCATGCCCTCCCCCCCAGTGCCTCACGCATGACTATAAATAGTGTTTACTGCACTTCATAGAGTACAGTGAAAGCACCACTACCACCTACTGTAGAGGATACGCAATTACACTTAATTCTAGTACAGTATGGCAAAAAAGCATGTTCCCCAGGGTCACACGTGCCCCTCCCCAGCATCACACCATGCCCCGTAAGGGGGGGGCGTGCCCCACTATTTGAGAAGCACTGGCCTTGTGGGAGCTCACCACAAGCCTCCTCTGTTACTCACCACCTCATGCCTACCCATGTGACATCTTTGCCACAGTCGATGATTGAAAGGGTTAGTTGACTTATTGTTTATTCTTGTTTTAGTATCATTTATTATGAATTATTAATGTACATATATTATTATTATTATTATTATTATTTAATATTTATTGTTTTTACATGTTTATCTTTAATACATTAGGTCAAATATACGTGTTTGTGTCAGGTTATATGGGTTTGGGAGGGGGTTGGAACGGATTAATTGGTTTTCTATTATTTCCGATAGGAATTTTTGTTTTATCTAACGAACATTTCGACTTACGAGCTCGCCCTTGGAACAGATTAATTTTGTAAGTCAAGGTACGACTGAATTATTACTATTATTATTATCAACATCATTAACAACGAAAACAACAACAACAATAATAATAATAATAATAATAGCCACTATTTATGTCAATATTACCATGTTTGTCCTCAGTACCCTTGTTTTCTTCTTTTATTCTCTATCTTTCCATTTCCCTGCTACCTTGTCGTGTGTGGCGTGCCTTTAGATGTATATAGAGGTATATCTTGTGATTAAATTGTTGCAAATCAATAAAAACAACTTTATGACAGCGATGGATCGAATGCTTAACTCTCCATCAGCATGCCCTGAGTGGCACAATGTGCAACTATCTTACTGGAGATTGCAGGCTCCAAACCATAACTGGGAGGAGGGATCTAATTGTTGACGGATGGCAAATACTCACCTCCCTTTTAGTGAAAAGTTATCACCAGCCAGTCAAGAGTGTCTATGAGCGCATTTATAAAAAGGGGTCAGATAACACTTTCCCTCTGAGCATGTACAGCAGTTCGTAAAGTTGTATGTGGCAGCATCAGATGGGGCACGTGCATGCTTATGCCTCTCTGTGATTGGTGCTGGTCATACGTGATAATGAGACAACACTTTACAGGCAGAAACTCGGAGTGGGAGTAAGAAGAGGAAGAAAAGAAAGTTTATGGGGTTTTTAGACATTTTTCAATATATAAAATGATTTCCAAAATGTAAAAAAAAGTAACTCTGTCATGCCATCATATCATTTCATTTACAGCTGAAAACACATTTAAGTATGCAGCGCCTCTTTAATTATTTGATTTATTATTACTAGAGATTGTGCTCAGAGAAATTAAATTTTGTTTGTCACATGTTATTATTAAGGGATTCATCCATTCATTCATTTTCTGAAACACTTAATCCTAATTAGGGCCGCTGGGAGACTGGTGCCCATTTCAGTATTAAGGGATTCATTCTTTTCATTTCTGTTCCCCAGGTTTGCAAAATACTACTACAAGGATGGAGTGGAGTACAGATCACTTATAAAAGCGTTTGGGATTCGTTTGGATGTCATTGTACATGGACATGTAAGCTGAGATAAAAAAAACATTTTATCTTTGGGCGGTTTATAGTTAATAAAAGATAATACACAGATACACACTAAATAGACCGCAGATTATCATTATTATTATTATTATTATTATTACTATTAATACTACTACTACTACTACTACTAATAATAATAATACAGTAATACTATTACTACTACTATTCATTCATTCATTCATTTTCTGAACCACTTAATCCTAATTAGGGTCGCGGGGAGGCTGGCGCCCAGCCCAGCTGATTCTGGGTGAGGGCAGATGGCCGGCCTTTGATAACCCAGTGAGCTGCACTGGGGTACTACTACTACTACTACTACTACTACTACTATTATTAATAATAATAATAATAATAATAATAATAATAATAGAATCGAAATAATTTTTATGGACAGAATTTCTAGGCGCAGTCGAGGCGATGAGGGGTTCTGGTTTGGTGGCCATCGGATATCGTCTCTGCTTTTTGCGGATGATATTGTCCTTTTGGCTTCATCAAGTCGGGCCCTCCAGCTCTCATTGGAGCGATTCGCGGCTGAGTGCGAAGCAGCCGGGATGAAGATCAGTACCTCCAAGTCCGAGGCCATGGTTCTCAGTCGGACAATGGTGGAATGCACCCTCCGGGTCGGGAATGAGGTCCTGCCCCAAGTGGAGGAGTTTAAGTATCTTGGGGTCTTGTTTACGAGTGAGGGACGGATGGAGCGAGAGATCGACAGACGGATCGCTGCAGCCTCTGCTGTTAAGCGGTGCCTGTACTGGTCCGTCGTAGTGAAGAAGGAGCTGAGCCGCAAGGCGAAGCTCTCAATTTACCAGTCGATCTACGTTCCAACCCTCACCTATGGTCACGAGCTTTGGGTAATGACCGAAAGAACAAGATCACGGATACAAGCGGCTGAAATGAGCTTTCTTCGCCGGGTGGCGGGGTTCTCCCTTAGAGATAGGGTGAGAAGCTCCGCCATCCGGGGAGAGCTCGGAGTAGATCCGCTGCTCCTCCGCATTGAGAGGGGCCAGTTGAGGTGGCTCGGGCATCTGGTCAGAATGCCCCCCGGACGCCTCCCTGGTGTGGTGTTTCGGGCATGTCCAACCGGGAAGAGACCCCGGGCTCGACCTAGAACACGCCGGACGGGCTATGTCTCTCGGCTTGTCTGGGACCGCCTCGGTGTCCCCCCGGGAGAGTTGGAGGAAGTAGCTCGGGAGAGGGATGTCTGGACCTTTTTGCTAAGGTTGCTGCCCCCGCGACCCGACCCTGGACTAAGCGGAAGAAGATGATGATGATGATGATGATAATAATAATAATTGGGGCAGTGGTGGCTCGGTGGTAGGGGGTTGGATTACTCATCCCAAGGTTGGAGGTTCATGCCCCACTATCAGCAGGTTGTCACTGCTGTCCCAACAGTGCAGCTAACTGGATTATCAAAGGCTGGCCATGTCTCTCACTGACTGGTGTGAGGTTCATGTAAAAGAACCATTGCTGATGCTCATCAATGGCAGCTGCATAGCTGTCAGCGTGTTGCTGTCCTGTTGTGGCCTGGCAAGCTTTCCAGGGTCTACTCTGCCCTCATCCAGAGTCGTCTGAGATGGGTGCCGTGACCCTAATTAGGATTAAACAGTTCAGAAAATGAATGAATGAATGAATATTGATATTACTCTGTCTTATACCCATATGATTGGTCAGAAGTTATGCATTAATTTCTCGAAACAGAAGTGCAGTATTTCCAGTTTCAAGTCAAATTAAAGTTTTATTCAGTTGCTGAGTGATTTTATCCGACTCGGGTATTCATTTGCTGAACAACTCGCCAGTCCAGAGGCCAACCTTCATTCCTCCATTCATTTTATAAGAAGCTTAATCCTAATCAGGGTCGTGGGAAGGCTGGGGCCCATCTCAGCCAACTCTGGGCAAGGGCGGGGTATACCCTGCACAGCTCGCCAGGCCATAACAGGGCTGACACTTACACAACCGTTCATACACCTGGGGGCAATTTGGAACAGCCAGTTAAGCTACTGTGCACGGTTTTGGACTGTGGAAGGAAACCTGAGTACCCGGAGGAGACCCATGCAAGCACAGGAAGAACATGCAAACTCCATACAGAAACGCCTGAGCTGGGAATCGAACCCAGGACCTGCCTGCTTTGAGGCGGACATGCTAACTATTACGTCTCCGTGCTGCCCAGAGGCCAGCTTAAAGTTTTACATCAAATTTATATCAAAGGAATATTCAAATACCTGATTGTATCCATAGTAACTGCAAATTATCATCGACATCGGTTATTGCATACCTGTTAATATAGGGCATGGTGGCACAGTGGTCGGCAAGTTCGTCCCTCCCACAGCAAGAAGGTCCTGGGTTTGAGTCCCGTGCTCACTCTGTTTGGGCCGTTTCTGTGTGGAGACCGTATGTTCTCCGTGTGCTTGTTTGGGTTTCCTCCGGGTACACTAATTTCCTTCCACAGTCCAAACACATACACATTAGGCTAACTGCCTGTTTCAAATTGTCCCAAGGTGTGAGTTACTCTGTGATGAATAAACAAGCTGTTTAGGGTGTACCCACCTTCACGCAGAGTCGGCCCTAGGATAAAGCAGCTCAGCAGATGGATGGAGGGATGGATGTTGATTATAGGGAACTTTATTTCTCTCTTATGAAACGAGTCCTCACTGTGAAGTAAATTTGCAACTTGACCTTTTTAAACATGTAAAAGTCTTCCAGAAAAAAACAATTTTGCGGTTTCTTGTTAATAATATACATGCAGTGTGTATAGGTTTACTTGCAGATGTACATACAGCTACAGTTTTCTTTATAAGATGGCACTGCCTCCATTAGTAGCATTTGTTAAAATGGTTTGTTTTTGTTTTTTAGGCAGGAAAATTTAGCCTCATCCCAACCATCATCAATACAGTCACCGCCCTGACCTCAGTGGGAATAGTAAGTATTGTCCTTGTCTTTGACAAATTGATTATGAACTCGTATACAGGCTTTCGTGGTGAGAACTGATGTCCCATCCCTCCATTAGTGCTCGATCATCTGTGATTGGATCATGCTGACGTTTATCGACAAGAACGAGGTCTACAGTGGAAAGAAGTTTGATGATGTAAGTGCATTGCTTTATATTTGTCCTGAAATGCATCAAACTCCTGACGTACATCAAACAAATTTACTGTTGAATATTTCACCATTCATATGGGCAATAGTCCAATTCAATTTTATGCTTTATCCAATTCATTACCAGCTTTGATGTGCGTGTGTGTGTGTGTGTGTGTAGAGGGGTGGGGGTGGGGTCGGGGTGGGTGGGGGTCATGGTGTTTTTGAACAATTGCATCCAAGTTTCATCTGCCTGAGTGATAGTCTGTGATTATGCTGAAGAATTCTGAGGTAGTCCTTTTTCTTTGTTATTCCATCCCATGATCTCAGCTCCCACCACCATGCTTCAATTTTACTCCCCCAGACTCCAACTGTCACTGTGGACAAACCTTCCTCCAGGTTTTTTGTCTGTGTAGTCAACTGCAAAGTTGAAAGTGCCAAGGCAGCATGGTGGCGTGGTGGTAAGCACATCCACTTCAAAGCAAGAAGGTCCGAGGTTCGAGTTCCAGAATTTGATGTGGGTTTCCTGTGGTTTCCTCTCACAATCCAAAGACATTCACATTAGGCTAAATGGCTGTTCCAAAATTGTCCCGAGCTTGAGATGTGTGTGTGTGTGTGTGTGTGTGTGTTTGTGTTGGCCCCGTGATGCTCTGGCAAGCTGTTCAGGGTATACCCTGCCTTTTGTCCAGGGAGGCCAAAATAAGCTCCAGCCTCTCTGCAACCATCGAACAATTAAGTGATTTGGAAAATGAGTGGGGAGTGAAAGTCTCATCTGTCATGTAGGGGCTTCTGTCTTTGACATGTATGGGGGCATGAATGTCTACAACAACACCGGTGTTCCAGCAAATTCCAGTTCATGATAGACCTGTATACTGCAAGTCTCTGACTATCATACTAACTTTTTTTTAGCTGAGGATTCCAGCAGTCTTCCAGACTAAAATGGCAACGCCCTCCCTAAATGTATGATCTTGTTTCTAAGATCTGCAATGAGCTTTTTGGACTTTTCCATCCAATCAGCACTGCCTTTTTTTTTTTAGCTTGGCACTGAGAATGGGTGTTGAGTTCATTCATTCATTCATTCGATGAACCATTTAATCTTACTATGCTTTGGGGAAGGCTGGAGCCTGTCATAGCTGCGTCCAGGAGAAATCCTGAACAGCTTGACAATCCATCACACAATGCCAACACACACACACAACCAGCTACACTAATACCTTGGAGCAGTGTGTAATAACCAATTAGATTAATTTGCATATCTTTGGAATGTGGAAAGAAACCAGAGTACCTTGAGGAAACCCAATCAATTATGTGGAGAGCATATAAACTCCGGCAGCATGGTGACGTAGAGGATAGCACGTCCGCCTCGCAGCAAGAAGGCCTGGGTTCAATTCCCGGCCTGGGCGTCTCTGTGTGGAGTTTGCATGTTCTCCCAGTGCTTGCGTGGGTTTCCTCTGGGTGCTCTGGTTTCCTCCCACAATCCAAAAGACATGCACAGTAGGTTAATTGGCTGTAGGTTCACATTGTCCAGAAGGCAATGGCAAACCACTGCACTAATCCTGCCAAGAAAACCTCCATGAAGATGATAACCAGGGTGTTGACCTTCATGGCAGGTCGCCAATGGTCATCCTATGACTCAGGCACTAGATAGATATAAACTCCACACTGAAATGGTCTCGCCAAGTCTGGGACTCAAACTCCAGACCTTCTTGGTTTTAGATGGACATGCTAAACCCTACACCACTGTGATGCCCTGTGTTGAGTTTAGAAAACCCAGAATAGATAAAAACTTGTGCACCAAATCTATAATTATTATTTTTTTTAATTTAAGATTTCATGTTGTATTCCAAGGTGGTACGCTGACGCAGTGGTTAGAACTTCCACCTCACTGCAAGAAGGCCTGGGCTTGATTTCCAGGCTCAGGGTACGTCTATGTGGAGATTGTGTGTTCTCCTCGTGGTAGTGTGGCTTTCGTCAAGGTACTCCGGTTTCCTTCCGCAGCCCAAAGACACACACGTTCAACTAACTGGCTGTTCTAAATTGCCCCAGATGTGAGTCAGAATCAGAATCAGAATATTTTATCCAAATCCTGGAGGAAAATAAGTTGAGTGGTTTTGTGAATGTTGTCCAGGGTGTATCTCATCCGCACCCAGAGTTGACCAAGATGGGCGCTAGCCTTCCTGCGACCGTAATTAGGATTAAGTAGCATAGAAAATGAATGAATGAATAAATATTGTAGCCCAGACAACAAAAGTTCTGAAGCCTATTATAGCCATGACATTCATGACCATATTAACTGCATATACACGTTTGACCTCAACTGTCAGCGAACATTTGACTGAACATCTAATCTGTTACACTTTAAGATGACGTTTCCAGTTTTGGTGTACATCTTGTTGAATAAATTATTATTATGATCATTTTTATTTATTTTTAAAATCAAACAGGCTACTAAGAGAAACAGCCTACCAGCCATCACCGAGATCGCTCTCGCCAGCTATGGCTCCACCCACTCTGATCTCTCAGATGGGGTGCCACTGTGAGACTCCATCCCTGTTACCCTGGACTGCTGATGCCATGCAAAACGTAAAGGAACTGCGAGGGAGGAATAAGGCAAAGGTGACGGGCTTCAGCCTGGGGCTGCCGTCATGCTGAAACAAAGAGACTCTGAGAAAGCTTCTGCTTGGTCCTCCCACTTTCAAAGCCTTCATAGGAGCTAATCTGATTTACACTAAACTAATAATATGGCTGTTACAAGGATTACTTACCAGCCCTCATGTTAATCTGACATACGAAAGTGACATAGAATTTTAGGTGTATATTGTAAATAAAACCCACATTTATCAGGGTGATTAAAAAAATAAAATAAAATCAAGTGGAAAAAAAAATAATCCTCAACATCTTATAAAGATTGATGTGATGTTTATCACCGATGTGCCATTATTTTCTTTACACTTTACACTCTGGGTTTTGTCAAAAATCTAATTTAAAGCTGAGAACAGCAACAGCGACAGCCTTGACCAACCTTCCATGTTTTTCCAAGAAGTGCTGCCATAGAAACAAAGGTGAGGACGGAGAGCCACTTTCTCTCCCATAATCTGATAAAGGCAGCTCTTCCTGGGAGATGAGTTTTCATAATGAGATTGAAGGGATGCGTGGCTACATCCATCCAACCCGTACCAAAGTGTGATTAATAGCAGCTCATCGATTTTCACCGAGCTTACAGTTTTGAGGTTTATTGATCAGCATCCAATGAGACAAGCTCAAACCCACATGTCTCTAGACAGGGCAGCAGACAGAAACCAGATCTCACATCAACACAGAGAGCTTTTCTATAGGTTTGTGCTTAAGAGGTTTGGTTTCTACCACTTCCCCTTATTATCGTCCACTGTTCAAAACGGGACACTGATCGGATCGTTAGATAAGAATGTATCATCTCGTGTAAGCGCCGCTGTGGTCTGATCCTGTTCTCATAATTACAGGATATTTTTCACTAAGTGCACCTTTCCAATCATGGATCAATTGTGCAACTTTATAGCAGGGCTGATATCATTAATCAAAGCTAAAATTAGCAGAGAAAAATCATTGAAATAACTGAAGTAAATAAGAGCATTTGAAAAGTGCAAACGCACAGCGATCCCACATATGATCCTCTTATCACAATGTTAAATAATACTTTAAAAAATTCCAGGATCCAGAATTTGATCAGGATCAACTGCAAGATCTAATGACGCCTGTCTTGGCCAAAATCCCACATCTGGAAGAAAGTTCATGAAGATCCATGCATAGCTTTTTGTGTAAGCGTAGTACCAAACACTTGCTTTTTACACCCGAGCCATAGTGGCTCATCAGGCTGGTGCTTATCCCCAGTTTCCATAGCGTGAAGTGACTAGGAGTTCAACTTTCTCCTGGATGGGACACGACTCTATCACAGGTTACCGTCCCGGTATATTTTTACTGGTACCAATTTATATTGCTGGGGGAACAGAGGCACACTTGTGGTTAAGACCTTGCCCAGGAGTCTTAGCACAGTGTTGGGGGGGGGGGGGGGTGTGTGTCTAAATGTGATTTGAACTCACAACCTCCCGATCATGAGCGCAGCACCCTAACCACGACGCCACCAGCCCCACTGCTAACAAACACACCAGTGATAAAATATTCAGAACTGCTACACCAGCGGTCCTGTGTTAATTCCTAAGAGGGGAAATAACCCGGAAAACAGGAAAAGCGCTCCTGCTTGGAAGGTTTCTATTTGTGTCCCTCATATCTCACTTGTCAAATGTAATTTCCTGGTCAAGTGTATTTTTGAAGCCGGTTCTGAAACTAGATCTCATGAGATGCTTGAGGAATGAAGCTGTAATATGATGAAGGCGGAGTGGCACTACAATCAAGAATAATTGCTGTCCGTGTGAATTGTCCAGTACCTCTGAATTATTGATATATTTACTGTATTGCGACCCCTCACCCAAAAAAAAAAAAAAAAAAAAAAAAAAAAAAAAAAAAAAAAAAAAAATTAAGCACTGATATCAAGACCAATTCAAATTTCGTAAAGTTTTCAAGCTATGATTTTAATTCATGGCTCTATTTTCATTCAAGACTTTATTTTACGATTTTCCCCCCAAATATTTAATTTTAAAAATACTGTATAATTTCATATCTATTTTACGTTCCTTTAGTTCAGTAGTTCTTAACCTTGTTGGCGGTACTGAACCCCACCAGTTTCATATACTTCTTCACCGAACCCTCCTTTATTGAAAAATAAAATATGATTTTTTTTTTTCAAATTCAAAGACATAGGTATATGTTTTTTCCGGGGCACCAAAATGAACCGTGCATTAACATCACTGTGTTCAAAGAACAAAACCAATACAATGCATAAACTCCCCCATCACAACTACTTACATTTTCATATGAAGTGCGCATCTGAGTGCGTACACGCGCATTAGAGTGTGTGTGTTTATTGATATTATATACACATATACATGTACAGTACGTATACATCAGTCAGCACACGGTTGATCCTACTTCGCAAATTATGCAGATAGGACGCTGGCTAGCATCACGTTCCGATATATGTGTGAATCCATGTTGTACATATTCATCCAACCACCTTCTTTTTTTGCTCAACATAGTATGGATTAAAACATTAAGAAAGAAATCACACGACGTACCATCACGACAGTCACAAGTTGACTATTGAGCGCACAGAGTTGACATTTCCTGCAGCACAGATTGGCCAAGCAATGTAGCGTGATCACCTGCAGCCAATGATGGCCAAGCGGGGCGTGTCATCACGAATATAAGTCGGGTGTGTGTCTTGACCTCCGCCGAACCCCTGCGACTGACTCACCGAACCCCTAGGGTTCGATCGAACCCAGGTTAAGAACCACTGCTTGAGTTGAATCTGATTTGAATTTATAGATGATTTAATTCAACTGTACCTTTTTATTATTATTATTATTTAATACAGTGGTTCGGGTACTGCACTGATGATCGAGAGGTTGTGGGCTTGAATCCGGAAATCTGTTGTGGGCAATATCTGAACAAGTGTCCCTCTATCCACCCAGCAGTATAAATGTACCAGTACTGGGAAAGTAACCTGGAATGGATTTCTATATGGATTACTATTCCATTCAGGTGGAGATAAACTTCGGGATCAACTCCAGCCTGATTGACTCGAGTGTACAAAGCCCCAACAGACTTCGAGAAACAGCAGAAGAACAAAAATACAA
>CM045734.1:54021063-54026063 GCA_024760905.1 Plotosus lineatus
ACCTACAGAACACTTCCCATAGGTTCCTAATGTACAGTAAGAAAATACCCCCATCTCACTGTACAGATCAGGACGCAAGAAATACGCATCAAGCGGCTCAGGTTAAGAACACTGAGTTCCAGTCTCTAAACTCTGATTCCCCTATAATCACATTTATGATCATCTGATCCGTCTTGGTCTCACCAGATCCTGCAGCGTGTAACTCATCAGCTTTTTCTGCAGAGCCTCCACGAGAGCCATCTCTATGGAGTCGGTGTCGTACTGCGCCTGGCAGTTGGAGCAGAACCACTGCGGCAGAACCGAGCCATCCTACAAACCCAAAAGGATCCCATTAGCAACAATTTTATAAAGCAGCGCTTCACTTTTCAGGTTCATGGTAAATAGGAAACAGACTGACCGGGGCTATGGAGGGGTCCTTACAGAGGTCAAGGTCACGGCAAAAGTTGCACTGGTGGCAGATGACCTCTGGTAGGATATAGGAGTTGCAGGGGTCACGGAACTGAGCCTCCTCGGAGAACTCCCCAACGTTCACTAGGCGCAGTAGATCCCGCTTCAGTTTGTTCACCTGGTTCGTTATATTCATGTCCAGTGAGAGAACCTACAGAGGAATCGTACACAGTGGGAATGTTTACTGATAATTAAAGAGCTAAGATGATTCATCATCTTCCGCCTAATCTGAGGTCAGGTTGTGGAGCCAGCAGCAGAAGCAATGAGTTCTAGATGTCCCTCTCTCCAGCCATTTCCTCCAGCTCTTCCGGGGGACACACACACACACACACACACACACACACACACACACACCGAGGTGTTTCTCAGACCGGCCGAGTGACATAGTCCCTGCAGAGTGCTCTGAGTCGACCCCATGATCTCTTCCCGGTCAGACATACCCAAAACACCACATCAGAGTGGTGAGCTGACTTCGATGGAGGGGGAGGCTACCTTCTAGACCTGGCAGGCCCAAGTGTGTAATTAGGGTCTGCTGGGCACGTTTGGCGGAGTCTCATGTCTGAGAGGCCTTTAACTCCCACCTCTGGCAGAGCTACAACCATATGCCGGAGGAGGTGGGTGACATGGAATCCGAATGGGCCATGTTTCGTGCCTCCATTGCTGAGGCGGCAGCCCATAGCTGTCGCCGGAAGGTCCTCGGTGCTTGTTGTGGCGGTAACCCTCAAACCCGGTGGTTCGACACCTGTGGTGAAGGGGACCGTCCAGCTGAAAAAGGAGGCCTATAGGGTTTTATTAACCTGTGGGACTCCTGAGGCAGCAGACAGGTACCGGCAGGCCAAACGTACTCCAGCCGAGGCTGTCGCAGATGCAAAATCTCGGGTGTGGGAGGAGTTTGGTGAGGGTCTGGAGAGTGATTATCGGTTGGCCTCAAAAAGGTTCTGGACCACCATCCGATGCCTTAGGAGGGGGAAGCAGTTCTCCACAAACACTGTTGGGTGAGAAGTTGCTCACCTCGACTGGGGATGTCTTTGAGAGGTGGAGAGAATACTTTGAGGACCTCCTCAATCCCACTAACATGCCCTCTGTGGAGGAGGATGATGACCCTGGGAGTTTGGGCGGGGGTCTGCCCATCACTGGAGTGGAGGTCACTGAGGTAGTCAAAAAGCTCCACGGTAGTCAGGCTCCGGGGATAGATGAGATCCGCCCTGAATATCTCAGGGCTCTGGATGATGTAGGACTGTCTTGGTTGACACGTCTCTGCAACATCGTGTGGTCATCAGGGGCAGTACCTCTGGATTGGCAAACTGGGGTGGTAGTCCCCCTTTTTACAAAGGGGGACCGGAGGGTGTGGTCCAACTATCGGGGAATCACACTCCTCAGCCTACCTGGGAAAGTCTATGCAGGGGTACTGGAGAGGAGGATCCGACCGATAGTCAAACCTCGGATCCAAGAGGAAAAAATGTGGTTTTCGTCCTGGCTGTAGCACTCTTGACCAACTATATATACTCCAGAGGATCTTAGAGGGGGCATGGGAGTTTGCCCAATCTGTCCACATGTGTTTTGTGGATTTGGAGAAGGCTTTCAACCATGTCCCTCAGACTATCTTGTGTGGCGTGCTCTGGGAGTATGGCGTTCCGGACCCGTTGTTACAGGCCATTCGATCACTGTATCACCAAAGCCAGGGTTTGGTCCGTATTGGTAACAACAGGTCGAATTCATTTCTGGTGAGGGTTGGAGTCCGCCAAGGCTGTCCTATGTGACCGATTCTGTTCATAAGTTCATAAGCTGAGGCGTTAAGGGGTTCTGGTTTGGTGGCTATCAGATCTCGTCTCTGCTTATTGTGGATGATGTTGTGCTTTTGGCTTCATCAAGCCGAGACCTCCAGCTCGCATTGAAGCGATTCGTAGTTGAGTGCAAGGGTGGAGTGCACCCTACGGGTCAAGAATGAGGTCCTGCCCCAAGAAGAGGAGTTTAAGTATCTTGGGGTCTTGTTCACGAGTGAGGGATGGATGGAGCGGGAGATTGACAGACGGATCGCTGCAGCCTCTGCTGTTAAACGGAACCTGTACCGGTCCGTTGTGGTGAAGAAGGAGCTGAGCCATAAGGCGAAGCTCTCAATTTACCAGTCGATCTATGTTCCAACCCTCACCTATGGTCACGAGCTTTGGGTAGTGACCAAAAGTACAAGCTTGCGGATACAAGCAGCTGAAATGAGCTTCCTTCATCGGGTGGCGGGGCACTCCCTTAGAGATAAGGTGAGAAGCTCTACCATCCGGGGAGAGCTTGGAGTAGAGCCGCTGCTCCTCCGCATTGAGAGGGGCCAGTTGAGGTGGCTCGGGCATCTAGTCAGAGTGCCTCCCGAACACCTCCCTTGGTGTGGTGTTTCGGGTATGTCCAACCGAAAAGAGACCCCGTGGTCAACCCAGAACACGCTGGAGAGTCTATGTCTCTCGGCTTGTCTGGGACCGCCTCGGTGTCCCCCCTGTAAGAGCTGGAGGAAGTGGCTGGGGAGAGGGATGTCTGGACCTCTTTGCTTAGGTTGCTGAACCCGTGACCCGATTCTGGATCCAGCGGAAGATGATGATGATAATAATAAATAATAATTATATATATATACACATTACACATTACACATACACACACACACACACACACACACACACACACACACAAAACAAACAGTACACAGCAGACCTCGGTGGATTGACAGCCTCACCTGACAGACATATTTAATGAACTCCAGAGCAGGGTTGTTGAGGGGCAGATGTGATCCTGGAAGCACGGGGAACAATTCGGACGGCTGAGCCACGCTGCGTGTTCCACACACCTTCTTCTGGATCTTCTGCGTGATGGTGAAGATGTTCTGCGTGAGCTCACTTGACACGTACTCCTGTGAGAAGGTGATCATACCTGCAAATACGAGTCACATTGATACGAGTTAGCGTGAAGTCTAAACACAGACATGCCAGAAACAAACATTAATGTCAATAAAAAAACCCAGCAGACATAATGCTGAGGGTGGCACGGTGGCATAGTGGATAGGAGGTCCGCCTCACAGCAAGAAGGTCCTGGGATCTACTTCAACTTGCGCCTGACAAGGTCTGCCTTTAAATACCATACCATTCAACCTCTGGAACTGATTCACAATGCGACTACATGGCTTGTCTTCAACCTTCCCAAAGTCCTCCTACACCACTCCACACTGCTATGATCTCTTGGTTGGCTTCCTGTAGCTGCTCGCATTAAATTCAAACCATGCTATCCTACAAAGTCAACAATGGACCTACACCATCCTACGTCAGAGCACCTCTCACACCCCACTGTACACTGCATTCTATCCAATCTTCATGCAATGCTAGACGGGTTCCTCCTTCTAGCAAGAGACAAGTAAAAAATGCACCTACACTGTTCTTTGTTCTGGAATGGAGGAGGTCGAATAAAGTTCCTCTCGAGGTCCAGACTGCAGGTCACTGGGTACAGTACCTTCAAACAACGGCTGAAGACCTACTTTTCTTTGTAAGTATTTGGATTAGGACTATGCAATACTCAATTATTTTTGACTGATGGTATAACTAGCCTGTGTCCTACCAATGTCAACATGTATTCACAGATAGTGACATTAAAGTACTTCTGTATGTTGCTCTGAGTAAAGGCATCTGCTGACTGGTGGAAAAGTAAAACTCACCTGAACCTTTCAAGATTAATACCCACAATCAGTACTTCTCTTTACCCCGTGAAGCGCTTGGGAAAAAAAAATAAATTCATAAAATGCCAACTTCCTCTAACCAGAGATCTCGGTGGCCCCACGTCCCCCAAGTTGCACCTTTGAGTAGGAATCTCCCCCAATCTCCACCCTTCAGTAGGAATCTGTGAAACTATGTTCAGTATCAATTACACTGAGACTGAGACTCACATCACTACTCCAGACTGCCTCACATATTCTTATCCGTACATGCACAAACACAGATAAAAGGAATCTAGCCTTCAATGTTCCAGAGAATCACAAATTTAACTAAAACTGTTCCTATGATGCACAGACAAGGTTATTAACTGGGAGATCACAGGTTCAAATCTAAGTTAATGACACGGCAATCTGGAAGTCTCTGGGAGCCAACTGGTCGAGTTCTCAGAGGTGGGCGATATAATATACGCTCACCTCCCTATCACTTACAGCAATCACCAGCCAATCATGAGCATCTCTGAGCTCATTTGTACAAAGGGGTGGATATTACATCCCCCTCAGTTTGCGTTGGGCCACCCCAAATATGCAAGTACAGCAGTTTTTGAAAGACACAGGTGGGAGCATTGCAGGGCATGGAGTGGGCATGTGCTTGCTTAAGCTCTTCCCTAGTTGGTGGTGGTCATATGTGATGGGGATGCGACAGTTGATGTTTAGGTTTGAATATGAGGGATACAGTTTGATAAGAAAAATGGGGGAGCCTCCCATCCCTTTTCCACACAAAAAAAATAAAAATTAACAAGCAGCTTTTTGACCAATCAGAATTGAGAACACAGAGATGCTCTGGCACAAAGTAAATGATTAACTTCTTACC
>CM045734.1:54031063-54046063 GCA_024760905.1 Plotosus lineatus
ACTAAAGTGTGACGGATAAACGGAACCCATTCCAGTAGTTCCTGAGGGGCGGGAGCTATAAAGAGTTCCAACATTGATCATCACTCCTGTACCATTATTTTTTACCCAGCGTTAGGTAGAAAAGCTTTATGTGCTTATTAATGTATCAGATCTTTGGCGATGCAATCAAGATGGGTATTAGGCCCGATTTTTTTTTTGGAAGGATGGTTTGTGACAGTGCTGGCTGTGATCCAACAAAGTGCGCACGTGTACCTGGCTATGTCGAAGGCCTGTGACAGACAGCTGTCCAGATTTAAATAGTGTTTTATCATACGGCGTGCGCCATGCCGCTGCCAATCTAGCACACTGTAGCTGATGTCATCGGTCACATGCACAGGAACCACGGGGAACTCCTCTAGAACGGTCAAACCGGCAGCCAGATGCCGTAGCTCAAAGTTAGACTGCACAGCGATGAGAGTGGGTCCACGACGCTCCTCCTAGACACACACACACACACACACACACACACACACACACACACACACACACACACATTGCATTGTACCTGTATTCATTTTGCAGATGTTTTTATTTAAAAAATGTACTTATAAGGGCCTACACTTGTAAAAAAATAAAAAAACGAAACAAAAAAACAAAAAACAACAACAAAAAAAACATGATATATTGCCCTGCCAAAGTGTACATGGGGGCGATCTAACACACTTGGAGGGAAAGCACTATCTGCCCCCTTGTACAATCGAGCTCACAGATTAGCTGGTGATCACTGTGAGTGACAGCAAAGTGAGCGTATGCCATCCCGCCCTCCCATGAGAGCTTGGACAATTAGTTCCCATGGACTCCTGAAAACAAACAGCTGTTTTATTAACCCCGATTCGAACTTTCTATCTCTGGGTTAATAGTCACACCCACTCCGGAGTAATACAAGCCATTTTATTCAGTTCACATTAAGTTTTGTATTAACATAAAACGTTGTGATGCTTTTGAAGCCATGATAGTGGGCGTGTACCTTATAGCTGAGCAGAATGCGCTGCACTGCACGGTAAACTGCTTTCACGTCGTTCTCAGCCCGCACTTCAAACGTGTGCTTCTCTGGAGGCAACAGTTCCTCTGACGTTTTCTCTAACAGGGCAGTGCGCTCAGTCCCATACAGTGTACTCAAGTTGGGCATCTGGTTACTCCGCACCTGTAGCAGGTGTCCCAGGGTCAGTCAGGGAGATGGTAGACGAGGCATTTTTACTACCATATACTATCACTGTAGAATATATATTTTTACAAATACAACTCCATGTGTGAATGCATCAGTCATGTGATGCGCCTCTGACCGTGTCGAGGATGAAGATGTTTGCTTTGCGCTGTGAGGGGATGAAGAGCCCAAGTAGAGCCTTGTGGCCCTGACTGTGATGGTACAGGTAGATGTGTCTCACGCTGCCTGCAATACAAAAACATACAGTGATAACAATACGCTTCCTGAGATCAAATTCATCATATCGGCGGATTTTTCTCAGGTCGGACTGTGAACCTAGGCATGGGTACCTGGCTCCAGATAGCTGAACTGAGCAAGTGACCTCATCTCTAGGTGCTCCAACTCGAAGGTGTCAGCTTCTCGGCCAGCCAGTGCTCTGACCACCTGCTTATTGACCATACACACACAGCCCAGCTGCACCAGCGCCCGGAACAGCAGCGGCACCTGCAGGACCGTGACACAGACGTGCTTAAAATAAATAAACAGATAGATGGATCAGTCTGAGACCAAAGATTCTTATGAATTATAGTGTTGAGATCTATATATATATATATATATATATATATTATAGTGTGTGTGTGTGTGTGTGTGTATATTATATATATATATATATATATATATATATATATATATATATATATATATATATGATGTATAGTGTTGTTGTGCTATGCAAAATAGCATAGCGCTTAGCATGTCTGCCTCACAGCAAGGAGGTTGTAGGTTCGACTCCCAGGCTCGAGTGCTTCTGTGTGGTGTTCGGATGTTCTCCAGTGCTGGCGTGGGTTTCCTCCCTCAGTCCACAGTCTTGCTCGTTAGACAAACTGGCTGTTTCAAATTGCCACTAGGTGTCGATGTGAATGTAAAAGGTTGTGTGTTTTGGCCCGTGATGGTCTAGTGAGGTGTTCTGAATCCAGCCTTTGTGACCATAATTAGGATTATGCGGCCTGGCAAATGAATGAACAAGTGAGTGCGAGTGTGAGTTATTAACATCATGATAAATTAGCAATTTTTTTTACATTTATTTTTTATTGATTTATATAAAGGTGGATCCGTGGCATAGTGGTTAGCACGTCTGCCTCACAGAAAGAAAACCTGGGGTTTGATTCCCAGTTTGGGTGTTTGTGTGTGGAGTTTGTATGTTCACCCTGTGGTTATGTGGGTTTCCCCCCATAGTCCAAAAAATAATTGCACAGTAGGCTAATTGATTGTTCCAGATCACCACTAGATGCGATTGTGAATGCTTCTGTGAGTGTTGACCTGGCGTTGGCCCTGCCTTCGCCCAGAGTCAGCTGAGATGTGCACCGGCCTCCCGACGATCCGAAATAGGATTTAGCCGCTTCAAAACTGAATGAATTAATAACTTGTGTGATTTAAATAATATTCATTCATTTTCTAAACCGCTTAATCCTAATTAGGGTCACGGGGAAGCTGGCGCTCATCTGAGCCGACTCTTGGCAAAGGCAGAGTACACCTTGGACAGCTCGCAAGGCCATCGCAGGGCAGAAACACGCTAACGGCTATGCAGCTGCTCTTGTTAAAAGTCAGCAATGGTTCTTTTACATGAACCTCACATCATAGACAGTGAGAGACATGGCCGGCCTTTGATAACCCAGTTAGTGCACTGGGAGGACAGCATTGACAACCCATTGAGAGTCGTGCTTGAACCGCCAACCTTGGGATCAGTGATACAGCATCTTACCACCAGGCCACCACTGCCCCAATTTTAAAAATACATCACTTTATATCAGTAGAAATCTATCTTTCTATTTACGTTATAAATTGTCAATTTATATTCGTATTTAAGATATTTTTATAAATAAGAGGCTCCACCACATGTAAAAGTTTTTGTTTTGGAGAAAAATAATGAATGTAAAATCCTCTCAGTTATCTTTAGTATCATTGTGAAAACGCTTCACAGGTTAGAACTTCAATATTGGTGTACGAACCAACTCAGATACAGGGATCCCTCACTTTCCGCGGGTAATTGGGACCGAGATCCCCCTGCGACCAACCGAATTCCGCGAAGTAGGATCCTCCCTCCATCCCCCCCCCCCCCAAGCTGACGTATACATACATGTAAATGTGTATGTAATATCAATAAATACATATTCAATGCTACAAATGCTTATAATAACAATTAAACATTCAAAAATAATGCATAAGATGTAAATAAAATATAAATACACACATATACAGACACGCGCACAGATGAGTGTGCACACACTCAGATGTGCACCGCACAAAAATGTAAGCAGTTTTGATGGGAGATTTTGGATTGTTTCTTGTTGGTTTAGGGTTTTATTTTTTTTGCATAATTGACCTTCTTTTTGTGGCATTTTCCTTCACTTTTTTCCCCTATTCTTCCTTAATTTCCTTATTTTTTAATTTGATGAAAAAAAATACCTGCAATGCACTGAAGCCACATTAATTGAAGCATGAAATAGTGAGGGATCCCTGTATACAGTAATCCAGATGCTTCACAAAACTTCAAAGCATGTCAACAGCTCTATCTAAAATAATTGAGGGAACCAAAATTTATGATCATGACTACGTTCAGAATAACTGCTCAGCACTAGTATTTGATCGTACTTGACTGATGTCCAGCTCTATTTCCAGAGAGCCAGAGGTAACCTGATGCTGTTTTTAATCGCTGTTATCTGAACCGTCTGTCTGTTCCATTACCTGAGTCTCATAGACGCCTTCGATGTCCGGGGCAGAAAGGTCTGCATTGATCTCATTGATGTGCTCCTGATACATGTCCTCAGGCACAGAGTACCGGTACAAGTAATACACCATGTTGGAACGTGGCAAAATTCGGTTTACCTAGATATTAAAAAAACAAAACAAAACAAAACAAAACATTTTATTCTTTAATCAGATTTTGTTTACAGTCAGTGACTATCACATCCTGTATTATAAAGTTCTTGAATAATTGACCAGGGTACCTTTTTATATGTTGGCCCTTCTTCCTGCTTGGGTACTCTTTGATTGACATAAAACACTCGTGGGATACTCAGTTTCATGCAGTGCAGGTCAGTACCGATCACCGTCCACAGCTTATACAAGCCTGGGTGACTGGTTTCTGCAATCTAGTGGACAAACATGTTAGTTAGTTTACAAGTTAACTTTAACTACCGTCTGGTGTCCTTGACCTTTGACCTCTGAAAGCGCATCCATTCATTCTTGAGTTGAGTCAAGGTGGACGTTTCGGAAAAATTTGAAGAAAATTCCTCAAAGCGTTCCCAGATATAAAAACAATGGCCTGCACAAGGACACACTGAACTAGACCTTTGACCTTCAAAATCTAACCGATTCACCCTTGGGTCAGAGTACACTTTTATGCAATGGTGGAAATCTAGTGTTTGGGATATCACATACACAAGAATGGTAACCATGAGGCTGCAGTGACCTTGACCTTTCATCTCCAAAATCTTACAAGTACATGCTTGAGATAAATAATTTCAGCATTTATGAAAAGTTCTCTTTAAAGCATTCTTGAGATATTGTTCACAATAAGGGCCCAGTAAATGGATGGATGTACATATGCAGGGCTGGAAAACCTGAAAACATGGCGCTTTTAGCCCTGGCTAATGCTGGTGCCGAGTCATAACAATTGATGTTTGTGATGAGTACCAGCCCCCCAGGATCTTAAATAGGATGGAGTGGCTCATAAACAGAATGAATAAATTTTAAACTAATCCTTTGAGCAAAAAATAGGGAAGCTTTCCAAACTCTCCTGTTACACATGTTCGTATGTATAATTTCATCACCTGATAATTTTATTTGCATTTTTACGTTTGCATTCTGCTAAAATCTATTTGATAGTTTGCATTATAATGTTTAAAAAGACTGAGTTTTAACTCTCGCAAAGGTGCAAAGCTGCAAGAATAGGAGGTGAATCTCCCAGTTTACATGAGGCAGGTTAATGGTAAAAATAACAGTAGAGAGATATTAAACTAACAAATTAGATAAAAAAAAACTAGTGAACTTTTAAATAAAATAAAACCAGACACAAACCAATCCATACACACTTCCGTTTACATTCATATACATACTTTTCATTAAGTACCGGCTACCCATTAGCCTAGCGCAAGTTATATTTTATAATAGTAAATAATAATATTTGATAATATAATAATAATCTTTAATAAAAACATTTTCACGGCTTTGTTAAGCTATGTACTTAACAACACGACCACTTGTTTTGATAATTTCTCAATCAGTTCATTTACGATATCCCATGATACACTTAGCTACCTCATTCAAAAGTGTGGCGCTTTTTATATATGTGCCGCCATTTGCCTGTTTTCCCGTGTAGAGTTAGTGACGGGTCATACAAACCCGGGTAAGTGATATCACAGCAGTTTTATTAATATTATGTCATCAACTGATGTTAATGCAATCCGAAACCTATGCTTATCTCTTATCCATGTTAAGAAAATCAGAAATTCAACTGGTCTACAACAATAGTTCATGCTTTAATTTATTCATTTTGTCTGTATTTTGGGCTCATGGCCTTTTATTGAATAAAATGTATGTCTGTCTTTCAAACCCGGGTAAGATATAGTCCAAACTGATGTGAGTCGTACCGACAAGCATGGCGCCGAAGTGAAGTAGATCTAAACAACCAACATTAAATACATTGTGGAAGCGACTCAAGACCGATGATTCCACTGTTTCGGAAACATCCGTATCTCATGAACTAGGTAAAAAAGTTGTATGTCATGTCTGAACACAAATTATTTCTTGATTGCACTGAGTGATAATGGTGAAAACTAACCCCCAACTAAACTATCCTAATCTTATTCTAATAGCCTAATCTTATTAATCCTAAAAATGATATTACATAACAGTTTTGACATATTAGGGTAAGTAAGTCTACTGTTCTTGTAACAAATACTATTTTTTATAATATAAACTTTTAGTTTTATTTACTTCTAGCTTCTCTGATTTTCTCATAAATATAGGCCCATAATGCACCGCAGAGCTAATGAATTATAAAAAATTTTCTGGGAGGTGGCCCCCCAGTAGAAGGGGACATCCCTCCCGCACCCTCTCCATGCTTGCCTCAAACAATTTCCACCGCCTACTTATCAATATCCTCCTTCTACTCTAAAACTTAATGAATACCCTGCATATGTATATGTTCATATTAAAAAAATACCACGTATGCACTATGCAGCCATATTCATGTGCAAATTAGTTCTGTATCCAAGCTTCAATTAACTTTGGGTTTTTTAAAATGGGATTTATTTTTGTATTGTTTATATTGTTGTGTTTTTGTTTGTATTTGTTATAAGAGACTACAGTGCAAAAAGAATGTACATGTAGTCCATCTTGAATTTATGGATTAGTTGGCTCAAAGAAAGCACAATTTGAAACACACACACACAGCATGGTGCCTATTATTACAAATTAGACTAACATGAGGAACTGAATATTCAGCAAGTTCATAAGGTGTCCACAAACTTTTGACAGTATACAGACATTTAAAATACATTATACTGTACCGTATTAATCCCACAGGGGAAATGATTTCCTCCGCATCTAATCCATCCAAAGTGAGCACTCGCACACGCACACACACACACACACACACGCACACACGCACGCACACACGCACGCACACACACACACACACACACACACACACACACACACACACACACACAACAGTGGGCTGCCACACACATTTTGGGCACCCAGAGAACAGTTGGAGGTTAAGTGCCTTGCTCAAGTGCACTTTGGCCATTTATGTGGAGGTAGGGCAGGTGCTGCTCACTCCCCCACTGCCACTTTTTCCCCTCCAAGTTTGGGAATCAAACCAGCAATCTTTTGGTCCCAAAGCTGCTTCTATACCCATTAGGCTACGGCTGCCCTATTCTATCCGGTAACAGGCCGTTCCCATCATCGTACCTGTACTATTTGCCAGGGCATGTCCAGAATGCTCCGTGCTGTCCTGCGGAGGAAGTTCCCTAGCCCTGTGGCTGGTCCGCCCCTGATCACCCCGCCTCCGGCTGGTTGAGCCTCTCCATCAAGCATGCGCCGTCTCTTCCTGCGCTCTTTCCTCTGCCGGATCTGCAGCTCCCATTTCTTCTTATGGTAGCGCAGCCACACAAGTCTCTCCTCCTGCATACAGACGAATTATAGAAATACAAATAGAGCAATTTTTTTAAGAGGGAGAAAAAAATCTAGGGTTTAATGGAGAAAGTACAGTGTGATCTGGGTAGAAAATCTGGTTAAAACATACCATATTTTGTTATGTGTACTTTTTAGAGTTGAAATACCACATCGTGCTGAGCTCGTTTTATGATGCAATACCTTAGTTGTACCCATAGGTGGTGGCAGACCCAGTATCTCTCTCCAGGACTGTGTGAGGTCCAGTTCCTGAGACTCTGTCTGGGTGTCCTCTCCCAGAGACGCTCGCGTTCTCTTAGTGCTGATAAGGATAGCAGGCTGTAGGGGGCGCTGCGGAGTCCCAAAATCCTCCATATCAGGAGTCCCACACGGCTCTGCTTGATTGACCACCTGAAAGAGACAGAGAGAGAGAGAGAGAGAGAGAGAGAAAGAGAGACAGAGATGGAGATTACACAGAGACTAAAAAAAATCCAGCTGTGTGCACATCTGTAATGCTGCACACCTGTCGCTTTCCTTCGCTGACAAACATCTCACTGATTTTCTTCTGTTTGTAGATGTCATTCTTTTCCAGAAGCTTCTTATGCAGCCAATCTGGATGGCGGACTCGCGGCACTGGGTTTTTCACCTGATCAAAGATGAACATAGAACCCAAAGTAGCAAGTAGTATGAAGTATTAAGGGATCATAAAAATATTTCTTGCTTACAAATGCTAAAAAACAAACAAACAAACAAACAAACAAAAAAAACCCCACAAAACCAAACACAATTAAATGGTATTTATATCTACACTGTTCTTATAATACTAAGGGGTAGTGAGTATATTGGTAGTAGGATGCTGAGGTTGGAACTGCCAGGCAGAAGGCCTAGAGGAAGACCAAAGAAGAGATTTATGGATGTGGTGAAGGAGGACATCAAGGTCGTTGGCGTAAGAGAAGAAGATGCAGAGGACAGGGTGAGATGGAGGCAGATGATTTGCTGTGGCGACCCCTGAAGGGAACAGCCAAAAGGACAAGAAGAAGAAGACTGTACTTATAATACTGGAGCTCATACAGCAAGAAGTACAGTAGGCCCTTGACCATAGGAGGTTCAGCGCTCACGCCCCCGCATACTCGCAGATTGGCGACAAACCCAAAAGTAACTGGCACGTGATTCAAATTTAGCCAATGGCTGAGAGCTTGTTTCTCCCTCCTGCTGATTGGTTGCAGATGATGTGTACACCTCTTTTTTTCTCCTTTGTGCACATGTCATCAACGTGATTGCTTGAATTGTGAACACGTTTTTTCGTAGCCCTGTGATGTCATTCAAATGCCCTGCATCTTCTCTAGCTTCTGGTAAGAAGCCCAAGCGCTATAATTATTAATAAATATTATCACAGTACAAAATTAAAAAGTTTTTACTTAATCATTAGTACATTTTACTTCATTGGCATAAGAGAAGAAGAACCGAGGGCCGACTGTATTCACACTTGAACGTAAGTCGGATGTGTCCACTAGGAGGCGCTGTGGTATGAAATATAGAGGAATTTACAGCTTGTACATGCACTTGCTACTCCTTTCAGCTGCAGGTGCACAATAATTTCACCTGCTGTAGTGCAGCTGGAATGGTGATGATCTTCTGTATGGCGCTCCCCAGTCTCTCAATGTAGTAACTCCAGTCCAGGATCTGAAACACAAACAATAATGTCGTCTTTAACAATGAAACAAATCCAGCAAACAACATCCAAAAGTATGACAGTTAAACTCAGTCAGATGACATGCAGACATACTGATCTGATGTCCATGTCATGTAGGCTGGGCATCTTCAGCCATTTACGAAGGAAGTGCTTCTTGACGCTTGCTTCAGCCTGGAATATGGCCAGAGGAATCGCCCTTAAAAAAAAAAAAAAGAAAAAAAAGAAAAAAAAAGAGGAAAACGTTAAAAGAGACACTATAATGTCATGTTATTCATGCATTCATTCATTTCCCGAGCTACTTAAACATTAATTAGGACCACAGGGTCAGCCAACTCTGGGCAAGGGCATGGTACACCCTGGACAGCTCATCAGACCATCACACGCCCGACACCCACTCCTATTCATACTCGCGCTCACACCAGGGTTGATCTGAAACTGCCAAATAGTTTTTAGACTGTTGGAGAAAACTGGAGGACCCTGAAGAAACCCACTCAAGCACAGGGAGAACGCCATTTATGTCATATATGTGAGGCGCTCCACCGAAAGTAGGCGCTTGTCGCACAGACCACTTTTGAGATAAAGGCCAGGAAAGTAAAAATGGTCCATTTTTATCGAAATTTGGATTTTTGCATAAACTATTAAAACAAGTATTCAACTATCAATTGCTCCCATGAAATCGACTAAAACTCACTAAAAATGTCTTTTTTTTTTTTTTTTTCATTTTTCTGGTGAGTACCCTCATAAAACTAGATCAAAACAGGAGCAAAACTTACTAGTTTTCATTGCAATTATTCACCGAGTTCGGTACAAGACACACTATAATCCACACAAGAACGGCCGTGAAGTAGTCTTTCCATTTTGGATACTGTTTTGATATTAAAATGAGCTTCCATGCCGTTTCAGCGAATAAAATAAAGGTTATGAAAACGATATGCTCGTAAACAATACAGGACAGGCTAGTTGCGAAGGAAGATCTGAAACAAGCACACTGATTGGTCAGCTCGGGCTTGCACATGCGCAGTGCCCGTTACACGTTAACTTCTGCTTTGCTGCATGCTGAACTTATCTCCGACTTTCTCTTCAATAACAGTCATTCAGTTTATTTATAAGATTGTGAATACACATAATTTCTGGAAAAGGAGAGTGAAATGTCATCTGTGATGTCTAGCAGCATTAGTATAGATGCTAAATTCGACGCGAGAATTGGGCTTTGAAGATTCCGGAATGCTTGGCATTCTTGAAGATTATTTCACCAGTGAGTATTTTTCTCTGCACGCAAAATTTCACTCTGGAATTTTTTTCTGATTATTTAATTTGTGTGTAATCTTGTCTGGACTGGACATGCTGGATCGTGGGTTGTTTAGTTTTGTACGAAAATTGGTCAAGACCTGAAAAATATTTCAATGTTTCATTCCTTTTACAGATGAACAAACTTATGATGATGATGATGATGCCAACTGTGTTGATGAAGATTTTGATGTTGATGAAGAAGAGGCAGCTGTTAATAAAACTGTGCATGAGTCAGTTTTGTTGTGTTTGGGATGAGATGTGATCCTTTCTGCTGAGCAGGATATAGATGAAGGTGATGATGATGAGGACAGAGTTGATGAAGATTACTTGTATAAAGAGACCAAAGAGTTTTGTTATACAGTTTTCTTTTATATATATATATATATATATATATATATATATATATATATATATATATATATATATATATATATATATATAGTTTTCTTAATTTCAGTGTGATTGTTTGAACCTGACAGTGTTTTTTTTTTAAATCAGTTTCATTTGAAGGCATTTGAACCTTTATATAATGGACAAAAAGATACACACTGATCTTATTGGAATAAACAGAAATGAAAGAAAAAAATAGTTGTTTTTTTGTTCATTTTGGGGGGGTTACCACGGTGAGTGATGGGTTAAAAAAGGGCGTGTCAGATTAAAATGAGGATGATTTCCCTTATCATCTCTTCCTAAAACTTTTCCGAGACATGTTTTCTAAAAGTTCATATGGCTGAAGTGCATAAAAATGTTTGGTTGTGAAGGACTAATGATGTTGGAAGAAGTGCAATCTTTGTGCTCATTTTTCTCTAAAACGTTTTTTGAAAATTTTAGTTGAATGCTGACACAAGAAATGGCGTAGCTCGCTCAGTTTTCAAGGAGTTGACAAACGTTTTGCTGCATTTTGAAGCTTTGGGCCTCCTCGATCTGACTGTGTAAAAATCTCATTTTTCATTTTTGGATGCAACAGCCTACTTCCAGTGGAGTGATTTAGGTGTCTGATCTTCCCCAGCCTCCGCCCCCAAAATGCTGATTTTCCATCAACTCGTCTCATGTGCAATTTATTATTTATTATATCAACACTTCTGCTACGGGAAAACTCATAATGGTCGGAAAAGCATCCTAATCTCACGCTTCCTCACCTCTCAGTAACAGGAGAGCCCTCAGGTTTGCGAGAGATGACGTAGCGACAGCTTAGACCGGCGTCCTTCACCATCTGATCGCCGAGAAACTCTGCCAGACGTTTGGCTGTGCTGATTGAAGTAGACTTCTGCTCACCGTAGTCCTCCAGCTTCCGGGACATGGAGCGATTTTCCGAAATCAACTCGAAGAGCTCTGCGTCTGGCATGTTTGCCGCCTGGAGAGCACGAGGCACGCAGGTCAGTCGAGGACTGTAAACGTAAGGTGTCTTGCAGTACTATTATTAAAGTGACTTTTGGTCGAGGAAATAAATTCACACCACTGGACCAATCAGATTAAAGACCTTGACAGTGCAGTGGTATACGTGAATGATACACACTGGTTATATCATGAGATCACATGCTACCTTGCTGTAGAGCACGTCCAGCCAGTAATCGGCCACTTTCGCCACCGAGGCGTACACTTCCTCTAGAGTGGTGCCTTTAAGGAAAGCCTCGAACACGGACGACTGGAAGATCTTAATGAGCTGGAGCTCTCCTCGTCTCTTTATTTCGAAACCCTTCAACTCGGCCAGGGAGCCATCCTCATTAAACACGGCGTACCTGACAACACACAAGAACACGAGAATGAAATCAGACCTGAAGCCGTAACGAGTGACGGCATGTTTTTTTGTGAAAACGCACAACTCGCAACACCAAAGAACGTCAGACACAGTGTTCGATAAAAACGTCTCAGGACGGTCCTGCTGTGAACAAACAGAGCGTGACAGGGTTATGCACGTGCCACAGGAGCGAACAGTAACTCTTGTGAGTTGGTGGGTCATGTGACCATATACATGTGCCCAAACATGATCAGATGGCGGACAGTGCCTGACTTTTTTTGAGCACCACCCTTGAAAACGTCCCAAGGTCGCCGACTGATGCTCCGCCCCTTTTGAAGTGAGAATTGCATTAAACAAAACCATGCCTGGCTCATTGCTATAGTCACGGAATCCATCGTCAAAATTTCAAACGCGTGTGCACACGTTGCCACGAAAAACACATCCTAATGCTGACATCACGCGGCATACCGGCTCACCATGGTGACCGCTTGTTCCTGCTGCACGTGCACGACCATGACATGCCCAGCACCATGGAATTGACAGTTCTGGTCTCTTTTTTCAATTCCTCTCATCTCACCTCTTCTTCAGCTTCTTGCCCTCCTCTTTAGAAGCAGGCAGGATCATAGCTAGGTACGGTCCGTCCACCTCAAAGAAGATGCTGTTCTCTGCCCTAGTCTCGTACGTGAGCGATGCCGGGTCCACCAACTCCTGGTACTGCTCATTTGTAAAACCTTCCTGTTTATAGAAAATATCAACACTTAATTACAGATATACTTCAAAAAGAGGTCATTGACGATGAAGGGACCGAACCTACCTTGACCATGATGTTCAGCATGGCGCCAGGGTAGCTTATGGTTACTTTAGGCTTCTTCTCGTTGCTGGATTTGAGGACAAAGTTTTCAGGGAAGGAGTTAGGTAGGACACACCAGATACCGTCAGTGTCCAGCTCCAAAGGTCTCCTACACCGACAAACACACAAACGTTGAGGTTACAGAAGCAGAAGTGGAGCTTCAGAGTCCAGATCTAACTCTGATCATGGGAAGCTCACCCAATCTGCTCGATCAGCTCTCTGGCCTGTGTGATGATGTTGGCACCCGTGTGACACACGATGCCGGCCATTTCCATGGAATACCATCGCGCTCTACAGACGTGCCACCCCAGCGTACACCATTGAGAACAATGCAACAAGAAAAATAATACATTGGTATTCACAAACAAACCTCATCCCCTTATGGCTCGAGATTTATTTACTACAGTAAAGTTTAATATGATGTAAGACGCTGGTGAAGACGAATCTGAGACGCATCTGCTGTATTAATGAAATGAAAAACCATAGTCAGACTGAAGAGAAAATCTGTGCACCCTTTTCTCATGACGTAACCGTAGAAGGAGTTGAGGATGCATTTATGTGCGAGCTGCAGAGAATCGTAAAGGATCTCCATATTTTTACAGCGCTTCACTTCCGCTGCGTCGCCGCTCTCCTGCGCCACGGACAGCTTCTTCTTCCACACCTGACAACAGAGTGATATAGAAGGTACGTATTCAATCATTTATCAATCAATTTCATCAGACTTCAGCAGTATAAACCACGTACACAATACACTAAGTGCAAACACATTCCAAAAAGATATGCCCTGCCTCCTTGTCTTCATCAACTGCGCTTGCATAGCGTGCCCTGGCATGTTGAACTGGTAGCCAGTGTTATCGCGCTGGGACCTGAAAGTGATTCACCGCTGTAGCTAAGTGTGATGAAAACCTTTTAGCAACACTGGACCAAGATTAGCCACCTTATGGAACATTACTGGGATGCACAGTGGTGTCGCGGTTCGAATCCTTCACCTTACAGCAAGCTCTTTAGTATGCGCCTGTGGTTCAGAGAGCGTGTTCCTGCATGGAACGTGCATGTTTTTCTCGCGCTTGAATGGATTTCACTCAGGGTACCCCAGTTTCTTCCAACATCAAATAACATCCTGTGTATGTGTGAGCATATCTTAGTATACATGTATATACATGTGTGTGTGTATTGTGTATACATTCATTTTGTAAACCGCTTAACCCTAATTAAGGTCACGGTTAGACTTTCGCCCACCTCGGCCAACTGACTGCCCGAGGTTTGGGAATCAAACCCAGAACCTTCTTGCTACGTTCTAACCACTGCACTACTGTTCTACCCTGAAGTTTCTCTCCATACATCCACTTTCTGAAGCACTTAATCCTAATTACTGTGGCGGGGAGGCTGTTGCCCATCTCAGCTGACTCTGAGCGAGGGCGGGGTACACCCAGTACAGTTCATCAGGCCACCGCAGGGCCAACACACAAAGATTAATACTCACACTCACACCGAGGAGTGATTTGGAAAAGCCAATTAACCTACTGTGCATGTTTTTGGACTGTGGGAGGAAACTGGAGAATCCGGAGGAAACCCACACAAGAACGGGGAGAACATGCAAACTCAATACAGAAACACCCAAGCTGGGATCCGAACCCAGGATCTTCTTGCTGTGAAGCGGATTTGCTAGCCACCGTACCACCACACACACACGCACACACACAGACACACATACATACATGTATATACATACACACACACACTCACACACACACACACACACACACACACACACACACACAGGGACCCCTCACTACTTTGTGCTTCAATTCATGCAGCTTCAATGCATCCCGTTTTTTTTTTGTTTTTTTTTTAAATATTCATCGAATTAAAAAATAAGGAAATTAAGGAAGAATATGGAAAAAACTTAAGGAAAATGCCACATAAACAAGGCCAATTATGCAAAAAAACCCATACAAACAAAAACATAAAACAACCCAAAACCTCCCAACAAAACTACTTACATTTTACATTTCAAGTGTGTGTGTGCGCGTCTGTATGTTTATATTTTATTTACATCTTATGAA
>CM045734.1:54048563-54068563 GCA_024760905.1 Plotosus lineatus
TTTATTTATTTACCATCAGCTATGCTACTTGTCCCTTTGTGTAAAAATAAAAGGATATAAAAGTTGACATGGTGATTATTCTTATTCATATACTGTTTGAAGATTTAGGTGTAACTATGCAATTATGATGTCAACATATTACTGTTCATATAATATTAATAAAGTTGAGGTCAGCCATAGCCTCATGGTTAGAGAAGGTACTTTGGGATCGGAAGGTTGCTGGTTCGATTCCCAAACCAGCAGGAAAAATGTACAGCGTCCCTTCCTCCACATTCATGGTGGAAAATCGAAAGAAATCTGCTTTCCTCTTACAGCAGAGGAAGTGAGAAGGGAAAAATCGACCAAAAAACCCCCCAAAACAATTAATTAATTAATTAATTAAAAACATTAAAAAAAAAAAAATTAATTAAAAATCCTTACTGATCTCCCCTCTCCATTGCCAGGCCATCCTCCTCTGGCAGGTTGCTCCAGGTTTATTAAAATCACATGCAGCGCAGGTCGCCTCATCCACCATGGCAGATGGCTGAACAGAGGAAACAATCATTTTAACAATATATAAAAAAAAAAAAATACAAAAAAGCAGATTTTTATTTTAAACATACAAACTGGATTCCCAAAAAAGTTGGGACAGTATACAAATTGTGAATAAAAACCGAATGCAATGATGTGGAAGGGCCAAATTTCAATATTTTATTCCGAATAGAAATTTATAAATCTCAAAAAAGTTGGGACAAGGCTGTTTTCACCACTGTGAGGCGTCCCTTCTTCTACTTACAACAGTCTGCAAACGTCTGAGGACAGAGGAGACAAGTTTCTCAAGTTTAGAAATAGGAATTCTGTCCCATTCTTGTCTAATACAGGCCACGAACTCTTCAACTGTCTCGGGCCTTCTTTGTTGCACCTTCCTCTTTATGATGCGCCAAATGTTCTCTATATGAAAGATCTGGACTGCGGGGCTGGCCGTTTCAATACCCGGATCCTTTTTCTTCGCAGCCGTGATGTTGTAATTAATGCTGCATGTGGTCTGGAATTATCATGTTGAAAAATGCAAGGTGTTGTCTGAAAGAGACGACGTCTGGATGGGAGCAGATGTTGTTCTAGAACCTGAATATATTGTACCTTTCTGCATTGACGGTGCCTTTCCAGATGTGCAAGCTGCTCATGCCACACGCACTCATGCAACCTCATACCATCACAGATGCAGCTTCTGAACTGAGCGCTGATAACAGCTTGGGTTGTCCTTGTCCTCTTTAGTCTGGAAGACATGGCGTCCCAGTTTTCCATCAAGAACTTCGAATTGTGATTCGTCTGACCACAGAACAGTGTTCCACTTTGTCACACTCCATTTTAAATGACCGCTGGCCCAGAGAAAACGCCTGTGCTTCTGGGTCCTGTTTAGAAACGGGTTTTTCTTCGTACTGTAGAGCTTCGGCTGGCGACGGCGGATGTCACGGTGGATTGTGTTCACCGACAATGGTTTCTGGAAGTATTGCTGAGCCCATTCTGTGATTTCCCTTACAGTTGCATTCCTGTTTCTAGTGTCCCAATTTTTTTGGAATCCGGTTTGTAAATCCCAGGACTAAAATGGCCACCGGTTCTGATGAAACTCCCCTGGGCGTGTGAAAACTCTGTGGACTATCTAATGAGTGATCTGAATCGCTGTATATTAGAGCGAGGGATGTGGCTGACCTGCAGTCTGTTGGTAAGGATGATGTTAGGGTACATGGCGCCGACATCGAGATGGTAAATAAGAGGACATTCGATCCTGTTTGGCACCTCCTTCAAAGAGATCAGCTTCTTCTTGATGTCATCACAGACCTGAGAAGAAGAAAAACAAGCATTGGAGTTAATTTAATAAGTGAAGAAAAAGAAATCTCCAGTCTTGGTGCTACCTGCAAAAACATGAACATCCTGCCGTGTGTTGTAATGGATTACGACACCGGCACGTTCCATCATCCTGACCTCATTAAAGTTGGTGACTTGCTCCAGCGGGATCTTCTCCTCTTCTTCAACCGCGTGGCGCAGGGTTCGCTCCACCCTCTGAAGCAGGAAGTCAAAGGCTGCCGGATTCTGGATACAAACAGTCACAGAGGAAGGATACAAGCAAAAGAGGTTGAGAAACGGTCTCTCCAAACATTAGGACACGGCAGCCCCAATGTTTGGCATCAATGCCGTTAAAAAGATCCAGCTCTTGGTGAGATGGGGCGGGCAGGCTATATTTAGCTAATTAACACAATATAAATGACGGCATTCGGCACACATATACCTGTATACATCACTCCATATTGCCTTAATATTTATAACACGTGTCACCTATTGTCCTGTTTTAAAACTTTTTTTTCACATGTGAGCATCATTTTAGGAATTCCTGTGATCATATTTACGCTTTTCGATGGAATTTAGTGGTTGATCAGCTTACCTTGCTTTTGAATTGCTCGGTCTCACTAAATATGCGTTAAGGTGCATCGGATTCTGACATGCACATATTAATGAGATTCTACTGTATTACTATTATTATTATATTACTATACAAAAATATATATACTTGCTGGAAATTAATGTATTTGTACAACTAGAATAGAAGTTTCGTAAATAGCTAAACTTATTCATCGTTTGACATTCCATTTCTACACTGTGTGAATCTGCTATCGGGCAGTGGTGGTCTAGTGGTATAGGGCGCTGGATCGCTGATCCAAAGGTTGGGGGTTCGAGTCCCACTCTCCACAAGGTTGTCACTGCCCCCCCCTCCCCTCCACAGTGCAGCTAACTGGGTTAACAAAGGCGGGCCATGTCTCTCACTGTCTATGGTGAGAGGCATGTAAAAGAACCATTGCTGACTTTCGTAAAGAGTAGCTGCAAAGCCGTCAGCGTGTTTCTGTTCCTTGCGAAAAAGGGTTGAGACAGGAAGGGCATCCGACGTAAAAACCTCTGCCAAATCAAACGTGCGAATCAGATGATTCGCTGTGGCGATTCCCGAGTAAAAGGGGAAAAAGCCGAAAGGAAGACAGACTGTGTGAATCTTCTTGGGTCATCTGATTATGTGTTGCCAATAGTGTACAGTACTTGCAGTGTACCCCCTAGTGGACAAACTAGAAACTACAAAAAAAAAATCTACAGTGGTACCTTGACTTACGAGTGTTTTTATCATGAATTTTCGATGATACGAGCTTCGATCCCATCAAAAATTTGCCCATCCAACCAGCAAGATTTTGATTTACAAGCTCTGCTGAGGAAGAGGCTTTTCCGGGCCGATTAGCCTCGTATTCTTCTGTGTGTATTCCTCCATCGTCCGAGAACGCCTTGCGCAGTGCTTCTCAATTATTTTCTGTGATGCTTTCTATAGGAAAAAAAAAAATTTCACGCCCTCCCAGCGCCCCACGCGCGACTATAAATAATTTTACTGCACTTCATATCGTTTGCGTGATGCTTTCCCCCTACACAATAGCACGACAATGAGAGCGTCACTGCCACCTACTGTAGTGGATGCACAATTACACTCAAATCTTGTACAGTATGGTAAAAAAGCATGTTCCCTAGGGTCATATGCGCACCCTCTGGCATCTCACCACGCCCCACGGGATGTGCCCCACTATTTGAGAAGCACTGGCCTTGTGGGAGCTCAAAACGAGCCTTTCCTCGCTGGCATTTGTAGCATACATATGCACAAAATTCTCCTCCGGCTCTGTTATACACCACCTCATGCCTGCCTACATGACAGCTTCGCCGCAGTCAATGATCGGAAGGTTTAGTTGACCTATTGTTTACTCTTTACTCTTGTTTTATTATTATTTATTATTAATTATTATGAATGTTAATGTACGTGTATTATTATTATTATGAAATATTTATTGCTTTTACGTGTTTGTCTTTAATATATTAGGTCAAATATACGTGTTTGTGGCAAGTTATATGAGTTTGGTAGGGGGTTGGAACGGATTAATTGGTTTTCTGTTATTTCTTATGGGAATCATTGTTTCATCTAACAAACTTTTCAGCTTACGAGCTCACCCTTGGAACGGATTAAATCGTCAGTCAAGGTACCACTGTACTTGTTTTTTTTTATTGTAATTTAATTATAGTTATAAACAGATTATGGACAATAAGCTCATGTGTGAATGTTAATTTATCAACCGTGTTCTACTTAAAATACAAATGCACTTCAGATAATTGGGGTTCAAAAGCAGCTTGTATGTACCATTTTAAAGCGGCATGGAATATCACTGCGGAACACTCCGGACTCCAGAGCCTCGACGTGGCCACCAACGTAGGTCTCCGAGTCCAGAACATGACCATCATCCGTGAGCTTGTTGAACACCTGCTCCTGCTTGTTTGGGAAAACAATGTTGGCATGGAAGGCCTGCACCATCAACAACGCTTCACACAGAGTCCCTGAACCTTTACGCAACACCTGAGGAACACAGTCAGAAAATGCTGATTAAATATTCTCAGTGTAAACCTTGTACGATAATGAATATCGTAGGCACCGTAGTACAGTCACATAAAAATCTACAGAAAATGACAGACCTCGTCTGGCTCCATGGGGATGATGGTGCACAGGGCGAAGATGAACGGATGAACATATTTCATGTAGAGATAGTAAGTAGCAACCGCATCAGACACCGAGTAGGTGGCTAAAGTCTGACAGAAGCAAAAAAAAAAAAAATACGAGATTAAGAATAAATAAACAAGGTACAAAGGAGTTCTTGGAGTTGGTACTTTCTGCACGTGCTTGTCTGGGTTTCCTCCCACAGTCCAAAAACATGCAAATTAGGGGTATAAGTTGGGTGTGAGCCCCTGCACTGCTCTTGATAGGCTCAGCGTGTGATCATTAAAATTACCGAAAAATCGGCGGTGTTTTTTTTTTTTGTTTTTTTTTTTGTGACCTTATTATACCATTCAGTGCACCCAATCCACATGACAGATTTGTATAAGGCGGGAAGAAACTGGAAGACCCAGAGGAAACCCATAAACAGAAAAAAAAAATCTCATTCACGTTTAAATCTATGGTGCAATCCCATGATATAATGACTCCTACCTGCGGCTCCTCGGTGGCCATGCGGCACATCTCTTCCGGGTCCAACTCCACGGGGTCATAACCCAGCTTGGCCTTCGCTGCGGCCTTCAGGTTATGGCTTCCGACAGGCAAGTAGCTGTCTCTCTTTACCCACCTGAGAGAGACAGAAACATCAAGGTATCAACATGAACAATGATAATTTTCTCATAAGAACTTTTCATGTTTAACAGTTAATTTATTATTATAATTATTTTTAGATTTCGGTTATGTGGAGGATCTGACGCCCCCTATGATGACGCTGTTGCTAAAGAAACAGTGAGGCATTACCACACCTGTAGCTCACAACTTTACTGTAACAGATTACAATCTGAGATGTGTTGCTATACAGAAACACAACATTTCTCGATAATCTGTTTAGAGAACACAGTTACGAGTGTTATAACATGTAATAAAGTGTTTATTACCCTGTGTACAGCATCATCTCTTTGGCTCCTACCTGAGGCAGTCCATGTGAATAGACTGGCTGGCCTTGTACTCGCCCTGGCTGTCCTTCTGAAATCCGATCTCCTGATACATGTTGAGGTCGTGCTGAGCCGCACGCGCCTCGACAAAAGGCCTGATGGGAAACAACGTATAATTTATTTATCGTGATCAGATGGAGATTTAGGGGAGGTTCATGAGGACATTACGGAAATCAATCAAACAGTATTTTTAATGATGTCAATATGAATATTTTTGCGTTGGGAGTATAACCAGGGTTCCTGAGCACCGATCTGCCAAATTGAGGATTTAAATGGTCTTTTATCAAAATATTCTAATGTGTGCATGGATAAGCCAATCAGACACAGAAGGCATTATTGTGACTGATACTTCTGACAGTGGTTTAGTGGTTAAGGTGCTGAGTTCATGATTGAGAGGTGATGGGTTTGTATTACTGTTAGCAGCCCACCAGGCTAAGACCCCTGGGCAAGGTCAGAACCGTAAGTGTGCCGCGGTCCATCCTGCAATGGATGAGCATTACACCCATTCCAACTCCTGGTCGATTCAATCTTTGGAAGCCGGGATAACTTTCAGCAAGATGAGCCAGTAGGCTCAAGTATAAAAGAAGATAGACCAATCAGAGACGAACAGTACCTGAAGAATGAGGGATCACAGCACCTACGCCAATCAGTAGGGCTCAGATTTCTGACTTTAATACTATTAGGGTCACAGGGAGGCTGGAGCCGATCGGGTTTGGCTACACACAGAAAATCTCACCAGCTGATTGCAAGGCCAACACACACACACACACGCACACACACATAACCATTCACACTGCCATCCACACCTAGGGCCAATTAGGAAGAGCCAATTGGCCTATTTTCCATGTCTCTGGACCATGAGAGGAGACCAGAGAATGCAGAGGAAACCCAAGCACATACTGGGGGAGCATGCAAACTCCATAAAGAAACACGATTATGGAGCTCAGGACTTGAAGCCAAGACCTTCTTGTTGTGAGATGCTGATGTGAGATGTGACATGCTGCCCATGATGTCACCCACAAATCTGGCACTTGAATGACCTTAGCTTACAAAAACAAATCCACAAAAAAAAGAGATCCTTGAAAAAAAGCAGGGTTATAATATCAGTATGAAATTATAACATCCAATCAGCAATAGAAGTGGATTTTTGTTTCACGAACCCCCCCCCAAACACATAACGCTATCACCTGCCTCTTTATGAACTGCTGTGCATGTGTATTTGGGGACGGTCTAACAGACTCAGAGGAAAAGTGCTATCCACCCTCCCCACATGAATGATTGGCTGGCAAATGCTGTCAGTGACATGGAAGTGAGTGCATGCTGTCCCTTCCTCCCTTCAGAGCTCAACCAATTAGCTCCCATGGACTCCCAATCAAGCTCATGATCTCCAGGTTGACAGTCGTGCACATTGTTGATGCACCACTAGAGAGTCCAAAACGGACAGTACGGCTTATTTAATGCAAAATGTTATGATAAAACAATATTTCCTTTTGTCCTCACCAGTCGAAGAAGTCGCCGTTATAGGTGACAAAAATGTTGGGTCTCGTTTCATGGATGTGCTCGAACCATCTTTGTAAAAGTGCAGCCTGCAAGCAGACAATTTAAAGCCTGTTAATAAAAATCTCGTTAAATCAGAATGAGAGCGAGAAAAACAGAAGCCATGCAGCTGGAAGGAAACTCAGGGCTTCTCACTCACCTCGTCAGGCTCATTAAACACAGTGAAAGGGCCGTCGTACTCCGGCTTGGGTGTGAACTCAAAATCGTCGATATCCTCGGAGACGATCTCTCTGTTGGTGATGAGGAAGCCCTGAACACAGACGTGGAAAGAGTGAGCAAGTGTATGAGACGCGGTACGCCAACACAAACACAAGTCACATTGTACGACATCATGGTACACTGACCTGCCCGTCAATCATGTATGAGATCATCATGATCTGGTCAGTTTCAGCGTCGGGGAATTTTAGAGGGAGTTTGGTGGTCTCGATATCGAACGCCAAAACGACAGGATCCTGTGAACACACAATGCAGAAACATGTAAAAAAAAAAACCCCAGCAGATTAGCAACAGCGTCATGTAGGTCATGATGAATAAATGGCAAAATTTAAAAAAAATTAACCGTTTTAAAATCATTTATCATCCATATACTTACTGGTCTTTCCACAAGGTCATCCCGACGCACAATCTCAGGAGGATAAGCGCTTCCTCTGTACCGTACATTATACCAGTGAGCCTGGAATCAAGCGGGATGATTAGCATCAACATAGAATGCTGTTGAATTCTCAAATCTGATTGGTCAGAGAGTGATATCAGCACTGTGATCTGTAATTCAAATGTCACATGTTTATGTACATATACACTAACACTTTAAGGTCATGTCAGGTTGTTCCTGCCACAGGTATCATGCTATCCTGTGCTACCTATCGCATGCAGAGAAGGAAAACTCTGTGAAAAACCTCTGCTGCCTTGCAGCTAATATCTCTTGAGAGAAAAGGCTTCCGGAGTTAACCTCGGGGAAAAATCTGGAGCTGGAGTCCCATAGGCAGTTCGTTGTTGTAATCAATCTCGTTCTGGCAACTCCTGCGCCGTCAATGGCCCTGGACCGTTCCGGCCCTGCTGTTCCATCCGGACCGGTCATCAGCGTGGAGAGGGGGGGGGGGTCCTGCTAACTGGGCAAGAGCTGGTCCTCCATATCCCCCTGCCCTGGCCTGTGCCCTGGAGAGAACACTCCAGATTCCCCTCATAGCATTGAACCAACACGGAAAGCGGCAGTTACCGGTTATAAGCCACAATGCTTGACTGGCTTAGAGCATGGCGCCAGGGGTCGCTTTCGTTGGTGGGAGGGATCTTCGGATCTCAGTGGACAGTTACTGCCCGCCTAAGCTAGGCAGCCCCCGGTCAATAAGGTGCTGTCTCGCCATGGTCTGTCTTCCTCATTGGGTGCATGGGGATTCGGTAACAACCAACAAGCAGATTGCAACCTGCACAAAGCAAGAGAATAAGAATGAGCAAAAGTAAGAGACCAGCTCTTAAATTGGGAACCTGGAACATCCGCACCATGACCACAGGACTTGATGATCTCCAAAACATTAGTGATGCAAGAAAGACCGCTGTCATCAATGATGAGCTTCTGCGATTGAAGATAGACATCGCCACCTTACAGGAGACTCATCTAGCAGACCGTGGAAGGCTGAAAGAAAAGGACTACACCTTTTTCTTGAAAGGAAAAAGCGCTGAGTATCGCAGTCAGGAACACCTTGTTGAGGGACGGTTCAACCAGGCGACAAGGGATGTGAACAACTGCTGACTCTCCGCCTCTACACCTCGGATGGTCCAATCTCCCTCATCACTGCCTACGCTCCTACTTTGACATCAACACCTGAGGCTAAAGATGAATTCTACTCCAACTTGAATGTCGTCATCAAGAACATCCCCAACAAAGAACATCTCGTCCTTTTGGGCAACTTTAATGCCAGGGTGGGTGCCGACCGAGACTCCTGGCCCTCCTGCCTTGGTTCCTTTGGAGTTGGAAAGGTCAACAACAACGGACAGCGTATACTAGAGTTTTGCTCTTAACACAGCTTATGTGTGAGCAACACCTTCTTTCAGACGAAGCTACAACACTAGGTGTCCTGGTGTCATCTACGCTCAAAACACTGGCACCAGCTTGACATGATCATCGTCAGGCGCACAAGCTTCAAGCACGTGGTTCTGATCCCGCACCTGTCACAGCGCAGACTGTGACACAGACCACTCTCTTGTATGCTGCAAGATCCACCTGACACCAAAGACACTTCACCGCGCCAATCCTCAAGGGAAGCCTCGCATTAACACCATCAAGATGCAACAAGAAGCAAAGGAATTTGCAAAGACCTTCGAAGAAGCCATCTCCACAAAAAAATCCTCAAAGTACAGCATCAGACACCTGGATCCACCTACAACAGTGCATTCATACATCAGCACTAGCCATCTTAGGAAATAAGACCTCCCGGAGCTCTGACTGGTTCGATGCAAAGTCCACAGAGATGACCCCCATCATAGAAGCAAAACGGGTGGCCCTTGCTGAATATAAGCGTTCTCCAAGCGAAAAGACCCTTAAGAGCAGCTCAGAGCAAGGTCCAAAAGACAGCAAGAAAATGTGCCAACGAGTATAGGCAAGAGCCCAGTCGTGACATCCAGACTGCAGCGGAAACAGGTAACATCAGAGGCATGTATGATGGCATCACGAAAGCTCTTGGACCAACTTGGTGCAAAACAGCACCCCTCAAATCCATCAGTGGGGAAGTGATCACCGTCAAGGGGAAACAAATGGAGCGAAGGGTAGAGCACTACTCAGAGCTTTACTCCAGAGAGAACAGTGCTGTTGACTCGGCATTGGATGTCATTGAACCTCTACCTATCATGGAGGACTTTGATGCCGAACCAACACTGGAAGAACTCAGCAAGGCTATCGACAGCTTGGCCTGCTGCAAACCCCCTGGAACAGATGGCATCCTTCTTGATCTCATCAAGCGCTGCAAGTCTGCCCTCCTGCAGCCACTACATGACATCCTACACGACACTACATGACAGTGCTGGCGTGAAGGCGGCGTTCCTCAAGACACGAAAGATGCCAAAATCGTCACCCTATAGAAGAACAAAGGGGACAGGAGCGACAGTAACAAGTATAGTGGCATCTCTCTCTTGAGCATTGTGAGAAAACTGTATGCTTGTGTCTTGCTCGCGCGACTCCAGCAACTGGCTGAACATGTCTATCCTGAATCCCAATACAGTTTCCGCACAGAACGCTCGACAGTGGACATGATTTTCTCCATTCACCAACTCCAGGAGAAATGCAGGGAACAACAGAAACCCCTCTACATTGCCTTCATTGATCTAACCAAGGCATTTGACCTGGTTAGCCGGGATGGGTTTTTCAACATCCTCCTGAAGATCGGATGCCCCCCGAATCTGCACAGTATGATTAGATCTTTCCATGATGACATGAAGGCAACCATTCAATACGAGGGCAGCATGTCAGAACCTTTCAACAACAAGAGCGGCGTTAATTGATTGTTATTTCTATAGCAACACCTCTCTTTGTCCGCTATATAGTGCGTGTAGTCTGATATTATAAAGTTTTCTGCAAGGAGGTGCTGTGTTAGCATGTTATATTTAGCATGAGCCAGGTATCTCCAGCATCACAGCTTTGTAACATCAGGACTTAATTTTTTTTTGTTTGCACGTCGAAGGAAAACAAAGAAAACATATAACAGATAATTTATGAATAAATAAAACTCCCGAGGGGAACACTGTAGGTCTGAAACATGATTTGTACAGTTGGCCTGTGCCCGTTCCAATAAGGCTGCCACATCCCTGAGTTGATGCTGATTGGCTGTTAAATATCGCTCAGTTGCATGAAGACAACCAGCAATTATTAAAAAAAAAAAAAAAAAGATTCATTATTAATAACAAAAAAGTGAAAAAGCAAAAAAAAAGTTCATGCCCCTCTACTCAGACTCGCACAGAATTAAAAAAAAACAAAAGTTCTGTCAAGCAAAACAACACATGATGTTAATGGGAGCACGGAACATGAAGTTGTCAAACGGATAATTAAACCAACATGAGGGGTGATTCAAATTAATTCATGAGTGAAAAGCAGGAAAAAGAAAACTGTTAAAAACAATGTTGAGTTTCCAACTTTCACTCTCGACTGTACCTGGTAAGCACAGGGAAATTTATTTGTTTTCTCCAAACCTTAAGATCCCCCACCCCCAAGTCACAAGTGGACTTACTTAACTGTGCTCCAAACACCATGCATCACTCTCTTTCTCTCACTTCACCACACACTCATCATACACAACGACAAGCTGGTAACCCTTAAAGGAGCCATGCTACTCTTAGAACAGCAACTTGGACACCCGTCAACACAGACTTCTGTTGGGAACTCCACTTGTAAGTCATACTTAAATCTATATATTAAAATTACTGTGGATTAAGAACTATTGGCGGGAACCTCTTTCATTGATAATTTTCCCATTGCAGCATCGTCCTCCATTGTTTACGTCTCTTACTTCCAACCTCGAAATGTTTTTATCATATCCCGTTGTCACAAAGTCTTGACATCTCCTTCCAGGTCTCTGTATACCGTGGTTGACCTTCCTTTTATTGGTGCCTTCGTGTGCCAGGTAGAAGTTTGTGGAGGATGTAGCCAAGTCAGCTTCAGCACCACAGTAGGATCTCAAGCTCTATGAGCTGCTGTCCCTTTGGACAGTGGGTCTGAAGGATCTTTCTTAGGCAGATGTTGGTGAAGTTTTGGATTCTTTTTATGGTGATGACGATGGTGATGGTGGTCCTTCATATGTCAGTTATGAAAAAAAGGCTTTTCCATACCATTGAATATACATATTTTGATGTTGGTGGTGAGATTTATGGTATCACGGATGTTCCTCAGCTGAACTTGGTGCAGCATCTTGTCTACACCAATTGCTGCTATTGATACCCTCAAGGTATGTGAAACTCTGTACCTCCTCGAACACTTTGCCATGCAGCGTGATCGAAATTACACTGGTTGTTCTGATATTTAAAAACTTTCAGGTCTTCCATGTGTGGATATTAAGGCCCACTCAGTCAGCATCATTGACTGTTGTGCAGGTATTTAGTATTTGCTGCTTTTGTTAAAGTCATTCAACTATGAACACGTGCTAACTTTTAATTTCTATGCCTTTCACATCTTCATGACTCAATCACTGTAGAGCAGAAACAGTGGAGGGCCATCTGATTCCAACAGTGTCCATCATCTTCCCTGTGACCAGGTGTTCCCCCACCAGACTGACTGAAATGGACTCCATGGAAGTGCATACACAGATGTGTGAAAAGCTATTCCACATAGCAGGATTCTTGTAAAAACTAAACACGCACTATTTACACCTAGAGAGTGGGCGGAGCCTTCAAAGCTGGGCGCTGTGCTAAAGAAAGCTGTTTTTCTTATGGAACATAAATCAAACATCCAAAAAAAATTACCACATGGATCTTTAGGTCGATGGACAATCTAACATGGTACGGCACATCGTATTCCCTCATGTCCACAATGTTTTCCAGCTGGTCAGCCATTTTCTTAGACGTGCCCTCTTCATCAGCTGACATCACACTTCCACCTACAAGAGCACTACGCACACATAATACACACCAAAAACAACCGAGCAATTACATTATAATAGAGTAAGACAGCTGACACAGTGAGAAAACTGAATAAGGTGGTAATATATCATTAATACTGTCATAGTCTCTGTCTGTAAATACAAGTATATGCCAAATTTCATAATAAACATTGAAGGGGTGGCATGGCGGCTTGCAGGGTTTCCTCTGGATACAGTACTCCAGTTTTCTCCCACAGTGGAGAGACATGCACATTAGGCAAACTGGGTGTTCCAAATTTCCCAAAGTGTAAGTGTGATTGTGAATGTGTGTGTGCGCGTGTGCGTGTGTATGCCCTGGGATGGTCTGGATAGCTGTTCAGGGTGTACCCCGCCTTTGCCCAATGCTGGCTGAGGCGCCAGCAAATTCTGTGACTGTAGAAGTATGATTAAGTGAGATTGAGATATTGTAGATATTGTGATATTTTGTTTTTAATAATAATTAATAGTTATGATTCCCCCGTGTTTGTACGACTAAAATGCTTATTTACTATAATGTATGGATCTTGGTAAAGTCATAAACACAGTTTTGAAGATTCATTATATTAAGATAAGATAAGATAAGATAAGATACAGCTTTATTAATCTCACAATGGAGAAATTCACTGTTACAGGCTCTTGAGGTACTATCAGTAGGGGGTGCAAAAATAGATACAAGTACGAACATACACACATACATATATATTATATAAGTAAATAAATAAATAGATACATAAATAGTATAAATTACTAAACAATAAAAGAAAAGAAAAGAATGGAGCAACTTTATAGATTGGCCTATATTAATGTATCTCAATGAGACTTTGTTTAAAAAGAACAACACTGGATCACACGTCTGTCTCCGGAGTACCTGGACAGCATGCTGGTGTAAGCATCGTTGGACTTTTCCCTCTCTCTGTTCTTCTTCACAGCTGGTGAGATCTCCCGCTTAACTTTGATGAGATCATCCACCGTGTTAAAGGACAGTTTAATGTAGTTCCTCTTCAGACCCACGAGGTGGTTATGCTGAGCAACAACAACAGCAACAACGTATTAAAAACAAACGGCAATTAGCTTTGCACAAAAAGTCATAAACGAAAGAATATACAGTATAAATGATAAGAAGGAAAATTGGTGAAAAATTGGAAAAAAAGAAGTGAGCAAAAGAATGAACAACAACAAAACAAAACAAAAAAAAATGACATATGAAACAATGGAAATGAAAAAAACAAAGAGAAGAAAATAATCAATCAACAAAAAAGAAAAAATATCCACTCTAAGAAAAGAACAGAAATAAAAAAATAAAAAATAAAATATGTGGTTAAAAAAAGGAAAGGAAAGAAAGAAAGAAAGAAAGAAAGAAACAAGGAAAAAGAAAAGTACCGTAAAAGAAAGAAGAAAATCAATCAAAAAGCAAAATAAATAAAAAGCAAGAAAAGCAGCAGAAAGAAAAAAATACAGAATGAAAACAAAACAACTAAGAAAAAAGAACAGAAATAAAGAAAGAAAAATTGGGAACAAAAAGAAAACATTTTGTAAAAAAAGAAATAAAAATAAAATCAATCAATCAGAAAAAGAACAAAGGAAAAAATAACCAATAAAATGCAAGAACAACAGAAAAGAAAGAAATACAAAATAAAAAAGTTGCAGAAAAAAGAGAATGAAGAAGGAGGGAAGAATTGTCCTCACCAGGTCCAGGTCCTCTTTGGGGACAGTCTCGAGCTTTGTAATCTTTCCCTGGAACTTCTTTGATAAATATGAGATGACCTCCCTCTCACAGTTCTGAGGTGAAAAAACAAACAAATAAAATAATAAATAAAAAAAAGAGGAAAAAGATCACACCTCTATATTGCACTCACACACACACACACACACTCAGCATGTACGCAAGTGTAAGTGGTACAGCTGTGAAATAGGGCGAAGATTGTGTGTTCAATCCAAGTTGAACTAATTATTCAAGGAAAAGTAAATAAAATAATACATCAGTAGATTGCCGTACAGCTGATATCTGTTTCCCATATGGGTCTGATCATGACACTGATACTGAAATGTGTGACACTGACCTCTTGTCAATAAATGCCAATTCATCAGTGATCAGTGGGAACAAAAGATACACCATGTAACATGGACAGGAAAAAGTTACGTATATCATCGACCCCATTTTAAATCTGGTGCTTATTTACTAATTTTGCCATGCACATGGAAATTCCATGGTTCATTGTTCGTGCACCTGTGCTCCGATTCATGTGGTTATTGGTCCTGTGCAGACCTTAGCAAAGACTCAGTGGGACATGAAAATAATGAGGTGTTTCTATTGTCATAAAATTGTGCATGAAAAAGGTGTAAACTTGGAAGTATTTAATTTATTCCAAAAAACTGTGTTCACCATATGTACATATTTTGATATGATTTTATATCCCAGGCATGTACTAAAGATTTTGATGCATTTGTTCTCAAATAAACATAGACTTGAAAAATGTTTATTCAAGTTTTAAGTTGAGAAGTTGAAAAATATACCAGTTTCATGATCATAAAACAAATTTAAACATTACACAAAAGATAACCCAACTATTCAAAAAATGCATTTTTTCTGTTGTGATTTTACTTGTTAAGAGAAAAATCCTATCCAAACCTACATGAACTTCTGTGAAAAAGTAATTGCTCCCTTGTTAAAAGTTGAGATAATTATGATTAATCCTATTATTGGGGAAAACTGAGTTAAATTTCATGGCCACACCCAGGCCTGATTGCTGCCAGATATTTCCAAACAGGAGATCCCTAACATAAAACCTATCTGACAAGGTGAGGTAGGCTATACTAAACACGCATCATCATGCCGTGATCCAGTGAGCTTCAAGAGCAAACAAGAAAGAAGATTAGAGAGATGTCTCAGTCTGGGAAAGGATACAAAGTCATTGGTAAATCTTTGGGATTTCAGCTGACCACTGTCAGAGCCATTACCCACTTCTAAACAACTACAAGCCTCACCTGCCTGAGTTAATGTCAATGTTCATGACTCCGCCATCAGAAAGACACGAGGCAAAAATGGCATCCATGGAAGAGTTCCAAGGCGAAAGCCACTGTTCACAAAAAAAGAATATCAAGGCACGACTCACTTTTGCCAAGAATCATCTTGTGCTTTTGGGAAAATGTCCTCTGGTCTGATGAAACTAAACTTGAACTTTTTGAGAGAAATGCATCCCGTTACATCTGGTGCAAAAGGAACACTTTTGACAAAAAGATCATTGTGCCAACAGTGAAGCATGGTGGTGGAAGTGTGATGATCTGGACCTGCTTTGCTGCTTCAGGACCTGGGCAACTTGGCATGATTGATGAAACCATGAATTCTGCTCACTACCAATAAATCCTGGTGAAGAATGTTTGTGCATCAGTTCGAGACCTCAAGCTAAAGCGCGCCTGGGTTCTGCAGCAAGGAAATGATCCTAAGCATACCAGCAAGTCCACTTCTGAATGGCTAAAAAAAACAAAATGAGGGTTTTGGAGTGGCCTCGTCAAAGTCCTGACCTGAACCCGATTGAGATGCTGTGGCATGGCCTTAAGAAGGCTGTTTATTCCCGAAAACCATCCAATCCGGTTGATTTTAAACAATTCTGCAGAGAAGAGTGGGTCAAAATCCCATCACAGCGATGTGAAAGACTCATCGCCTCTTGTCACAAACGCTTGACTGCAGTTATTGCTGCAAAAGATTTTTCTTTGTCAAAAGGGGTGGTTTCACTTGAATGCAAAAAATCAGCCGCTCGAGTCGTTTGAAAGCAATTCGAGCCAATCTGAAACCGCAACTAATTTTCAACAGGACCAAAACTTTTTCAAAGACTGCAAAAAAGACTTCTTTTACTTTCGGCTGCTCCCTTCAGGGGTCGCCACAGCAAATCCTCCGCCTCCACCTCACCCTGTCCTCCGCATCTTCTTTTCTGACTCCAACGACCTTCATATCTTCCTTCACCACATCCATAAATCTCTTCTGTGGTCTTCCTCGAGGCCTTCTGCCTGGTAGTTCCAACCTCAGCATCCTACTGCCAATATACTCACTATCCCTCCTCTGTACATGTCCAAACCATCTCAATCTAGCCTCTCTGACTTTGTCTCCAAAACATCTTACGTGGGCTGTCCCTCTGATATACTCATTTCTGATCCTATCCATCCTCGTTACTCCCAGAGAGAACCTCAACATTTTCATCTCTGCTACCTCCAGCTCTGCCTCCTGCCTTTTCCTCAGCGCCACTGTTTCTAAACCATACAACATCGCTGGCCTCACCACCATCTTGTACACTTTTCCCTTCATTCTTGCTGACACTCTCCTATCACACATCACACCGGATACTTTTCTCCAACCATTCCAGCCTGCCTGCACACGCTTCTTCACCTCTATTCCACACTCTCCATTGCTCTGGATTGTTGAGCCAAAGTACTTAAAATCCTCCACCTTCCTTATCTCTGCTCCCTGTAACATCACCGTTCCTCTTGGGTCCTTCTCATTCACACACATGTATTCTGGTTTTCTGAGGCTAACCTTCATTCCTCTCCTTTCCAGGGCATACCTCCACCTCTCTAGATTTTCCTGCACTTGTTCTCTGCTCTCACTACAGATCACAATGTCATCTGCAAACATCATAGTCCATGCAAACATCATAGTTCTGCAAATACGGACCATTTTCCTCAATTTCGACCGACTACCTCCGAAAATATATTCAATTACCCCAGAACTAAAATTCACTTGTACATCCGGCCATGACTGTTTACATGTGAGCTAGGCTTCACGCTCACATGCACGCCTAAACCCATACTCACTCTCACTTACACACACACACACTCTCTCTGTATCTCTCTCACACACACACCTTAATAATTATGACTTCTAGAATTACCTTTTTTGTCGAGATGTAGAAGTATGGCTTATATGGCAGTGCAACCTGTTCAAGAAAACAAACACACACACACACACACACACACACACACACACACACACACACACACACAGTTACAGGTCGTAGTTGAGAGATAAGACCCAGAAATGGTGATGTGTTCTTACCTTAAACCTACTGCCATCCTCCTGAATGAAATAATAATCCACTGCGCTGATCATCCGCTTATCATCATCCAGAATCTCTGCCTAGACGAAGAGAGACAGATCACATGATCACAGGTAACACATCACACACATCAGCTTTTCTTTATACCTCTTCATTATTAATAAATACATGTTGTATTACGAGTCACCGCACGTCACGTCTCCGTAGGAGAGTCACCGCACGTCACGTCTCCGTAGGAGAGTCACCGCACGTCACGTCTCCGTAGGAGAGTCACCGCACGTCACGTCTCCGTAGGAGAGTCACCGCACGTCACGTCTCCGTAGGAGAGTCACCGCACGTCACGTCTCCGTAGGAGAGTCACCGCAAGTCACGTCTCCGTAGGAGAGTCACCGCACGTCACGTCTCCGTAGGAGTGTCACCGCATGTCACGTCTCCGTGGGAGAGTCACCGCCGCGTCACGTCTCCGTAGGAGAGTCACCGCACGTCACGTCTCCGTAGGAGAGTCACCGCACGTCACGTCTCCGTAGGAGAGTCACCGCACGTCACGTCTCCGTAGGAGAGTCACCGCACGTCACGTCTCCGTAGGAGAGTCACCGCACGTCACGTCTCCGTAGGAGAGTCACCGCACGTCACGTCTCCGTAGGAGAGTCACCGCGACGTCCGCGTCTCCGTAGGAGAGTCACCGCGCGTCCGCGTCTCCGTGGGAGAGTCACCGCGCGTCCGCGTCTCCGTAGGAGAGTCACCGCAAGTCACGTCTCCGTAGGAGAGTCACCGCACGTCACGTCTCCGTAGGAGAGTCACCGCACGTCACGTCTCCGTAGGAGAGTCACTGCACGTCACGTCACGTCTCCGTAGGAGAGTCACCGCACGTCACGTCTCCGTAGGAGAGTCACCGCACGTCACGTCTCCGTAGAAGAGTCACCGCACGTCACGTCTCCGTAGGAGAGTCACCGCACGTCACGTCTCCGTAGGAGAGTCACCGCACGTCACGTCTCCGTCGGAGTCACCGCACGTCACGTCTCCGTAGTAGAGTCACCGCACGTCACCTCTCCGTAGACGAGTAATCACAGCATGTGTCCTCACCGGGTGCATGTTGATCAACCAGCCAGTTTTTTCTCCTGGTTCCTTCATTCGCTCAAAGCCGTAGCGGGCGTCCATTTCATCTGTGAACTGACTCCGCTCAAGCCGCTTGACCGCGGACAAATTAGACACGTCATCCCTACATCCAGAAAACAACAGTTAGCGCAACTATTTCTGAAAATTTCACTTTTCTCTCAGTAGTTTGTTTCATATCTTCAGCATGATGGCAGAAAGTAATCCGCACGCACGTGGATGTCAGACTTCCAGCAGTGTGACCAGACCAGAGCTGCTTACTGTTGTTCTAGAACTAACAAATAACTTGGAAGATCTTTATGACAATTCGAAACTCATTCACAGTGAAATTACACACCACAAGTAATCTTTGGAATTTGAAAATGCTCAGGCAACCTACTCAAGGTACCTTGACACACTAGGTTTTGATGCAGTGATTTATTCAACAGTGGCATTCGTAAATTTCTGTGTGGCACTGGCATGCTCTCCATGTGCATGTTTGGGTTTCCTCCGGGTACTCTGGTTCTTCCCAAAATCCAAAGACATGCACATTAGGCTAACTGGCTATTCCACTAGCTGTGACTATTGCCCTGTGATGGTTTAGCGAGTCATTCAGGGTGTACCTGGCCTTTGCCAGGCATTAGCTGACATCCTTGTGAGTAGAATCCTCTAGAGAACCCCTAGTAGAATTAATCAGCTCGGAATATGATTTATTTAGTTTATTTATTTAAGCATTATTCCCTCTGGATAACATCTATTAAACTGATAGTTAACCAATCAGATCCTTCTGTTTATGTGTTGTGTATACTCATTTAAAATATTAATAATTAGTAAGATTTCACAATTTTTAATAAATTCTTATTATACTACAGCTATATAACATTATTTATAATAATAATATATTTATTGACCTGATACTCTAGTCTCTTCAGTCTGTTAAATATTATTTGCTCTCAAACTCTGAGACCTGTGAACTATTTTAGTGGTTATGTGGATCCTAGTGGGACCCACACACAGCTCTTTGTATCCGTCTCAGTGAATCTTATAGCGGACACCAAAGATATATAAAAGGTAGGAGGGTATGAACATAATGTTATTGTTCTTGTTTACCAAATTTCAAAATCAAAATCTAACATGTCAACGGTAAGTTTCTTTAACCAGGAATGAAGAC
>CM045734.1:54071063-54091063 GCA_024760905.1 Plotosus lineatus
TGGATTTTGACCACAGCTGCTCGGATAGTGTAGAATATCTCACCCTTAACTTTGGGCCATTTGAGACAGTCCATCGCTGGAGGAGACTTCCACCCTGTGATGAGTTTGTGGGTGCAAGGTAAAGAAATCAAGTCATCTGCTGCTGCATTAGAAATACAGTACAGTGGTACTTTCTGCATGTTGCTGACATTTGCTCTTCTCCATTCTCCAGGCGGAGTAAACACACAGTTGTAGCTTACAGGGATGCCATCTACGTCTTTGGAGGAGATAATGGGTGAGAACAAATTGGACACCAAAATGACACCACGTGGAGCAGCATGGTGGTGTAGCACATACACCTCACAGCTAGAAGATTCCTATGTGGAATCTGCATGTTCTCCGCTATGTTTGTGTGGGTTTACTTCTGGGCATCTTGGTTTCCTCTGACAGTTCAAATACATGCAAGTTAAGGGTGGTAGATACGTGTTGTGTGTTGGCCCTGCAATGGACTGGTGAGCTGCTTAGGGTGTATGCTAGAGTTGCCTGAGAGAAGCTCCAGCCCATCTTCAAACCTTGTAGGTTGGATAAGTGGTTTGGCAAGTGAATGAATGAATGACACCACATATCAAAATGATTTGCTATTTTGCAGCTGAATCATCTCAGTTGATCAGCCATCACACTGTGGCATGAAAATGAAGTGATGATCTTATTACAGTGGCACCTGCCAAGGATTGGAATGGATCAGAAAAAAATGAGTAAGCTTTTGAGTCTAAGGCCCAGGTGTCAAACTCGTACCACAAAGGGCCACACCTGACTCACTCATTTAAACAACTGATCCGAGTCTTCAGGCACTTGATTGGTCAGTCTCTGTACAGAGCATACAGATTGATCAATCAACTGCCTGAAGACTCATGTTTGTTTGAATGAGCCGAGTCAGGTGTGCTGTTGCTTGGTTGAAACAAAAACCTGCAGCCAAATGGCCCTTTGTAGCATGAGTGCAACGCCCCTGGTCTAAGGTATTTGGACCGACTAGGCCTGTTCATCTAAAAAATGTCAGGTTTTGTGTGTTTTTTCCTGGTACATAGTGGTAAGTATTTACTAAAACAGGTCCAAGGAAGGACAACCAGTGAACTGTCAAGCGTGTTGTGGCTGTAAAAGGTTCAGTGAAGTACATCAGGTCTGATCCCACACAAAAGCACTAATGCTGAATACAGTATACAAAGTGCATTGCAGCTTGGTGCACAGAGCTGTCACACACCAGGCAGGTGGTGTTAATATTATGGCTGATCAGTTCCTAGTAATATGATTCAGGAAGCATATCTGCATATCCAAAGCTTCAGTGCAGTCTGTGAAGTTCCAGAGATGGTGGTAGCTCTTCCCTAAATGCTTAATGTCCGTATCGGTAAATAAATAAATAAAATGCACAACTGAAATTCTTCAGAATTTTTATATTTGATCTCCTTTTTCTAATGAGTACATCAGAGGGACAGCACATGTTAGATGTTTTGGAGACAAAGTCAGAGAGGCTAGATTGAGATGGTTTGGACATGTACAGAGGAGGGATAGTGAGTATATTGGTAGTAGGATGCTGAGGTTGGAACTACCAGGCAAAAGGCCCAGAGGAAGACCAAAGAGAAGATTTATGGATGCGGTGAAGGCGGACATGAAGGTCGTTGGAGTAAGAGTAGAAGATGCAGAGGATAGGGAGAGATGGAGGCAGATCATTTGCTGTGGCGACCCCTAAAGGGAACAGCCGAAAGGAAAAGAAGAAGAAGAAGATCTCCTTTTTCTTTTTTATTTCCAAGCAGGACCGTACAGTCTCATAACTCTTAACAGCATGCAGAAAGATTTTATTTAAGTGCTCCATATAACAGGCCAGATGTGTGATGTGGCCAGATGTATATGAATGTAAATTTGTGACGGTCAGGAAAAGCAAGTGTTGAAACTGTTGTCTGTTCTGGAATTCAGGATGATGATGATTTAAGTATTTTAGTAATTCAAAGTAGATAACATGTCCTCTTCCTGTTTGCCTTTCTTACAGTAAGAACATGCTGAATGACCTGCTGCGCTTCGACGTAAAGGACTGCTCGTGGTGTCGGTGAGCACAGGCGTCTCTGTTTCATAGACTTATAACAGGCCTGGGGGGGGGACAGGCCTGGGGGGGGACAGGCCTGGGGGGTGATAATGACACCATATTGTTGTGAACTGTTTTGTTGCATTATGCTCTTTGGAGACTTTCTTTAATTATTTCTGATATTTCTATTTTTTTTTCAGTGGTATTTTTAGTAATATTTTAAAGACATAATTAATAGTAAATATATTTTAATATTTCCCATAATAAAATTTTAGAAAGAACACTTTCAGATATAAAATAAAATTAGACACAGTCCTGTCTGACTTCAATTGCCCGCTCTCTGGCGCCCCCATGTGGTTTTACGACGTATTTTTAATTATCATTATTTAATTTAATTTATTTATTTATTGCTTTTCTTTATTTTATAAAGGAGAGGGGAGAAAGCAATTTACATATGATTTTTCTCTGCCGGTTTGTAGGCACATGTAGTAAAAATCCTGACAAATAATGAGGATGCTAGAAATGCTTTTGAGAATTGTGATTACATTTATTTCTTTACTTTATCATCCACCCTTAATTCGTAACCCTTACAATACTAGTGTGTCACATTTTGGAGCATTTCCTTTTCAGATGTTGTATGTTTATAGGGAGTGAGTTCCCTCTCATGGAAGCAGCCATTTTGCACTGCCATGTTGTTTTTATTTATTTATGTATTTATTTATACATTAGCTCTGAAGTACAGTACAGTACATACAGTATACAGTTTTTGAAGTGGAGGGGTCAGGAATTAAATCGCAGTTGATTGCAATCTGGAACTGTACCACTAGATGCCGCTAGATTCTCCTAAAACGTCCATGCTGGGCATCTAAAGAATGAAGTTGTTCAGTTCAAACAGCAAAACATGCAGATTTTCTTCTTTGTCTTGATCTGAGACATGTTTGATATTTGGCTGCCTTTTTAATTAGCTAACAGGCTAATGTATCCTTTCAAGATTGTGAATATATTCCTGAATCAGTGCAAAAGGCCATGATGTCTTTTTTTCATGTAATTTGATCAGTTTTTGGGGACATCAAGATTTGTTGGCTCCATGAGGCCATGCACAAACAAAATAAGATAAGATAAGATAAGATACAGCTTTATTAATCTCACAATGGAGAAATTCACTGTTACAGGCTCTTGAGGTACTATCAGTAGGGGGTGCAAAAATAGATACAAGTACGAACATACACACATACATATATAATAAATAAAATTAATAAATAAATAAATAAATTTTAATAAATAAATTCACACACCAGTCGACCAGTATGAAAAACTGATGATAATAATAATCACAGTAATAACAACAATGACAACATAGTGGCAGTGGGTGCTGCCTGGTGGTAAGGTGTTGGATCATTGGATCATGATCAGAATCATTTGATCAACCATCAATCACGATCCCATTCTCAATAGTTGTCACTGCTGTCCCCCCCCCCCCCCCCCCCCAGTGCAGCTAACTGGGTTGTCAAAGGCCAGCCATGTCTCTATTTGTCAAAAGAGCCATTGCTGATTTTCGGCAAGAGTAGCTGCATAGCCGTCAGTGTGTTTCTGCCCTGCGATGGCCTGGCGAGCTGTCCAGAGTGTGCTCTACCCTTGCCCAGAGTCAGCTGAGATGGGCACCAGCCTACCTGTGACCCCTATTAGGATTAAGCGATTCAGAAAATGAATGAAGGAATAATAATAATAATAATAATAATAATTTTGTGTCTGATAAGCCTTTAAGACTGATGTTTGTAACGGTCCAGGGCGTTTACCACTGGGACTCCACCTGCCCCCCGATATCACCACTCTGCTGTAGTGTATGGAAGCAGCATGTTTGTGTTTGGTAAGTTATTTTTATTCTCGTTTTCATTTTAATCATAATTTACAGTGCAGGCCTTACATCACACTCCTTACATGTCTGTCCTAATCATCCATATAACCAACAGGACTCGTAATAATTATAATAATCATGATCATGGGCAATAGTCATGTGAAGAATGGTAAAGAACAACCTTCCATCATGCACCATGGATATACAGTGGTAACTCGACTTAGGAATTTAATCCGTTCCGAGGGCGAGGTCGGTAGTCAAAATGTTCGTTAGATAAAACAAAAATTCCCATAAGAAATAATAGAAAACCAATTAATCCGTCCCAATCCCCTCCCAAAATCATATAACCTGACATGAACACGTATATATTTGACCTAATATATTAAAGATAAACATGTAAAAACAATAAATATTTCATAATAATAATAATAATAATACATGTTCATTAACATTAATAATAATTAATAATAAAGCAAAAATAAATTGTAAGTCAGCTAACCCTTCCGATCATCGACTGCGGCGAAGATGTCACATGGGCAGGCATGAGGTGGTGCGTAACAGACAAGGAGGAGGAGGAGAATTTTGTGCATCTGTACTCTACGAATGCCAGCGAAGAAAGGTTCGTGGTGAGCTCCCCCAAGGTCAGTGCTTCTCAAATGTGCGGTGTGATGCCAGGGGGCGCATATGACCCGGGGGAACATGTTTTTTTTTTTTTGCCATGCTGTACTAGATTTAAGTGTAATTGTGCATCCTCTGCATTAGGTGGCGGTGGTGCTCTCACTATGTTCCCTTTGGTGTAAGGAAAACGATACAAACTGAGAAAACGATGTGAAGTGCAGTAAACACTATAGTCATGTGCCGGGTGCTGGGGGGGAGAAATGTTTTTTTTTTTTTTTCCTCCCTATAGGGGGCGGGACAGAAAATAATTGAGAAACCTTGCACAAGGTGTTCTTGGAGCACGGAGGAAAATACACGCGGAAGAATACGAGGCTAATCGGCCCAGAAAAGCCATTTGCCCAACATTTTGTTGTTTGGATGGGGCAGATTTTTGGTGCAATTGAAGCTCGTTTCGTGGAAAATTCGTTATAAAAGACACTCGTAAGTCAATGTACCACTGTATAAGGACAGGAGGAGCCAACCAACAGAACCATGTTGCTACATCGAGTCTCTCGTCTCAGCTGATGATGAAACATCAGTCGTTCATCTTATTTAACTTCCTTTAAATACAAGATCACCCTCCAAACATCTCCAACCATCCTACGTGCTGCTTTAATGTGCGAATGCTCTACATCCTGGTCCTGGAAGCACAAGGTACAAGCCACCCACTCGTATTATTCAAATGATTTAACCAGAGCTTTATATTCAATAACAAGAAGCATGTTGTTAATGTCGGCTTGAATCTAATAACATGTTTAATAACTCATTCACTCATCTGTCACCCACTCGTTTGACATTTATTCTAATTATGGCCCCAAAGAGACCGGAGCCTGTCTCGGCCAACAAAGCTAGGGATGCTACACGTACAAATGCTACATAGGGATAAGAAGACATGCCCATTCCTAATCTCACCCACGGGCAATTTGGAACAGCCACTTAGATTGATGTTGGATGAAACCGGATGACCCCGAAAAAACCTTTGCAAGTAAAAGGGGAGACCGTGCAAACTCCGCACAAGTCCAGTAATCAAACCCGGGACCGTGTTGGTTTAAGGTGCACGTGCTGACCACTATGTCACCATGGCATATGGCAAACATGTACCGTGTAATTTGTGACACATGTGCAAGTATGTATGAGAGATGTAAGACAGTGGTGAGGTGTGCTGTCGGTGTGACCGACGAATTCAAGGTGGAGGTGGGACTGCATCAAGGGTCAGCTCTGAGCCCCTTCTTGTTTGCTATGGTGATGGACAGGCTGACAGACGAGGTGAGACAAGAATCTCCATGGACTATGATGTTTGCAGATGACATCGTGATCTGTAGTGAGAGCAGAGAACAAGTGCAGGAAAATCTAGAGAGGTGGAGGTATGCCCTGGAAAGGAGAGGAATGAAGGTTAGCCTCAGTAAGACAGAATACATGTGTGTGAATGAGAAGGACCCAGGAGGAACGGTGATGTTACAGGGAGCAGAGATAACGAAGGTGGAGGATTTTAAGTACTTAGGCTCAACAATCCAGAGCAATGGAGAGTGTGGAAAAGAGGTGAAGAAGCGCGTGCAGGCAGGCTGGAATGGTTGGAGAAAAGTATCCGGTGTGATGTGCGATAGGAGAGTGTCAGCAAGAATGAAGGGAAAAGTGTACAAGATGGTGGTGAGGCCAGTGATGTTGTATGGCTTAGAAACAGTGGCGCTGAGGAAAAGGCAGGAGGCAGAGCTGGAGGTCGTGGAGATGAAAATGTTGAGGTTCTCTCTGGGAGTAACGAGGATGGATAGGATCAGAAATGAGTACATCAGAGGGACAGCACATGTAAGATGTTTTGGAGACAAAGTCAGAGAGGCTAGATTGAGATGGTTTGGACATGTACAGAGGAGGGATAGTGAGTATATTGGCAGTAGGATGCTGAGGTTTGAACTACCAGGCAGAAGGTCTCGAGGAAGACCAAAGAAGAGATTTATGGATGTGGTGAAGGAGGACATGAAGGTCGTTGGAGTCAGAAAAGAAGATGCGGAGGACAGGGTGAGGTGGAGGCGGATGATTTGCTGTGGCGACCCCTGAAGGGAGCAGCCGAAAGTAAAAGAAGAAGAAGAAGAAGAAGTGCAAGTGTAGTGCGGCAGGGTGGCACAGCGGTCAGCACGTCCGTCTCACAGCAACAAGGCCTGGGTTCGGTTCCTGGACGTTTCTCTATGAAGTTTGTTCTCTTTGTGCTTGTGTAGGTTTCCTCACACAGTCAAAAAACATGCACATTCGGCTCATTGGCTGTTCCAACTTGCCCCTCGGTGTGCGCGTGTGTGTGTGTGTGTGTGTGTGTGTGTGTGTGCGTTGGCTCTGCAATGGTCTGGGGAAGTGCTCTGGGTGAACCCTGCCTTTGTCCTGATAGGCTCCAACCCCCCTGCAGTCTTGGTAAGATTAAGAGGTTTTGGCAAACAAATTAATCTTTTTTTTTTTGTCTCATTTGTTTTTCAATCCTGATTTAGGTTAAATTCCTCATTAATGTTCTTCATTCATTTTCTGAACGATAAAATCCGAATTAGAGTCGCGGGGAGTCTGGTGCCCATCTCGGCCGACTCTGGGCGAGGCCAGGCCACCACAGGGTGGAGAGCTATGCAGCTTCTCTTGACGAAAGTCAGCAATGGTTCTTTTACATGAACCTCTCATCATAGACAGTCAGAGACATGGCCGGCTTTGCGAGTGGGGCTTGAACCCACAACCTTGGGATTAGTGATCCAGCACTTTACCACTGGGCCACCACTACCCGGCTCCTTGTTCATGTACTTGTCAATTCTCAAAATAATTTCTTCTGTATAAGGTATTATATTTGGGGCAGCCGGAACCTAATGGGCAATGAAGCAGCAGCTTTGGGACCAAAAGGTCACTGGTTCGATTCCCGAACCAACAAGAAAAATGTGTGGCGGTGAGGGAGTGAGCTGCACTTTCCCTTCCTCTACATTCATGGCTGAAGTGCCCTTGAGCAAGGCACCTAACCCCAACTGCTCTCCGGGCACGTGTGTGTGTGTGTTTGTGTGTGTGTTTGTGTGTGTGGTTGTGTGTGTGTTTGTGTGTGTGTGTGTGTGTGTGTGTGTGTGTGTGGCAGCCCACTGCTACCATTGTATGTATGTGTGTGATCAATTTGGACAGGTTCAATGCAGAGGAAATAATTTCCCTAATGGGATTAATAGTTTATCAAAATAAAATACATGACTCTGTATATAACTGTTTTAAGATCAACTCTCTTATTTTGTTGTTTTCATAATTTATTATCCTGCTGTGTGTGTGTGTGTGTGTGTGTGTGTGTGTTCTAGGTGGTTATACAGGGGATATCTATTCAAATTCGAACCTGAAGAATAAAAATGATCTGTTCGAGTACAAGTTTGCCACGGGCCAGTGGACAGAGTGGAAGGTCGAGGGAAGGTAAAACCTTCTGCATGTTTGTTGAGTTGCAGAGTTTTGTGCAGCTTCTTGAACCTCTGACTGTTTCAGGTTGGTTGCTCGCTCCGCCCATGGGGCCACCGTGTATAACGATAAGCTGTGGATCTTTGCTGGTTATGATGGAAATGCAAGGTGTGTTTGTATTAGAGAACAAGAAATACATTGCTTTCTGAAAAAAATTGACAGCGTTAAATATGATGGGTGTCGCCCCCCCTCCCCCCCACACACACATAGGCTGAATGACATGTGGACGATCGGGCTCCAGGATCGTGAGCAGGCTTGCTGGGAGGAGGTGTGTAAGAACTAAACTTGATGGAGTATTTAACAGAGAGAACTTAACCTAATAAACTTTAATTACATCTGATTTGTAAGACAGTCCTTTCTGGTGTTTTTATAAAATAATGGTAATCTGTGCAGATTGAACAGAGCGGCGAGATTCCGCCGTCCTGCTGTAACTTCCCGGTAGCTGTGTGCCGGGACAAGATGTTCGTATTCTCTGGCCAGAGTGGAGCCAAAATCACCAACAACCTTTTCCAATTCGAGTTTAACGGTCACATGTGAGTACAATAAACATGAATCTAAATATAGAAACAAATACTGATCAGATGCTCATCAGGAATCAAATGTGCTTAATGATTCATTATGCGTTATGAATCACATGCAGTTTCCGAGTCAGAGATGAATCATGTCATGAATCAAATACACTTACTGAATTCCATATACTTCTGAGTCAAAATAAACATAGTGAATCAAATGTAATTCTTAAATCAAATACATTAACTGACTTAAATATGCTTCCTGAATTAAATTCCGTAATGACTCATATACGCATCTTGAATCCGATATGTTGGCTGAATTTGAAATTCACTGAATAAATAAATGATTCTTCTTGATTCAAATGTACTTATTGAGTCAGAAAAGGTATCACACTTTTCAATCAGAACTATATGTGTGAATGTCTCGACGTGCATTATAAATCGAATGCAATTACTGGATCAATTGTTCAGTATTGAATCAATTGCGCTAATTGTTTCAGTTATTTGTGAATCAAATGTGCCTACTTGAAATCAGATGCATCTACTGAATCAGCTATGACTCCTGAATCAAATACATTTATTTTATTAAATTATTTGTCAAGTCAAATACACTGACTGGATTTGATATGACTCTTGAATCAGTTACGTTTACTTACACCAATTGAATTCAATATGATTCTTGAATCAAATACACTGACTGAATCAAATGTTTACTGAATTGGATATGATTCTTAAATTAAATTTGCTTATGGTATCAAATATGCTTACTAAATTAGATATGACTATTAAATCAAATTGACATACTGAATTAAATATTTCTTGAGTCAAATGTCTTACTGAATCATGTTTTCTCTCCAAATCGAATATTCTTCTTGAGTCAAAAACGATTATTGAATCAGATATGAGTCATATGAAACAAATATAGTGGTAATTACTAAATTAAATGTTTCTTGAGTCAAATACAGTTTCTGAATCACATAGGTACTTGACTCCGATATACTGTACTTCCTTTATCAAGTACACTGAATAAATCATGTGTGCTTCTTGAATCAAATAGCATTACTGAATCTAACATGCTGAATGAATCAGGTATGATTGTTGAATTAAATTCCTATATGGAATCAAAATCTTCTTGAGTCAAATGAACCACTTGATGAATCAAATATGCTTTTTGAATCAAATACAGTAATTACAGTAATCAAATACAGTAATAAGCATAGGATGGTGGTGTGCAGGATGACACTGATGGTGAGAAAGGTGAAAAAGGCAAAGGTAGAGCAGAAGACAAAGTGGTGGAAGCTGAAAAAGGAAGAGTGTCGTGTTGTCTTCAAGGAGGAGTTGAAACAGGCTTTGGGTAGTCAGGAAGTGCTTCCAGAGGACTGGACAACCACAGCCAATGTGATCAGGGAGACCGGTAGGAGAGTATTTGGTGTGTCCTCTGGAAGGAAAGTAGATAAGGAAACTTGGTGGTGGAATGAGGAAGTGCAGGAGTGTGTACAAAAGAAGAGGTTAGCCAAGAAGAAGTGGGACATTGAGAGGACCGAAGAGAGTAAACAGGAGTACAGGGAGACACAGCGTAAGGCGAAGGTAGCAGTGTCAAAGGCCAAACAGAGGGCGTATGATGACTTGTATGATAGGTTGAACAGTAAGGAGGGAGAAAATGATCTATACAGGTTAGCACAGCAGAGAAATAGAGATGGGAAAGACGTGCAGCAAGTTAGAGTGATAAAGGACAGAGAGGGAAATGTATTGACTGATGACAGAAGTGTGCTGGGAAGATGGAAAGAGTACTTTGAAGAGCTGATGAATGAGGAAAATGAGAGAGAAAAAGAGTAGAAGGGGTGACCGTTGAGGAGCAGGAAGTAGCAAAGATTAGTAAGGGAGAAGTGAGGAGGGCATTGAAGAGGATGAAGAGTGGAAAGGCAGTTGGCCCTGATGACATACCAGTTGAGGTATGGAAGTGTCTAGGGGAGGTAGCAGTAGATTTTCTGACAAGAATATTCAACAAGGTCTTAGAAAGTGAGCAGATGCCAGAGGAATGGAGGAGAAGTGTGCTTGTGCCCATTTTTAAGAACAAGGGCGATGTACAGAGTTGTGGCAACTACAGAGGGATAAAGTTGATGAGCCATACAATGAAGCTATGGGAAAGAATAGTGGAAGCAAGACTAAGGGCAGAGGTCAGCATTTGTGAACAACAGTTTGGTTTCATGCCAAGAAAGAGCACCACAGATGCAGTGTTTGCTTTGAGGATGTTAATAGAGAAGTACAGAGAAGGTCAGAAGGAGCTGCATTGTGCCTTTGTGGATCTGGAGAAAGCATATGACAGGGTGCCGAGAGAAGAACTGTGGTATTGTATGAGGAAGTCTGGAGTGACAGAGAAGTATGTTAGAGTGGTGCAGGACATGTATGATAGATGTAAGACAGTGGTGAGGTGTGCTGTCGGTGTGACAGAAGAGTTCAAGGTGGAGGTGGGACTACATCAAGGGTCAGCTCTCAGCCCCTTCTTGTTTGCTATGGTGATGGACAGGCTAACAGATGAGGTTAGACAAGAATCTCCATGGACTATGATGTTTGCAGATGACATTGTGATCTGTAGTGAGAGCAGAGACCGAGTGGAGGAAAATCTAGAGAGGTGGAGGTATGCCCTGGAAAGGAGGGGATTGAAGGTTAGTCTTAGTAAGACAGAATACATGTGTGTGAACGACAAGGACCCAAGAGGAACTTTGAGGTCACAGGGGCAGAGATAAAGAAGGTGGAGGATTTTAAGTACTTAGGCTCAACAATCCAGAGCAATGGAGAGTGTGGAAAAGAGGTGAAGAAGCGCGTGCAGGCAGGTTGGAATGGATGGAGAAAAGTGTCCGGTGTGATGTGTGATAGGAGAGTATCGGCAAGAATGAAGGGAAAAGTGTACAAGACGGTGATGAGGCCAGCAATGTTGTATGGTTTAGAGACAGTGGCCCTGGGGAAAAGACAGGAGTCAGAGTTGGAGGTAGCAGAGATGAAAATGTTGAGGTTCTCTTTGGGAGTCACGAGGATGGATAGGATCAGAAATGAGTACATCAGAGGGACAGCACATGTTAGATGTTTTGGAGACAAAGTCAGAGAGGCTAGATTGAGATGGTTTGGACATGTACAGAGGAGGGATAGTGAGTATATTGGTCGTAGGATGCTGAGGTTGGAACCACCAGGCAAAAGGCCCAGAGGAAGACCAAAGAGAAGATTTATGGATGCAGTGAAGGCGGACATGAAGGTCGTTGGAGTAAGAGTAGAAGATGCAGAGGATAGGGAGAGATGGAGGCAGATCATTTGCTGTGGCGACCCCTGAAGGGAACAGCCGAAAGGAAAAGAAGAAGAAGAAGACAGTAATTGAATCCGATATGATTCATGGCTCAAATCCACTGACTGAATCTAATATGATTCTTCAATTGTTGATGCTTCACAGATCAGTTAAACTTTGGCAATTAAGGTATACGTCCTTATTTAAAAAAATGTTTATTTATTTTTCCTTCTCACAGATGGACCCGTATCCCAACCGAGCATTTACTCCGAGGTTCCCCGCCACCGCCGCAGAGGCGTTATGGACACACCATGGTAGCATTTGACCGCCATCTCTATGTGTTTGGTGGCGCAGCAGATAACACCCTTCCCAACGAGCTGCACTGCTATGATGTGGATTCTCAGACCTGGGAGGTGATCCAGCCCAGCACTGACAGCGAGGTAAATTTATAATGAAAGCACATACTGAAGCCATTTCCTTTTATTTACATGTCGGTAATCTCACATGTGGTATCAGCACATTTGAAAATGTTTCTATCTCTTCAGATGCCTAGCGGGCGACTGTTCCACGCAGCCGCAGTGATCCATGATGCAATGTACATTTTCGGAGGAACGGTTGACAACAACGTTCGTAGTGGAGAGATGTACAGATTTCAGGTGTATATCTTATCCACATGACCCTTTCTTTAGAGATTATTAATTACACAGATACAGCAACTCAACCCCCCCCACCCAAACCCAACCCCTCCTTTTTCATAGTTCTCTTGTTACCCGAAATGCACCCTTCATGAAGACTATGGAAAGTTGTGGGAAAACAGACAATTCTGCGACGTGGAGTTTATCCTCGGAGAGGTTTGTCTGCATCCCATAATGGGATAACTTTTTCTTGCTGACAAAAAAAAGTTCAGACTTTATTTTTTTGAGCTAATAATATTGTCCCTATGATGATGATGATAATGACAGTAATATTGTTCTTATGCATTCTGAGTGTAAATTATTTGTCTCTGTCTCTCTTTTCACTTGCTGCAGAGGGAGGAGAGGGTTCTGGGACACATCGCTATAGTAACAGCACGATGTCAGTGGCTGCGGAAGAAGATTCTTCAGGCCAGAGATCGACAGAAACAGGTCAGTGTGAGATGTAGACTGTAGTTACTACAGAGTGATGTTTATATGAGAAAGCAGTAGATCAGGATAAATGTTTTAAGAGTGTATTCACATGCAGTCTGCAGTGTTTAGTATGTTCCTTTGGGTGTGTAAACAATCCTAATCCAATAGCATTTATTAATCTGATGATTGCAGTAAGAACATGATTTGAACACGAATTGACTCTGAGTCAATTCTGATTTGACTGTGAATCGATTCCAAATCGACTCTGAAGCTAACTATAGTGCAGTCGTATATACAGTAGTTGTTGTTTTGTATTTTGGACTGATGAACAAACAACAGAAAAGTTAAATGTATACGCACAATATTTTGAACCAGTTTTATTGATGGAATTTATTTGCATTTTATTTATATAATTATGAAATCATGCGACATGGTTGCACAGTGGTGAGCACATCGACCTCGCTGTAAGAACGTCCCAGGTTCGATTCATTCCCAGTCCTGGGATGTTTCTCTGTGTCGAGTTTGCATGTTCTCTCTGCGCTTATAGAAGTTTCCTTCGGGTGCTCCAGTTTCCTCTCACAGTCCAAAAACATATTTGGCAACTGGCTGTTTGAAACCTCTCCAAGGTGTTATGAGTGTGAAAGTGTGTGTGTGTGTGTGTGTGTGTGTGTGTGTGTGTGTGTGTGTGTGTTGTCCCTGCAATGGTCTGCCAAGCCTTATAGGGTGTGCCCCGTCTTCATCCAGAGTTGGCTGAGATATCACCAATTGTTTATTCTATTCAGTTCAAATGTATTTGTATCGTGCTTTTTTTTTTTTTTCCACTTCACTTTGTCACAAAGCAACTTTACATACTAAAATAAATTTGGTGAATAATTAAACATTTCTTCTACAAACCCTATACATCACCACTGAGTAAACCCGCAGCAACAGTAGTAAGGGTAACCACCCTCAGTCGGCAGGAGGAAGAAACTGTGAGGATCCAGATTCTAACAGGGAAACGCATCCTCTTTTTGGTGAAACGAGATAAAAATAAAAACCATCATCTTCTTCCGCTTAATCTGGGGTCAGGTCATGGGGGCAGCAGCTTAAGCAGCGAGGTCCAGATGTCCCTCTCCAAAGCCACTTCCTCCAGCTCCTCCGAGGCACCGAGGCATTCCCAGACCAGCCGAGAGACGGATCCTCCAGTGTGTTCTGGGTCGACCTAGGGTGCTTTTTTTTTGGTTCAACATGCTCAAAACACCAGAGCAGGGAGGCGTTTGGGATGCCCAAGCCACCTCAACTGGCTCCTCTCAAAATGGAGGAGTAGCAGTTCTACACGTGCTCCTGTAGGATTGCTGAGCTTCTCGATTTGTCTCTTATGGAGAGCCCCGCCACCCGGAAAAGGAAGCTCATTTCAGCCTCTTATATCCCTGATGTTGTTCGTTCAGTCGCTACCCAAAGCTTGTGGACATAGGTGAGGGTTGGAACGTAGATCTAGTGGTAAATTGAGAGCCTTGCCTAGCTCCTCTTCACCACGACAGACCGGTACAAGCTCTGCTTTACAGCAGAGGCTGCAGTAATCCGCCTATCGATCTCTATCCATCCCTCATACATGACAAGACCCCCGTGATCCTTGAATTCCTCAACTTGGAGCAGGACCTCATTCCAGACCCGGAGGGTGCATTCTATTCTTTTCCGACTGAGAACCATGGCCTCAGATTTGGAGGTGCTCATTCTCATCTTCGAACTTGGCTTCAAATCAACCCAAGCTGTGTCGAGGTGAGTCTGGCTATATCTAGTCGGTATCTCTCCAACTCCCTCACCAGCTCAGGCTCCTTCACCACCAGAGAGGTGACATTCCATGTCCAAAGAGTCAGATTTTTATGAACATTTACCATCTTTCTCTGTCTCTCTCTCACTCTCGCTCTCTCTCGCTCTGTCTGTCTGTCTCTAGAGGAATAAATATGAGGCCAGTGAGGAAATTGAGGAGTCTGGCGCAGGCAGACAGAAGGACAACTCCAGCACTGCAAGGCCATCAGGAGGCCCTCCAATGTTGGAGGTTTCGATCAGAGAGGCCGAGGCGCAGCCATTTGAAGTGCTGATGCAGTTCCTGTACACAGACAAGATCCAGTACCCACGCCGAGGTCTGTAATCAAAATTCACTGCTCATGAAGTGGGCAAAAAGTTGGGAATGAATGTTAAAATTTGTTCTTTTTAACCTGAGAAATTTTGTCCCTTCTGTTTGCATCGAAATTTTTAGTAGGGACAAAAATGATTCAAATCAGTCAGAACAATATAACTGGCAACCACAAAACAGCAGTACAGGGATCCCTCGCTACTTCGCACTTCAATTAATGCAGCTTCTGTGCATCGTGCTTTAAAAAAAAAAAAAATATATATAAAAATTCATCAAGTTAAAAAATAAGGAAAGTAAGGAAGACTAAGAGGAAAAGTTAAGGAAAATGTCACAAAAACAAGGCCAATTATGCAAAAAAACCTTAAACAAACAACCCAAAATCTCCCATCGAAACTGGATACATTGTTGCATCTGTGCGTGCACACGCATCTGCCCATGTGCGCGCGAGTATGTATGTGTTCCGTCGTCTTCTCATGCAATACCATCTGTATGTGTGTGTACAGACGCTCCCCAGCTTACGAACGAGTTAGGTTCAGGACGGCCGTTCTGAGATGAATTTGTTTGTAAGTCATTACAGGGCATTCTTTAGAGGAGAACGTATGTTTAAACCTTATGAGTAACCTATATGACTTTGTAGTGTATACAATCTCTCTCTCTCTAATCATCTGTACCAATATCATTATGTCCCGTGTTTAAACTCCTGGTTCCTCTCAAGCACAGCACAGTGGATCTGATCAGATTTACAGAGTGTCACTCTTATCCAGTTCATTGAGGGGCAGTGGTGGTCTAGTGGTATAGGGCGCTGGATCGCTGAGCCAAAGGTTGGGGGTTCGAGTCCCACTCTCCACAAGATTGTCACTGTCCCCCCCCCCCCCCCAGTGCAGCTAACTGGGTTATCAAAGGCGGGCCATGTCTCTCACTGTCTATGGTGAGAGGCATGTAAAAGAACCATTGCTGACTTTCGTAAAGAGTAGCTGCAAAGTCGTCAGCGTGTTTCTGTCCCTTACTAAAAAAAGGGTTGTGACAGGAAGGGCATCCGACGTAAAAACCTCTGCCAAATCAAACATGCGAATCAGATGATTCGCTGTGGCGACTCCTGAGTAAAAGGGAAAAAGCCGAAAGGAAGACAGACTCTTATCCAATTCATTATAATACTGGAGTCAATTTGTTTCTTCTTTGTAACTTTTGGGAGGAGTTCAAAAAGGTATTGTTCTGCTTCTCTTCCTGGACCGTGTCAGCCACGCCCCCCTCTGCCAGAGCCTAGTATTAAGTGTATCTCAGAATAATATTTAATCATATTTCATACTTATATTTATGATCTATCTTTCTGTAGGTTTTATTCAATTTCTATTTCTACTTGTTCTTCAATTTCATTTCACCTCCACTTTCGACCTTGGACATGTTGGTATCTCCGGATGTTTGCAAAACAAATGTTGGGGAGCATTTATAACATTGAATATGTATTTATTAATATTATATACACATATACATGTACATATATATCAGTTGGGAGGGTGGGGGGGTGATCCTACTTCGAGGATTTCGATGGTCGCGTGGGGATCTCAGTCCCAATTAACCGCGGAGAGTGAGGGATCCCTGTACTCCCTAACCTTATGGAACAGACTACCACTGGAAAGCAATTAAGCAGAATTCAAATGAACTGTTCTCATTAGTTTGTAAATAATCTTTGCACAAGTTGCACAACGTCGTCTTTGGTAATATATTCATCTGAAAGCACTGAACAGGGCACTGCGTCAAACATTGGAAGCAAAGAAAAGTTAAAACACAGTGGAGAATCAGTCGTTCTCTTCAGTTTATGAAAGGTTTTAAGATAGAAATACAAGTGAACATCTGTAGAGATCAGTTCCATGTTTTCAGACATTAATAATAATAATAATACACTGCTCTGCCAAAAACATTGAAGTGAGCATATATTCTTGATCGCAGCATGTGATCTCCATGGCATTGTTGCTCCAGTTGGTCGGGTCGAGGCTCAGCAACATTACAGTGAAGCAGCTGATGATCTGAATGTTCTGAATGTGCAGGTTATCATATCACACTTTTTCTTTCTTGATGGCTCGGATACAAAATGAGGACTAAAATGATGAGCAAGTGGTTCAGGGAGCATGAGGAATCATTTTCACATATGTATTGGCACCCCACAGTCATGACCTTAACCCGAGTGAAAGTGTTTTGGATGGTCTGGAGAAGACTGGAGCGGTTCAGTTTTTCCCTCATCGATTCAAGATATCAGTGAGAAATGAACCCAGCACTGGGTGGAAATAAATGTCATGCTGTTTAAGTTTGTTGAAACAGTGACATGAATATTACATGCTGTAAGCAAAGCTAAAGGGGAACAACAGCATATTTGTATGTGCGATTTTATATATATTTATATATATATATATATATATGTATAAATTTTTATTTTTTTGGTTGAGCTTCTGGTGAAAACTAGCAGTTAATTTTGATGTGGATGACGGCCCCCATATAAATGTTTTGCGGTTGCCAGTTAAATGGTTTAACAATCTGTAAAACGCAATACTGGACCAATTTGAATGGTATCATAGCCTAGTACAACCTATACCCAAAAAAGTTCCAAAGGAAAGCAGGGCCAGGTTAAAAAAAATTCCTGATGTTTTCCTGAATTATCTAATTGCAAATTACAGAAGGCCAGTATAACATATGGCCTGTAACTTCTCCACAGAATAACCCTCACAAATAATAGTGGTGTTAAAAGAAATAAAATGAACTGCTACTAATACTACTACTACTACTACTACTACCTCTACTAATAATAATAATAATAATAAATTCAGTTAAATACATTTAAAATCTTGAAATTTTGGAAGAATTTAAAAGTGAACAGTAACCACACAATTCCTACTCTGTCTCTAAAGTGAAACCGGTTTAATTAAAATAAAATACACGGACAAGCAGCTACAGAAAAAACCCACAGTATTTTTGGGGGTGGGGTGAGAAAAGGTTCCCAGCATGAAAATGATTTTGTGTTCAAGCTGCATCGCCTCAAGATTCCCTCGAACCATTCTGTGTTCTGTATTCTTTCATATAATAACAAATATATTGTATCAAAAAACAAACCTTGTACTTCACAAGCTGTAAACCAACCGCTTTCCTTTCTTCTGTTCCCCCTCAGGCCATGTTCAGGATGTCCTGTTGATCATGGACGTATATAAACTTGCCCTGAGTTTCAAGCTTTCGCGGCTGGAGCAGCTGTGTGTGCAGTACATTGAGGCCTCTGTTGACCTGCAGAACGTCCTCAGTGTGTGCGAGAATGCAAACAAACTGCAGCTCGACCAGCTCAAGGTGACTGGGGAGGGAAAGAGTGGGAAAACTGTTACAAGTTTCTGCACTGGATTCAGTTTTATTGTCCAGTAAAAAATTTAAAAGCCGATCTCGGTTAAATGTGAACCTGATGGGTTTGAATTTTGTCACTGAGCATCTTTTTAGAAACCTAATTCTAGAGTCACATTCTTTTTATTTATTTATATATATTTATTTATGTGCATTTATTTTTATATTTATTTATTTATACAGTAGGCCCTTGACTATGCGCGGTTTTGCACTCATGGTTTGAGTATTCGCGGACTGCCAAGCAACTGACCCCTCACTCAAATTCAGCCAATGGCTGTCCTCCTTCCTGCTGATTGTTTGAGATGATGTAACGCCCCTTTTTCTTCATAACGTATAAGTTGTCAATGAGCGTCTTTTTTTTTAGTGTGGTTTAAGTACCAGTTAAGCTCTATGATGCCACTCAAAAGCTGTGCGACTTTTCTGGTTAAGCGATAGAAAACGCTGGATGTCTCTTCTGAAGAAATAAGACTTTCTCATGAAGAAATGACAATTTCCTCTGAACTGTTGTATTAAAGTCTTTTTCAATTATTATTCCAGTACAGTATCTAAGTTAATGTTTAGAATGTTTGTGTGTGAGATTTTATGTTCTGTAGCATGTTTAACAAACGATACCAAAAGGATGAACTTTATTACGCTTCATGTCCTTTTACATTGAACTTGGAGTGACGTCTCCAAGATGGCGCTGTCTAGAGTGCGAGGTCGCAGAGTTCTCGGAGTCAAATTGTTTCTTTGTTCATTTTAATTTGTTTTATTTGTTGTTTTGTTTGTTCATGTTTTGAAATATGCTCGTCTGTGACAGGTCGACCCTACTACAGCTATGAGATCGGAGTCTTCGGGCGTGTACAACCCAACACGCTGTACTATCCTGAGCTTATATGCTATGGTAGCTCAATGATAGCCGCACCCCGGCTAAAAATAAGCCCAAGCGGAGTTCTCAGAGTCTCCGGCGCTTGGTTAGAAGTGGAAGGTTAGCACTTCCGGTCATACTGCTTGAAAATGTTCACTCCTTGCGAAACAAGATGGACGAGCTTCATGCTCACATTGCAGAGCAGAGGGATCTACAGGACTGCTCCATGCTGTGTTTCTGTGAAACATGGCTCGAGGAGAGTACACCCAACGAGGCGATTGCACCAGCCGGCTCCACGGCCTTCATCCCCTGTGATCCCAAGAGCCGGAGTTGTCGTTCGGCCCCTCCCCGCCTGGGCTTATTGTTAGCCGGGGTGCGGCTCGCATTGAGCTACCATAGCATATTAGCTCAGGATAGTTGATAAGTAAAACAAATTAAAACAAAGGCAGCACCATCTCGGAGACGTCACGTTCAATGTAAAAAGACACGAAGCGTAATAAAGTTATCCTTTTGGTATCGTTTGTTAAACATGCTACAGAACATAAAATCTCATGCACAAACATTCTAAACATTAACTTAGGCACTGTACTGGAATAATAATTGAAAAAGACTTTAATACCAGTGCTTTACAACAGTATATGCTGTATAATGTTTATATTTTATCATCAATAAATATAACAGTAAAAATTGAAAAGTTTTACTTAATCAATACTATATTTTACTACATTAATACTGTATTAATGAGTAAGACTGTC
>CM045734.1:54093563-54098563 GCA_024760905.1 Plotosus lineatus
CGCAAACAACAGCCACCTACCAGAGTTTACTCTGACCAGCCGGTTGATATAGGTACACCTGAACACTCCTGTACACTGTATGAATGGAGGAATGGAGAAGGACTTGGACGTTCATGTGGGTGTGCTAGTGAGGTGTCCACAAACATTTGGTTGTAAAGCTTGTACACACACACCTAAGTACTGCCTAACATAAACTGCTACTTTAACTAGAATAGAGATCATGGGATTATTATTTATTTATATCATGACTCAAGCAGGGAGCACGAGGAACCATTTTTACATTGGCACCCCAGAGTCCTGACATTAATCCTATTGAAAGTTTTCAGGATGGCAACGATGCCATGGAGATTCCCTGCTGTTATCAAGATAAATGCTCGACATGAAAATATTAGTGTGTGCATTTTTATTTTGTTTTCTTTTTTTGGGGGGGGGGCGCTGAGTAGTGTGTATATACAATGAAATGTGGCGAATTACCTCTGTGATTAGAATCATCACCTCAGGTTCTCGGTTCTCAGCTGAGGGTGTTGACGTTTGCGTGTTCCCCTTTGCTTTTCTTCCACATTCCGATGGGGGAAAAAAAGTTATGTCAGCTGGACACTAAATGGCGTTGTAGGTTGCTTGTGTCTGCGTTAGTCTCAGATAGAATGGTGACCTGTTGAAGTCGTAGCCCCGCCTCTCAACAGTAGTCGGCTGGGATTGGCTCCAGCTTGTCCCATGACATGGATGGATAATAAAACTGACCTGCCATGTTTGACCTCCGAGCTTAAAAAAAGCAGTCCATTTTAATACCATTTTAATTAACAATTATTATTTTTTTACTTAAGGTTTGAACTTTATTTATCTTTTCCTAGTTATTATATTGTAATTATTATTTATTTGTTTATTTTGTGGTTTGTCACACAGGCACATCTCTGGTGCAGGACATGAAGGCTTATCTGGAAGGGGCAGGGCTGGAATTCTGTGACATCATCCTGCTGTTGGACGGTCATCCTCGGCCAGCGCACAAAGCCATCCTGGCAGCCCGCTCCAGGTAAACCTTTATTACTCGGCTCACAGACGCTCGACTCTGTCGGGGGGAAAATCAGTGTATAATAATCTAATTTTAATTTTAAACCTCAAACCTGTTGAATTCTCAGTCAACTGTAATTAACGTTCGTACTTAATTTGTCCTGCCAGCTACTTTGAAGCAATGTTCCGATCTTTTATGCCCGAGGACGGACAGGTGAACATCTCGATAGGGGAAATGGTGCCAAGCAAACAGGCCTTCGAGTCCATGCTGCGCTACATTTATTACGGAGACGTCAACATGCCCCCAGAGGACTCGCTGTATCCTTTTTAAACCCGAGAGTGCATGATAGCAAATTGACTGAGCTCTAATGGAGGGGTGGGGGTGGTATGCACTCACTATCCCATCACTCAGCCATCGACAGTCAATCATGGGCGTCTGTGAGCTCATTCATATGAAGGGGCGCATGGCACTTTCCTTCTGGGTGTGTTAGACCACAGCCAAAATACGCATGCGTCACAGTTCGAAAAGAGGCTAGTGGCTAGCATCGCATGTCACAGAGGAAGTGTGTTTCACCAAAGGGTTCTTTCACCCCTTAAAAAAGCCATAGATCTAAAATTTGCTCCGGAATATTTCCAAAATTTAGTTTCGTCGACCATGTCCAGACCCTCGTCACTGGTGTACCTTTAATTTCAGTTACAAATTATAACCACATACAGTAGGTGAAGATAATCCGCTTCGTCATGGTATCTCTTCACTCACTCCCGCCCTCATTTTCTGACCTGCTTAATCTTATTAGGGTTGTGAGGACGCTGGAGCCTATGTCAGCCAACCTTGGGCGAAGGCAGGGTATACCCTGAACAACTTGCTAGGCCATTGCAAGGTAACATACACAACCACTTATATCTACACTCACAACTACTGGCAGTTTAGAACAGCCGGTTAGCTTGATGCACGTCTGTGGACTGTGGAACGAGACTGTAGTACCCAGTAGAAATCCACACAAGCATAGGGAGGGCATGCAAATGCCACACAAACACCCAAGCAGTGCCCAGAACCCGAACCCAGGACCTTTTTCCTGTGACGCAGATGTGCTAACCACACCACCATAACCCACCTGAAGTGTCTGTATAACACATCATACCTAACAATATACGTCTGTCATTCATCCTTAAACCGCATACAGGTACTTGTTTTCAGCTCCGTATTATTATGGCTTTTCAAACAACCGGCTGCAAGCTTACTGTAAGCAGAACCTGGAGATGAACGTTACGGTCGAGAACGTCCTGCAGGTATGACTCACCAGATCCCCTTTTTAAACATGAATGAAAAAACTTTCTAAAATAATAAAGAGGTCTTCCGAGTGGTGCATTGATAAGGTACGTCACTACCAACCTGGAGATCGCAAGTTCGAATCCAGGTTGATGCCACGGGAATCCACGCCTGGGACTCCGTGACCGAGCTGATTGGCAGAGCTCTCACGGGAGGGAGGGGATGGCATACACTCACTTCCCTGTCACTCATAGCAATCAGCATCGGCTGAAACTTTTGCATCTGTGAGCTTATTTGTATAAAAGGGGCGGATAGTGCTTTCCCTTCGAGTGTGTCATCATGCACACTAAAGAAGTGGGTGGCAGCATTGCATGTCATGGTGGGGGCATGTTTATGCTTCCGCCTTTCCCTGGTGGGTGGTGGTTGTATGTGATGTATGTATAAAAACAACAACAAAACATATGTGTGTATATATACCGTGATAAATCATCGAACACATTTAATCCCTTCAGAGGGCAGGTTCGTAAGCCGAAAAGTTTTAGATGAAACAATTATTCCCATAAGAAATAACAAAAAAAAACAATTAATCCGTTCCTACCCCCTCCCGAACTTATATAACCTGGCACAAACATGTATGTATATTTGATCTAATATATCGAAGATAAACAGTAAAAAAAATTCATAATAATAATACATGTACATTAACATTTAATAATAATTATTAATAATAAAACAAGAAGAAACAATAAGTCAACTAACCCTTCCAATCATCGACTGTGGCAAAGAGGTCACGTGGGCAGGCATGAAGTGGTGCATAACAGAGGAGGAGGAGAATTTTGTGCGTGTACATGCTACAAATGCCAATGAGGAAAGGCTCGTGGTGAGCTCCCACAAGGCCAGTGCTTCTCAAGTAATTGGACACGGTGTGATGCCAGGGCAGGGGCGCGTATGACCCTGGGAACATGCTTTTTTGCCATACTATACTAGAATTAAATGTAATTGCGCATCCACTACAGTAGTTGGCAGTGGCGCTCTCACTGTGTTCCCCATGGTGTAGGGAAAAAGCACAGAGCAAACAATATGAAGTGCGGTAAACACTATATTTATAATCGCACGTGGAGCGCTGGGGGTGTGTGAAATGTTTTTGGTTTTTTTTCCTGGAGGGGCATCACAGAAAATAATTGAGAAGCACTGCACAGGGCGTTCTCGGAGTGTGGAGGAATACACACGGAAGAATACGAGGCTAATCGGCCGGGAAAAGCCATTTGCCCAGCAGAGCTTGTAAAGTGAATTTGTGCTGGTTGGATGGGGCTGATTTTTGGTGGAATCGAAGCTCGTATCATGGAAATTCGTTATAAAAGAAACTCGTTGGACGACGTACCACTCTGTGTGTGTGTGTATGTGTATATGTGTGAGAATGTGTATATGTATGTATGCATGTATGTGTGTATGTATATATAATATATATAAAATTGAGAGATTGGAGATTCTTCTGCACTGACGGTCAACGTATGATGCGTCATTCTTGAATTAATTGATTTTGTCCCTTTTTTAATGTTTAGATACTGGAGGCAGCGGATAAGACCCAGGCTCTGGATATGAAGAAGCACTGCCTGCACATCATAGTGCACCAGTTTATTAAGGTGGGTGTACTGCTGAGCGGGGCACTGCGGCTGTGCTGGGTACCTGACCACGGCTAAAAGCTTCTTCACCGCGCCGCCATTCATTCCGATCAGTATGCGGTCCGAATGTGGCCAGTGATCGCTCTAGCGATCAATACGCTACCGAGCATTTGCATGAAGCATGAAAGTGCCAAAACTTTAGTATATTTTCAGTATGTTTAGTTTTTAAAATTCTTTTGCTTTTTTTTTTTTTTTTTTTTTTTTTTTTTTGCTTTGTGATATTCTCTCTCACTCACTGTTTTTTTTAATTAATTTTTTTTACTGTGGGCTTATTTGTTTTTCTTTTTGTTTTTTTGCTCTGCTCTCCTTCCCTTAAAGGTGTCCAAGCTCCCCAACCTGCGATCGCTCAGCCAGCCGCTGCTGTTGGACATCATAGAGTCTCTGGCATCACACATATCAGATAAACAGTGTGCCGAGATGAGCTCCGATATATAGGCATGTCTACCTCCTGGTCTCGTCTCTTCTCGTCTCTTCTCACCTGTTTATTTATTCATCTCATGCGGTGTATCTGCTATTTCTCCCCTCCCCATTCTCTATGCTTGTTCCTCCTACAGCCTGCTTCACTTTCCTCTAACAACTCTATCTGTGGACAATTCTGTGCATGGTTAATTTACTGACAGATAAACTAACACTTATATTTATATGGTGATATCCTCACTGGTTTAAAGTACCTCTGAACCTTTCACTGAGATCCATTAAAGCTAATTAACACTACGTTCTGGTGCATACCTGAGGAATAGAAGATGGAGAATGATAAGAGGAATAGAACACTTGTGGACATGTTGTTAAAAGGGCCATCTCGTCCAACGTCAGTGCCTGAACTCACTAATGCGCTTCTCCCTGAATGGACAAATAGTCACTGTCACGCTCCAGCATCCAGTCGAAAGCCTTCCCAGGAGACTGGAACACATTCCAGTATGATCCATCATCACAAGATCGAGTCACGTATGTAAGTAGAGGGCACGGAAGTGAGATTTTAATGCATTTTATTCACAATTTTTTTCAGGATAACCAGTCCACCCACACATTTACCAAAAAGC
>CM045734.1:54103563-54143563 GCA_024760905.1 Plotosus lineatus
TAATCCATGCTCGATTGTTACTTGTATGTATTGTTGTGTTTCAATGTGATGTCTTCTTTGGCTGTTCCCTTCAGTGAATCACCTGCCTCCATCTCACCCTATCCTCTGCATCTTCTTCTCTTAGACCAACTACCTTCAGGTCCTCCTTCACCACATCCATAAATCTTCTCTTTGGTCTTCCTCTAGACCTTCTGCCTGGTAGTTCCAACCTCAGCATCCTATTACCAATATACTCACTATCCCTCCTCTGTACATGTCCAAACCATCCCAATCTAGCCTCTCTGATTTTGTCTCCAAAACATCTAACATGTGCTGTCCCTCTGATGTGATGTGATTGCTTTAATTTCAGGGGTCATCCATTGAAACATTCATTAATATTCGTTGAGAATTGTTCTGGTTTGTTAATCAAGTAGTCAGAATGATTTGATTTCATTTTTATATGTAAAAAGTTTTAATTAATTCTTTTTTTTTTTTTAAATATATTTGTGACTTGTATCCAAATTAGGAATGTTCTGTGGAGAGAAAATTGGTGCCAGACATTGTAAACCTAATAACAGACTGTAAACAGAGTGTAAATCCATCAGTCTTGGAATTCAGGTGGTGCCTGCAGTTGTAACGGTGTTGTTGTTCCTTTGTCTAAATGATGACCATCTTTCTACCCCTGACTCTGTGCTGATTCTTGGATGGAAGGAACGTAACAAAAGACGGAATGAAAGGAACGTTTTGGACAGGCACACAAAGAGGCTCATTGATGGTGTCAGTCCGTGTTCTTAAACACCACTGCCAGCAAGTGCAACTGGACCTAAGGGGCATTCAGGCCACCCAAAGCCTTGGGGCTTCAGCACTGGCACAGGAAAACAATGACTTCCTATTATTCATGACTTATTTTTTTCTTTCATTCATTCATTTTCTGAACCATTTAATCCTATTTAGAGTCACGGGAAGGCTGGTGCCCATCTCAGCCGACTCCGCTAGGGCAGAGTACACCCTGGACAGCTCGCCAGGCCATCACAGTGTAGAAACACGCTGACAGCTATGCAGCTTCTCTTGTCCGAAGTCAGCAATGGTTCTTTTACATGAATGTCCCACCATAGACAGTGAGGGACATGGCCGGACTTTGATAACCCAGTTCACTGCACTGGGGTTAATTTTTTCTTCGTGTTATTAATGCTTAATATAAACAGATACATTAAGAAATACTATTAGTGTTATTAATAAATGTTTATTTAACAATGTTAATTAATGTTAAATTTTGTGATTATATAATAGTAATGAGAACAAGAATTGATGTCAAAATAATGTGGAAAATCTCACACTGTATTGCATGGAAAAGTTCAAAAACTAAAAGGTTTACTATTTGTGTGAACAAAATGTTTTAATTAGAAAGTGTTTTTTTTAAAGGAAGTCATTTTGAAACGAGGCAAACTTTTAATTAAAGAAAAAACACCTTTTAACTCTTTAACGCCCAGCAGGACCATACGGTCCTCTTTCAAACAAAAAAGCTAATAACTCCTAAACGCATTCTATACTTGTGGCGTCGCCTGATGCAACACAGCTTGATCCCACATGCCTCAGTGAGCTGCGATATGACCGTGAGGATTGTGTTGTTGACTAATTTGTGAGTTGTTGTTATTATTATTATTATTACTATTAATAATAATAATAATAATAATAATAATAATATTGCTGTTATAACTTTGTTGAAAGAAATCTGTTCAGGGTGTTTCCTTAGGCCTTTTTGATTTGGGAAAGGCTACTGATAAATTTTTAACTACAAAAAATAATTCAGGCTTTTAAAGGGTTAATTTATAAAATGAAACATGATCATCCGAAGAAACCCTGTGGTTTGGACCCAGCCGTTTGAAAAAACTAAATGTTAATTTGGCACAATTTTATTTAATGTACTATATGTACTGTATGTATTGGTTTAGGGTGATATATTTTTTGTATGATAATGTAATAACGTGTATAACCTAGTAATGAACGTTGTGCATATTAGCCACGCCAAGGGGGGAAAAACGTTTCTGTTGACCTGGAAACAGAGAGACCACTTTAAATATTTATGTTTCTGAATAAACCAATCTGTCTCGCAAAAGTATGTAAGCTTAAAAATGATCAGTGTACAAATCGAACTAATAGAGAGATGGGCACCAGCGTCCCTGCGACCCTAATTAGGATTAAGCGGTTCTGAAAATAAATGAATGAATGAATACATGAAAGAGCTTTAGGGTTTTGACAGTCACCACAGTTATCTATTAAAATAAAACAACAACAAAGAAAGAAACAAATAAAATAAATACATGCATATTGCATTCAGTTCAGTTGCTTTTCTGTAACCGCTTAATCCTAATTAGGGTCGCGGAGAGGCTGGCGCCCATCCCAGCTGATTCCGGGCGAGGGCAGAATACACCCTGGGCAGCTCGCCAGGCCATCACAGGGTGGAAACACGCTGACGGCTAAGCAGCTACTCTTGTCGAAAGTCAGCAATGGTTCCTTTACATGAACCTCCCACCATAGACAATGAGAGACATGGCCGGCATTTGATAACCCTGTTCGCGGCACAGTGACGACCTGTGGCGAGTTGGGGTTGAACCCCCAACCTTAGGATCAGTGATCCAACACCTTTAAGACCAGGCCACCACTACCTGTGCATATTGCATTTAGCTTTTCAAATGTTCTGATGAGAAACCCAAAATTTTTTTTCTCTTTATCCTTATGGCCCGGTTTCTGTAGCAGGAAGCCGCTAGAAGTTCAACTCCCCCACTGAGAGATGCTGTCCGTTGTGGGTCGCCCTCCCAGTATGTTTACTGGTACCCATTCATACTGCTGATTGGGCAGAGACAAACTTGTGGTTAATGTTTTGCCCAGGGTTTGTCCTAACCACACTACATCACTGAACATCTTCTTTTCCTTTCGGCTGTTCCCTTCAGGGGTCGCCACAGCGAATCATCTGCCTCCATCTCACCCTGTCTTCAGCATCATCTTCTCTTACACCAACGACCTTCATGTCCTCCTTCACCACATCCATGAATCGTCTCTTTGGTCTTCCTCTAGGCCTTCTGCCTGGTAGTTCCAATCTCACCATCCTACTACCAATATACTCACTATCCCTCCTCTGTACATGTCCAAACCATCTCAATCTAGCCTCTCTGACTTTGTCTCCAAAACGTCTTGCATGTGCTGTCCCTCTGATGTGCTCATTCCTGATACTAGCCATCCTCGTAACTCCCAAAGAGAACCTCAACATTTTCATCTCTGCTACCTCCAGTTCTGCCTCCTGTCTTTTCCCCAGGGCCACCGTTTCTAAACCATACAACATCGCTGGCCTCAACACCGTCTTGTACACTTTTCCCTTCATTCTTGCCGATACTCTCCTATCATACATCACACCGGACACTTTTCTCCAACCATTCCAACCTGCCTGCACACGCTTCTTCACCTCTTTTCCACACTCTCCATTGCTCTGGATTGTTGAGCCAAAGTACTTAACTACATCACTGAACATGACCCTGATTATATAGAAAAAAGAATGAAGAAATATATTATGGTATGTTGACATCAGGAGATGTTGCTACAATGCCTTTTTATTACACCGGGCTAGTTTTTGAGAATGTTCTCCGAGGCCTGGAGAGACCACTTTGATATGAGTGTTTACATTTTTACTTCACAATGACATCAATTCAGGACAGTGATGGCCTGGTGGTAAAGGTGCTAGATCAATGATCCCAAGGTCGGGGGTTCAAGCCCCACTCTCAGTGGGATGTCACTGTGCCACCCCCACACAAACACACACAGAGTGCAGCTAACTGGGTTATCAAAGGTCGGCCATGTCTCTCACTGTCTATGGTGTGAGGTTCAAGTAAAAGAACCATTGCTGACTTTTGACCAGAGAATGCTACATAATCGTCAGCATGTTTCTGCCCTGCGATGGCCTGGCGAGCCATCCAGGGTGTACTCTGCCCTTGCCCACAGTCGGCTCAAATGGGCAACAGCCTCCATGCAACCCTAATTCGGGTTAAGTGGTTCAGAAAATGGATGAATGACATGATTTCATAACATCGATCTACTTGTAACTCAAGTGCGTTTTGTGTGTACGGTTTTTATTTGTTTTGTCTGGAGGTCCAAATTTGCCTATAGGTCCTATATGAACTCATTCTGGGTTCATTCTTGCGTCTCTTTGTTCAGTTTGTGCCTTAAGTCTTGAACCGCTCATGTTTCGCCCTGTGGAGGCTCCTTGCGCTTCAGCCGGATTCAAATCTACACCGATCTTATTTCAGCCTTTAAAAAGCCCTTATTGTCCTCTATGATGATATTCATCACTTCGGCTGAACAGAACAGCTATTGTGGAAGGCCATGCTTAAGGATTACTGCATGCTTAGCTTATTAAAACACCTGATGATGAGGAGTCAGGTGGGGCTCGGTTGGGCTGGGCCTGTGGCTTCTCGGAAGGGACAGATTAAAGGAGCATCAGTGTGATCGAGGCTTTATGAGATGAACAGAGTGAGGAAGGTTTGACGATGGTGATTCTAACCACTAAGATTGTACAGAGGTCATCACTCTTCGTGGCTTTCGGAGGCCTGGTTACAACCTTCATCACCACGTTTTTGCCACTATGGAAGACGATGAACTCGGAGCTGAACGAGATGGAGAATTGGTACGAAGGTTTGTGGCATACTTGCATCTTCACTGAGGAAGTGGGTCTCCACTGCAAAGCCTTCGAATCTCTCCTCGCCCTGCCTCCAGTGACTCTCGCCTCCAGGATTCTCATGTGTATCTCCATCGTGACTGGGATCCTTGGCGTGTTGGCGGCGTTTTTCGGACTCGATGGTGTTGAGATCGGAGCTGGCCGGGACAGGTTAAAGCGGGGACTCTTGATTCTTGGTGGTGTACTGATCTGGGTGTCAGGAATTACGACTCTGGCACCGGTTTCATTGATCGCATACGTGATGGTGGTGGACTTTTGGGATGAGGGTCTACCTGATGTGATGCCTCGCTGGGAGTACGGGGAGGCTATGTTCTCCGCTTGGTTCTCCGGACTTCTCCTTGTCATTGGAGGATCTTTCATTTTTGTTGCAGTGTGCATGAGGGACCATGAAGACAAGCAGCAAAGGGAAATGTTCTCACCTGCACATGAACATCAACCAAGGACCCAGTACTACCTAAAGACAGAAGTCTTATAGATTTTTTTTTTTTTTTTTTTTTTTAAGCAGCATGACAGCACTGTGATTTGGAGGATAAACACAAAACATATTTCCTGGCTTGTTAGAAGTACTTGCTGCTGTTTAATAAACCTGAAAGAAAAGATCATTCAAGAGACTGTTTCATTTGGAAGATGCATCAGGTTGATGGTGTTACATGGCTGTGTATTTACATTATTTTCTTCCAAGACATGGAACACAGATTCATCAAATTTATTCATTTATATAATATTATTACGGTTGCAAAGAGCCTGGAGCCTATCTTGGCAGACTCTGGTTGATGACAGTCCATCGCAGGGAAAACTCACACACACACACACACACACACACACACACACACACACACACACACACACACACAGGGGCAATTTGGAACAGTCACTTAACCCAGTGTGCATGTCTTTTGAAAGTAGAAGGAGACAGCAGTACCCAGAGAAAACCTAAGCGAGCATGTAAACGTTACACTTTAACGCCCTCGCTCAACCCAGGACTCAAGCCCGGGACCTTATCGCTGTGAGGTTGACATGTGACCCACTATGCCACTGTGCCGCCGCCCCTTGCCATCTGTAAGTTCAACAAGTTCAACCTGGTCTTGCACTTTCTGCTTGCACGAGATACAGAATGAAAATTTTAGTCCGTGTTTATTTGATTTGTTATTTATTTTTGGAGGAAGTGCTCGGATAGTCAGAGAGAGGATATCTACAAATCATTATAGAATATTGACCTGATATTAATTTTACTCTTAAAATTACTTGCGATACCTGTTACCCAGCTTTCTCAGCACTAGTCACACAAAAACATCGGCACACGTGTCATGGTTAGCATGTCCGATTCATAACAAGGAGGTCCTGGGTTCGAGTCCTAGCCTCGGCGAGGTGTGTCTCTGTGAGGTTTGCATGCTCACCCTATGCTTGTGTAGGTCTACTCCGGTTTCCACCTCCGGGCTTAAAAAAATTATGCCGAGTGACTGTTCCAAATTTGCCCTCGGTGTGACTATGAATAGAACTGATTGTGTGTGTGTTCGCACTGCAATGGACGTTCAGGGGTGCGCCACACTTCCGCCAGAGATGGCTGAGATAGGCTCCAGACGCCATGTGACCATTTTCAGATTAAGCAGTTCAGAAAATAAATGAATGAAGATGGTTCTTGCAGAAAATGTTCAACGTCTTAACAGCTTTTTTGTTTGATTGTCTGTTTGATTGTTTTTTTTGACCCTCACAACAAAATTAATCTGAATTCAGTTAAATGAATTTAAAGTAAATTAAATTCTATAGAAATGTCTTCTGAATGAAATAATTTTAATTATACAGTGGTACCTCACCTTACGATAGTCCCAGAAAACAAAAAATCTTGGTTACGAAAAACATTTTCCAAAATTTTTTGTCTCTGTATATGAAACAAGTTCTCCTTAAGAAATGCACCAAACGCGCCATTCAAACAATACATGAGCTGCTTTCCCATTGGCTATCTTCCAACATCCCGCTGGCCTCCCAGTGGCTAGGAGGGATGACGCAGCTCCCTCCCATTGGCTATCTCCCAACATCCCGCCCTGCTGGCCTTCCATTGGCTAGGAGGGATGATGCAGCTCCCTCCCATTGGCTACTATGGAGCTGCATCTCTTATAATGCTTTTCATGTAAAGGACAGAGTTACTGTTGTTTCTTGAGTTTTTCGAGTGTGCTCATTGCTTTATTTTTTGACTCAGGCTTTTAACCTTCCATTAACATTTGTAAGATTATAACTCGGCGCGCACACACACACACACACACACACACGCGCGCGCACCTGTGTGATTTCCAGTGCGAGTGATAAGAAGTGGGCTCGTGGCATGTAGTTGAGTGATATCGCAAAGGAATATGGCCAAACCCGTCTACCATCAGTTTGATTTTGAAGCAGAAGGAGGCCTTAAAAGGTATACTCTTATATTTAGTAGTATTAGGGGCCTTGTAACGAATCACACGATTTACATGTAAAATGTGGTTCAACTTCCGAAAAATCCAGGTTAAGAAAAAGGCTCTGGAAAGGATTAATTTCGTAAGGTGAGGTACCACTGTAATGTTTTTTGTTTGATTGTTTGTTTAATCTTCATCAGTCTTTATCCCATTTTGAAACTTTTTGGGTCCCTTTAAAGCTGAGAGTCCCTTGCATGTGAAATAAGAATTATTTTATGGTGATGGGACATCAATACACAAATTACAATGATTTCATAATAAAAGAAATTTTATTGGATTAAATCAGATCAGAAACTTTGATCCATTGTGTTCTGTAATACTAAAGGGTTAAAGAGGACACTCATCATGTGAGATGAAAACTGTCATGGTCAGTTTGACCAAAAATTAATAAAAAGAAAAAGAATAGGAGAAATACAGTGACGTGAATGAGAGCACAGATTGATACTGATATCTATCTTTCTTTCTTTCTTTCTTTCTTTATTTGGACAGGCATGCTAGCTTTTAAAAAGCCTACAATGTGTAGATGGGACTGAAAGTCAGGTGACTGAGTTTCGAGACGTCTAGTGTTCGGGGTGACTGAGGACAAGTGAAGCACAGGTGTGCATTTGCTTTACAATCCGCCCGTAATCGCAGCGTTTCTCACAAAGTAGGACGCTTGGTAGGGTGAAAGCGGAGTATTGAAGCAGCTGGACAGGTGTGTGTAACTGTAGCTGGTTCTAAGTGTGCGGAGTCCATTAATGGAAAAAGAAACCGCAATGCCACACATCTTACTATTCAGCCCAGGTGAAGTTTGGAGGGCTTTGAGGTTCAGCTTTTATAAGCCGAATCTGTTTAAAAATATATCTTACCTGTCTATTTATTAATCTATCCCATAATTATTCGCAGCCTTGACTGAGATTTATCAATCTATCTCATTATCTATGATTATTTTTCTACAAACAGTATGGTCCTATAATAATTTATTCCTTTAATGTTATCGTAATTTGCCACACCTTACTAATTTTAGTTATGACATCATAGTGGAGCGCTCAAGGAAGCCCAATAAGGCAGTCACATGAATTGGAAGGCTGGAGACCATCTCCATCAATGGATACATCCTGAACAGTTTACCAGTCCAGCATAGGGCCAACACACAATTATGTACACTCGCATGCACACCCAGGGGCAATTTGGAACAGCCAGTCAGACTAATGTGCAAGAGATGTAGCTGGCTAATGTGTAAGAGAAGAAGATGCAAAGGATAGGGTGAGATGGAGGCAGATGATTCGCTGTGGCGACCCCTGAAGGGAAAAGCCGAAAGGAAAAGAAGAAGAAGAAGAGTCAGACGAATCTGCGTGTCTTCATACCATGAAAGGAAAACTGAGTACCTGGAGGAAGCCCACATTCTACACAGAAACAACTTCACCCAGCCCGGGACTAACACCCAGGACCTTCGTACTGTGAGGTGGATGTACGAACCACTACCACCATGCTGCCAGATTATGAACTGATTTGAATGGATAATTACACCAAAAGACAGCTGATACAAAAAAAAATCAGTTGGTGAAAGGGAAGGCAGTGGTGGCCCGGTGGTAAGGTGCTGGATTGCCGATCCGAAGGTTGGGGGTTCAAATCCCACTGTCAGCGGTTGTCACTGCTGTCACCCCCAGTGCAGCTAACTGGATTATCAAAGGTGGGTCATGTCGCTCACTGTCTATGGTGGGAGGTTCATATAAACGAACCATTGCTGACTTTCGACAAGAGGAGCTGCATAGCCCTCAGCGTGTTTCTGCCCTGCGATAGGCTGAAGCTGTCCAGGGTGTACTCTGCCCTTGCCCAAAGTTGGTTGAGACGGGCACCAGCCTCCCCGTGACCCTAATTAGCATTAAGTGATTCCGAAAATGAATGAGTTGGTGAAAGAGAGGGCTGTGAAAAGCAAACCCAGGACCGGATCCTCAATCGATAGAAACATCTACAGTATGGGAGCTTCTGTTTTAAGCAGCCCGTTAATCTTTTGTCCATTACGTTGTCTTATATAATAATAATGATTGATATCATGGAACAGTCATCTCCATAAACGCAAAATCATACTCCGTTCTCCTAGAGCCAACACTTATACACAATCAAACCCGTGTTTATGTAGCACATCTGCAGTCAAAGCCGTCAGGCTATAAATTGCTGAGTTATTGAATTTTTCTTACAAGTACAACAATACTGAAATTAATTCACCCCTTTTGGCCATCATTAAGAGAATTAAGACTTCAGCAGTGGTGTAGTATAACAAGCATTAATCTGTTCCTCTAAAGCTTGATTCAGGAACCCAGCACCCACTAAGTATGAATTATTTTCACTTATTGAGCGGCTTCACATGAGCAGTCAGCTGGAGAAAGTGCTTCATCGCAGGGCACTGACATTAATATTCAGCCCAGCTGCCGAACCTGATGCATTATTCAACAGAGCACTTCTCTCGTATACTATTTGTTTATTGCCCTTATGGCTTCTCATGCTGGCATGATCGTAACGTAGCACTATGGGCCATCGTGTGAATGGCGTCCGTCAAGGTGAAATTTGTTCTTTCTACTGTCCTTGAAGTTGAAATGATGACTTCCTCATCTTCATGTGTAGGTCTCTGAATGATCACTAGAGGGCCACTACTTTCTCTCTCTCATATATATATTATATACAGTGATCTCTCGCTACTTCGTGCTTCAGTTTCTGCGGCTTCAGTGCATCGTGAGTTTTTTAAAAAATTCATCGAAAAATTTAAAAAAAAGAAAACAAAATTAAGGAAAAATAGGGGGAAAGTTCAGGAAAATTCCACAAAACAAGGTCAATTATGCAAAAAAAAAAACAACAACCAAAAACTCCTTACATTTTTATGTGAGGTGCACATCTGTGTGTGTGTGTGTGTGTGTGTGTGTGTGTATTTTTATTTTATTTACATCTTATGCATTAATGCAGCTGTGAGGGGGCCACAAGCCAGTGTTCTCTCTCACGCCGGTCCCAAGCCCGGATAATTGCGGAGGGTTGGGCCAAGAAGGGCATCCGACGTAAAACCAATGCCAGACTTGATATGCAAAGCATCAATGTTACCTCCATACTGGATCGGTCGAGGCCCGGGTTAACAATGACCACCATCAGTGCTGGTAACCAACAGGGTGCTGGTGGAAATTGGACTACTGTTGGTCAAAGGAGAGGCGGGAGGCGTGTCCGTAGGTGGAGAGAGAAGAGGAAAAGCATGAGTCTAGGACTGAGAGTAGGGACCTTGAATGTTGGAACTATGACAGGAAAAAGTAGAGAGCTGGCTGACATGATGCAGAGGAGAAAGGTGGACATACTGTGTGTGTGTTCAGGAGACCAGCTGGAAAGGTAGCAAGCCTGGGTTTAAGCTGTTTATCAAGATGAGGATGGAAAGAGAAATGGAGTAGGAGTCATCTTGAAGGAGGGGTTTGTCAGGAATGTTCTAGAAGTGAAAAGAGTGTCAGACAGAGTGATGAGTCTCAAGTTAGAAATTGAAGGTGTGATGTTCAATGTTGTTAGTGCTTATGCCCCACAAGCAGGATGTGAACTAGAAGAGAAGGAGAGATTCTGGATTGAGTTAGATGAAGTGATGCAGAGTACCACCAGAGGTGAAAGAGTGGTCATTGGTGCAGACTTCAATGGACATGTTGATGCAGGCAACAGAGGGGACGAGGAAGTGATGGCCAGGTTTGGTATCCAAACAACAGTCATGAAGTCCAAAGAGCTGTCAGAAGACCTGCGAAAGAAATTTGTAGAGAAGCATAGAGATGGGCAAAGCTATGTAGCCATCGCAAGTTCACTCAATATGCCAAAAAGTACTGTTGCATCACTGGTCCAGAAGTGGAAGCGCCATGGTACCACTATGAATCTCCGAAGAACAGGGCATCCCTCCAAGATCATGACAAAAGGCAAGATGAAACTGCTCAAGGAAGCCAGAGCAAACCCCTCCGTCACTCTGGAAGACCTGAAGAAGTCTCTCCAGGGTGCTGGGACTAACGTACACAAGTCCACAATATCCCAAACTTTACACAAGGATGGTCTCTATGGGCGTGTCGCAAAGAAGAAGCCATATCTGAAGAAACAACATCTCAAGGCTCGTTTGCAGTATGCTACCACACATCTGAAAGACACTCCTGCGATGTGGGAAAGTGTGATCTGGTCAGATGAAACGAAAGGAGAACTTTTTGGACACCTGAACATCAAGAGGTACGTTTGGCTCAAAGCCAACACAGCTGATGATCCGGCTCATACCATCCCTACCGTGAAACATGGGGGCGGGAGCATAATGCTATGGGGCTGCTGTTTCTCTTCCTCCGGTCCTGGTGAGCTTGTCCGTGTGAATACTGTAGTGCGAAATATATTGACATCTTGGAGAAATACCTCTTCAAGTCTGCAAAAAGCCTGAGCCTTGGGAGCGAGTTCACCTTTCAGCAGGATAATGAATCAAAACTTACGGCTCGAGTGACCCAAGAATGGCTCAGGAAGAAGAAACTGAAGGTTCTAGACTGGCCCAGTCAAACCCCAGATCTCAACCCGATAGAAAGTGGAAAGGTGGGGGATTTTAAGTACTTAGGCTCAACAGTCTAGAGCATTGGAGAGTGTGGAAAAGAGGTGAAGAATCGTGTACAGGCGGGTTGGAATGGTTGGAGAAAAGTGTCCGGTGTGATAGGAAGGTATCGGCAAGAATGAAAGGAAAAGTGTACAAGACGGTGATGAGGCCAGCGATGTTGTATGGTTTAGAAACAGTAAAACTGGGGAAAAGACAGGAGGCAGAGCTGGAGGTAGCAGAGATGAAAATGTTGAGGTTCTCTTTGGGAGTTACGAGGATGGATAGGATCAGGAATGAGTACATCAGAGGGACAGCACATGTAAGAGGTTTTGGAGACAAAATCAGAGAGGCTAGATTGAGATGGTTTGGACATGTACAGGATAGTGAGTATATTAGTAGTAGGATGCTGAGGTTGGAACTACCAGGCAGAAGGCTTAGAGGAAGTCCAATGAAGAGATTTATGGATGTGGTGAAGGAAGACATGAAGGTCGTTGGAGTCAGAGAAGAAGATGCCGAGGACAGGGTGAGATGGAGGCAGATGATTCGCTGTGGCGACCCCTGAAGGGAATAGCCGAAAGGAAAAGAAGATTTACATCTTATGCATTATTTTGAATGTTTGTTATTATAAGCATTTATAGGGTTGAATATGTATTTATTGATATTATATACACATATACGTATACGTCAGTCAGGGGGGGGGTCGATCCTACTTCGTGGAACTCGGCAGTCGGGTGGGGGGTCTCAGTCCCCATTAACCGCGGAAAGTGGGGAATCCCTATGTGTATATATGTGTATATACTCGTTCACTGGCCTGACAAGCTGTCCAGGGTGTACCCTGCCCTTGTCCAAGGTTGTCACCCTAAATAGAATTAAGTGGCATTCATTTTCTTCATCGCCTCATCTTAATTAGGGTCGTGGGGAGGCTAGTGCCCATTTCAGCCGACTTGGGGCGAGGGCAGAGTACACCCCGGACAGCTCGTCAGGCCATCGCAGGGCAGAAACACGCTGACGGCTATGCAGCTATTCTTGACAAAATTCAGCAATGGTTCTTTTACATGAATATCCCACCAGTTAGTTGCGGGGGAGGGGGGGGAAATGACAATTGTTAACAGTGGGGCTTGAACACCCAACCTTGTGATCAGTTATCCAGCACCTTACCACTGGGTCACCACTGCCCCACAAATAAATATAAAACGAGAGGCTGCTCAGATAAAATGATCCTAAATGATTTAAAATGGCAACAAATCCTGAAAGACGTGGAAGAAAAATGACCATTCGAATGAAGAAGAGCCAAAATGGCAAGAACACAACCACCAATCAGCTGCAGGAAGATCAAAGGTCTAAAGTTACCTGTGATTACTGTTACACTTAGAAGACGACTATGTGCTGAGCTATTGGCAAGAAGCCCCTGCAAAGTCCCATTGTTGGGAAAAAAGAACGCCATGTTGAGGTTAAGTCGCCAAAGAGTACATTAACTAAAATAAAGAGAAACAGCGCAACATTTTGTTGACTGGAGAAAGTAAGATGATTCTTTTTGGGTCTAGTGGCCTCCTAGATGACCCCCAGACACCGAATTCAAGCCATAGTACACTGTGAGGACAGTGATGCCTGGAGGGGGGGGGTGCAAGCATCATGATATGGGGATGTTTCTCATACTATGGTGTTGGGGCCTATTTATCACATCCCAGGGATCATGGATCAGTTTGAATCCATCAGAACACTTGAAGAGGTCGTGCTGCTTTATTCTGAAGAGGAAATGCCCTTGAAATGGTTTTCAACAAGATAACGATCCCAAACACACCAGTAAATGGGCAACGTCTCCGTTCCAGACCAACAAGATTGGCGTTATGGAGCGGCTGCCTTATCCCAGACCTTAATCCAATAGAAAACTTGTGGGGTGATATCAAAAATACAGCTTCTGAGGCAAAACCAAGAAATACAGAAGAGCTATGGAGTGTAGTCCAATCATCCTGGACTTTAATACCTGTACACAGGTAACAGAAGTTGGTCGACTCCACAACACGGATGTGCAGCAGTTCTCAGAAACAGTGATTATACAACTAAATATTAGATCAGAGATTCAAAGGAAAAAATATTACATTTTCAGTTTATACACTGAACGTTTGAGTTTGAAAAGTTTAAGCCGAAAGGAAAAGATATATATATGATATACATACAGTCGGCCCCCAATTTGCGAAATTAATCGTTCTAGAGCCCTTTTCGTATTGCGGGGATTTCGTAAGTAGGGGTCGCATCTTACATGTTAAACACCTAATTCGTTCCAAGGCTCCAGTCTTTGGACTGTAAAAACCCCATAAACCCTTTTAAAAATGGCAAAAGTACACCAATTTTGTATGAAATGTGTTAAAAGGAAAAGAAAATTATTTGTTAAACCATTTAAACATTTTATTAACATATTTATTAATTATAAATATGTATGTTAATAAAATGTTTAAATGGTTTAACAAATAATTTTCTTTTCCTTTTAACACATTTCATACAAAATTTCATACAAAATGCAGCCATGAGGCGGGGGGGCACTAACCAGTGTCTCCCCCCCCCTTATGCCGGTCCCTAGCCCGGATAAATGCAGAGGGTTGCGACAGGAAGGGCATCCGGCGTAAAACTTCTGCCAAAAAAAAAAATGCAAATGATCAATAGAGAATTCATACCGGATCGGTCGAGGCCCGGGTTAACAACGACCGCCATCAGTGCTGTCAACCAACAGGGTGCTGATGGAAATTGGACTACTGTTGGTCGAAGACGTCGAAGAAGGAGAGGCGGGAGGCGTGTCCGTAGGCAGAGAGAGAAGAGGAAATGCGTGAGCCTCGGACTGAGAGTAGGGACTTTGAATGTTGGAACTATGCAAGGAAAAGATAGGGAGCTGGCTGACATGATGCAGAGGAGGAAGGTGGACATACTGTGTGTTCAGGAGACAAGGTAGAAAGGCTAAAAGCTTAGGAGCAGGGTTTAAACTGTTTTATAATGGTGTGGATGGGAAGAGAAATGGAGTAGGAGTCATCTTGAAGGAGGGGTTTGTCAGGAATGTTCTAGAAGTGAAAAGAATGTCAGACAGAGTGATGAGTCTCAAGTTAGAAATTGAAGGCGTGATGGTCAATGTTGTTAGTGCTTATGCCCCACAGGCAGGATGTAAGCTAGAAGAGAAGGAGAGATTCTGGAGTGAGTTAGATGAAGTGATGCAGAGTACCCCCAGAGGTGAAAGAGTGGTCATTGGAGCAGACTTCAATGGACATGTTGGTGCAGGCAACAGAGGGGACGAGGAAGTGATGGGCAGGTTTGGTATCCAGAACAGGAACACAGAAGGACAGATGTTGATCGATTTTGCAAAAGGATGGAAATGGCTGTGGTGAATACTTTCTTCAAGAAGAAACAGAAGCATAGGGTGACTTATGAAAGCGGAGGTAAGAGCACACAGGTAGACTACATCTTGTGTAGGCGATGTAATTTGAAAGAAGTCAGTGACTGCAAAGTAGTAGTGGGTGAGAGTGTTGCCAAACAGCATAGGATGGTGGTGTGCAGGATGACACTGATGGTGAGAAAGGTGAAAAAGGCAAAGGCAGAGCAGAAGACAAAGTGGTGGAAGCTGAAAAAGGAAGAGTGTCGTGTTGTCTTCAAGGAGGAGTTGAAACAGGCTTTGGGTAGTCAGGAAGTGCTTCCAGAGGACTGGACAACCACAGCCAATGTGATCAGGGAGACCGGTAGGAGAGTACTTGGTGTGTCCTCTGGAAGGAAAGTAGATAAGGAAACTTGGTGGTGGAATGAGGAAGTGCAGGAGTGTGTACAAAAGAAGAGGTTAGCCAAGAAGAAGTGGGACATTGAGAGGACCGAAGAGAGTAAACAGGAGTACAGGGAGACACAGCGTAAGGCGAAGGTAGCGGTGTCAAAGGCCAAACAGAGGGCGTATGATGACTTCTATGATAGGTTGAACAGTAAGAAGGGAGAAAATGATCTATACAGGTTAGCACAGCAGAGAAATAGAGATGGGAAAGATGTGCAGCAAGTTAGAGTGATAAAGGACAGAGAGGGAAATGTATTGACTGATGACAGAAGTGTGCTGGGAAGATGGAAAGAGTACTTTGAAGAGCTGATGAATGAGGAAAATGAGAGAGAAAAAAAAGAGTAGAAGGGGTGACCGTTGAAGAGCAGGAAGTAGCAAAGATTAGTAAGGGAGAAGTGAGGAGGGCATTGAAGAGGATGAAGAATGGAAAGGCAGTTGGCCCTGATGACATACCAGTTGAGGTATGGCAGTGTCTAGGGGAGGTAGCAGTAGATTTTCTGCCAAGAATATTCAACAAGGTCTTAGAAAGTGAGCAGATGCCAGAGGAATGGAGGAGAAGTGTGCTTGTGCCCATTTTTAAGAACAAGGGCGATGTACAGAGTTGTGGCAACTACAGAGGGATAAAGTTGATGAGCCATACAATGAAGCTATGGGAAAGAATAGTGGAAGCAAGACTAAGGGCAGAGGTCAGCATTTGTGAACAACAGTTTGGTTTCATGCCCAGAAAGAGCACCACAGATGCAGTGTTTGCTTTGAGGATGTTAATAGAGAAGTACAGAGAAGGTCAGACTGAGCTGCATTGTGCCTTTGTGGATCTGGAGAAAGCATATGACAGGGTGCCGAGAGAAGAACTGTGGTATTGTATGAGGAAGTCTGGAGTGGCAGAGAAGTATGTTAGAGTGGTGCAGGACATGTATGAGAGATGTAAGACAGTGGTGAGGTGTGCTGTCGGTGTGACAGAAGAGTTCAAGGTGGAGGTGGGACTACATCAAGGGTCAGCTCTCAGCCCCTTCTTGTTTGCTATGGTGATGGACAGGCTAACAGATGAGGTTAGACAAGAATCTCCATGGACTATGATGTTTGCAGATGACATAGTGATCTGTAGTGAGAGCAGAGACCGAGTGGAGGAAAATCTAGAGAGGTGGAGGTATGCCCTGGAAAGGAGGGGATTGAAGGTTAGTCATAGTAAGACAGAATACATGTGTGTGAACGACAAGGACCCAAGAGGAACTTTGAGGTTACAGGGGGCAGAGATAAAGAAGGTGGAGGATTTTAAGTACTTAGGCTCAACAATCCAGAGCAATGGAGAGTGTGGAAAAGAGGTGAAGAAAGCGGCGTACAGGCAGGTTGGAATGGATGGAGAAAAGTGTCCGGTGTGATGTGTGATAGGAGAGTATCGGCAAGAATGAAGGGAAAAGTGTACAAGACGGTGATGAGGCCAGCAATGTTGTATGGTTTAGAGACAGTGGCCCTGGGGAAAAGACAGGAGTCAGAGTTGGAGGTAGCAGAGATGAAAATGTTGAGGTTCTCTTTGGGAGTAACGAGGATGGATAGGATCAGAAATGAGTACATCAGAGGGACAGCACATGTTAGATGTTTTGGAGACAAAGTCAGAGAGGCTAGATTGAGATGGTTTGGACATGTACAGAGGAGGGATAGTGAGTATATTGGTCGTAGGATGCTGAGGTTGGAACTACCAGGCAAAAGGCCCAGAGGAAGACCAAAGAGAAGATTTATGGATGCGGTGAAGGCGGACATGAAGGTCGTTGGAGTAAGAGTAGAAGATGCAGAGGATAGGGAGAGATGGAGGCAGATCATTTGCTGTGGCGACCCCTGAAGGGAACAGCCGAAAGGAAAAGAAGAAGAAGATTAACATATTTATTAATTAAACCATTATTAAACATTTTTATTAACACATCCACACACCTCTCTCTTTCTTCCTCTCTCTCTCTCTCTCTCTCTCTCTCTCTCTCTCGCTCTCTTTTTTTCTCTATCTCTCTCTTGCGGGCGCGGGCCACGCCCACAAGATGTGAATTCAAAGTGCATTCCCTGCTTGACAAACTCAACTTTAATTTGATTCCTTGAGGGATTGGAATTCCAGATGAGCTCAAATGCGCCCACATTTATTAAACATTTACTGAATTAAACAACTTAAAAGACTAAACTTAAAACTAAAGCATGAAGCTTCCTTCTGTCTCTATCTTGGAGGCCAGCAGGGCGGGATGTTGAGAGACAGTCAATGAGAGAGCAACTTGTGCTTCGTGTGAAATTTTGATTGGCGCGTTTGAATTTTGAATTTTCTGTAACCGCACAGTATGAATTTTCTTTTCCCCTCCTCGAATCGCCACCTTATCGTGGTGGAGGGGTTTGCGTGACCTAATGATCCTAGGAGCTATGTTGTCGGGGGCAAATGCCCCTGGTAGGGTCACCCAAGGCAAACAGGTCCGGGGTGAAGGTCCAGACAAAGTGCGATTCAAAACAAACCCCTATGGCACATGAGACAACATAGGGATCAGTCTCCCTTGCCCGGACGCGGGTCACCGGGGTTCCCTCCTGGAGCCAGGCCCAGGGGAGGGGCTCGAAGGCGAGCGCCTGGTGGTCGGGCTTATGCCCATGGAGCCTGGCCGGGCCCAGCCCGAAAAGGAGACATGGGTCCGCCCTCCATGGACCCACCACCCGTGGGAGGAGTTTTAGGGTCGGGTGCAGTGTGAGTTGGGTGGCAGCCAAAGGCATGGGTTCTGTCGGACTGATCCTCGGCTGCTTACTCTGACCTTCGGGACATGGAATGTCACCTCTCTGGCGGGAAAGGAGCCTGATTTGGTGCGTGAGGTGGAGAGATACCGACTAGATATAGTCGGGCTCACCTCAACGCATAGCTTGGGCTCTGGAACCATCCATCTCGAAAGAGGCTGGACCTTCTTCTATTCTGGAGTTGCTCATGGGGAGGGGCGGGGGGCCGGTGTGGGTATTCTTGTTGTCCCCCGTCTCGGTGCCCAAGTGTGGGGGTTCTCCCAGTTGACGAAAGGGTAGCTTCCCTCCGTCTTCGGGTGGGGGACGGGTCCTGACCGTTATTTGTGCTTATGCACCAAATGACAGTTCAGAGTACCCACCCTTTTTGGAGTCTTTGGGGGGGGGTGTTGGAGAACGCTCCCTCGGGAGACTCGCTCGTTGTCTTGGGAGACTTCAACGCCCATGTGGGCAATGATAGTGTGACCTGGAAGGGTGTGATCGGTAGGTACGGCCTCTCCAGTCTGAATCCGAATGGTGTGTCGTTGTTGGACTTCTGTGCTCGTCATAGTTTGTCTATCCACGAACACCATGTTCGAACATAAGGGTGTCCATAAGTGCACTTGGCACCAGGACACCTAGGTCGCAGTTCGATGATTGACTTTGTAGTCGTGTCATCGGACTTGCGACCATATGTTCTGGACACTTTCGGGTGAAGAGAGGAGCTGAGCTGTCTACTGATCACTACCTGGTGGTGAGTTGGCCCGGTGGTGTGGGAGGTTGCCTTCCAGACCTGGCAGGCCCAAGCGTGTGATCAGGGTCTGCTGGGAGCGTTTGGCGGAGCCCCTGTCCGAGAGGCCTTTAACTCCCACCTCCGGCAGAGCTACAACCACGTTCGGAGGAGGCGGGGACATGGAATCCGAATGGGCCATGTTTCGTGCCTCCATTGCTGAGGCGGCAGCCCATAGCTGTGGCCGTAAGGTCGTCGGTGCTTGTCGTGGCGGTAATCCCGAACCGGTGGTGGACACCTGCGGTGAAGGGGGCCGTCCAGCTGAAGAAGGAGGCCTATCGGGTTTTATTAGCCTGTGGGACTCCTGAGGCAGCAAGCGGTACCCGGCAGGCCAAGCGTGCTGCAGCCGAGGCTGTCGCAGATGCAAAATCTCGGGCGTGGGAGGAGTTCGGTGAGGGCCTGGAGAGTGATTATCGGTTGGCCTCAAAAGGTTCTGGGCCACCATCCGACGCCTCAGGAGGGGAAGCAGTTCTTCACAAACACTGTTTACGGTGGAGGTGGGGAGCTGCTTACCTTGACTGGGGATGTTGTTGAGAGGTGGAGGAATACTTTGAGGACCTTCTCAATCCCACCAACACGCCCTCCGTGGAAGAGGAAGACCCTGGGGGTTCGGGTGAGGTCCGCCCATCACTGGAGTGGAGGTCACTGAGGTTGTTAAAAGCTCCTTAGTGGTCGAGCTCCGGGGTTGGGCGAGATCCGCCCGGAATATCTCAGGGCTCTGGATGTTGTAGGACTGTCTTGGTTGACACGTCTCTGCAACATCGCGTGGTCATCGGGGGCTGTACCTCTGGATTGGCAAACTGGGGTGGTGGTCCCAATTTTTAAGAAGGGGGACCGGAGGGTGTGTTCCAATTATCGGGGAATTACACTCCTCAGCCTACCTGGGAAAGTCTATGCAGGGGTACTAGAGAGGAGGAGCCGACCGATAGTCGAACCTCGGATTCAGGAGGAACAATGTGGTTTTTGTCCTGGCCGCAGCACTCTTGACCAACTCTATACGCTCCACAGGATTCTGGAGGGGGCATGGGAGTTTGCCCAATCTGTCCACATGTGCTTTGTGGATTTAGAGAAGGCTTTCGACCGTGTCCCTCGAAAGATCTTGTGGGGCGTACTCGAGAAATCTGGCGTTCGGATCCGTTGCTACGAGCTATTCGGTCGCTGTATCACCGGAGCCAGAGTTTGGTCCGTATTGGTAACAGCAGGTCGGATTTGTTTCCAGTGGGAGTTGGAGTCCGCCAAGGCTGTCCTTTGTCACCGATTCTGTTCATAATTTTCATGGACAGAATTTCTAGGCGCAGTCGAGGCGATGAGGGGTTCTGGTTTGGTGGCCATCGGATATCGTCTCTGCTTTTTGCGGATGATGTTGTCCTTTTGGCTTCATCAAGTCGGGCCCTCCAGCTCTCATTGGAGCGATTCGCAGCTGAGTGCGAAGCAGCCGGGATGAAGATCAGTACCTCCAAGTCCGAGGCCATGGTTCTCAGTCGGACAATGGTGGAATGCACCCTCCGGGTCGGGAATGAGGTCCTGCCCCAAGTGGAGGAGTTTAAGTATCTTGGGGTCTTGTTTACGAGTGAGGGAAGGATGGAGCGAGAGATCGACAGACGGATCGCTGCAGCCTCTGCTGTTAAGCGGTGCCTGTACCGGTCCGTCGTGGTGAAAAAGGAACTGAGCCGCAAGGCGAAGCTCTCAATTTACCAGTCGATCTATGTTCCAACCCTCATCTATGGTCACGAGCTTTGGGTAATGACCGAAAGAACAAGATCACGGATACAAGCGGCTGAAATGAGCTTTCTTCGCCGGGTGGCGGGGTTCTCCCTTAGAGATAGGGTGAGAAGCTCCGCCATCCGGGGAGAGTTCGAGTAGATCCGCTGCTCCTCCGCATTGAGAGGGGCCAGTTGAGGTGGCTCGGGCATCTGGTCAGAATGCCCCCCGGACGCCTCCCTGGTGTGGTGTTTCGGGCATGTCCAACCGGGAAGAGACCCCGGGGTCGACCTAGAACACGCTGGAGGGACTATGTCTCTCGGCTTGTCTGGGACCGCCTCGGTGTCCCCCCGGGAGAGTTGGAGGAAGTAGCTCAGGAGAGGGATGTCTGGACCTCTTTGCTAAGGTTGCTGCCCCCGCGACCCGACCCTGGACTAAGCGGAAGAAGATGAGATGAGATGAGAATTTTGAATTTCTTTTCGTAAGAGGGGGTTGTGTCGTATCTCGGGGACGGAAACCTAGGAAAATGTTTTTCGTAAACCAAGGATTTTGTATATAGGGGTCTTCGTAAGTTGGGGGCCGACTGTATGTATATATATGTGTGTGTGTGTGTGTGTGTGTGTGTGTGTGTGTATATATATAAGATAAGATAAGATAAGATAAGATACAGCTTTATTAATCTCACAATGGAGAAATTCACTGTTACAGGCTCTTGAGGTACTATCAGTAGGGGGTGCAAAAATAGGTACAAGTACGAACATACACACATACATATATTATATAAGTAAATAAATAAATAGATACATAAATAGTATAAATTACTAAACAATAAAAGAAAAGAAAAGAATGGAGCAACTTTATAGATTGGCCTATATATATATGTGTGTGTGTATGTATATATATATATATATATATATATATATATATATATATATATATATAATGTGTATAATGTATGTATATGTATATATATATATATATATGTATATGTATATATATATGTATATGTATATGTATGTATATATATGTATATGTATATGTATGTATATATATATATATATATATATGTGTATATGTATATATATGTATATGTATATATATATGTATATGTATGTATATATGTATATATAAATAACCGTACAAAATTTGTCTATATAAATAATAAAAAAAAATAAAAAAAAATCCACAAAAAGGTGCAGTATACCTGATCTGAAAGCTCATACCTTTTACTGCGGTAATGTCAACTCAATATATATGTATATATATACATATATGTGTATATGTATATATATATATGTGTATATGTATATATATATATATGTATATGTGTATATATATGTATATATATGTATATATATATCTGTATGTATATATGTATATATATATATATGTATATATGTATATATATATATATATATATGTATATATATATATATGTATATATATGTATATATATATATATCTGTATGTATGTATGTATATATATATATATATGTATGTATGTGTATATATATATATATATATATGTATGTATGTGTATACTATATGTATGTATATATATATATATGTATGTATGTGTATACTATATGTGCTGTTTACTGTGAATTTCCCCTTCAGGATTAATAAGGTATCGATCTGTCCTTCTCACTCGAAAAGTTTCAAGAAAATTCCTGAAAGCTCTCTTGAGATTTTGCATTCACAAGAATGGCTCAGACAGATGGACAAGCTCAAAAGGAAAACGCCTCGACCTCTGGCTATCAGCGGTGTGGAGGAATAAACATCACAGCTTGTTGTGTGACACAGAAACCAGAACCATCTGACTTGTCCTTCATGACACAGAGCTGAGACTTGTCTTATAAAAGTTAAACGAAGATCTCCTTATAGAAAGCGACCTGGCTTGTGGATATGTATAAATTAAATTATTAATACGGTGGGTTTATTTGGGAAATAATTTAATCTATGTACCTTTAAACCAAGCTAGCAACCTTGATTTCAGTTAGTCTGCCAGGTGTGTGTTACCATCACTGAGAAGAAACAGCTGTACAGGGATTTGTCCTGAATGAGGACCACCCGTCTATCTGGGGTAATCTATCAATTTATCGATCCATGTTTCTTACATCAAAATTTTTGGAATGATTGATTTAGTGGAAATAATTCACACACAGACACATAATTTATTAATGTACATGATATATACGTATATATACACACACACACACACACACACACACACACACATACGTTGGGGCAGTGGTGGTCTAGTGGTATAGGGCGCTGGATCGCTGATCCAAAGGTTGGGGGTTCGAGTCCCACTCTCCACAAGGTTGTCACTGTCCCCCCCAGTGCGGCTAACTGGGTTATCGAAGGCGGGCCATGTCTGTCACTGTCTATGGTGAGAGGCATGTAAAAGAACCATTGCTGACTTTCGTAAAGAGTAGCTCCAAAGTCGTCAGCGTGTTTCTGTCCCTTGCTAAAAGGGTTGTGACAGGAAGGGCATCCGACGTAAAAACCTCTGCCAAATCAAACGTGCACATCAGATGATCCGCTGTGGCGACTCCCGAGTAAAAGGGAAAAAGCCGAAGGGAAGACAGATATACACACACATACATACACACACACACACACACATATATATATATATATATATGTGTGTGTGTGTATATATATATATATGTGTGTGTGTGTATATATATATATGTGTGTGTGTGTGTGTGTGTGTGTGTGTATGTATGTATATATATATATCATGTACATTAATAAATTATGTGTCTGTGTGTGAATTATTTCCACTAAATCAATCATTCCAAAAATTTTGTATATATATATATATATATATATATATATATATATATATGTATATATATGTGTGTGTGTGTGTGTGTGTGTGTGTGAGCATGGAGAGAGAGAGTATAATTTGACATTAGATAAAACATTGAGCTGAGGGAGGGAGGTGATGAGGGCAGGGAAAGAGAGCAGAGTGGACTAGAGGGAAGGGGGGGGGGGTGGAGCTCTGGGAGAATTCATGCTGTGTTAGCATCCCCGAGCAACTCCATCAATACCGCATACAGCTGAACTGCTGGCAGGAGCCCTGCAACTGCAGAGAGAGTGCGAGCGAACGAGAGAGAGAGAGAGGGAGGGAGGGAGGAATGGAGCAAGAAGGTGTGTGAGTGTGTATGTGTTTGAAGACTTGAAGGAATAAGCTCCAGGAGAATAGAATAAAGAATAGGACAGAGCACTTCTTTCTCCGCTTTCTTCCTACAGCTTTCTGAGTGGTGTGTGTGTGTGTGTGTGTGTGTGTGTGTGTGTGAGAGAGAGGGAGAGAGAGAAACACTTTGTGGGACTGTGTGTGGATCCTGAGTTACTGCAGTAAAAGCGGTGCAGGACACAACACTGCACTCCAGAAGACTTCTCAGGAACTTGAGGAGCGGAAGGAGCCAGAAGAAGAGCTTGATCTGGAGAACAGAATGTTCTCCAGTTCCTCAGAACCATCCGTACAGTGAGCGTGCACCGACTTCCACAGGGCTTCAGGTGAGTCCTGATCGCTCCTTCCTGTCTGGGGAAAACTGTAGGGGGATCACTTTGAACTGAGGTATGATGTGGTTGGATGGAAAAAGCTGTCATGGAGTATGTCAAGTTTGAAGAGTCGGTGTTCTGTATAGGAGTGAGAGGCGTGTGTTGTCACCTCTTGGATCTCGGTGGCGCTTTCATGTGCTGTTTAATACCAGAGACTATATTGGAGTATGTCAAAACTTGATTCAGTGAGAACAATACAGATTCTCTCTCGCTCTCTCTCTCTCTCTCACATCACATTATGTCACTCAACCACTTCTCGCTCGTGATATTCATCATAAATATATTCACATTGGTTTTATTTTTCTCGCACACACTCTGTTAATGCATTTTATCAGTGTATGTGTGTGTGTGTGTGTGTGTGTGTGTGTGTGTGTGTGTGCATGCCTACTAATGTGCTATCACCCTGCAGTGTATTACAGCTTAAACTCCAAATTCCACAACAAGATCAACTCTGAACTCCAGTACCCTCAACTCGACAGCACTGATACGCAGGAACGTACGCGTGAAAACACTCTTTGCTAACGCCAAACTCAAACGCAGCGCTCATACACCCTCCATGATATCTGAAAAACTGAAAAATCGTACTTTAGAGGACATGGTAATGTGTTGACCTGATTTTTTCATGGCGTGTACAACTATACGTTCATCGATACGTGCGACACAAAAGGCTCTGATGCTTCAGTATTACGCTCTGTGCCTATTTTAAAGTCAGCAAACCAAAATAATGCAGCTGAGCAACTGAGAACTGTTCCAAATGTGTAAACGTTCGCTTTATATCGACGGTGTCCCAGGGCGTCATTTTTTTCCCCACCAGGAAACACATTCAACATTTCAGTATTTTGGACGTTATAAAAGCAGGTGTTCTTTATGCTGCTGTTTTTTTGTTGTTGTTGTTGTTGTTTTTTTTTATGCAGTTTGTATAACACCGTGTTCCAAATATTCTGTAGCTGGTCTTTCGGACTGCCGTCGTAGGAAATCTTTATATGAGCAATTTGTGAGTCAGGTAAATCCAATATTTTTTCAAATGGATTCAAATCTGGTATCTTGGCCGGTCCGTTCTTTTCCGTTCCGTCCCCGTCCAGATTGTTGTTTTCTTGTTCAAGGAATTGGAATATTCTGCAAATAATATTCTCAAATGTGGGGCCGGTGGTGTAATGGTAAGAGTGCTGGGCTCATGATCGGGAGGTTGTGAGTTCAAATCCCACTGAGACCCTTACTGTGCTAAGACCCCCCCCCTCTGGGCAAGCTTTCAACCACAAGTGTGCCTCTGTTCACCCAACAGTATAAAAGACTCCTTCCATGAACCAATGGAGAATTAAACGCTGACACTGGAGACTCCTTCCATGAACATTACACAATCAGCTATCAACTCATTCATTCATTTATTTTCTGATCCGCTTAATCCTAATTACAGTCCCAAAGAGGCTGGCACCCATCTCGGGCGACTCTGGGCGAGGGCAGAATACACCTTGGACAGCTCACCAGGCCATCACAGGGCAGACACATGCTGACAGCTATGCAGCTACTCTTGACAAAAGTCAGCATTGGTTCTTTTACATGACCCTCCCACCACATACAATGAGAGACATGGCTGGCTTTTGATAACCCAGTTATAAGTTATCAACTCATAAACATGTATTTAATCTCTCTCTTCATTCGGTCACGTATTTTTCAAGCCGCATAACACTATTAACATTGCAGGAATTCTAGCACCTATGTCAGCCAATATACGGGTGTATGAAAGGAAAAGTGTACAAGACGGTGTTAAGGCCAGTGATGTTGTATGGTTTAGAAACAGTGGCCCTGGGGAAAAGACAGGAGGCGGAGCTGGAGGTAGCCGAGATGAAAATGTTGAGGTTCTCTTTGGGAGTAACGAGGATGGATAAGATTAGGAATGAGCACATCAGAGGGACAGCACATGTCAGACGTTTTGGAGACAAAGTCAGAGAGGCTAGATTGAGATGGTTTGGACATGTACAGAGGAGGGATCGTGAGTATATTGGTAGTAGGATGCTGAGGTTGGAAATACCAGGCTATCTTGTCTTACTCCAACTACCTTTATGTTCTCCTTCACCACATGAAGGTAGTTGGAGTAAGAGAAGAAGATGCAGAGGATAGGGTGAGATGGAGGCAGATGATTCGCTGTGGTGACCCCTGAAGGGAACAGCCGAAAGGAAAAGAAGAAGAAGCTGGGGTACACCCTGAACATCTAGTCTGATTATTGTGGGGGTAACACACACAACCATTCACACTCGCATCTCCACCTACGGGCAATTCAGAACAGCCACTGAGCACAACGTGCCTGGCTTTGGACTTACCAGATGAAACCGATGCACCTCACAGAAATATTTGAGCCCGGGATTCAAACCCAATACTTTCTTGCTGTGACCTGGACATGTTAACCATGGGTTTTGTCAACAATATTTGATATTCTGAAAACATGCAATAATTAGAAGAGGTCAGCTGTGCAGAAAGCCGAAGCAAGTTTAAAGAATTCACAAAGTTACCTAGAAAAAGGTGCGAGCTCGTCAGTTGTAGTAATTTCGGCTGACATAGACATTCGATTGTCTGAAACTATTTTGTTTCGCTTTGCTGAGAAAACACGTAACCCCGTCATTATATTGTTGTTCATCAAGTTTACAGTGAGTAGGTCAAAGGAAGCCGCCATCGAAAGATCAATACAGTGTAAATAAACTGCCAACAGCAAAGCATCATTATCAGTGTTGATGAAATTACTGCGTGGAAGACTAACACCCTTTTGTGGCTCCTTGTTTGTAAATGTTTTGGTTACAATACTCACTGTAGTGTGTTTGAAATGCAGATGGTCCCCATATGGACAAAACCGTGTATAATGTGAAAGGTCGTGGAAGTAAGTCAGTGCTCTGTGGGTTTCTGCAGGCTAAATAGACTCCAGATCATCTGTAACCCAACCCCTATCTGAAATTTGTGTTTTGCAAGCAACGAAGATGCAATACTCAGAGAAGGTTATGGTCTGTTTGTCTGGGGAATTCAGTGAAACATGGAAAAATATAAAAAAGAAAAGATGTTTATTCATAGTCCAAATTCAAAATACAGGAGTTTCTTTGTCCAAGACGAGATGAACTGCTCTAGCCACCTACATCTACCATGGTGGATGAATTCTGACAATGGGGTGTGAAGTTTGTTGTCTCTGACTCACTGCAGATGCCTGTCCATAGTCCATGGACTTTAATTATGTTGTATTGTTGTTTGTATGATGCTAATGATTGATTTTCAGGTTTGACCTATCGCAGGCTCCCATTTTTCGCAATGGTTTGGTTCCGGCTCTTCCCACGGATCAAGAAAATTCCTGAGTTATTGATGCGGCTTTAAAACCCTATGTATGATATTACATACACTACAATATGCTTGTTAAACACATTCTACAGACAGTCTTACTCATTCATACAGTAATAATGTAGTAATAATACAATAATAATACAGTAATAATACAATCATGTAGTAATGATACAGTAATAATGCAGTAAAATGTAGTAATGATTCAGTAAAAACTTTTTAATTTTGCACTGTGATAATTATTAATGAATAAAGCGCTGAGGCTCTTTACCAGAAGCTAGAGAAGATGTGGGGTGTTTGAGTGACATCATAGGGCTTAAATATTAATTAAAAAAAACAACTAAAAAAAGCGAATTCACAATTCAATTAACCACGTTGATGACGTGTGTGCGAAGGAGAAAAAAAAGAAGTGTACACATCATCTGCAACCAATCAGCAGGAGGGAGAAACAAAAGCTCTCGGCCATTGGATAAATTTGAGTCACATGCCAGTTACTTCTGGGTTTGTCGCTAATCTGCAAGTATGTTGGGGCGCGAGCGCTGAACCGCGTACGGTCGAGGGCCTACTGTATGTTCTTAATACTGATTTTCAAGAATTTTTCACAAAACTGAAGACAGTGCTGCTAAGTGTCTCGTTTCTTGTTCTCGACTGCAGTCAGTATATTAGCCCCGATATACCTGGAGCTCACAGTTCCAGTACAGTCTTTCCTCCGTGCCTAAATTCATCTTTTAGTGCGAGACTGAATGAAACTTCTTGAACACTTTTCACCTGTAGTGTCCATCACAGTGGAATTGTCCGTTTCCTACTCTCTGATGGCATGAATGATTAAATGTAAGGCCGAAGTACTCAACAATAGGGGAACCAAGTAGATACATGAGCTTCTTACAACGATATGCAATAGTCCGACAATCACAACCATGACCCAACAACACAAGGTTGTGCCCAACTGGCTTCATATCTATGGTTGAGCAAAGGCACTTTTGGATGGATATTTGGTGACACTACATCCTACTGCATCTCTGAACCAATTCTTATACACTCAGGGGACCTAAGTAAGAACATCTGAGATTGGATTTCATCTAGCCTTTAAAATTATGGGTCAGTTCTTACCAGATAATGGCTATTCTGTGTATTGTGAGTCCAAAAGAATATTCTGGAAAAAGTTCAAAGTTTCGTGAAGGATGAAGGAGTTTGGTTGGAGGATTGACAAATCAGAACCTAACACAGGGGACTCTTGTATTTCTTTGGTTTGTGCTTTGGATAGGCTTCAGGACACTCGTTGTAGATTCTCAGTCATCCAGGTCATAGTAGAGTCAAAGTTAGAACAAGGGTCACTTACTTTATCTTCATGGCCTTTGACAGAACCTCTTATCCAGGGCGACTTACGTGTATTTTTAAATTGGTACTTGGACCAGTTGCCAGTTAAAGGGCATTGCTCAAGGTCCCAACAGTGATGGAACTGGGGCTTTAAGCTCCAACGTTCAGAACAGTATACCAGAGCCATAACTGTTGAGCCACCACTGTCCCTGGCAATTGAACTTGCTTGGGTTTCTTGAAGATGTCATCCAAGCATCATATTTAGTTCTAACTGATAAATAAGACGCCACAGTAATGACAACCCAAAAGTTGACATCTCTGGGACTGTTCCCCAGTCAGTTACACTTGAAAAAACTTCTTGGATAAGAGGTGAAATGGCCTCAAAATACTCGAGCAAGCCCAGCTGGCCTTATTCCAACTTTTGGTTCCTCGGGAGTTCTTTAAACAATTACAGTCCATTCTTCACACCAAAGACACTCATACTCTCGAAGAGTTTAGAAGGAAGAGCAGCAGTAGAAGGTTGTTCCAGTTAAAAAAAAAAAAAAAAAAAAAAAAATTCTGCTCAGATGGGTCCAGGTTTTGGCAATTCCAGGAATTGACAGAAGTTATATATTTTCTTGTTGGCCGTGTTGAGCACGGTGCTTTTATCTAAATTAGTTTATCTAAACCATCAGTGCACATGTCCACTCCCTCTCTTTTCGTCCCTAGTTGAGAAGTCTTTTTTTTCTAAGCATAATTTAAAATAATTTTCAAAAAAAACCTCTCAACATGGTTCCAGATCATTTTGAATTCACTGAAGCCAAATATACAGATACTTGCTTGGGTCATATTTGTAATTAAACAGGTAAAGCCATAGTGTCGATATACTTTATCTTTGTTTCAATTTAATCATGAATTAATTCATGATACCATTTCATTTGGTCAATTAATATCTTGATGTAAGCTCATTATTCTACGTATAGTCTGTTGGGCTTTTTACACCCGGGCCTGGCGGCTCATCAGGCCGGTGCTTATTCCCGGTTTCTGTAGCGTGAAGCTACCAGGAGTTCAACTCCCCCTGGATGGGACGCCCGGCTATTGCAGGTTACCATCCCAGTATTTTCGATTTTTTTTTTTTTTACTGGTACCCATTTATACTGCTGGGTGAACAGAGGCACACTTGTCCAGGGGTCTTTGCACAGTGGTGGTCTAACTGGGATTTGAACAAACAACATAATATCACTTTATCTTGACAGAGCATTAATTAAAGACAGCATAATCATAATCCATATTTAATGTCATTATGTTCACTTGAGAACCTTAATTTTTTTTTCCCACAATGTTGTTTTCCTTTCGGCTTTTCCCTTTTTTTTCAGGGGTTGCCACAGCGCATCATGTGATTCACACATTTGATTTGGCAGAGGTTTTTACGTCGGATGCCTTTCCTGACACAACCCTTTAGCAAGGGGCAGAAACACGCTGACGGCTTTGCAGCTACTCTTTACGAAAGTCAGCAATGGTTCTTTTACATGAACCTCTCACCATAGACAGTGAGAGACATGGCCTGCCTTTAATAACCCAGTTAGCTGCACTGGGGGGGGGGGAGTGACAACCCTGTGGAGAGTGGGACTCGAACCCCCAACCTTTGGCTCAGCGATTCAGCAACTTTTACCACCAGGCCACCACTGCCCCAAATATCACAATTTTACAATATTATGTCAAAAGATTATTTATTATTATTTCACTACGTGTCATTATTTACAACTTAAAATCGTAATTTATTTATAGATTCGACAATGTTGTTCATTCATTCATTTATTCATTTTATTTTAAGCGGCTTAATCCTAATTAGGGTCGCGGGGAGTCTGGCACCCATCTCAGCCAACTCTGGGTGAAGGTGGGGTACACCTTGAATAGGTCATGCTTGAACTCCACCAGACACAGCTGCACTGTGGGTGGGTGGGTAGGTGGGGCAGTGACAACCTTGTGAAGAGTGGGGCTTGAACCCCCAACCTTAAACTCTAAAAAAAAAAAAAAAAAAACCAGAAGATCGGCTTTGTTAAATTCTGGCTCTGAGCATTCAAGTGCTTTCCAACACCATTCCTAATGCATAGTGTGGAAGCGTGACGTGCTGTTGCTGATAAATGTTATTGGCCCTTTTTTGGCGGGGCCTCCTGGTGAGCAAGCCTAAAAGATCGGCGTCACATATTCTGAATGCTGAAAAACTCCAAGACAGATCTTAAAAATGGGAGAACACTTGAAAATATTTCTTGGAAGGTGACATGAATTAAGTAGGTGTGTCACCAAATATCAATACAGTACAATAAACCTTCGCCAAGGTGTGTAATTTGCAATGACAATGCCAGATTCCTTCGCCCAACAAGTAATCACTCTTTATTATTATTATTATTATTATTATTATTATTATTATTATTATAAGGGCAGCACGGTGGTGTAGTGCTTGGCATGTCTGACTCACAGCAAGAAGGTCGTGGGTTCGATTCCCAGCTTGGATGTTTCTGTATGGATTTTGCATGTGCTCCCCGTGCTTGTATGGGTTTCCTCCGGGTACTATGGTTTCCTCCCACAGACCAGAAACATGCACAGTAAGTTAATTGGCTGTTTCAAATCACCCCTAGGTGTGAGTGTGAGTATGAATGGTTGTGTGAGTATTGTCCCTGCGATGGCCTGGTGAGCTGTACAGGGTGTACCCTGCCCTTGCCCAGAGTCGGCTGAGATGGGCCTCAGCCTCCCCACAACCATAATTAGGATGAAGCAGTTCAGAAAATTTTATTCTACTTCTACTTGATATTATTATTATTATTATTATTATTATTACAGTAGTTATCCTGTTTACTTTTTTTAAAAAAGTTAGTCTGAAAGACCTTTAGTTTATGCTTCAGCCATGGGATTCTGTGGGATGCGGCAACAAATAATGTGAATACATTTGTATATTTTTATTGTATATATATATATATATATATATACACACATACACACACACACACACACACACACACACACACACAAGCCAGTAGTTAGATGTAAAGCTTGTGAGATACACGAACATAATTATTAAAACCTGCAGTGATACACGATGCGTTGAAAACCTCCATAGTAACCATCTTGTTTAGGGTTTTTCTTATATTTCGAGAAATACAAATAAATAAATTTGGTAGAATGTATTACTGACATCTCAGTTTGTAATGACAGGCATTAGGACACCCATGTCCATGTCATCACCTGCTGCTTGGCTCACACTGCACCTGACCTCGTTATTTCTTCTCGCAAGTGGTGGGCCCTCATGGTGATAGCTTCTGGTGGGATCTTGGGGCTGATCTGGGCTTAACCCAAAGAGCCAAGGCTCAGCCACCAGGAGCTTGCCCACAAGCTATCTCCCCACCTAGCCTGGATTCAGGAGGGTTCCCCGGTTTTTCTTCTCTGACTGAGCTAGGCTGCCTTGGTGTCGCTCCATCAAGGTCTATTAATATCTACTTCTTTGACCCTTCCCTTCCCCTGAGATCAATTTCCTTTGGTGTTTGATGGGGAGACCCCACTAAGATTTGATACCTCCGACAACATAACTCGGTGGGTGATGGGGATACTCAAGGCCCTTCAACATGTTCAGGTGGCAACCTTAGGGTGTCTGGGCTCACCAATAGAGCCTCCATTTTAAAAAGAGTCATCACATGCGATTCAGGAGTCTGATTTGGATACCTCCTGGTTGCTTTCTTCTAGAGGTTTCCAGGCATGCCCAACTGGGAAGCCAGAGACCCAGAACTTGCGGGAGGGGTTATATATGGTTATATATCCAGTTTGTGATTCCCCAGGAGGAGCTGGAGGGTGTTGCTAAAGAGAGAGAGATGCCTGTATTCCCTCCTCGACTTGTTGAAGTGGAGGAAAATGGATTGATTCCTGATTACAAACAAAAATAATATCTTTTAGCCAATTATGGACTTGAGTGATGTCCCTTCGGCTGGGGACCTGTCAGAGAATAAATTTAGTGAGAATAGAAAACAGTGGATGGAGAAACCCAACAGGGTTTGAATAGAGAATAGTGAAACCAGGTTCTGGTTACTTCAAGGTTCAGAATCAGATTACTCTGTTTATCCCAGAGGAAATTGTGTGACGTATCTTCTGTGTATTTTATCTATGATATAATATATGACTATGAAGAACTAGTTAAAAAAAAAAAACTGCCTTGTTTGGAAGATTTATGAAATGGCTGGAGTTTGACCTTTCAGTGAAACTGAAGGTCAAAGGTGTCATTTGAAAGTTGATATATGGATCATTATTAGTGTTCCATAGTAACAGCATTTCCATTGGCATTTTTTTAAAGTTATAAGCAATGGGTTGTCCACTGTGCTTCTGTGGATCAACCTCTGTAAAGTCTTTAGTTTTTGCAATGAAGACTTCAGGTGATGAGGGCACCACTATGGTTGGAACTAAAGTCTTAATTAGATGATTAGGTGGTCAGGGGGCACGGCATTGTGGTGTAGTGGTCATCACTTCCGTCTGAGAGCAAGATGGTCCTGGGTTCGATTACTGGGCTGGAACATTTCTGTCCAGAGTTTGCATATTCTGCTTGTGCTTACATGGGTTTCCTCCAGGTACTTTAGTTTCTTCCATACTCAAAAGACATGCACATGTAAAGGGTTATGTGTGTTGGCCCTGCAATGGTCTGACAAGCTGTTCAGGCTGTACCACCCATTCCCACAGAGTCAGCTGAGATAGGCATACGCCTCTCCATGACCCCAGTAGGATTAAGAGGCTTGGCAAATGAGTGAGGTGAATGAGTAGATGGTCATGTGGGCATGATTAAGATTGGATCAGTCATGATTATGATCAGACTCTCCAAAATTTTCTGACCCTCACCTTTGATCCGGACAGTCCAAAATCAAATATTCTCTCTGGCACTCAGGTAGCGTGGTGTTCCCACAAAGTTTAGTGCAAATCTCTGAATGGGTGCAGTCAGAATTTTGTTGACAGATAGTAGGTGTGAGTAGATGGTCCTGTGGGCATGATTATGATTGGAGTGAAAATCTTCAGGAGCTAGACCTCCAAAAACAAGGTTGAGCACCACTGTTATAAGTGCTTGACAATAATTTGTTTATCTTGTTACCTGGACAGTCCAAAATCTCTGGGACTCAGGTAGGGTAGCATCCCCACCGAGTTTAGTGTAAATCCATCCATGGGTGTGGTCAGAATTTTGTTTACAGCAAACTAACAAACCAAATTAAGCTGGTGATTACAATACTGCTATCAAAACGGAGTTTTGGGGTTGAGGGAACAAACCAATTCCCAATTCCAAACCAATTTCCAAAACCAATTCCAAACCAATTTCCAACATCCTGGTTTAGGTCTCGTCCAATTTTACTTGGTAAAGCTTTTTACACCCAAGCCAAGTGGCTCATCGGACCGGTGCTTATTTCTGGTTTCCGTAGTGTGAAGCTACCAGGAGTTCAACTCCTCCTGGATGGGATGCTAGTCCATCACAGGTTACCTTCCCAGTATGTTTTTACTGGTACCCATTTATACTGCTGGGAGAACAGAGGCACACTTGTGGTTAAGACCTTGCCCAGGGGTCTTAGCACAATGGGGAGTCTAACTGGGATTTGATGGGATTTGAACACACAACCGCCCGCTCATGAGCCCAGCACCCTAACCACTACATCACCGGCCCCATTTAAGCTCATTATTCTTTACATAATATCACTTTTGTTTGGTAAAGGTAGGCAAGGTTCTTTCGGCTTTTTACACCCAAGCCATGGTGGCTCATCAGGCCGGTGCTTATCCCCAGTTTCCGTAGCGTGAAGAGACGAGGAGTTCAACTTCTCGTGGATGGGACACTAGTCCATCGCAGGTTACCTTCACAGTATATTTTTACCGGTACCCATTTATACTGCTGGGTGGACAGAGGCACACTTGTAGTTGAGACCTTGCCCAGGGGTCTTCGCACAGTGGGGGTCTCACTGGAATTTGAACACACAACCTCCCAATCATGAGCGCAGCACCCTAACCACTATGCCACTGACCCCACTTTACTTTTGTTTGAGTCATGTTTAAATCCAAACATAGATTTGACACACTAAACAGTGCAGTGGTGGCTTAGTGGTTAAAGTGATGGGCTACTGATCAGTGATTAAATTGGTTAGACTCCACTGTTACCACTGTTGGGCCCTTAAGCAAGGCCCTTAACTCTCAGTGGTCAGTTGTATAAAAGTTATAATTGTAAGTCACTCTGGATAAGAGCATTTGCAAAATGTGGCGATTTAAACTTGTACAAACAGTAGCTTTGCTGTATATGAAACTTGTGAGGAACAGGAACGATGGATGATACTTTTACATCTATAGAAAGAAATCTCTGTACAGACGCTGCCTGACTTACATTTTAGTTCGGTTCCGGACGGCCGATCGTAAGTTGAAAATGAACGTAACGTATGACATTCATACTGTACTTTACACCCATAAATACCATTACTGTATCTCATAAAACACCCCTAAATCAATTATTATAAACATAACATTGGAAATTATTTCAAATATATAAAATAATATCAACATTAATTTTAAATAAATTAAATTCAAGCAAAATAGTTTCAAATATATAAATTTTAATCAAATTCACTCATCAAATATCAAATACAGTATCAAATATAACCTTTAACATTCTCTGTGATGCGATCTTTCTGCTTGTAAATGGTTTCGCTGGTCAACGGATGGTCACTTTACATGAAGCTGAGCCGAGTCACTCCACATGAAGCTTAAAACAGCCAATCAACGCTTACAATATGTGAGGCGCTCAACACCGAAAGTAGTGTACTTGCTTGTGCTTGAGACGAAGCGCGGGTTATATGGACTTCCGGTCTTTCAAGTGAGCAAGGGTGGCGTTGAACTCGTTTAGTACTCAGCCTGCACTGATGTGAATCACCAGCAGAGTGGAGAGTTCTCTTTCTTTTCTGGATTCGGGTTTTCATTCATTTTACAACTCTCTTTGCTGAACTGAGTATGCATGGTAGATTGTGCCGATCTGAGCAGATAGTTAATTGATCTCTGTGTATGAGACTTGAACCCATGCTAGTAGGCTTACGCTTCTGACCAACCATATTTGCTTAGGGTCACAAAAGTCCACAAAACAGTGTAAACACAAAGATCACAGAGACGGCGTCTTAACACAAGGGTAACACGCTATATAACTGATATATATATATATATATATATATATATATATATATATAAATAACTGAACTGGAAAGGAGGGGCACGTTCAGTCTGTTGTTTGTAAACAATGGACGCTGCATCATTACGTCAGAATACTACATAGGTACGTCTAAATTCAAAATTTGACTTTAAAAAAAAAACCTGTAAAATCGAAAAAACGTAAAACGATAAACGTATGTTGGGGAGTGTCTGTATGTTAAATGTGAGGAAAGAAAAAAGTTGAAAGGTTTTAAATGGTGGCAAATGAAGCGCTAAATGGCAAACTGGCCTAAACCCCCCCCCCCCAAAAAAAAAAACAACAAACATAAACCATTGGATTATCTTCATCTCATATCAAAAGACCTTCTGACCTCGAATCATATTGATTTTCTTTATTTTTTTTAAAACGTTCAACCCCCAAACAACAACAACTTACTGTTGGTTAGACCACTCTGGCTCTCAGCCCGTCAAACATGATTTAACATCATCTAATCTGCATTCAAGCAGAATTTGTAATTCATATTTTACATGTTCTTTTTCCATTTTCATAACAACACACATGATAATTTAAACATAATTTATCACAATATACTGTTTAATTTATAATATTATATCACCCTATATCATTAAAGTTATACCACTTACACTGGTAGTCACTTCATTTCTGAGACAATCCAAAATAATTCTGCAGGATATACTGCATGACCCAGATAGTACTGTGGTGCAATATTGATGATGAACAAACATAAAGAGTCTCACAGTTGCTATAGTGATTGTTATAAATCGTGCTGCCTTAGCACTGGAAGTCTTTTTTTCACAAACCCACAACCTACGCGCAGGGATTTCTTTTAGAGCTTCATAGCAAATGCTTGATTCTGGAAAACCATGCCAGGAATTTGTTAGAATATGCAAACGATCTAGAAACCGAGAATGAGCACCGGCCTGATGAGCCACTGGGCTCGAGTGTAAAAAGCCCAACAGACTTTATGCAAACAATCTCTTATACAGATCAATAAAAACAAAAAACCCCTAAAAACTAAACAAAAAAGTATACTATGTCCTTTAACACAGTAAGTGTATACTGTGACCCGAGACCACCCCGACCTGCAGGGTATTTTATATTATTAAGAAAGTAAACAAAATGTGATTTTTTTTTTTTTTTTTTTTTTTTTTTTTTTTTTTTTTAAATTCATGGGACGCATTAAATTTTCAGATGCCTCCAAACTTTTGCCGTGGGGTTGTTTCCGCTCCTGTGTGCTTCATGTGGCCTCATTAAGGAACACTATTGTTCTTTCCACTCGCCATTTCAGACCTTTGGGTGTGACGTGAATATTAAGTGGTCCTCTCAGGCAGAGTCCCTGGAAGACTGTTTTAACATTTAAAAGCTATGCGAGTTCTCCAATAATTGCGGGACTTGTGTGTGTTTTATGGAGTGAAGATAAAGTGTAGTCGAGTCTATTATACTAAAATTGTATATCATCTTGGTTATTTAATAAGTCATTACTCATGAAAATACAATTTATTTATTTATTTTCATTTTTGTTTTTTTATTAAGTCATATTTAAAGGGATGTAAGATCCCATAAAGACAAATGATTTAAACCTGCATGAGCACTTACAACTTTGGAGAAAGTTTATTTACAGCTGACTCTGACTGTAGTTTTCCTGGAACTTTCCATGGAAAAATAAAATGGAGACGTCTGGAAATGTTCCACATTGTAAATGGAATTTCCATAAGAATGAATGGGAATTAACTGGAAATTTGGAGTAATGTATACAAACTGTATCAGAAATAAAAATATAATACAGTGGTACCTCACCTTACGATAGTCCCAGAATACGAAAAATCCAGTTTACGAAAAACATTTTCCTAAATTTTTTGTCTCTGTATACAGAACAAGTTCTCCTTACGAAACATGCCATTCAAACAATGCACGACTTGCTCTCCCACTGACTACATGTCCCAACATCCCGCCCCGCTGGCCTCCCATTGCCTATCTCCCAACATCCCGCCCTGCTGGCCTCCCATTGGCTAGGAGGGATGACGCAGCTCTCTCCCATTGGCTATTATGGAGCTGCATCTCCCATAATGCTTTTCGTGTAAAGGACAGAGTTACTGGCTTTTAACCTTCCATAAACATTTGTAAGATTATAACTCTGCTAAGAAGACATGGTCAGCACACACACACGCATGCGTGTGTGATTTCCGGTGCAAGTGAAAAGAAGAAGCGGGCCCGTGGCATGCAGTTGAGTGATATCGCAAAGGAATATGGCCAAACCCATCTACCATCAGTATGATATTGAAGCAGATGGAGGTATACTTTTATAATTTTTAAAGGGTTTAGGGTGTAGTATAGTATTGGGGGCCTTGAAACGAATCACACGTTTTACATGTAAAATGCAGTTCAATTTACAAAAAAATCCAGGTTAAGAAAAAGGTTCTGGAATGGATTAATTTTGTAATGTGAGGTACCACTGTATTTTGTTTTGTTAAAAGCAGTCATGCATGCAAACCTTCATCATACACAGTTTTATTTTTATTCATTATTTTTTCTACTGCAGTGGTGGGCCGATGGTAAAGGTGCTGGATTACCAACCCCAAGGTTGGGGGTTCAAGCCCCCCCTGTCAACAGGTTGTCACTGTCCGCCCCAGAGCAGCTAACTGGGTTATCAAAGGTCGGCCATGTCTCTCACTGTCTATGGTGTGACGTTCATGTAAAAGAACCATTGCTGAATTTCGACAAGAGGAGCTGCATAGTCGTCAGCATGTTTCTGCCCTGCGATGGCCTGGCGAGCTGTCCAGGCTGTACTTTGTAGCCTTCCGATAGAAACTTAATTTTGACAGTACTGTATACACATCGCTAACTAAAACAACACGTTTTATAATAGCTGCAGTTTCATTGGCCGGGCAGTTATAGTGAGCCAATCAAAAGGACTGTTGTAACTTGCACCATAGAAGTAAGGAATCCTGAGAATGAATGTCTGTTTTTCGTTTTTTTTTTTTTTTTATGCTGAACAACTTGCGTACATGTTTTCATGTAAACAGCAGCGATCACCCGGCATAACCCCGTGATTCAGCAGGCTCGTCACAGCCACGTGGGAGTAAGCATGAGAGATTGAACGGTGTTTATCATTAAAATTACACCACGAGAAATAACGGTGCAGATCGAGCCAGTACCGTGGACTGTTGACGCAGAGACAACCACCCTGTGAAATTTTAACGGATTTACATGATTTGAAAACAGACTTGAAAAGCTCGGGAAACTTACTCCCATGCATTCAGACAACTGAATCCAACTGAAAAAAAAAAAAAAAAAAGTTGATTTGTAAAATATAAGGTTTCTGAAACAGATGGCTATTGACGCACCATTCAAATCTGATGATCTGACGTGTGTGGAGATCAAAACATATATTTTACATTAAATGGAGGCAGAATTATCTGGGAAGAGGCCGCCGCCATTATTTACACACACACACACACACACACACACACACACACACACACATACATACATACTATGTGCTATATTTATTGTCACCCCTTGTTAAGACATGTTCTTTACCTTCTAATAAATTCCAGGGTTTTTTTTTGTAAATAATATCAGACCCCCCAAAAAAGAGGAAAATCCAACCTTTAATTTAAGTGAATTATTCAGTGAGGGGGAAAAAAAATCCCACATTAAGAAATAATTTTTCACATCAAATCATATTTTCCACAATTATTAACACCCTGATATTAATACTTTGCACAACCTTTATCAGTGGGGCTGGTGGCATAGTGGTTAGGGTGCTGCGCTCATGATCAGGAGGTTGTGAGTTCGAATCCCACTGAGACCCTCACTGTGCTAAGATCCCTGGGCAAGGTCTCAACCACAAGTGCGCCTCTGTTCACCCAGCAGTAT
>CM045734.1:54156063-54201063 GCA_024760905.1 Plotosus lineatus
GTGACAAGAAGCGCTTCCCAAGTTTTGGCAATCAGCTGGTCTGCGTGTTGAAGTTTTTCCATATCTGTCCATTTGTGTTTGCTTGGCATCTGTGCTTGGCATCGTGCAAATGAGCCAATCAAAAACGAGAAAATTTACCTCTTTACTCAAAAACAAATCGCGCAGGCTGTTGCATATAATCCAATAAAATTAGAGTTTCAAGGTATCGGACCCGCCCACATACTGGCGTACAGAAAGGATTGGCTCTCCGCTGCGCGCCACAGTGACGTGGCATTGAAAATAAATGTAAAGATTTAAATGCGTGAGATTTATTCATATATTTTTGTTTTATTTTTTTTTTGTATTTTTATTTAAATGACAGTGAAATTATGTATTTGTTATTCTGTTAAGAAAGGCAACCTGATTTATCTGAGAGCCAGATACAGTCAACAAAGCCACATCTGGCTCACGAGCCATAGGTTCCCGACCCCTGTTTTATATGGTAGGCTTGAACCTTTAACCATGTTGTTTTTCTGTCCTCAGGTGATGTGCAGTGGCTGGGCTGTGATATGGCTGAACAGGCCAAGCAGGCCCAGAATTCCTTGCTGCACCGCTGTGTCCACCTCTACCTCCACTCCCTGTGGCCCACTGTAAACATCTGATCCTGTTTGGCCCCTCACGCCCTCCCTGGGCTTCCCAATTACCAGGTCTCCTGGCTTCACTGCGGGCCCACCATGGGAGGATGCCTCTCCAAACCCAAACCAGGTGACACACATACACACACACAAACATACACACACTCCATTACATCCCCATCTATCCACACCCTCAAATCCTTTAATAATTGGCACTTGTTTCTCCGCCTATATATAGGTCAGGCTAACCTGCCCCCAGAACCCTCCCCACTACGACCCCTGTGTGGCGTGGCTTTCTTTCGGTGCTTCAGGAATTTTAATGCTCTCAATTGCTCTCTATGTTTCATGTGGATTAGATAGAAATATGAGCAGCAAGTGTTTGAATGTTGCACAATGTAACGTTGTTCTGTTTTTTACATCATGAGTTTTGAGCAGGAAGAATGTAGGTGTGGAACGTTGACAAAGCAGTGAGATCAAACAGACTGACCTTACTCGATGTCATCTTTCTGACTTTTATTACGATTAGAAACAGTTCGATATTCCAGTAAAAAGCTACGCACCAGATAAAAACCTTTTCAGTTCTGCTAGTTCTACAGGTAAAGGGAAACAAACTGAAACAGGATTTCATTCAAATTTGTCTTTAAGATTTTTTTAACGTGACCTAGGCAGGTCTGGTGAGCTCTACATGATCTATGCGAAGTAAACACTGTGTTCCTAACAGCAACTGCTTCTGATTGTAAAGTGTGATCATGATGCCAAATCCTGCTCAGGTGACTGCAATAATCTACGAGTGTCTGTCGTTTTAATTCAAGTATTATCTTCATTCATTTTCTGAACCGCTTTCTTTAATCCTAATTAGGGCCACCAGGAGGCTGGCACCCATCTCAGCCGACTCGGAGCGAGGGCAGGGTACATCCTGGACAGCTTGCCAGGATATCGTAGGCCCAACACTCACACCTAGGGGAGATTTGGAACAGACAATTGTGTGAGCAAACCAGAGTACCCAGAGGAAACCCATGCATGCACGCATGCAAATTCCGCACAGAAACGCCAGAGCTGGGAATCGAACCCAGGCCTTCTTGCTGTGAGGCGGATATGTTACCCGCTACGTCACCATGCCGCCTCAAATATTATCTGCTCAGGATAATGTTTTTAATTCCCTGATAGTGGTCCAATCAGATTGCACTTTTCTAGTGTACTATATACAAATCTTTGATAGGCTGCTGAAGTTCTCTATATGGCAGTGCTTCTCAATTGTTTTCTGTGGCGCCCCCCATAGGAAAAAAAAACATTTCACACACCCCCACCACCACCACCACCACCCCGCAAGCGACTATAAATAGTATTATTTGTCTATAAAATTGTTATTAGTACACCTCTGCATAACATTGTATCTTTATTAATATTAAAAACAAAAAAGAAAGAAATATAGTTTAACTTACGATAAAGAAAAACTCCATGAACATTGTTTTTTAATCTGTAACAGAAAAGATTTAAAGTGCACCAATGTGCCTGAAAAAATACATCCTTATTTAAACTCATTCAACTTATTTATGTCTTAATATCTCCGTCTCACTCCACCTTTCTCTTCGTTCCTGTTCGAAACTTTTCCGTGTTGTTTCTTGAGGGGCTGTTTACTGCACTTCATATCGTTTGCTCGTGGAAAAACCGCTACACCACAGCGCGACAATGAGAGTGCCACTGCCATCAAGTGGAGTGGAGGTGGAATTACACTTAATTCTTCTTTTCCTTTCGGCTTTTTCCCTTTTCCAGGGGTCGCCACAATGAATTATCAAACGTTTGATTTAGCATAGGTTTTTATGTCGGATGCCCTTCCTGACACAACCTTTTAGCGAGGGACAGAAACACCCTGATGGCTCTGCAGCTATTTTATATGAAAGTCAGCAATGGTTCTTTTACAAGAACCTCTCACCATAGACAGTGAGAGACATGGCCGGCCTTTGATAACCCACCTAGCTGCACTGGAGGAGGGGACAGTGACAGCCTTGTGAAAAGTGGTATTCGAACCCCCAACCTTAGGATCAGCGATCCAGCACCCTAATACCATTAGGCCACCACTGCCCACCAAGTGCAATTACACTTAATTCTCATACACAATTCCAGAGAAGCATGTTCCTCAGGGTCATACACCCCCCCCCCCCCAGCATCACACCGCACCCCCTGCATCATACCGCGCCCCACTATTTGAGAAGCACTGGTAAAAGGGGACTTCCTTCATTCATGCTTTTATTCTTTGTCTTTTCCTTTCGGCTGTTCCCTTTCAGAGGTCACCACAGCAAAATCATCTGCCTTCATCTTCATGGAAAACATATTAATGATTTGCATATTCGATTCAGCATAAGATTTTACGTCAGAGTATTAAAGTAGACCACGAGAGGGCTGATGATCTCTACAATCTCACTGTGTCTAATACTAATCACATTGCTTAATGGTATACCTTTATGAATAAGGTCAGAGAGGAGGGAAATGATGTCAGTGTATGTAGTATCGGAGAAACAGTGTGTGTTTATATATATATATATATATATATATATAATGTGTGTGTGTGTGTGTGTGTGTGTGTGTGTGTGTGTGTATCTTCTCTTTTCAGCTTTTTCTTTTTCTTTTTTTTCGTCACCACAGTGAATGATTCCCATGTTTAATTTGGTTCATAGGTTTTTACGTCGGATGCCCTTCCTGGCACAACCCTTTTAGCAAGGGACAGAAACACGCTGACGGCTTTGCAGCTCCTCTTTACGAAAGTCAGCAATGGTTCTTTTACATGAACCTCTCAACATAGACAGTGAGAGACATGGCCGGCCTTTAATAACCCAGTTAGCTGCACTGGGGGGGGGGGGGACAGTGACAACCCTGTGGAGAGTGCACCTCGAACCCCCAACCCTAGGATCAGAGATCCAGCACCTTTTACCACCAGACCACCTCTGCCCTCTTCACTTATACTTTTATACTTATACTGCCATATTTTTGGAAGAAGTCTCCAGAGTCAGTGCTTTGTAATAGTCATAACTGTTCAGAGTTCAACCTACCACCACCGGAGACGCTTAGGATACCGTCATGTCTCAGTTTCTGACTTAAAAAGGGCTGTTTGAATTATCAAAATATTTTTTAGAGAGAGAGAGACTTCTGAGTAAAACAATAATAGTTATTCATTAGAAGGTCTGTTGGTCCTGTACCGCACTTCTGTACATTGATCCATCTATGGCTGCACTGTCACCTCCTCTGTATTTCACTGGCGGTTCGATTTCTGCTCCTCAAGTCAACTGTACACCCCCAAATTTCCAGCAAACTACAGAACTCCTTACTCTGTATAGCGTGTCCTGAAGAACCGGGTCTTGTTTAGTCGCCACAGTGTCACTAAATATAAAGCATTCTTTCTTCTCCATCGCCAAATCGGTCGTCTCTTATTATTTTCCACTGACTTTAATTAAGCTTCTCTCAGTGGGAGAGAATTCTCTCGGAGATTAAAAACATAAGACCTGGGCTCTCGGCACATTTTTCCAGCTGGTGAGAGAGAAATCATGTTCCGTTCTGGCCACGTTACACAAACATTTTTCACGTTATGGTAAATCATGTAAAGAATAAAACATCAAGAGGAAGGAGCTTATAGGAATATAATTGAATCGGTGAGTTCAATAAGGGCCCAACTCCTCAAATTTTCAAAATTTAGGTTTGACATGTTTTTTGATCTTCAGGTACAACTGCATTCTGTTGTGTGTGCCCCCCCCCCCCCCCCCCCCCCCCAATGTGCTTTTATTAGTCTTCTTTTATGCAGTGAGATCAAGATGAGCCCGACTCCAGGAGTCGGGCCCCTATTGCATGAACTTTAACAATGACATATAAGTGGCAGAAGGCAGTGGTGGCCTGGTGGTAAAGATGCTGGATCACTGGGGTTGATGAGAGGTTGGGGGTTCGAATCTCACTGTCCCCCCAGTGCAGCTAACTGGGTTATCATAGGCCGGCCATGTCTTTCACTGTCTATGGTGGGAGGTTCATGTAAAAGAACCATTGCTGACTTTCAACAAGAGGAACTGCATAGCCATTGGCGTGTTTCCATCCTGTGATGGACTGGCAAGCTGTCCAGTGTGTACTCTGCCCTCGCCCGGAGTCGGCTGGGATGGGCGCCAGCCTCCCCACGACCCTAATTAGGATTAAGCGGTTACAGAAAATGAATGAATGATTGCATGTTTTATCCTTTCTATGGACATTTTCAATGGTTAATTCACTAAGGGGACATCTCCGCTCTCTTTAATTGGCTTCCCACCGGAAACACAAAAGTAAATTTCCACCCCCTTTTGTGATTTGTTACCTCCAGTAAACTACTAAAGGTGACAAGGTTATGATGAAAGACAGTGACAATATTCTGAGAAAAATGATTGAAAACCTCCTCCTATAAAAAACAATTTCATGGATTTGGGCCCTTGTAGAATTCAATTATTGTTCTTTAGCATTTATTTAGTGGTGGCATAGTGGTGAAGGTGATATAGTGGGGGTGGGGGTGTAGTGGTTTAGGGTGCTGCTCTCATGATCAGGAGGTTGTGTGTTCAAATCCCAGTTAGACTCCCACTGTGCTAAGACCCCTGGGCAAGGTCTTAACCACAAGTGTGCCTCTGTTCACCCAGCAGTATAAATGGGTACCAGTAAAAATATACTGGGAAGGTAACCTGCGATGGACTAGCGTCTCATCCAGGAGGAGATGAACTCCTGGTTGTTCACGCTACGGAAACCGGAGATAAGCACCGGCCTGATGAGCCCTAGGCTCGGGTGTAAAAAGCCCAACAGACTTTACTTATAGTGGTTAAGGTGATGTGGTAACTGATCCGAAGGTCAGCGGTTCAATCCTTGCTATCACCACTGTTGGGCCCTTGAGCAAGGCCCTTAACCCTCAATTGCTCACTTGTATAAAAATGATAAAAGCGTCTGCAAAATGCTAGAATAACATAATGCCTTCATACCAAAGCACGTGTGATTCTTTTGATATTTACACAAAAAAAGAAATCGCTGACCCTTGGTTTACAATGGGGTACGATGTTCGTAATCACCCATGATCTGAGAAGAGTCATCGTGTCGTGGCATTGAATTGTGATGATCTCATAGGAATCTAATGATATGTGAATGTGTTGACATTATTACTTACTATGATTTGATGACCGATCGTAGGAATCATAGTAGAGCACAGTCGAGCTTAACAAACTTAGCAGAGTGGAACAGATGGTGCAGCATCATCATAGTGGATCTTAATGAACACGAAAACAAGATTCGTTTGGGTTTCCTCTCTTGGATGCACCACCCTGCCTCCTTTTTATCATCCATATCAATCATGGAGCTCCATTCTTTATTGAATTGTGGATATTACGGACATCGTGCTCTAGTCCACAGGGTTACTTCATCAACAGTGATAAACAGTCATTCGTACTATTTGTGGTGTCCACTGATGTGCTTTCTGTATTTGTGATGTCTTGGCAGTAGAGGTCAAAGTTGAGCTCACTCTCCTGGAGAAGGAAAAGGAAGTAGACCTGATGTCTCCGAACGGTAAGGCTAGCCCGTTCTCAGAGTGTCGTCCCAATGGCTCTCTTGGTCACTGCTCAGATGACGACATGTCGGTTCTCCGTCCCTCATACAAACCCCGAGACTACATCGAGGCCACGGTGTGCCATGTCAAAGACCTTGAGAATGGACAGTAAGGCCCATGTTTTATTTACATTCTGTGTGCTATCAGTCTTGTGGAAATGATGTGTTCTGTAAGCGATATGGGTGAATACATGTGCATGACTGGAATGTGATGAAATTGATGCTTGACGTAAACATTTCTGTGTATTAACGTATGAACATGATGGTGTTATGTTCTTTCTGGGAAAAATAGCATTTTAAGGGAATATGCCAGGAATGTTTAACCCTTTAACGCTCGAATGGTGTTTTGCAGTTAAAAAAAATTATCATTTTTCCTAATCAAAAAGGCCTAAAGAAACACCTGAACACATTTCTTTCAACTAAATTATCATAACACTAATAATAATAACTTAAATATAAAATAATAATAACAAATAATAACACATTCATGAACAACACAATCGTACGCACTCAAGGTTGTCTCACAGCTGACTGAGGCACATGGGACCAAGCTGTGTTACATCAGGCAATGCCACAACAAGTATAGAACATGTTCGGAACAGCAGCACGCATCTAGTAGTTACAGTATTGGCATGTTTTTGAAAGAGGACCATATGGTCCTGCCGGGCGTTAAAGAGTTAAGCATCATATTTGTATCTCTTGTGTACATCACTATCCTTTCATTTACTTTCTGAACCGTTTAATCCTAATTGGGGTCACAGGGATGCTGCTGCCCATCTCAGTAGACTCTGGGCGAGGGCAGGGTACACCCTGGATAGCTTGCCAGGCCATCCGAGGGAACAACACTCACACAACCATTTGCACACCTAGAGGCGATTTGGAACAACCAATTAACCTCCATGTTTTTGGACTGTGGGAGGAAACCGGCATACCCGGAGGAAATCGACACAGACAAAGGGATAACGGGCAAACTCCACACAGAAACACCCAAACTAAGAATTGAACCCAGGACCTTCTTGCTGTGAGGCAGATGTGCTAACCACTACTTCTCCATGCCACCTTGTACATCAACATTACAAATCCTTATATTAAATAAAAGAAATGGTTTCTTTCCACTGTCTAAAGACTTCCATGATTGACAGCTAGTTGGCTGTTTAAAATTGCTCCTAAGTGTGAATGTGGGTGAGAATGGTTGTTTTGTGACTCTGTGATGGCCTGGCAAGCTGTTCAAAGCCTTGCCTTTGCTCAATGTCGGTTCAGATAGGCTCTAGCCATCCCTAATAAGATTAAGTTGTTTGTAAAATGAGTGAGATGAGTGATGAATGTGAAATGTTAAAAAGATTTAAACAAAATAAAAGTTGTTTTAGACTCTGTATGTGACAAATTCATTTTGAGGGAAACTTTTTTTTTTTTTTTTTTTTTTTAACCATTTATGACTTCTAGCATTGAACATTTATGACATTCTTAGAACCTTTTGCATTATTTTTTTTCTCCTCGTACTTTTTTTTCGTTATTATTGTGGTACAAAAATGGATCTAAATATAATGTGCAAATTTATGTACAGAGGTTGCACAGTGGTGTAGCACTGTCTGCGCTACAGTAAGAAGGTCCTGGGTTCGACTTCCAAGCCTGCTAAGGACATTCCTGTGTGGAGTTTGCATGTTGTCCTCATGTTCCCTAAATCTCCACATTACCCTAGTAGGAAAAAGCAACTCAGCAAATGAAAGAATGAATCCCTTGCTCCCTCATTTTCCAAACTGCTTAATCTTTCTGATAATGCAAGGAGGCTTGAGTCTATCTTAGCCAACACTGGGAGTAGGAAGGGTACTCCCTGTACGCCTCACCAAACCATTGCATGGCCAACACATACACCACCATTCAATTCATCAAAGGGTAATTTGGAACCATCAATTAGGCTAATGTGCGTTTTTGGACTGTAGGAGGAAGAAAACCCACACAAGCATGGGGAGAACATGAAAAATCCACACAGAAACATCCAAGACTGGTAGTCAAACCCAGGTGTTTGTTGATGTGAGGCGTCACTGCCTGCTATCACCAGCCAATCATAAGCATCTGTGGGCTGTCAGCACTTTACCAGATCCCAGTGTGATGCTGACCCTGAGGGGCGGTGGTGGTCTAGTGGTATAGTGCGCTGGATCACTGATCCAAAGGTTGGGGGTTCGAGTCCCACTCTCCACAAGGTTGTCACTGTCCCCCCCAGTGCAGCTCACTGGGTTATCAAAGGCAGGCCATGTCTCTCACTGTCTATGGTGAGAGGCATGTAAAAGAACCATTGCTGACTTTCGTAAAGAGTAGCTGCAAAGTTGTCAGCGTGTTTCTGTCCCTTGCTAAAAAGAGTTGTGACAGGAAGGGCATCCGACGTAAAAACCTCTGCCAAATCAAACGTGCGAATCAGATGATTCGCTGTGGCGACTCCTGAGTAAAAGGGAAAAAGCCGAAAGGAAGACAGACAGTGTGATGCTGACCCTGGGAATGCATGTGCTGAAGTTCGAAGGAATGCAGGCAGCGAGCGTCACATGTCACACAGGAAGTCTGTGTTTGCCCCTCTGTGTTTGTTGGTGGTGATGGCTTGTGACAGGGGAGTCTACCTGAGAGGTGGAAATTGGCTGCAGCAAAACATTAATGCCGCCCACTGAGTATGTGTGTGTGTGTGTGTGTGTATGTATGTATATATATATATATATATATATATATATATATATATATATATATATATATATATATATATATATGGGGCAGTGGTGGTCTAGTGGTATAGGGCGCTGGATCGCTGATCCAAAGGTTGGGGGTTCAAGTCCCACTCTCCACAGGGTTGTCACTGTCCCCCCCAGTGCGGCTAACTGGGTTATCAAAGGCGGGCCATGTCTCTCACTGTCTATGGTGAGAGGCATGTAAAAGAACCATTGCTGACTTTCGTAAAGAGTAGGCTGCAAAGCCGTCAGCGTGTTTCTGTCCCTTGCTAAAAGGGTTGTGACAGGAAGGGCATCCGACGTAAAAACCTCTGCCAAATCAGATCAGACCATCAGAAGGTCAGATGATTCGCTGTGGCGACTCCCGAGTGAAAGGGAAAAAGCCGAAAGGAAGACAGACATATATATATATATATATTCAGGGAGTCCTTGGTTTACACTGGTCCCGACTTACACCGTTTCGTGGTTACAAACGCCCCCATAAAAATATAAAAAATAATACGTCTTTCGTGGTTACATAAACAAACGCGAACTAGTTTCAAGCACGCGAGGCGGAAGAATACGCTGTGTTGTGGTTGTGGGCCGAGGAAGACGGCGTCGCTTCCCTTCACTCAGTCTCAGTACTGTAATATTACGCGTCATTATGTCTTACGTGGTTATGTAAACAAAGGCAAACTAGTTTCGGCCCACGAGATGCACCAAGTGTTGGCAACTTTTGAGGCTCAGGATCCCGACTTGGAAAGGTTCACTAGGGTTTCCAGAGGCATCATGGATTTGATGCAATGCTACAAGGAGATCTTGGATGAGAAGAGGTTGCTCTCTGTCCAGTCTAACCTGGAGCAGTATTTTAAGAAGGTCGAGAGGCCTGCAACAGATCCTGTACCCTCTAGCTCAGCTGCATCTACTACTCCAGGCTCACCTTCCCCAGCTTTTCCAGCACAATAAGCCTGTCTCTCCCTCCCGCACTGTATTTTATTATAGCACTATACGTACAGTACTTTTCAGTATATTTCATGTGAGGTTCCGACTTACACTGAAAATCGGGTTACATCGCGTCTTAAAAACGGATCAGCGTCGTAAACCGAGGACTCCCTGTATGTGTGTGTGTGTGTGTGTGTATATATATATATATATATATATATATATATATATATATATATATATATATATATATATATATATATATATATATATATATATATATATATATATATATATATAATGTATGTACACACACACACATCTTTTCCTTCGGCTTTTCACTTCAGGGGTCGCCAGAGCGAATCATCTGCCTCCATCTCACCCTATCCTCTGCATCTTTTTCTCTTACACCAACTGCCTTCATGTCCTCCTTCACCACGTCCATGAATCGTCTCTTTTGTCTTCCTCTAGGCCTTCTGCCTGGTAGTTCCAACCTCAGCATTCTACTACCAATATACTCACTATCCCTCCTCTGTAGATGTCCAAACCATCTCAATCTAGCCTCTCTGACTTTGCCTCCAAAACGTCTTACATGTGCTGTCCCTCTGATGTGCTCATTCCTGATCCTATCCATCCTCGTTACTCCCAAAGAGAACCTCAATATTTTCATCTCTGCTACCTCCAGCTCTGCCTCCTGTCTTTTCCCCAGGGCCACTGTTTCTAAAACATACAACATCGCTGGCCTTACCACCGTCTTATACACTTTTCCTTTCATTTTTTCCGATACCTTCCTATCACACATCACACCGGACACTTTTCTCCAACCATTCCAACCTGCCTGCACACGCTTTTTCACCTCTTTTCCACACTCTCCATTGCTCTGTATTGTTGAGCCTAAGTACTTAAAATCCTCCACCTTTCTTATCTCTGCTCCCTGTAACCTCACCGTTCCTGTTGGGTCCTTGGCATTCATACACATGTATTCTGTCTTACTGAGGCTAACCTTCCTTTCCCTCCTTTCCAGGGCATACCTCCACCTCTCTAGATTTTCCTGCACTTGTTCTCTGCTCTCAGTGTAGATCGCAATGTCATCTGCAAACATCATAGTCCATGGAGATTCTTGTCTAACCTCGTCTGTCAGCCTGTCCATCACCATAGCAAACAAGAAGGGGCTCAGAGCTGACCCTTGATGCAGTCCTACCTCCACCTTGAACTCTTCTGTCACACTGACAGCACACCTCACCACTGTCTTACATCTCTCATACATGTCCTGCACCACTCTAACATACTTCTCTGCCACTCCAGACTTTCTCATGCACTACCACAGTTCCTCTCTCGGCACCCTGTCATATGCTTTCTCCAGATCCACAAAGGCACAATGCAGCTCCTTCTGACCTTCTCTGTACTTCTCTATTAACATCCTCAAGGCAAACACTGCATCTGTGGTGCTCTTTCTTGGCATGAAACCAAACTGTTGTTCACAAATGCTGACCTCTGCCCTTAGTCTTGCTTCCACTATTCTTTCCCATCACTTCATCATATGGCTCATCAACTTTATCGCTCTGTAGCTGCCACAACTCTGCACATCTCCCTTGTTCTTAAAAATGGGCACCAGCACACTTCTCCTCCATTCCTCTGGCATCCTCTCACTCTCTTAGACCCTGTTGAATGTTCTTGTCAGGAAATCTACTGCGACCTTTCCTAGACACTTCCATACCTCCACCAGTATGTCATCAGGACCAACTGCCTTTCCATTGTTCATCCTCTTCAATGCCCTCCTCACTTCACCCTTACTAATCTTTGCTACTTACTGGTCCTCAACAGTCACCTCTTCTACTCTGTTTTCTCTCTCTCATTTTCCTCATTCATCAGCTCTTCAAAGTGCTCTTTCCATCTTCCCAGCACACTTCTTTCATCAGTCAATACATCTCCCTCTCTGTCCTTAATCACTCTAACTTGCTGCACATCCTTCCCATCTCTACTTCTCTGCTGTGCCAACCTATATAAATCATTTTCTCCCTCTTTACTTTTCAACTGAGCATACAAGTCATCATACACCCTCTGCTTGGCCTTTGACACCGCTACCTTCACCTTACGCTGTGTCTCCCTGTACTCCTGTTTACTCTCTTCAGTCCTCTCTATGTCCCACTTCTTCTTAGCTAACCTCTTCCTTTGTACACACTCCTGCACTTCCTCATTCCTCCACCAAATCTCCTTATCTACTCTCCTTCCAGATGACACACCAAGTATTGTCCTACCTGTCTCCCTGATCACATTAGCTGTAGTTATCAACTCACCTGGGAGCACTTCCTGACCATCCAAAGCCTGTTTCAACTCCTCCTTGAAGACATCACGACACTCCTCCTTTTTCAGCCTCCACCACTTTGTCTTCTGCTCTGCCTTTGCCTTCTTCACCTTCCTCACCATCAAAGTCATCCTACACACCACCATCCTATGCTGTTTGGCAACACTCTCACCTGCTACTACTTCGCAGTCACTGACTTCCTTCAAACTACATCGCCTACACAAGCTGTAGTCTGCCTGTGTGGTCCTACCTCCGCTTTTATAAGTCACTCTATGACCCTCTCTCTTCTGGAAGAAAGTATTCACCACAGCCATTGCAATCCTTTTTGAAAAATCTACCAACATCTTTCCTTCTGCGTTCCTGTCCTAGATACCAAACCAGCCCATCACTTCCTCGTCCCCTCTGTTTCCTGCACCATCATGTCCATTGAAGTCTGCCCCAATGACTACTCTTTCATCTTTGGGGGTTTTCTGCATCACTTCATCGAACTCACTCCAGAATCTCTCCTTCTCTTCTCGCTCACATCCTGCCTGTGGGGCATAAGCACTAACAACATTGAACATCATGTCTTCAATTTCGAACTTGAGACTCATCACTCTGTCCGACACTCTTTTCACTTCTAGAACATTCCTGACCAACTACTCCTTCAAGATGACTCCTACTCCATTTCTCTTCCCATCCACACCATGAAAAAACAGCTTAAACCCCTCTCCTAAGCTTCTAGACTTGCTACCTTTCCACCTGGTTTCCTGAACACACAGTATGTCCACCTTCCTCCTCTGCATCATGTCAGCCAGCTCTCTACCTTTTCCTGCCATAGTTCCAACATTCAAAGTCCCTACTTTCAGTCTTAGACTCCTGCCTTTCCTCTTCTCTCTCTGCCTACGGACACGTCTCCCGCCTCTCCTTCTTCGACGTCTTCGACCAACAGTAGTCCAATTTCCACCAGCACCCTGTTGGTTAACAGCACTGATGGCGGTCGTTGTTAACCCAGGCCTCGACTGATCCGGTATGAATGTTTTTGATATGACTCGCATGTTTTATTTGGCATTTGTTTTACGCCGGATGCCCTTCCTGACGCAACCCTCTGCATTTATCCGGGCTTGGGACTGGCGTGAGGGAGAGACACTGGCTTGTGCCCCTCCCTCACGGCTGCATTACACACACACACATATGTATTGTAATTAATGAATAGGCAGGGCAGTGATGGCCTTGTGCTATGGTGCTGGATCACTGATCCCAAGGTTGGGGGTTCAAGCCCCACTCCTATCAAGTTGTCACTGCGCCCCTCCCCCCTTCCCCCCAGTGCAGCTAACTGGGTCATCAAAGGCCGGCTATGTCTCTCACTGTCTGTGATGTGAGGTTCATGTAAAAGAACCATTGCTGACTTTAGACAAGAGTAGCTGCAAAGCCATCAGCATGCTTCCGCCCTGTGATGGTCTGGCGAGCTGTCCAGGGTGTACTCTGCCCTCACCCAAGGTCGGCTGGGATGGGCGCCAGCCTCCCTGCAACCCTAATTAGGATTAAGCGGATACAGAAAATGATCAATGGAAGTAAAAAAGTTCAAGGTGGTAAACACTTACGCAAAGTACAGGTACTTTAGGACAAGGACATATACAAAATTCTTTGCCCATGGTAATTACTCAGATGTTATAGATGTAATGGACAGAGAATAGTTTTAAAAAGTTTCTTTTTTGGTGCGTGTGTGTGTGCATGTGTGTGTGCATGTGTGCATGTGTGCGTGTGCGTGTGTGTGTGTGTGTGTGTGTGTGTGTGTGTGTGTGTGTGTGTGTGTGTGCATGCACGGTGGATCTTGCAGGATGCGAGAGGTGGACTTGGGGCCAGGCAGAGCTCTTCTCATTAAAGAACATGGGGAATTTTCTGCCATGGGACACAAATGCCCACACTACGGTGCACCACTGGTTAAGGGTGAGGAAGTTATTCTATATATTCTTTCTTGGCACTGGTGCACAAAGAGCCCTGAACAATAAATCCAGACCATTATGGAGAGTGTTTATGACTTTATGGTAGTTTATGACTTGGATTATAAATCACTGAAGCGATAATTGAAATATAATAGTGGTTGATAGAGATAACTGTATCCTGTGGCAGGAGTTTTATCTAAAGGACATGTCCGGTGTCCATGGCATGGAGCCTGTTTCAACATTGCAACTGGAGATATCGAGGACTTCCCAGGTCTGGACAGCCTCCCCACTTTTCAGGTGATGCTTCAATCTGATGCAAATATATCATTCTTTTGCAATATTTCTAGTTAGAGGAATTAATTTTCCTAAAACATCGAAAACAACAACAAAAAACACACACAATTTACCCTAAAGCTGCTTTTACATAGGCAGCAGGAGCAAGTTGCCCCCAGAACGTGACCCCTGAGCAAGTTGTGTTTATATGTGAGGCGCTATACCGAATGTAGGCACTTGTCGCAAGCAACGTATGGTGCTTGTGAGGAAAAGCGCGGCTTATCCGGACTTCCGATCTTTCAAGTGAGCAAGTGATGGTTGAGTACTAAACAAGTATTCAACGCACACCTGCTCACTTGAAAGATCGGAAGTCCAGATAAGCCACGCTTTGTCTCACAAGCGCCATACGCCACTTACAACAAGCGCTTACTTTCGGTGGAGCGCCTCACATATTTTTCTACATGTTCATATAAATGATCAACACACAAGTGGCTGAAAACCACTGGAGAAGGACCACCGATCTGCCACAAAAATATGTCAAATGACCTAATAACCCAGACGACCGTGACTGTACACATGTAAACATGTATATTACACTTTAATATAGGCCAGTCTATAAAGTTGCTCCATTCTTTTCTTTTATTGTTTATTAATTTATACTATTTATGTATCTACTTATTTATTTACTTATATAATATATATGTACGTGTGTATGTTTGTATTTGTATCTATTTTTGCACCCCCTACTGATGGTACCTCAAGAGCCTGTAACAGTGAATTTCTCCATTGTGAGATTAATAAAGCTGTATCTTATCTTATCTTATCTTACTCATCTTTGTCCCTGATTGCCTTCAGATAGCAAGTTGCATTTTCTGCAACAACTTGCCCCACCTTGGAAACTGGAGTGAGTTGTGTCCATTAGTGTCAAATAATTCAATCATCTCACTCACATATCATTTGCTGGATCACATAATCCCATTTCAGCCAACACTGGGTGAAGGTGCCGTACACCCTGAATAACTTGCCAGACAGACATGATGGAGCTGTCAAGTTGTTCTAGAACAGACGGTTTAGGCACAGGCAGTTGTGCTGGTGAACTTGTTCATGTTGCAAGTTGTTTTAGGCACTTGTGAAAAAACAACTTAAATCATTTGGAACGAGTGTGTGAAAGCTAAACTGTTACATTGATATATCTCTGGGATATTTCGCTAATGTCAGCCTTACGGTGTTTGATAAAGAAATGCGAAACGGTTGAACACACTGACAGGTCACTGACCTTTAACCTCTCTTTGAGACAGGTCAGAGTTGAAAAGGAAAAGGTGATCATACGGGCAAACAAACAGGTAAAGCGTTTTTTTCTCAGCTGCACAAGTTGTACGTGTGTGAAGCAGGGGTGTAAGAATCATTGCTTATTTTTGTAAATGTGCCATGTGACAGGCTCTACAGACTCAGAGGAGGACAAAGGCGATGGCCAAGTGTTCCGCTGTCATCAACTCCAGAACAAGTTTTAGCCACGTTCTCATCATTGGATCAGGTTGGAACCTTATGCACCTTCTCAAACTGAAACAATACCTAAGCTGCAACACATCAGTGTATCAAACGTACCTGTTGTACATTTGACAATAATATGTTTGATGTCTGTCTGTCTTCCTTTCGGCTTTTCCCCTTTTACTCGGGAGTCGCCACAGCGAATCATCTGATTGGGGGGGGGGGCAGTGACAACCTTGTGGAGAGTGGGACTCGAATCCCCAACCTTTGGATCAGCGATCCAGTGCCCTATACCACTAGACCACCACAATAATATGTTTGATATATTGTTCAAAAATACATAGAATTAGGGGTTTTTTTCTGTGAAATGTTGATGAACACTTTCTTTCTTTTAGTGAACCGCTAAATCCTAATTAGGGTGGTGGGGAGGATGGTGCCCATCTCAGCCAACTCTGGGTGAGGGTAGAGTACACCCTGGACAGCTCTCTCCAGGCCATCGCAGGGCAGAAACACACTGACGGCTATGCAGCTACTCTTGACAAAAGTCAGCAATGGTTCTTTTACATGAACCTCTCACCATAGACAGTGAGAGACATGTCCGGCCTTTGATAACCCAGTTAACTGCACTGGGGTGGACAGTGACAACTTGATGAGAGTGGGGCATGAACCCCCAACCTTAGGATCAGTGATCCAGCACCTTTATCACCAGGCCACCACTGCCCATAACAAGATACTGAACTTCAAAAATTTAAATCACAAGAAGAAGCACAGATGTATTTCCAACCTAGGTTTTACCCAGTATTGGTATTTTGCCCAACAGAGGACATCAGCCAAGAGCCAGGATTTCAACCCTACCAAAATGTTCTGTTTTGCCCAACTTGAAGGATTTGGTCAACTAGTTCTTTTGATGAGTAGATAGTATCTCCATACACTGGTCTTTGACTAGCAGGGGGCTTCTGTCCAACCATGAGCTTCTATCCAATAATAAGTCTGCACCCAGCAAGAGCCTCTGCCTGAAAAGGGCCTTCTGTCCTGTCAGAGGACTCTCAACATGAGGCTGTGCCTCATTAGAGATTTATGCCTGAACAGTAGCTTCTGCCCTTAATGTGTCTTTCCAAAGCAGGATGCCTTGACCCAAACAGTGCTGTCTGATCAATGGAACCAACTGATCCAACTTGAGGTTTCTGTTCAAGAGAAGACTTCAACAAACAGCAGAACTATCCTCACCAATGGTCTAGCTGGAGCTTGTTTCCCAAATAGTGACTTGTGGACAATTAAATGACTTGCCAGCACAAGACTTTTGCCCACACAAAGGCTTCAGACTAACTGCCCAGTATTGCCCAGTTGATGCTTCTGCCAATGTAGAGTTGCACAGCAGGGAATTTGGATCAAAACATGCAGCTATCAGTGGTCATTGGCCTCCATGAGATTTCTGCCAAAAACTAGGCATCTCCCAGCAGGAAATTTTGGCCCAACATGAAGATTCCATTCAGGGGGCATCGCACAGCAGGAGATTTTATGGAAAAAGTAGGGCTTTGCCAAGCAGGAAATTTGGGTCCAACATAAAAATTTCAGGGGGCATTGCCTAACAAGAGATTTCTGTCAAAAGTAGGGCTTTGCCTAGCAGGAAATATGGGACCATCATAGAGCATTCCTGGGGAGAATGCTTGCTTCTGTCTAGTTTAATAATTTGCCCAGCAAGAGGCTTGTTTAACATAATTAGACATAATTTCACGTGAGAGTGAAAAGCACATGATTGTGTTCCTACTCAGTGTGTCACTTCCTGTCTATCTGATATTTCTTCTACTCACTGCTGTTAACTGTTTTCTTCTAGGTCCTGCTGCACTGGTGTGTGCAGAGACACTGAGACAGGAAGGTTTTACTGACCGCATTGTGATGTGCACTATGGACAAACACCCTCCGTATGACAGGCCTAAACTGAGTAAGGTTTGTACGGAGTCACCACAACACAGTGCACAGGATGAGAGCCTTCAGAGTCTGATTAACCCAGAGAAACCCAAATGTTTGTTCCAAATGATCTTACTACAAGTCTTTACTCTTAAACACAAACGCTTTCCCTACAATGCAGTTCCCATGTAAATGACATTTTCTCCAAATTGTAGTTAATCCCCAGTGCTATCTCTAGAGATATTGGTATCTTCAAGATATTTTAGAAAGAGTACAATACTTTGCAAAAGCCTTGGACACCATCTATTGTTTTGGTACATATTTTGTTTTAGATTTTTATTGAACGTGTTCCTCATTTTCATGTCCATCTCTCTGATCATTGTCTGGACAGTCACTGGAAAGCACAGCAGAACAGCTACAGCTGCGCCCAACCGATTTCTTCCAGAACCATGACATCGAACTTCTGCTGGAAAAAGAGGTGTGGGTTCAGTGATTGCTTCTATCCTGCATGTATATTACTCGATAATTAACAATGCCAGTTTCATTAAAAAAAAAAAATCTGTGGTTCCCGATTGGCACATCAACAAGGTGCATGACTATCGACCCAGAGATCACAAGTTCAAATCCATGTTAATGGCACAGCCGTCCATAGCTGGGAGAGCATGGGAGATAGTTGGCCGAGCTCTTATGGGAGGGAGGGACGACATATGCTCACTTGCCTGTCACTCACAGTGATTACCAGCCAATCATGGGTGTGTGTGATCCCATGCGTAGGAGGGGACGGTAATGCCTTCCCTTCGAGCTAGCATTGCATGTCACAGAGGGGGTGTGTGCATGCTTTTGCCCCTCCCTGGTTGGCAGTGGTCGTGTCATAGGGAAGGGAATGCCTGATGGGTGGGAGTTGGATATGACTAAATTGGGGGGAAAATGGGGATAAATCCAAATAAATAAATAAAAATATAAGCAAGAGATCATATCTCATATATATATATATATATATATATATATATATATATATATATATATATATATATATATATATATGTACATTCATTCTGTTTTTATACCACTGAATCCTGATTAGGGTCAAAGGGAGACTGGTGACCATCTTAGCCGACTCTAGGCAAGGGCAGGGTACATCCTGGACAGCTCGCCAGGCCATCGCAGGACCAACAGTCGCACAACCATTCACACCTAAGTGAGATTTGGAACAGCCAATTAGCCCACTGCGCATGTTTTCGGACTGTGGGAGGAAACCGGAGTATGCGGAGGAAACCCACGTAAACTCCACACAGAAACGCCCGAGCTGGGAATCAAACCCAGACCTTCTTGCTGTGATGCGAACATGCTAACCACTACACCACCTTATATATATATATATATATATATACACACTAGTATATACAGACACTCCCCACCTTACAAACGAGTTAGGTTTCAGACGGCCATTCGTCAGATGAATTTGTTTGTAAGTTGTTACAGGGCATTCTTTTGAGGGAAACATATGTTTAAACCTTGTATAAGTATACACTCTCTCTCTCTCTCTCTCTCTCTCACACACACACACACACACACACACACACACACACACACACACGCACAGGCGACACTACAACTGGACAATTGAACTGATCAGCTTCTGGTTGCCCTTGGAAGCAGCCCTGGAGAACTATAATCGAACTTCAACATGAATCTGATTGATTTATTTATTTACCCGAAGCGTGTGCAATGCTTCCTAGATAATTCTGTTTGATTGGTGGATTATTTGTGAATCATTTCCCAATATGATTCATGGTTTGTGTCTCACTCAGCCACACGTTGACCCGACTCGTCTCAACCTGCTGCCCGTGTGCCTGAAGCTCTTAAAGTCTTTATGGTGTTAAATCCTGACCATCACAAATCATTATTACTGACACCATTCCTCCTCTGACACCGCAGTAAACATCATCCTGACATGAAATTGAACACTTAGAAAACCTTTAACCTCTCTCTCTCTCTCTCTCTCTCTCTCTCTCTCTCTCTCTCTCTCTCTCTCTCTCTCTCCATAATCATCACATTATCAATATCATTATGTCCTGTTTTTAAACTCCTGGTTCCTCTCAAGCACAGCACAGTGGATCTGATCAGATTTACAGAGAATTTCACTCTTATTCTTTCACTGATTTTTGATATTTATTTCACTCTGATGACGGCTATGCTGCAACTCTTAGCACCAGTCAGCAATGGTTCTTTTACAGCTTCTCATCATAGATAGTGAGAGACATGGCGGGCTTTTGGTAACCAAGTTGACTGCACTGAGGGAAGCTGAATTCTATAAGTATTTTATTCTTTTAAAATAAAGTAAAATAACGTGATTGTTGCATGTAAATGATGCAATACCAAGAATAATTTGAATTGAAAAAAATCTCCTGAATGAATAAAAATGTCAATATCTAAAATATATTCTAAAATATTCATGATACTACCCTATGCATATAGGAGTGACACCATGGTGAAGTGATCAGCATATGGGCAGGGCAACAAGAAAGTCCCATGCTGGGATGTTTCTGAGTCAAGTATACATGTTCTCATCGTGCTTGCGTGGGTTTCTACTGTGTACTCCTGTCTCCTCCCTCAGTCTAATGGCATGCACTGTAGACTATTTGGCTGTTCCAAATTACCCTGACGTGTTTATGGAAGTGTGAATGGGTGTGTATGTTCAGGGTATACCCTGTCTTTGCTGAGATGGATTGAGCCTCCCCGGTACCCTGACAGGATTAAGCAGGTTGGCAAATAATGATGATGATAAGGATGACTATGCACACAGCCAATCTCTTTCACTGGAGTAAATTTTAATTTCAATCATATGGAGAAAACAAAACAAAACAATAAAGAAACATTTGATTTATGTACTGAAAGTTCTAGCATGTCTAATTTTATCCTTTTGCTAATCTTCACGATTTTACTTTCTCAGGTTGTATCAGTTGATATAAAAACAAAGACCGTAGTATTTCAGGATGGCTATAAGATGGAGTACAGAAAGCTCTTTATTGCAACCGGAAGCAGGTAAGAACAAATTCTTCTTATTTCGTACTGTACAGTATCTGATGTATTTCCTTTGTATGTATTTAATCATCTCGTTGTGATATGATTATAAGGAAAAATGTACAGAGAGCCACTTATCAAAAAATAAGCCCCTAGGCCTTCCATTTCTCCACTTTCATAGCTGAAGTGCTCTTAAGCAAGGTACCTAACTCTCAGCTGCTCGTCGGACGCCCTCATTGTATGTAACAGCCCACTGCTCTGACAGTGTGTGCTTATTGTTTGCGTGTGCATGCTCACTTTGGATTGGTTAAATGCAGAGGCAGTAAATTCCCTTGCAGGATGAATCCTTTAATGCCTAGCAGGACCATACGGTCCTCTTTCAAAAAACCGCTAATAACTAGTAGACGCGTGCTGTGGCCGTTCAGAATGTGTTCTATAATTGTTGTGGCATCACCTGATGCAACACAGCTTGGTCCCACGTGCCTCAGTCAGCTGGGAGACGACCTTGAGTGCGCAGGATTATGTTGTTAATGAATTTGCTGTGGCGACCCCTGAGAAAGGGAAAAAGCTGAAAGGATAGAAGATTATTTGTTATTATTATGTTATTTTTCTTATTAGTGTTGTTATAATTTTGTTGAAAGAAATGTATTCGGTTGTTTCCTTAGGCCTTCTGATTAGGAAAAACTATTGATAGTTTTTAACAGCAAAAAAATAATTTGAGTGTTAAAGGGTTAATACAGTACATTAAAAATTAAACTAAAAAGGTATATTTTGGGTTATGACAAGCTCCATTGACTACATATGACTACACCAGATGGTGTAGCTTGTCGCTGATCTACTTTTAGAGCTGCTGTTTTTGACAGTTAATTAACAACATATGATTATTCAAAAGGCTGTGGTGGTCTCGTGATATAGGGCACTGGATCGCTGATCCTAAGGTTGGGAGTTCGAGTCCCACTCTCCACAAGGTTGTCACTGTTCCCCCCAGTGCAGTTAACTGGGTTGTCAAAGGCCGGCCATGTCTCTCACTGTCTATGGTGAGAGGTTCATGTAAAAGAACCATTGCTGACTTTCAACAAGAGTAGCTGCAAAGCCGTCAGTGTGTTTCCGCCCTGCGATGGCCTGGCGAGCTGTCCATGGTGTACTCTGCCCTTGCCCGGAGTCGGCTGGGATGGGCACCAGCCTCCCCGCGACCCTAATTAGGATTAAGCGATTACAGAAAATGAACTGATTATTCAGAATCAAGAAGAACAGAAAGAATATGTGCTGTTCATTTATTGCCTTTTCTTTATTCATGTTTTATAACTTGCACTGGGACTAATCCATGAATCATTCTGTCCAAGTCAAAGCTCAGCCAGCTCCTGAATAATTGAAGCAATCTGAAATTATAGAGGAAAATCTTGGCATTCAGATGTGTTGACATGAACAGAAAATCCTCTGATTCATGAGGAAGTCACTGCTTAGTCAGCTCTCATTCGCCCCTGCTGCCCAGGCTGTGAAGGTTATGCTAGGAATGCTGTGTTATTCCCCTCTTTACTGGGATTATAAACTTATTCCTATACTGAGCTGCAGTCAAGATCACCTTTGTAAAGTCTAAGACAAACCAAAACAAGTTCGAGTACAAGGAGTCAAGATCGAGTCCAGATAATGAACAGACAAACATCGGGGTGCCTGGAGAGCAGTTGCGGGTTAGGTACCTTGCCCAAGAACACTTCATCCATGAATGTGGAAGAAGGGAAGGTGCAGCTCACTCCCCTCAATGCCACACATTTTTCCTGCTGGTTCAGGAGTTGAACCAGAGTCTTCAGTCCTAAAGTTTCTTCTCTAACCATTAAGTCACGGCTTCCCCCAAAAATTCACACCTACAAACAATTTAGAGTCGTCCGTTGACCTAATCTTTTCACCGTGGGATGAAACCAAAATACCCAGAAGAAGCCCACAATGCATGTACGGGGGCGGTGGTGGCTTAGTGGTTAAGGCTGGGTTACTAATCAGAAGGATGGGTTCAAGGTCCTGATGTTGGGCCCTTGGGAATGGCCCTTAGCCCTCAACTGCACAGCACTATAAATGTGATAAAAAATGTAAGTCTCTCTGGATAAGGTTGTCAAAATATGCCACAAATGGCTATAAAAATGCAAAGCACTGTATCGAACCTCCTGCAGGAAGGTGACGAGCTGGTTAGCAGCTTCTGTACCACCTCCTCAACACCACTTGCTTAATCAGCCAATTTTTTTGAAGAATGAGTTATTTGATTAAAACATGCATTTTTTTAAAAGCAGTTAAAGCTCATTCGAGGCCAAACAGAATATATATGGAGGGACCAATGGCCAAGACAGGAACAAGTTTGTCAACGAGTCCATAACAGTCTGCGACGGAAAAAAAATGTCTCAAGCCTGGCTTCTCTTTGCATTTACACTGTACAATAAATAAATAAATAAAGCATATTTTCTGCCATAGCCTGGCAAGGTGTACTCTGTCCTCTCTGAGAGTTGGCTGTGTTGGGTGCCAGCCTCCCTGCGACCCTAATTATTATTAAGTGCGCACTTTAGTTGTCTTGAGAATAAAATCATTATCTCAGTTGAATGTAATTTGAGAATAATTTGAAACATGAATCATTTTATATTTCTGTACACTCTGGAAAACATTAGAAAAATGTGTGTGTGGGGGGTTCTGCATATTAAGATAATTAGTTGTTCCAAATGTCCCCTAAGTGTGACTGTGACTAGTTACGTGTGTCTATGTTGACCCTGTGGTAGGCTGTTGAGCTGTGCAGGGTGTACCCCACCTTTGCCCAGGGATGGCTAAGATATTATGGTTGAAACCCAAGTTATGAGCCTACCAACTTGGATAGATGGATGAAATATATTCTGGGAAATATATACAGTAGTCTGTCAATTTTTTTTTTTTTTTTTTTTTTTTTTTTACACAAAAGCATGTTCTCTCAGCTCCATCAACGGTTTCATTAGTTCTAACGGAAAGCTGATTTATTGGAAATGTGTTGTTGTAGTGAAACGTTTAAAAACCTAGATCAAGAAAGCAGGTCATGTGACTAGGTTTATACATGTTGTTTGGCTGAGGATTCTGGGTAATGGAGTCCATGTTGCGAAGCGATTGCTCTCTTGTCTTACAGGATTCTGTTTTATTCATTCATTCAGTTTCTGAACCGCTTAATCCAAATTAGGGTTGCGGGGAGGCTGGTACTCATCTCAGCCGACTCTGGGAAAGGGCGGGGTACACCCTGGACAGCTCACTAGGCCATTGCAGGGAACAACACTCACACATCCTTTCATACTCACGCTCACACCTAGTTGGTGATTTGGAACAGCCAATTAATGCCTACTGTGCATGTTTTTGGATGGTGGGAGGAAACTGGAGTACATGGAGGAAACCCAACTGGGAGAACATGCAAACTCCAAACTCCACACAGAAACACCTGAGCTGGGAATCGAACCTAGTACCTTCTAGCTGTGAGGCAGACCTGCTAACCACTATGCCACTATGCTGCCGGATTCTGAAAAATTATGAAACAAATCCATTTTTCGACAGCGTACTGTATATTTCAACATTTATAAATGTACCTGTAAAGGTCTCAACCCTTAGAGCTGATTCAACTGTAAGCTGAGTTTGAGTTGTGTTGGAAAGTCACTGTTCATTATACAGTATGTGAGTGTGCATGGCAACACTGGACTATCATTCATTTCCAGGGTGTGACTCGGGCTCCTAAATAAATTGGCAATAAAATGAAATGGAAAGCAATATTCATTAATTGTACCAGAAAATCAATGGCTTCCGTCTTTTCTGGAAATAAATATCACCAGTTGGCCTGAGACATCCCATTTATCAAGAGTTTAAGAGCAGACAGCACACCAGAAAAACAACATTGAAATGATTAATTAGGAGTTTTGTTTTCCCGTCCCAAAACATAAACCTCATCAAAACGTCTCAGACAATCACACTGAAATCATTTCTGACTTCATCGTGATTGCAACAGTGATATTTATGCAACATTCATTCATTCATTTTCTGAGCCACTTAATCCTAATTAGGCTCACAAGGAGGCTGGCGCCCATCTCAGCCAACCCTCAGGCACAGAGGTACACCCTGGACAGCTCTCCAAGCCATCGCAATGGCCAACACTCATACAACCATTAACACTCACTCTCACACCCAGGGCTGATTTGGAACAGCCAATTAGCTTACTGTGCATTTCTTTTTTTTTTTTTTTAACTGTGGGAGGAAATCAGCGTACCGGGAGGAAACCCACACAAGCACGAGGAGGCATGCAAAGTCTACACAGAAACGCCCAGGCTGTGAATCGGGCCTAGCACTGTCTCGCTGTAAGGCGGACGTGCTAACCGCTGTGCCACCATGCCACCCGTTACGCAACATGACATTCAATATTCACATTTACATTTATAGCAATTGGTAGACATCTTCATACAAATTGAGTTACTTTTTTTTAACCTCTGAGCTGCTGAGCGTTAAAGGAGCCCATTCACTAGTTGAACAGTGTACAGTTGGCCCCCAATTTGCGAAATTAATCCGTTCCAGAGCCCTTTTCGTATAGCGGGGATTTTGTAAGTAGGCGTCACATCTTTCATGTTAAACGCCTAATTCGTTCCAAGTCTCCAGTCCAAGGCCACGCCCACAAGACGTGGAATTCAAATGCATTCCCTGCTTGACAAACTCAACTTTAATTTGATTCCTTGAGGGATCGGGATGCCAGATAAGCTCAAATTCACCCACATTTATTAACCATTTACTGAATTAAAACATCTTAAAAAACCAAACTAAAAACTAAAGAGTTATCCCTCTCTCTCTCTCTCTCTCTCTCTCTCTCTCTCTCTCTCTCTCTCTCTCTCTCTTTCTCTGTCGCGCGAGCCGCGCTGTGGGCCGCGCTGTGGGCCGCGCTGTGGGCCGCGCTGTGGGCCGCGCTGTGGGCCGCGCTGTGGGCCGCGCTGTGGGCCGCGCTGTGGGCCACGCTGTGGGCCACGCCCACAAGACGTGAATTCAAAGAGCATTCCCTGCTTGACCATTAACTGAATTAAAACAACTTAAAAACTAAAGCATTATTCCTTCCGTCTCTCTCTCTCTCTCTCTCTCTCTCTCTCTCTCTCTCTCGTGCGTGCACTGTGGGCCACACCCACAAGACGTGAATTCAAAGAGCATTCCCTGCTTGACAAACTCAACTTTAATTTGAGTCCTTGAGGGATCGGAATTCCAGATGAGCTCAAATGCATCCACATTTATTGTACTGTATATATACTGAATTAAAACAACTTAAAAAACTAAACTAAAAACTAAAGAGTGAAGCTTCCTTCTGTCTCTATCTGGGAGGCCAGCGGGGCGGGATGTTGAGAGTCAGCCAATGAGAGAGCAACTCGCGCGTCGTGTGAAATTTTGATTGGCGCGTTTGAATTTTGAATTTCTTTTCGTAAGAGGGGTTGTTTCGTATTTCGGGGACTGAAACTCAAGAAAATGGAGCTGGACTCTCTGACGGTGGTGTCGGAGAGGAGAGTGTTGTGCGAAATAAAGACAATATGGAACAACATCTCACACCCGCTTCACAACCTGCTGATCATTCACAGGAGCCGTTCAGTGAGAGACTGATACCACCGCAATGCACCACTGAACAATACAGGAAGTCATTCCTACCTGTGAACGTTACACTGTACAAACTCCTCCCTATAGCAACAGCATCCACTGTTATATACAGGGATACCTCACTTTCCACGGTTAATTGGGACCGAGATCCCCCTGTGACCATCGAATTTCGCCAAGTAGGATCGCCCCCCCGAGTGACGTATACACACGTATATGTGTATATAATATCAATAAATACATATTCAATGCTATAATGCAGCCATGAGGTGGGGGGCACTAACCAGTGTCTCTTCCCCTCATGCCGGTCCCAAGCCCGGAGAAATGCAGAGGGTTGTGTCAGGAAGGGCATCCGACGTAAAACCAATGCCAATTATTTTATGATGCAAATCAAAAGTATTACCTCCATACCAGATCGGTCGAGGCCCGGGTTAACAACGACCGCCATCAGTGCTGTCAATCAACAGGGTGCTGATGGAAATTGGACTACTGTTGGTCGAAGACGTCGAAGAAGGAGAGGTGGGAGGCGTGTCCGTAGGCAGAGAGAGAAGAGGAAAGGCATGAGTCTAGGACTGAGAGTGGGGACTTTGAATGTTGGAACTATGCACAGAAAAGGTAGAGAGCTGGTTGACATGATGCAGAGGAGGAAGGTGGACATACTGTGTGTTCAGGAGACCAGGTGGAAAGGTAGCAAAGCTAAAAGCTTAGGAGCAGGGTTTAAGCTATTTTATCACGGTGTGGATGGGAAGAGAAATGGAGTCGGAGTCATCTTGAAGGAGGAGTTTGTCAGGAATGTTCTAAAAGTGAAAAGAGTGTCAGACAGAGTGATGAGTCTCAAGTTAGAAATTGAAGGTGTAATGCTCAATGTTGTTAGTGCTTATGCCCCACAGGCAGGATGTGAGCTAGAAGAGAAGGAGAGATTCTGGAGTGACTTAGATGAAGTGATGCAGAGTACCACCAGAGGTGAAAGAGTGGTCATTGGTGCAGACTTCAATGGACATGTTGGTGCAGGCAACAGAGGGGACGAGGAAGTGATGGGCAGGTTTGGTATCCAGGACAGGAACGCAGAAGGACAGATGTTGATAGATTTTGCAAAAAGTATGGAAATGGCTGTGGTGAATACTTTCTTCGAGAAGAAACAGGAGCATAGGGTGACTTATAAAAGCGGAGGTAGGAGCACACAGTTAGACTACATCTTGTGTAGGCGATGTAATTTGAAGGAAGTCAGTGACTGCAAAGTCATCGTGGGTGAGAGTGTTGCCAAACAGCATAGGATGGTGGTGTGCAGGATGACTCTGATGGTGAGAAAGGTGAAAAAGGCAAAGGCAGAGCAGAAGACAAAGTGGTGGAAGCTGAAAAAGGAAGAGTGTCGTGTTGTCTTCAAGGAGGAGTTGAAACAGGCTTTGGGTGGCCAGGAAGTGCTTCCAAATGACTGGACAACCACAGCAAATGTGATCAGGGACACAGGTAGGAGAGTACTTGGTGTGTCCTCTGGAAGGAAAGTAGATAAGGAGACTTGGTGGTGGAATGAGGAAGTGCAGGAGTGTGTACAAAGGAAGAGGTTAGCCAAGAAGAAGTGGGACATTGAGAGGACCGAAGAGAGTAAACAGGAGTACAGGGAGACACAGCGTAAGGCGAAAGTAGCAGTGGCTAAGGCCAAACAGAGGGCGTATGATGACTTGTATGATAGGTTGGCTAGTAAAGAGGGAGAAAATGATCTATACAGGTTGGCACAGCAGAGAAATAGAGATGGGAAGGACGTGCAGCAAGTTAGATTGATAAAGGACAGAGAGGGAACTGTATTGACTAATGACAGAAGTGTGCTGGGAAGATGGAAAGAGTACTTTGAAGAGCTGATGAATGAGGAAAATGAGAGAGAAAAAAGAGTAGAAGAGGTAACCATTGAGGAGCAGGATGTAGCAAAGATCAGTAAGGGTGAAGTGAGAAGGGTATTGAAGAGGATGAAGAATGGAAAGGCAGTTGGTCCTGATGATATACCTGTGGAGGTATGGAAGTGTCTAGGAGAGGTAGCAGTAGATTTTCTGACAAGAACATTCAACAAGGTACTAGAGAGTGAGCAGATGCCGGAGGAGTGGAGGAGAAGTGTGCTGGTGCCCATTTTTAAGAACAAGGGAGACGTGCAGAGTTGCAGCAACTACAGAGGGATAAAGTTGATGAGCCATACGATGAAGTTATGGGAAAGAATAGTGGAAGCTAGACTAAGGGCAGAGGTCAGCATTTGTGAACAACAGTTTGGTTTCATGCCAAGAAAGAGCACCACAGATGCAATGTTTGCCTTGAGGATGTTAATAGAGAAGTACAGAGAAGGTCAGAGGGAGCTACATTGTGCCTTTGTGGATCTGGAAAAAGCATATGACAGGGTGCCAAGAGAAGAACTGTGGTATTGCATGAGGAAGTCTGGAGTGGCAGAGAAGTATGTTAGAGTGGTGCAGGACATGTATGAGAGATGTAAGACAGTGGTGAAGTGTGCTGTCGGTGTGACCGACGAATTCAAGGTGGAGGTGGGACTGCATCAAGGGTCAGCTCTGAGCCCCTTCTTGTTTGCTATGGTGATGGACAGGCTGACAGACGAGGTGAGACAAGAATCTCCATGGACTATGATGTTTGCAGATGACATCGTGATCTGTAGTAAGAGCAGAGAACAAGTGCAGGAAAATCTAGAGAGGTGGAGGTATGCCCTGGAAAGGAGAGGAATGAAGGTTAGCCTCAGAAAATCAGAATACATGTGTGTGAATGAGAAGGACCCAGGAGGAACGGTGATGTTACAGGGAGCAGAGATAAGAAAGGTGGAGGATTTTAAGTACTTAGGCTCAACAATCCAGAGCAATGGAGAGTGTGGAAAAGAGGTGAAGAAGCGCGTGCAGGCAGGCTGGAATGGTTGGAGAAAAGTATCCGGTGTGATGTGCGATAGGAGAGTGTCAGCAAGAATGAAGGGAAAAGTGTACAAGATGGTGGTGAGGCCAGCAATGTTGTATGGCTTAGAAACAGTGGCGCTGAGGAAAAGGCAGGAGGCAGAGCTGGAGGTAGCGGAGATGAAAATGTTGAGGTTCTCCCTGGGAGTAACGAGGATGGATAGGATCAGAAATGAGTATATCAGAGGGACAGCCCACGTAAGATGTTTTGGAGACAAAGTCAGAGAGGCTAGATTGAGATGGTTTGGACATGTACAGAGGAGGGATAGTGAGTATATTGGCAGTAGGATGCTGAGGTTGGAACTACCAGGCAGAAGGCCTTGAGGAAGACCAAAGAAGAGATTTATGGATGTGGTGAAGGAAGACATGAAGGTCGTTGGAGTCAGAAAAGAAGATGCGGAGGACAGGGTGAGGTGGAGGCGGATGATTTGCTGTGGCGACCCCTGAAGGGAGCAGCCGAAAGTAAAAGAAGACATATTCAATGCTATAAATACTTGTAATAACAATTAAACATTAAAAAATAATGCATAAGATGTAAATAAAATATAAATACACACATACAAACGCACACGTGCAGATGCGCGTTCACATGCACACCTTACAAAAATGTAACTAGTTTTGATGGGAGGTTTTGGATTGTTTTTTGTTTTGTGTTTGTTTAGTTTTTTTTTTTTTTTTTTTTTTTTTTTTTTGCATAATTGGCCTTGTTTTCAAGAGACATAACAGAACTTCATGTTTATTTAATATGTAAATGGTAGGTGAATTGGTCATTTTAAGGGTGTTGCCCATGGGCACACCAGTGATAGTTAGGTGGTAATGGGGTAGAGCCCCCAACCTTTGACGCAGTCGCCCAGGACCTGAAGAACTGAGCCACCACTGGCCCTCTGCGTGGAAATATGCCTAATATTGTATCAGTCTTTAGCACAATTAACGATAATTTAGAAAAATCGAATCTTGCATGACCTGACAGCTGATGAGGCTCTGAGCCCTGCATGACGAGGTTGAGTGGAATTGTTGATTTGTACGGAAATGATGTCTTTGATGAAAAATTTTGTTGCTATTTTTGTAATTGTAATTTCAAGTGCAGATTTTTCCACAAATTTTTCTGCCATTTTTTTGTTACATACTTATGATATATGGATTGATATCTTGGAAATAGAGGAGCCAATCAGAGCACACGATTGCTGATATGTAGTGGATGTGGATGCAATAAATATACATATCCAATGCATCCAATGATCACATGGTATCACAAAATTAAAAGAGATCCATGATATTAATAGCGGTCTGTGTATCAGATGGTACTTTGTGTCACATTCAGAAGCAGATAAAGTGATGCAGTGGTGACTGAACAGCATGTTTCTCTTTATCTTCTTCATGCCCTCCAAGACCCAAGTCCATAATCTACAAAGGTAAGGATGTAAGCAACGTGTTTCATCTGCGAACCCCTGAGGATGCAAACAGCATAGCCAGACTGGCCGGCAACAAAAACGCCGTCATCGTAGGGACCTCGTTTATTGGTGAGAGCTCTCACGTGGATGAAGTGATGAATATTCACAGAAGTGTTGATGTACTGTATGTGATTTTATGTAGAATGTTCTCACTGGTGTTATGCTGTATTCAAGAATTAATTGAATATATTTATGTACATCCAAGTCATATTTGGTTGGCAAGCTATCATTATTAGCTCCAATCACATCTAAAACTAAAGAATTTAATTTCAGATATTTTAAATTTGGATTTGACTGGAATTTTGTCTAGAATGTGTGAACCTTTCCGATAGATTGCTATTTTTATGCTTTCCCTGTGTTCAGGTATGGAGGTTGCGGCTGCTCTTACAGATAAAGCTCACTCAGTCTCTGTGATCGGCATCGACGCGGTGCCGTTCCGTAAAGCTCTGGGGGAGAAAGTAGGAAAAGCATTGATGAAGGTCAGAACAGTATCACTAACTTTATTTACTAATCTATAGTCTCTGAACTATAGCGCAGCGTAGTGGCGACATAATTAGCATGTCGGCCTCACGGCAAGAAAACCTGTGTTTGAATCCCAGCTTGGGTGTTTCTGTGTGGAGTTTGCATGTTCTCCTCGTGCTTGTGTGGGGGTTTCCTCTGGGTACTTCAGTTTCCTCCCACAATCCAAAAACATACACACTAAACTATTTAGCTGTTCTAAATTGCCCTTAGGTGGGAGTGTGAATGGATGTGTGAGTGTTGGCCCTGCGATGGCCTGCCAAGCTGTCCAGCTGAGATGGGCACCAGCCTCCCCGTGACTCCAATTAGGATTAAGCCGTTCAGAAGATTAATGAATAGTCTCTGAACTTGTAATTTAATAATAGTAGTAAAAATTGAAAGCAAACAGCAATACCTTGACTTAAGAGTGCCTTTTATAATGAATTGTCCATGACATGAGCTTTGATCCCACCAAAAATCTGCCCCGTCCAATGAGCAAAATGTTGATTTCCGAGCTCTGCTGGGGAAATGGCTTGTCTGGCCGATTAGCCTTGTATTCTTCCAAGTGTACTCCAACACCATAGGGAACACAGTGAGAGCGCCACTGCCACCTACTGTAGAGGATTTGCAATTACACTTAATTCTAGTACAGTATGGCAAAAAAGCATGTTCCCCGAGGTTATTCCCCCCCCCCCCCCCCCCGACATCTCATTGCACCTCCAAAGGGGGACGCGCCCCACTATTTGAGAAGCAATGGCCTTGTGGGAATTCACCATGAGCCTTTCCTTGCTGGCATTCGTAGCGTGCACATGCACAAAATTCTCCTGCTCCTTCTCTGTTATGCATCACCTCCTGACTGCCCACATGACATCTTTGCACTCACATGACATCTTTGCCGCAGTCGATGATCAGAAGGGTTAGTTGACTTATTGTTTATTCTTGTTCTATTACTATTTATTATTAATGTTAATGTACATCTATTATTATTATTATTATTAAATATTTATTGTTTTTACAAGTTTATTTTTAATATATTAGGTTAAATATACGTTTCTGTGTCAGGTTATATGAGTGTGGGAGGGGGTTGTAATGGATTAATTGGTTTTCTATTATTCCCTATGGGAATGTTTGTTTCATCTAACGAACATTTTGACTTACGAGCTTGCCCTAGGAACGGATTCATTTCGTAAGTCAAGGTACCACACACACACACATTTTATATATATATATATATATATATATATATATATATATATATATATATATATATATATATATATATATATATATATTCTTTTCCTTTTGGCCGCTCCCTTCAGGCCTTCAGGCCCTTTTGGCCGCTCCATTTCATTCACCCTGTGTATCTTCTTCTCTTACACCAACTACCTTCATGCCTTCCTTCACCACATCCAAGATATATGTCCAGTTCCCTCAATTATGACTTATTTAGAATCCATGTAAAAAATGAAGCACGCTGTCAGTGCGGTGATAACTGTGAAAATGCCTCTCATTTTCTTGAATGTCCTTTGTAAATTATTCAAAGAAATCATACGCTGAAAACTTTAGAAAATATTGTTCAACTCAGAGTACAAGTTCATATCAATCTTATCTTGAATGGCAATGCAGGTCTCTCTCTGGGTGAAAAACAGAATATTTTTAAAGCTGTACAAACATACAGGATCTCTAACACTAAACGCTTTCTTTAACTCTGCTTGTACATATCTCCACCCTTTGTCTACCTCTTGCGGAACATTATTGGAAGATAACGTCTGTCTAACTACATCGGAAATAATAACTATCTAGGAAAAGGCTTTTTTAAGTTGGACAACTTGTGCCCAATCCTTTTCTTGACTGAATAAAATATGTTGAAAAAAAACAACAACACATCCATAAATCTTCTCTTTGGTCTTCCTCTGGGCCTTCTGCCTGGCAGTTCCAACCTCAGCATCCTACTACCAATATACTCACTATCCCTCCTCTGTCCATGTCCAAACCATCTCAATCCAGCCTTTCTGACTTTGTCTCCAAAACGTCTTACATGTGCTGTCCCTCTGATGTGCTCATTCCTGATCCTATCCATCCTCGTTACTCCCAAAGAGAACCTCAACATTTTCATCTCTGCAACCTCCAGCTCTGCCTCCTGTCTTTTCCCCAGGGCCACTGTTTCTAAACCATACAACATCGTTGGCCTCAACACCGTCTTGTACACTTTTCCTTTCATTCTTGCCGATACTCTCCTATCACACATCACACCACACACTTTTCTCCAGCCATTCCAACCTGCCTGCACGCGCTTCTTCACCTCTTTTCCACACTCTCCATTGCTCTGGATTGTTGAGCCTAAGTACTTAAAATCCTCCACCTTCTTTATCTCTGCCCCCTGTAACCTCACCGTTCCTCTTGGGTCCTTGTCGTTCACACACATGTATTCTGTCTTACTGAGGATAACCTTCATTCCTCTCCTTTCCAGGGCATACCTCCACCTCTCTAGATTTTCCTCCACTTGTTCTCTGTTCTTACTACAGATCACAATGTCATCTGCAAACATCATAGTCCATGGAGATTCTTGTCTAACCTCATCTGTCAGCCTGTCCATCACCATAGCAAACAAAAAGGTCCTCAGAGCTGACCCTTGATGCAGTCCCACCTCCATCTTGAACTCTTCTGTCACACCGACAGCACACCTCACCACTGTCTTACATCTCTCATACATGTCCTGCACCACTCTAACATATTTCTCTGCCACTTCAGACTTCCTCATGCAACACCAGAGTTCCTCTCTCAGCACCCTGTCATATGCTTTCTCCAGATCCACAAAGGCCCTTCTGACCTTCTCTGTACTTCTCTATTCACATCCTCAAAGCAAACATTGCATCTGTGGTGCTCTTTCTTGGCATGAAACCAAACTGTTGTTCACAGATGCTGACCTCTGCCCTTAGTCTAGCTTCCACTATTCTTTCCCATAGCTTCATCGTATGGCTCGTCAACTTTATCCCTCTGTAGTTGCCGCAACTCTGCACGTCTCCCTTGTTCTTAAAATGGGCACCAGCACACTTCTCCTCCATTAGCCTACTGTGCATATATTAGAGAACATACAACCTCCACACAGAAACACCCTCGTTGAGCTCAGGACTTGAACCCAGAACCTTCTGGCTATGAGGCAAATGTTCTAACCACCATCCCCAAAAAGCACCTATAGAGAAGATAAATTCTGTGATCTTGCATATTCCCTACAGCACAACAAACAGAACAAGGACAAGATGATTTATTAATTCTATGTCAGGACCCAGTTCCTGAAACTTAACCCACATTGTCAGACTGGCTGTAATTTCACAAAACCGACTGTTCATCTGCTGCAGAAGCCTGAAAGTGTTCACATCAGTATCTGCAATGTTCTTGCTTATGTCCTTTTGTTTTGTTTGTTTGTTTTACTAATAATTACAGAATAATACTCAATAACTCAATAATTTAGATACATCGTTAAATGGGTTTAAATGGCATGGATCTGATGAAAAAGCAGTGAGTGGGACTAAGAGAGGGCTGGGGATATGGGACAACCACCTCTGCTTTACAGACATCAACACTGTTTATTTAAAAAGACAAATATCATGATGTCGAGCAGTACCATACCGTTGACTCTTCCTCAGCCTGGCGAGATTAATGATAATTTAACGTGTAGACGGCATCATGAGATATTTTAACTTATAGAATCAATCTAAAAATGGTAGCTTTGCTAATACGAATGCTAACATTGGTGAGTTTAATATATAGTACATCTGCAATACCCCTTTAATAGGACAAAAACATTCAGTGTCTTTCCACGACTAGAACACAGCAACAAGACATTCTCCAAAACATTGAAGTTTAATATAATCCCCCCATCCCCCAGCTTCTCTGATAATTAGGTCGTATCCAATTCCCACTCTTCAAGCACTTCCTTCTCTATCGGACAACCACCACCAACCAGGGAGGTGTGTAAGCATCCACCCCCCCCCCATCCGTGAAATGCTACCACCTGTCTCTTTTCAGACTGCTGCGCTTGTGTATTTGGGGTGGGACACACTCAGCGGAGAAAGCGCTATCTGTACTCTTTGTATGAATGAGCCTACAGAGGCTCATGATTGGCTGGCGATCGATGTAAGTGATAAGGAGGTGAGGGTATGCCACCCCTCTACCCATGGGATCCATTAATTGTTAATACCCATTAATTTGTCTTTATGCAAATTAATGCTGCCAAGAGAAGAATATAAACACAAGTAATTCTGTGCACTAAACTTTAATTAAAAATCTACAATAGAAACGTAAACTCTACCTTTGAATGCGAACTGAACACTGAGATACACAGTATGTACATTGGGGTGTTGTGGAATGTAATAAATAAAAACACAAACAAATAAATAAATAATAGCAACAAGGTAAATAAACTAGAATGTAAACGAGGTAAAGTGCGGCAGTGCAATACAGTCGTAGAGTTTGTAGATTCACTGTCCTTTTTTGCAAAGATTTGTGTGTGTGTGTGTGTGTGTGTGTGTGTGTTTGTGACAGTGGTGGTTTGCATGTGCGTGTGTTTACGAGGGGGTGGGATGTGAAGGGATGATGGCTTTGGGGTAAAAGCTGTTTTTGAGTCTGGTTATGCTGGTCTTCATGTTTATTACCACTTTCTGAATGGAACTGGTACAAACAGTTCATTTCTCAAGTGTGTTGGATTCGTCACGATGCGGCTGGCCCTCTTCTGGACCCAGACAGCAAAGACCGTGTCCAGATCTGGTAAATGGCAGCGCACAATCCCCTGTGCAGTTCTCACCATTCTGGTCAAGTCCTTTCTGTCCTTAGTAGTGCAGCTATCGTAACACACGATTGCACTGAAGCAGAGAACTCTTTCTATTGTAGCGCTGTAGAAGTTCTTGAGCAGCTGAGAGGAGAGTCCACTAGGTTTCAGCTTCCTGAGGAAGAAAAATTATTGTTGGACCTTCTTCGCCAGTTTTGAGGTGTTAGTTAGATTCCATGAATGGATGACGACCTGGATTCAAACTTGTGATCCCTGGGTTGATAGTGGTGCACCTTGATCATGAGCCACTCGGGAGCCCTTCTGAAATACAGTATTTAATTTAATGGCTGAAAACTTTGGGAACAGAAACATCTTAACATGATCAGCAGAACTTTAAAGTTTTCTCTGCCAGATTTAGATGTTTGGAGATCTATGATTATCTTATTATTTGGAAGTTGTTTTTTTTTCAGTAATGTATGTGCTGTTCTCCTGTAGCTGTTCGAGACGAACAGGGTGAAGTTCTACATGCTGAATGAGGTGTCCGAGATGAGAAGCCTTCATGGACAGGTATCCAGAAAGTGAGAGAAACTCTGCTGCAGAAGGGCTCTGATGGATGGATTCTTTCTTCATCTGTGTCTATTTTCACTCCCACCTCATCCCCTATGTTTTTATTGTTTCTTCAGCTTTTATTCCTTCATTCTTTTTTGCCTGTGTGTTTGTCTTTAAGCCTGGAATTGTAGATTTAAGCACTAGGGTTATCCCTAGGTGATCTCACACTGTAGTGAACATGATCCTGATTGTGCCTGATTATATTTCAACCTTACATCAGTATACATGGGAGAACTTCAAAGCCCATGGTAGAATATTGAGAAAATATATTGGAGTATATTGGAGAAACATTGGCAAACAATCAGAGATAATCGGTAGAGTTTGGTGTCACATTGGAATGAAATTTAGAAAAAATTGTGCTGTTCTTATAAAATATTGGAAACACATCAAAGTAACATTGGTAAAAAAAAAAAAATTGGGTTGACATCAGTATACAGTGGTACCTCACCTTACGAAAGACCCAACAAACGAAAAATCCCAGTTACGAAACGCATTTACCTAAAATTTCCGTCTCTGGATACGAAAAAATTCACGTTACGAAACACAACATCTCAAAAATTCAAACGATGCGCGCCCGGCTTTTATTTTGAAATTGGCACAATTGAGTTGCTCTCCCATTGGCTATCTCCCAACACCCACCCCGCTGGCCTGCCATTGGGTCGGGGGGGGGGCTGCATCTCCATAATACTTATGATGCTTTTTGTGTGCCTTCAACCCATTGTTCGTCACGGAGTTCTAACACATATAAAGGACAGAGTTACAGTTGTTTCGTGAGTTTTTCGAGTGTGCTCATTGCAAGCTTATTTTTTGGCTCAGGCTGGTCAACACACGCACACACACACACACACACACACACACACACACACACACACACACACACACGCACACACATGCGCGCGCGGGTGTGAGACTCGGTGAAAGTGATTCCCGGTGCAAGTGAAAAGAAGCGGGCTCATGGCATGCAGTTGAGTGATATTGCAAAGGAATATGGCCAAACCAGTCTACCATCGGTACGATATTGAAGCAGGAGGCCTTAAAAGGTATACGTTTATAATTTTCAAAGGGTTTAGGGGGTAGTATTGGGGGCCTTGGAATGAATCAGGCCTTTTACATGTAAAATGCTACTCAACTTACGAAACCACTTCTGGAACGGATTAATTTCGTAAGGTGAGGTATATCATAATCAGATTGGATGAAACATCGGAATACTTTCTGAATCACATCGGGTACCAATCAAAGAACATTTATGCATATCAGGAAAAAATAGGCTTCTAGGAATATAATCAGCTCAAATCGGGATCATGATCAGAATCGTGTGAATACAGCTTACAGTTTGTCTTGCTTGGAGAGTGCAAGTGATCAATAATGAACCAAAAAATTTATATCTAAGGACAGTGGTGGCCTGGTGATAAGGTGCTGGATCACTGATCCCAATGTTGGGGGTTCAAGCCCCCCCAGTGCTGCTAACTGGGTTATCAAAGGCCAGCCATGTCTCTCACTATTGATGGTGAGAGGTTCATGTAAAAGAACCATTGCTGACTTTCAACAAGAGTAGCTGCATAGCCGACAGCATATTTCTGCCCTACGATGGCCTGGCAAGCTGTCCAGGGTGTGACAGTGAGAGACATAGCCGGTCTTTGATAATAACCCAGTTAGCGGCACTAGGGGGACAGTGAAAACCCATGGAGAGTGGGGATTGTACCCCCCAGCCTTAGAATCAGTGATCCAGCATCTCTACCACCAGACCACCACTGCCCAGTGATCCAATAGAACCGCTCTCATTTAAAAGTTGAATAATAAAACTCGTGGGAGATAATCTCAGAATTATTTGCACTTGAAACTCCATTCAGTCTGGTGGCTGTATGGAGGTAAGTGGAGGTCCTTGTGTAAGATTGTTCTTGCAGTTTCCTGGAAAATCCCTACAGCTGAAGCGCGCTTCCGTGCAGAAGGTCTCGGTGATTGCACAACAGATCGCCCCGATGCTTCACTTCAGGTGTACAAGTGCTCCTGGGTCAACCAGGTGGATTTCCTTTTTAAAGCTGGACCTGTTGCTCTGAAATTCTCAACATACTGTGAGATGAATTCCCAGTCTGCAGACCTGAAATGTCTTTGAAAAAGCCCTTTGTGTGCTGATCACGGGCGTTTGTAAAGATTAGTTTGGTGTTGAACACACGATGTGATCCCGACCACACCATGCTGACAGTGGACCGTTGAGGTTGGGCGACCAACAGAGCCTAGTATTGCTTTTCCTGCTTCACTAAGTTTCATGTGTACAGATATATAAACACTCTATTTCATAAAGTTTAATGTGAGCAAGTCATAATTTCATTATCTTGAAACAGTTTAAATTTACCTTTAAAATGTGGGAGGGTTTTGGGGTTTTTTTGGTGGTGGTGGGGGGGGGGCACTGTTTAAGGATTTTACTTTGAAATTTTATTCTGGCTTTAAGTTCTTCACTGGCCAGTATCTGATTCCAGATCTATCAGCTCTTATGATGAAAATTGTGCTTCCTTCCTGCAGTGCATTTTGTGCTGTGTGGTACTGATACAACATTTTATGCAAAGATAAACTTATTGCTATAAAAGAACTGAGTCTCTCTCTCTCTCTCTCTCTCTCTCTCTCTCTCTCTCGCTCCCCCAGTTAAAAGAAGTAGTGCTGAAAAGTGGAAAGGTCTTGAGAGCAGATGTGTGTGTTATTGGTACAGGTGGGTCTCAGAATGACGTGTGTACACATAACTACACTACACAGAACCTTTTTTGTGTTAAATCTGCATAAAATTATTATTATTATTACTATTATTATTATTATTATTATTACTATTATTATTACTATTATTATTGTTATTATTATTACCCCCGTTACATATGCCAAATGGATTCCATCCCGGACGAGCCTACAATTTTGTTACGTACGGAATTTAGAAGTAAACTGCCCCGTGAAAGCAGTAAAGCACGACAAACCATGACAAACTATATATAATTTAATAATATAAACAAGGCAAGGCAAAATAATACTTACAGCTTAAAGCTCAACCAAAATACAAATTAAACAAAAGGGTCCCATAGTCACCAAGCACCTGCAGCATGGTCAATTTATAAGCGGCGCGCGTGCTGGCGGGGAAAGGCTTGTAATCCCACGTTAGACAAAAACAAATGATTAAATTTGTTAACCTGTGGGTGAGTGTGGACGATGGACTTTGGCCATGAAGTCCCGAACAACGAAACTTTGTCGAAACGAGTTTCATGATCCGCCGTGTATGAGATGAGCCGCCGTGATGAGTTTTCTTAGAGAGCTGCGCACCGAAGGGCCCCGAAGAGCCCGGAAGAGCCCGGAAGAGCCCCGAAGAGCCCCGAAGAGCCCGGAAGAGCCCCGAAGAGCCCGGAAGAGCCCCGAAGAGACTGGAAGAGCGCCGAAGAGACTGGAAGAGCCCCGAAGAGACTGGAAGAGACCGGAAGAGCCTCGAAGAAACCGGAAGAGGCTGGAGCTAGTCGGCACCAGGTCCTTAATATAACCTCCCCAAAGTTCCAGAAAGTTCCATTCTCAAAGTTTTTTGAATCACCTGATCCGCCACCAGGTCCATCTCGAAGTTTCCAGACCCCCTTAGAGCTGAGTCATAACATGTGACACTAGTTACAGCACACTCTGAATCTTATTATGTACACCATTTACACACTCACATTTATATCCACGCCCCTAACACCCCAGTGCAGCTAACTGGGTTATCAAAGGCCGGCGTGTCTCCCACTGTCTGTGGTGTGATGTTCATGTAAAAGAACCATTGCTGACTTTCGTCGAGTGTAGCTGCATAACCGTCAGCGTGTTTTTGCCCTGCGATGGCCTGGCGAGCCGTCCAGGGTGTACTCTGCCCTCTCCCAGAGTCGGCTGAGATGGGCACCAGCCTCCTCCATGCTCCATGTGACCTTAATTAGGATTAAGAGGTTCAGAAAATGAATTAATTAATGGATTATTATTATTATTATTATTATTATTATTATTATTATTATAGGTGGCACGGTGATGTAGTGGTTTGCACGTCGGCCTCACAGAAAGAAGTTCATAGGTTAAATTCCCAGCTCAGGTGTTTCTGTGTGAAGTGTGCATGTTCTCCCCGTGCTTGCATGGCTGTCCTCCGGATATTTGATTTCCTCTCACAGTCCAAAATCATGCACAGGATGTTAATGGCCTGTTCCAAATCTCCCCTAGGTGTGAATGTATGAATGTTTGTGTGAGCGTTGTCACTGCGATGGCCTGGCGAGCTGTCCAGGGCAGTGTTTCCCAACCTTTTTGAGCCAAGGCACACCTTTTACATTAGGAAAATCACGAGGCACACCACGGAACAAAAATGTTGCAACAAGTATATTTATTGAAATATAAATGAACATCCAGTCTAAACTTATTTCCTCGGTGTGAACCCTGGGCCTGCTTAGTTGAACACAAAACTGATATTCTTGCAGGAATTGAACACAGACACACACGAAGATCTTCCTCAGCAGCTCTGAGTCGCTCTCTTTTTTTTTTTAGTTTTTATGGCAGTCATGCTTGAAAAGCCAACCTCACAAAGATATGTTGTGGAGAACGGGAGCAGAATTGAAATAGCTTTGTTTGCCAGAATGGGGAACTCCTTGGCAGCAGTCAGACAAAAACTGTCCAAAGGTAGATCAGCAAAGATCAGTTTTCGTCCATGATTTTGTCTCAGTTCAGTTATTTCTTCCTGCTCCTGCAAAGTCATGTCCATTCCAACTGCAGTTGAGCTGCATGGGTTCCTAACCCAGTCCAGGGAATCAGTGGAAAGTGAAGGGAAATAACATCACAACTTCTGCTCAAGACTTTGCAAATGTTTCCCTACTGTCTTGTCTCACACAGTGCAGCGCTGTGGACACCCTGCCATTTCAGGGTGTGTGGGAACATGTCAAGGTTTGCATTTTCCACACGTTGTTTCCAGAGTTGTACCTTTGAACAAAACCCCTTTATTTTATCTGTACTTGTGAGCAGGTTTTCATTTTGTCCTTGCATTCGTGTGTTCAGGTCATTCAGATGATGAAATATATCTTCCAGATACGCCAGTCTTGCACACCACTCGTCACTTGACAGCAACTTGGCAGCATCATACTTCTCATTGGTCAAAAACACTTTAAGCTCCTCCCGCAGTTCATACACACGGGCTAAAACTTTGCCACGGGACGGCCACCGGACCTCCGTGTGGAGCAGTAGCACTTTATGTTGCGTTCCCATTTCCTCGCACAGTGATGCGAACATGCAACTTTTTACAGGTCTCATCTTCACAAAGTTTATCATGCGCACTACATCCTTCAGTACAGCGGCGAGGTCTGTCGGCAGTGTCTTGGCAACGAGTGCTTCCCGGTGCAGAAAACAGTGCATCGCAATGACATCTGGATGTTGCTCTTTCACTCCGTTTACAAATCCTTTGGTGTGCCTGAGCATCACAGCTGCTCCATCGGTACAAACACTTACGCAGTTTTGCCACTTCAATCCTCCTTGTTCAAGGTAATCTGATACAGTTCGAAAAATTCCCCCCCCTGTTGTTCTTTCTGGCAATTCCTTGCAAAAAAGAAAGTTTTCAGCAGAACAGCACTGTTACTACACGCTAAGTGAAATTGGTTAATCTTCCGCGGCACACCTGATGATTTCTCACGGCACACTAATGTGCCGCGGAACAGGGGTTGGGAAACACTGGTCCAGGGTGTACCTCGCCTGGAGTTGGCTGAGATGGGTGCCAGCCTCCCTGTTACCCTAGTTCAGATTAAGCGGTTCAGAAAATGAATGAATGGTTATTATTATTATTATTATTATATATCGGATTAACCCCCAACTCTGGGGCTTGAAACTTTTATATCTTACACCTTTTTCTTTTCTGTACTTTATCATCTAATTCTTGTTTCATTATCTATTGCTCCAGTAACACAGAAGTTTCTCTTTCTTATATCAATAAAGTTTTATGTTTTTTTTTTTATCAATAGAAAATAATACTTGCTGTAATTTTCACAGGTTCAACTCCTGCTACAGCATTTCTTAAACAAAGTGGCTTACACATGGACTCGAAGGGATTCATTACTGTGAATAAGGTACAGGTATCATTCTCTTTTTCAGCTACATTAATAAAAAAAATTATTCAAAAAGGAGCTACATCAAAGTTAGAAAAAGAAACAGAAACGAATCCTTACTTGTTTAATTTTTTTTAATATTTGGATTCTAGATTAAATATTTAAAAATGTCATTTGCTGCCACAGTCGTTTTTGGATCTGGAGAAAGCATATGACAGCGTGCCGAGAGAGGAACTGTGGTATTGTATGAGGAAGTCTGGAGTGGCAGAGAAGTATGTTAGGGTGATGCAGGACATGTATAAGAGATATAAGACAGTGGTGAGGTGTGCTGTCAGTTTTGACAGAAGAGTTCAAGGTGGAGGTGGGACTGCACCAAGAGTCAGCTCTGAGCCCCTTCTTGTTTGCTATGGTGATGGATAGGCTGACAAACGAGGTGAGACAAGAATCCCCATGGACTATGATGTTTGCAGATGACATCGTGATCTGTAGTGAGAGCAGAGAACAAGTGGAGGAAAATCTAGAGAGGTGGAGGTATGCCCTGGAAAGGAGGGGAGTGAAGGTTATCCTCAGTAAGACGGAATACATGTGTGTGAACGACAAGGACCCAACAGGAACGGTGAGGTTACAGGGAGAAGAGATAATGAAGGTGGAGGATTTTATGTACTTAGGCTCAACAATCCAGAGCAATGGAGAGTGTGGAAAAGGGGTGAAGAAGCGTGTGCAGGCAGGTTTGAATGGTTGGAGAAAAGTGTCCGGTGTGATGTGTGATAGGAGGGTATCAGCAAAAATGAAAGGAAAAGTGTACAAGACGGTGATGCGGCCAGCGATGTTGTATGGTTTAGAAACAGTGGCCCTGGGGAAAAGACAAGAGGCAGAGCTGGAGGTAGCAGAGATGACAATGTTGAGGTTCTCTTTGGGAGTAACGAGGATGGATAGGATCAGGAATGAGTACATTCCTGTTAGAATGTACATGTTAGAAGTTTTGGAGACAAAGTCAGAGAGGCTAGATTGAGATGGTTTGGACATGTACAGAAGAGGAATAGTGAATATATTGGTAGTAGGATGCTGAGGTTGGAACTACCAGGCAGAAGGTCTAGAGGAAGACCAAAGAGAAGATTTATGGATGTGGTGAAGGAAGACATGAAGGTAGTTCGAGTAAAAGCAGAAGATGCAGAAGATAGGGTGAGATGGAGGCAGATGATTCACTGTGGCAACCTATGAAGGGAACAGCCGAAAGGAAAAGATTGAAGAGAATCTGTCACGGTCATTTTTATTCCACCTTTATTTGTCTTTTAGATACCGTAATTAAAAATGTAAGTGAATGCGGATACATTATTCAGACCGATGTGAGAAGAAAAATACACACACCGGTATCAATAGTATGTGAAGTACAGTCGCGCCTCGGAATCCAAATGATCAAGAGGTCGAACAAATCGGCATCTGAACAAAAAATCCGGGACTTTTTCGTCACAGAAATCGAACAAAAACCAGAAGTCGAACTCGGAAAAACAAGCGAGAAAAAACGAGACCGAGAGGGAGGAAAAGTGTGTGACTTCCATAAGTCTGGAAGTTGTTGTTACTATGTATCACCCTGATAAAGCCAGCGCTGTTCTGGGGATGTTCAGAAGTTGTTGAGACTATGTATTACCCTGAAAAGCTAAAGCTAGTGCTAAAGTGCTAAAGCTAAGCTAAAGCGCTAGCAGTGCTGTGAACACCTTTAACGATAAGGTCATGAGGGATGTTTGAACGTCATTGATGGGGGAGCAGCTTGTGCATTGTTTGAATGTTTGAATGGCGTGTTTGAATTTTTAAGATGGCGCTTTCGTAACATGAACTTGTTTTGTATCCAGAGACAAACCTGCATTTCGTAACCTGCATTTTTCGTTTGGTGAGACTTTCATAAAGTGAGGTACCACTGTATTAGACTTTTGGGGGTTTTTTTGGTTTTTTTTTGCAGACTTATTATAGTGCACCAGGAATTAAATCTGGTGAGAAAAACTAACTTGAGTGACCAAGATCATGAAGCTTGTTGGTCAAAAACAGCATTTGTTTACAAATCAGAGGCACATAATTGATTTTTTGCTAATAATTTACTCCAAGGTGTGTAGGGGGCAGTGATGGTCTAGTGGATAGGGCGCAGGATCGCTGATCCTAAGGTTGGGGGTTTAAGTCCCCACAGGGTTGTCACTGCCCCCTCCCCCAGTGCAGCTAACTGGGTTATCAAAGGTGGGCCATGTCTCTCACTATCTATGGTGAGAAGCATGTAAAAGAACCATTGCTGACTTTCGTAAAGAGTAAGCTGCAAAGCCGTCAGCGTGTT
>CM045734.1:54203563-54376063 GCA_024760905.1 Plotosus lineatus
ACTGTCTATGGTGAGAGGCATGTAAAAGAACCATTGCTGACTTTCATCAAGAGTAGCTGCAAAGCCATCGGCATGTTTCTGCCCTGCGATGGCCTGGCGAGCTGTCCAGGCTGTACTCTGCCCTCTCCCGGAGTCGGCTGGGATGGGCGCCAGCCTCCCCACAACCCTAATTAGGATTAAGCAGTTCAGAAAATGAATGAATGTACTATGATCGTTTAGTACAGAATACAGATGTTTCCCATTAAATATCATTGCTTGAGAGATTTAGTACACTTTTTGTAAACGGTGTTACAATGAATTTTTTTAAAAAAGCAATATTTTGTCCACTGCAGGAAAAGTTGCTGCACTGGGAATGATGGGGAAAGCTTCAGATATCCGAACGGTGCCTTACTTCTGGACTGCGATGTTCGGAAAGAGTATACGCTTTGCAGGTGAGGAAGATTTCCTGCGTAATGTGGACATAAATCAACAACCTTGCACTCTTTATAAGTTTTTTTTATTATTGTTACCCTAATTATTTGCATTAATTCCAAGCAAAGTGCCAGTCTTTTTAAACAATCACACATTCTTCATTGTTTCATGGTTAAAGGTTACGGGGATGGTTTTGATGATGTCATTATCCAGGGAGACCTGGACGAGCTGAAATTTGTCGCGTTTTACACAAAGTAAGTAAATGACCATAATGTAGCATCTTTTTAACCCGTATTACTCTTCCAAAACATTTCGGAACAGGTCCTACAGTTGCAAATGCTTCTTTACTGAGAGAAAAAAAAAAAAGATGTCTATCATCATACATCATGGATTGTTTTTTTGACCCCACTGTCTATGTAGAAGTGAGGAGGTGATCGCCGTAGCCAGTATGAACTACGACCCCATTGTGTCTCGGGTTGTGGAAGTCTTTGGTTCCGGAAAAACGATTAAGAAGCGTGATGTGGAGTGAGTACTTTGTTCTCTTTGATCTCTAGAACCTGAGGATCTGATCAGAGGTCCAGACATACATCTTTCATAATTACACACATTGACTATTAATATCTCTGTATGCATGCACTGTTTGAGGCAATGTCTCAGTTAAAACTGGAGAATAATCAAAAACATCTATGTAACTGTCAATCATTCCTGATTCCAAAGCTGACTGGTTCATCCCCAGGGTTTTACTGGAGAAAAGCAAGCCTATTTTGAGTGCTCGTGCTTTAACAGGCTTATTTATGTCATTATCCCGGATTTACACTGAGGCACGATATCTGCCATCTCCACAATTAAAAAAAAAAAAGCGCCGTCTGAACAGTGGCCAAGAGAACCATTGGAATGACACTCGGAGAAAAGGGTAGCCTTACCATGTGGAGACATCATGTTCACTTCCTTTTCCTTCTCCAGGAGAGTGAGCTCAACTCTGACCTCTATGACAAGGCATTACAAATACAGAAAGCACATCAGTGCACAGCACAGCACAGTAGTAAGGACTGTTTATCACTGTTCATGAACTAACTCTGGGTTTACACTGGGCCACAATGTCCACGATATCTGCAATTTAAACAAGAGTGGATCTTTAAAAAAAAAAAAGACAAAATGTGAACGAATTATATTTCCAAGTTCATCAAGATCCACTATAATTCCACATCAAGGTTTGTACACTCTGTTAAGGTCTATCATGCCCTACTATGATGCCCACATTCCATAACAATTGCCGTCAGATCATAATACAGTGGTACCTTGTCGAACAAATTTAATCCGTAATGAGGGCGAGCTCGTAAACCAAAAAGTTCGTTATATGAAACAATTATTCCCATAACAAATAACGGAAAACAGGGCAGTGGTGGTCTCGTGGTATAGGGCGCTGGATCGCTGATCCAAAGGTTGGGGGTTCGAGTCCCACTCTCCACAAGGTTGTCACTGTCCCCCCCCAGTACAGCTAACTGGGTTATCAAAGGCCGGCCATGTCTCTCACTGTCTATTGTGTGAGGCATGTAAAAGAACCATTACTGACTTTCGTAAAGAGTAGCTGTAAAGCCGTCGGCGTGTTTCCGCCCTACGATGGCCTGGCGAGCTGTCCAGGGTGTACTCTGCCCTCGCCCGAAGTTGGCTGGGATGGGTGCCAGCCTCCCCGCGACCCAAATTAGGATTAAGCGGTTACAGAAAATGAACTGATGAACTGAATAACGGAAAACCAATTAATCCGTTCCACCCCCTTCCAAACTCATAGAACCTGCCACATACACGTATATTTCACATAATATATTAAAGATAAACATGCAAAAACAATAAATATTTCATAATAATAATAATGCATGTACATTAACATTAATACTAATTAATAATAGATAATAATAGAACAGGAATAAACAATAAGTGATCTAACCCTTCCGATCATCGACTGCGTGGAAGTTGTCACGTGGGAAGGTAGGAGATGATTCATAACAGAGGAGGAGAAGGAGGACGAAGAGGAGAATTTTGTGCGTGTGCACGCTACAAATGCCAGCGAGGAAAGGCTCGTGGTGAGCCCCCACAAGGCCAGCGCTTCTCAAATAATAGGGCGTGCCCCCCTTGAGGGGGCACAGTGTGATGCCAGGGGGGCATGTATGACCCTGAGGAACATGCTTTTTTGCCATACTGTACTAGAATTAAGTGTAATTGCGCATCCAGTACTGTAGTTGGCAATGGCGCTCTCAATGTTGCGCTATGGTGTAGGGAAAAAGCACCGAGCAAACAATATGAAGTGCAGTAAACACTATTTATAGTCGCATGCGGGGTGCTGGGGGGCATGAAATGTTTTTTTTTTTTTTTCCCTTCTTGGAGGGGGCATCACAGAAAATAATTGGAAGCACTGCACAAGGCGTTCTCGGAGCGTGGAGGAATACACGCGGAAGAATACGAGGCGAATCAGCCCGAAAAAGCCATTTCGAGGAGAACTCGTTAAGTGAATTTTTGCTCATTGGATGGAGCAGATTTTTGGTGGGTTCAAAGCTCGTATCACGGAAAATTCGTTCTAAGGGACACTCGTTAGGGGAGGTACCACTGTATATTTTGTCGTGGTGAAACGTGTCCAGTTCCTGACGCAAGAAATCCAAACTCATTTTTAGGTGTTTGTATGCTTTTCTTTTCCAAAAGCTAAACAATCAATCACAAAAAAGAAAAACCTCAGACAACGTCTGCCAGCCTCCAGCTGTGATTCAATCCCCAAAGTTTCTCCTCACGCCCATGACTGATTCCTAGACGCCTCGTCATCCATCAAGTCTCCTCCTTTATTACCTTCAAGTTCATCATGTTTTCATTTCGCCACCATTATTTTCGGGCATTACACTTGCTGAGATTGTTTACTTTAGCTGAGATTGTTTACTTTATGCTTTGCTCACACCATTTCCACTCTCATGTCACGACTTGAGCAAACATGTCTCAACATGCCTTGAGCCATTTTGTTTTCGTTTCAAAGTCACTCAAGCAATAACTCCCCATACAATAGTCACACAAATCACACAATAATCAAATGGTGCAGTAAATCAAACTATTGCTCTTTTATAGTTACAATAGTTATCAATTTGAATATACAGTGTACAACATTAGAGATGCCGTCATTGGACACTTCTTTATTTCAAAAAGTACAATTGTTTTTAAATAAATGGATTATCGTTCTGGACTGTGGTGGCCTGGTGGTAAAGGTGCTGGATCACTGATCCTAAGACTGGGTTAGGTTGTCACTGTCCCCCTAGTGCACTAACTGGGTTATCAAAGGCCGACCATGTCTCTCTCTGTCTGTGGTGAGAGGTTCATGTAAAAGAACCATTGCTGACTTTCAACAAGAGAAGGCTGCAAAGTCATCAGCGTGTTTCTGCCCTGCGATGGCCTGGCGAGCTGTCCAGGGTGTACGCTACCCTCGCCTGGAGTTGGCCGAGATGGGCGCCAGCCTCCCCACGACCCTAATTAGACTTAAGCAGTTGCAGAAAATGAACGGATGATGAATACCCTTCTCATTCCAAAGCTGTCACAATTCCTGTATTTATATTCATGTTGATGCTGTTAATGATCAATAATTAATTTGAGGACATGATCAGGGAGTCCAGTAATATGCATAAGATTTAAGGATGACTAAACATATACATACATCATTTCAGACTGGCAGGCCACAGACCTTCCTCTGTTCATGGGTCCAAAACATCCGATGACCCCCTATGCTCCTTACGATTCCCTCAAATCACAGAGATCGGGCATCATGTCCCAGTGTAAACCAAGGGTTACTTAAATATTTATAATTTATCAAGTCCCTTCTCAGGTAGAGTTTAACGATGGAACTAGACGACGCCTATATTTGTCCTTTCCAATTGTCATAGTAAGGCAAACATGGTGCAATGAATTTTTGTCTCGTCTTGATCAAAAGGCTGGCAATGTTACAAGGTTGAGCCCAACCAATCACCATTAACGTCATTGCACACTGTCAGGGAGGAGGGTCAAGAAACAGTCAATCATGCAGCACATCATGGTCATACTCATCACCGTCAAACTCGGTGAGAATATACAAAAGAAATCGGGATATGTTAGCCTTTTCATCTGGGTGCCGTGGAGTATCTCAGACACCACATTACAGTTCTTCAACTAAAGTAACATGACGAGACCAGGTCTGACATTCATATTCAGAAGTTTGCTACTAATGAAAAGGATCGCCGAGTTTGGCATGACCCCGGCGTGAGTGGTCAAGGACCTGTAGTCGGATTTGAGCATGAGGCGGGTGCTAATTTACAAGCCAGAAAAAGGGATGTGGCATAGAAATCAATTGCGATGGATCCACATGGTGTCATGGAACCAACTCGAAAATTATTTGTGTATTTTCACCAAATAATAAAATCTCAGGAAAGCAAGAAAAGCTTCCGCTGTTGCACCGAAACTGCAAGTGTAAACATCTTTTGTATTGTTATGTTCTATTTTCTGTTTTGCTTCCATGAAATGAAGGATATTCACCCACGGCAAGTACGAATACATACACTATATCAATGATATAGATAATACTGTACATTTACACTGATGAATGCTCAATTCTGATTGGATGTGTAATCTGTTGCTGTATTCTCACTGACAGCATCACAGGTGTATATCAATGTGCTAATTCTAATACGGTATCACTTGTATAGCAAAACCTCTTTCACAGGGACCTGTAGCACGAGTGGTCCACATAAACAAACAATAAACACTTTTACAAAGAAAAGGCGTATAATTAACAATAGTATGTACTGAAGGTGTGCGTGAAGGTGTCCACCGATATGCTACACAGAAACACAAGTAAACTAAAATTAGATGTTTACTGTTTATTTTCATACTTTACTGTGTGATCGCAATGATACTGGCTGCAAATATTTCAGGTGACTGACAAACTGTGAGTGTCCATCATTTTGCTTCAAACACTATCCACTTGGAATAATAAGTAATTAATAAATAATATGAGGTAAGATATTGAGAATTATTCGGTCGGGGGGAGGGGGCTGTTATTTTCCGAGGTCAAGGTATTTGTGAGACAGAATTATTCTGCAACGCTTAAATTTTTTATTATTATTATTATTTAATTTATCTGATGGCAACGGTGCAATACTTGGGTTATCCAATGGCAATGATGCAATATCTAGAATTATTTGATGGCTTTTCCCCAATTAAAATGGGAAAGTGTCTTAAATTAGTAATGTTTTTAAATCCCTAATTCCTGCGCAATGTACACAAAATATTTACACACAAGCTGTTACAGGAAAATAATCCGCTTGTGCAGCATGGTGTTTTGTTGCTTATTTATTTAGGATCTTTTTTTGTAAATCACACACACACACAATCTATATCAATACCAATATGATTGTGATTGTTGTTTGTTTTTGTAGGACAGGAGATATATCATGGTTGATTGATAAAGGTTTGCAGTGAGAATCCACCAGATAGAGCTGTTGAACATCAGTGCTGCTGACTTGGGACCCCTGCATGTGGGACGTAGCTGAAAAATCTCCTGCCCAGCCGAGTAAATACCAAACCTGGGCTCACATGTGGCATGAAGCTATTTCCTGAACACCCGAGACTCTACACAGGGCTGTGAATACACCGAAACTCTAACACAATCCTTAAAACTGAAAATAATCCAGAGCTGCTTTGTAAACGCAACTGAGAACGGTTGACTTTCAGATGCTGTCATGCTGAGTTTGGTCTTTTCTGTTTGCGCACGAAGCAACTACCTGTACACAGTGTTTGTAAAGGTGTAGCGAATGAAGAACTTTGTTTTGTACATGCACCACTGTAAATAGTTCGTACCTGGAAATACATTGTAACTTTGCGTGATGGTTTCGTTTATACTAAACCTTTGCGAGTTTGTAATGCCACCCATTAGCTTCAGTGTTCAATGATCACATAGCATTCGGGGAAAGATCTGCAGCTTTCATGTTTGTAAGCCCACTTTGGTATGACATTTGTTAAAACATTGCCTTTGAGAATTTATGCTGAATATTTAGAAATATAGGCTAATCACCTACGATTGCTCGCACGTACATCTTGCTTGTAGTCGGACTGGGACCGAGGCCAGGGTTCAGGCTGATTATTGGACATTTGGACATCCCACAGGTCTTTAATGTGAGTCCCTACTTTTTTCGAATAAATGAAGGAGTTTGAAACCTGGCCTGGTATCACAGCAGACTAGTAGTAATATTGAATAAAATAAAGCGAGTAGCCTGAGCGGCCCTTTTAAAGGAGAAAAGCATGTTCCCTTGGCATCAGGCCCTTCATGCTAACAGCTCTTTAATCTAATGTGTACAATGTACCTCTTACGGTAACTTCGGTTGCCTTGCTGGTTAATTGCACAAATGAATTAATAAAAGTACATATTTAAAGCTATACCTCTATAATAATAATGCTAGTGTTATAAAACTATAAGCTTGTATTTGTTGTTATCTTTTATTGATTGGCAGATTGATTTATTGACTGATTGATTGATTGACTGACGAATAATTCTATTTTTAGATAGTATGCAATAATTCTGAATGCTGAACTGGTATTTTTTGACCTCCTGAAGCTCCTTTTTGGTACTAACTCAGGGATAGGAGGCTTATATAAAAGGAATTTGTGCCGTTGAAAACAAAAATAATAAATTTGTTGCTTTTAAATGTTTCACTTTCTATTTTTTTCTTTTTTTTTGCCCCCATGTGCCAACAGGCAGGTATGACAATATTCATTTAAAATTGCACCACATTGTTGAGGTGAATTCTTGATTTTGATTTGGCAATTTTTTTTTTTATTTGATTAATTCAGTGCTAATTAAGTTTAGCATACGCCACATGCGAAATGGCATGATATGATTGGTTTGCTATCTCCGGATATTTAACAATAATATACAGTGTTACCTTGACTTAGGAGTGTCAATTATGACGAGTTTTCCATGATATGAGCTTTGATCGCACCAAAAATCTGCCCCATCCAATGAGCAAAATATTGATTTACGAGCTCTGCTGGGGAAATTGCTTTTCCGGGCCGATTAGCCTCGTATTTTTCTGTGTGTATTCCGCCGCGCTCCGAGAACGCCTTGTGCAGTGCTTTTCAATTATTTTCCGTGATGCCCCCTCTAGAAAGAAAAAAAAAAAAACATTTCATGCACACCCCCAGTGCCCCACACGTAACTATAGTGTTTAATGCACTTCATATCGTTTGCTTGGTGCTTTTTCCCTACACCATAGCACAACAATGAGAGCACCACTGCCAACTACTGTATCGGATGCACAATTAGATTAAATTCTAGTACAGTATGGCAAAAAAAAACATATTCACGAGGTTCATCAAACAAAATTATCCTCCTCCTCCTCTGTTGTGCACCACCTCATGCCTGCCCACGAGACATCTTTGCCACAGTTGATGATTGGAAGGTTAGTTGACTTATTGTTTATTTTTGTTTTCTTATTCTTCTTCTTTTCCTTTCAGCTGTTCCCTTCAGGGGTCACCACAGTGAATCATCTGCCTCCATCTCACCCTATCCTCTGCATCTTCTACTCTTACTCCAACTACCTTCATGTCCTCCTTCACCACATCCATAAATGTCCTCTTTGGTCTTCCTCTGGGCCTTCTGCCTGGTAGTTCCAACCTCAGCATCCTACTACCAATATACTCACTATCCCTCCTCTGTACATGTCCAAACCATCTCAATCTAGCCTCTCTGAATTTATCTCCAAAACCTCTTACATGTGCTGTCCCTCTGATGTGCTCATTCCTGATCCTATCCATCCTCGTTACTCCCAAAGAGAACCTCAACATTTTCATCTCTGCTACCTCCAGCTCTGCCTCCTGTCTTTTCCTCAGCGCCACTGTTTCTAAACCATACAACATTGCTGGCCTCATCACCGACTTGTACACTTTTCCCATCATTCGTGCCAATACCTTCCTATCACGCATCACACCGGACACTTTTCTCCAACCATTCCAATCTGCCTGCACACGCTTCTTCACCTCTTTTCCACACTCTCCATTGCTCTGGATTGTTGAGCCTAAGTACTTAAAATCCTCCACCTTCTTTATCTCTGCTCCCTGTAACCTCACCATTCCTCTTGGGTCCTTGTCAGTCACACACATGTATTCTGTCTTACTGAGGCTAACCCTCATTCCCCTCCTTTCCAGGGCATACCTCCACCTCTCTAGATTAACCTGCACTTGTTCTCTGCTCTCACTACAGATCACAATGTCATCTTCAAACATCATAGTCCATGGGGAATCTTGTCTAACCTCGTATGTCAGCCTGTCCATCACCATGGCTAACAAGAAGGGGCTCAGAGCTGACCCTTGATGCCGTCCCACCTCCACCTTGAACTCTTCTGTCACACCGATAGCACAGATGTTTACAGTCTATACTTAATTAGTTAAATATTTAACTATACTATAGAGGCCTAAGTGGAGCTCTGTGCTTCAAGCCAAACACTATGTAGCTAATGGTTGATGATTTGAGCCAACGCATTCAGAGTTTAGTACATATACTATGCCACACCCAGTAAAGGTGTTTTAGTATATACTACACAGAAACACACGGGGAAACAATTAAAATTAGATTTTTATAGGTTATTTGCACTTTTTTTTTATAAGTTAAATACGCTTTAGTGAAATTGCACTCTGCCTTCTAATTAACAATGTAATTATTTTGAGGGCGACACTGTTGCGCAGTGGTTAGCACATCCACCTTACAACAAGAGTGAGCTTGGGCCAAGCAAATAAAGATGCCGTTTCAAGAAAAGAAAAAATGGATGACGGTCAATATGGTGCCATCAACACCTGAGGCAAATATAAAAAGAAATTGGCTTTACTCGCCACTACACGTCCACCTCACAGCAGGAAGGTCCTGGGTTCGATTCCCAGCTCAGGCGTGTCTGTGAGGAGTTTGCATGTTCTCCCTGTGCCTGTGTTGGTTTCCTTTGGTTTCCTCACACAGTTCAAAAACACACACAGTAGGTTAACTGGCTGTTCCAAATCACCCCTAGCTGTGAGAGCGAGTGTGAATGGTTGGGTGTGTTGTCCCAGTAATAGCCTGGCGAGATGTCCAGAGTGTACCCCACCCCTGTGCCGAGTTGGCTGATATCGCACCTGAATCCCTGCGACCCTAATTAGGATTAAACGGCTTAGAAAATAAATAACTGCACGAATGCATTGTTCTTACATGCATAGCACAGTGGCTCAGTGGTTAATACTGAAGCCTCACTTCAAAAAGATTCTGGGTTCTAGGGGCAATCTGGAACAGCCAATTACCCTTGGAACTGTGGAAAGAAACCAGAGTGCCCTGAGGAAACAAACACAAGCACAGGGAGAGCATGCAACTGTAAGTGACATAATACATAGAAGAACATGCAGTATAATAAAAATAATTACTGTAAACATCCTTATTTATCAGGTCACATCATTAACATGAATTAAAGTGAACACTTAACATCTGGGTAATTGAACACTGCATAGATTCACTCCAAGGATTCAACAGCACAACCAAAGTTACAATATTTTTTTAATTGGTTGATTTTTTCAGAATTTACAATAATACAAAAAAAAAAACTAAAATTATTATTAAAAACAAAAGGAGTAAAGTGGAGTTTTGTCAGTTGTCTATGGAAAACACTTAGAGCTGAAGCTGAGGATGCACACAAATTGAATGTACGTTTGTGTGTGAGGGAGTGAAAAAGAGTAAGAGAGAGAGAGCGATAGAGAGAGAGAACATGAATAACTCTTGATATTTTACAAGATATTTCTGCTTCCTTTGGGTTTGTTAGGTGAACATACAATCAAAGCCTTGCATGTGTGCCATATAGCCTCCTTTTTAAAAATTATTATATAAAGATATATATATATATATATATATATATAAAGATAAATATATATATATATATATATATATATATAAAGATAAAGCTATATATATATATATATAAAGATAAAGATATATATATATATATATAAAGATAAAGATATATATATATATATATATATATATAAAGATAAAGATATATATATATATATATAAAGATATATATATATATATATATATATATATATATATATATAAAGATAAAGATATATATATAAAGATAAAGATATATATATATATATATATATATATATATATAAAGATAAAGATATATATATATATATATATAAAGATAAAGATATATATATATATATATATAAAGATAAAGATATATATATATATATATATAAAGATATATATATATATATATATATATATATATATAAAGATAAAGATATATATATAAAGATAAAGATATATATATATATATATATAAAGATAAAGATATATATATAAAGATAAAGATATATATATATATATATATATATAAAGATAAAGATATATATATATATATATATATAAAGATAAAGATATATATATATATATATAAAGATAAAGATATATATATATATATATAAAGATAAAGATATATATATATATATATATATATATATATAAAGATAAAGATATATATATATATATATATATATATATAAAGATATATATATATATATATATATATATATATATATAAATAAAATATATATACATACATACATACAGGGACCCCTCACTTTCCACGGTTAATTGGGACTGAGACCCCCCTCATCCCACCCCTTCACCCCTTCACCCCTCCACCCCTCGCGAACACTGAATTCCGTGAAGTATACGTACATGTATATGTGTATAAAATATAAATAAATACATATTCAATGCTATAAATGCTTATAATAATAATTAAACATTAAAAATAATCTATAAGATGGAAAAAAATTTAAATACACACACATACAGATGCGTGGACATGCACGCAGATACGCACCTCACAAAAAATATAAGTAGTTTTGTTGGGGCTTTTATTTGCATAATTGGCCTTGTTTTGTGGCATTTTCCTTTTTGAAAAACCCGCGGTGCCACAGAAACTGAAACACAAAGTAGCAAGGGATCACTATATATATATATATATAAATAAAAGAAAGACCAATTAGACATGGTGTCAGGCAAGGGTGTGTGTTGTCCCCAAACCTGTTCAATCTCTATAGTGAGGTCGTATTGAGGGAAATTGCAGACATCCAAGGCATAAATATTGGTGGTCAGAACATCAATAATCTCAGATAAGCTGATGATACAGTATTGATTGCTGAAGTGGAAAGAAAACTTCAAGAAATGTTTCATGCAGTTGTGAAGGAAAATGATTCCATGGGACTTTCTCTGAACATTTCCAAAACAGAGTGCATGACAATTTCTAAGAAACAACATCCCCCAAAGTGCAATATCCAAAGCAATGGCAACCAAATCAACCAGGTGAATAAATTCAAATACCTAGGCTACTTAATAACAAGCGATGATAAATTCAACAGAAATTCAAAAACGTATTGCCATAGCCAAAGTCACTTTTAAAAGGCTTTCCCCTATCATGACCAACAGGTACATCACAATGAAAACAAAATTTAGAGTCCTGAAAGCATATGTGTGGTCTGTTCTGTTGTATGGCTGTGAGTGCTGGACAATCACCAACATCATTCAGAAGAGACTAGAGGCTATTGAAATGTGGTTCTTAAGACGCATCTTGAAAATATCCTGGACTGACAAAATATGAAGAATGTTCAAATGAAGAAGTTCTCTCCATGGCATTAATGGAACGTTCACTATTGAACACCATACATGCAAGACAGATGAAATTTCTTGGACATGTATACAGAAGAAGATCACTAGAACATCTAAGCTTAACAGGCAAGCTTGAAAGGAAAAGAAGCAGAGGGCATCAAAGAGCCACCTACGCGCGAACAGTTTGAACACCTGGGCAACATCAGGAAATATGCATAACTGTGACTTCCTGCGCGCATCGCTTGAAAGAGACTTGTGGAGAGCCATGGCTGTCAATGCTTGTGACAAGCAGGACAAATGATGATATATATATTATATATATATGTGTGTGTGTGTGTGTGTGTATATATACACTCACTATCCGAGTTACGACATACTCGAGTTACAACCACCCGTATTTACAAGCACGTCTAGCAGATGCCTATTATGAGTTTACCGTATATGTCTGGCAGCGCGTAAGATAGTTCTACTACCTTCTACTAACTGTGGGAGCATCTCACACTCACAGCATTCTACCCCTACACTCAGTGACTAGATACCGTCGCAGTAACATCTCTTTTACAGTACAATGTTACATTCATTTACTGTACACCGTTACCATGGCCCCCAAGAGGAACTCCGATTCATCAGATGGCAATTCTACCAAGAAAGCAAGGAAGACGCTGTTGTCGGAGACAAAGATGAAAGTGATAAAGCAGTATGAAGGAGGGAAAAAAAGTAAATTCCATCGCTCGAGATCTCCATCTCTCCCACTCCACGGTGTCTACAATTTTGAAGGAAAAGAATCGCATTAAGGAAGCAGTGAAAGCAGCAGCCCTAATTAAGTCAATAACTTCTTCTCCTTTCGGTTTTTCCCTTCAGGGGTTGCCACAGCGAATCATCTGCCTCCATCTCATCCTATCTCAACATTTTCATCTCTGCTACCTCCAGCTCTGCCTCCTGTCTTTTCCCCAGGGCTACTGTTTCTAAACCATACAACATCACTGGCCTCAACACCGTCTTGTACACTTTTCCTTTCATTCTTGCCGATACCCTCCTATCACACATCACACCGGACACTTTTCTCCAACCATTCCAACCTGCCTGTACACGCTTCTTAACCTATTTTCCACACTCTCCACTGCTCTGAATTGTTTTCAAATCATCTCCCTGTAACCTCACTGTTCCTCTTGGGTCCTTGTCATTCATACACATATATTCTGTTTTACTGAGGCTAACCTTCATTCCCCTCCTTCCCAGGGCATACCTCCACCTCTCTAGATTCTCCTGCACTTGTTCTCTGCTCTCACTACAAATCACAATGTCATCTCCAAACATCATAGTCCATGGGGAATCTTGTCTAACCTCGTCTGTCAGCCTGTCCATCACCATAGCAAACAAGAGGGGGCTCAGAGCTGACCCTTGTTGCAGTCCCACCTCCAACTTGAACTCTTCTTTCACACCAACAGCACACCTCACCACTATCTTACATCTCTCATACATGTCCTGCACCACTCTAACATATTTCTCTGCCACTCCAGACTTCCTCATGCAATACCACAGTTCCTCTCTCGGCACCCTGTCATATGCTTTCTCCAGATCCACAAAGGCACAATGCAGCTCCGTCTGACCTTCTCTGTACTTCTCCATTAACATTCTCAAGGCAAACACTGCATCTGTGGTGCTCTTTCTTGGCATGAAACTAAACTGTTGTTCACAAATGCTGACCTCTAACCTTAGTCTAGCTTCCACTATTCTTTCCCATAACTTCATCGTATGACTCATCAACTTATCCCTCTGTAGTTGCCACAATTCTGCACGTCTCCCTTGTTCTTAAAAATGGGCACCATCACATTTCTCCTCCATTCTGCCAGCATCCTCTCACTCTCTAAGACCCTGTTGAATATTTATACCTTTCCATTCTTCATCCTCTTCAATGCCCTCCTGACTTCACCCTTACTCATCTTTGCTGCTTCCTGGTCCTCGACGATCATCTCTTCTACTCTTTTTTCTCTCTCATTTTCCTCATTCATCAGCTCTTCAAAGTACTCTTTCCACACACTTTCAGCACACTTTTGTCATCAGTCAATACATTTCCCTCTCTGTCCTTAATAACCCTAACTTGCTGTATGTCCTTCCCATCTCTATTGCTCTGCTGTGCCAACCTGTATAAATCATTTTCTCCCTCTTTACTTTCCAACCGAGCATACAAGTCATCATATGTCCTCTGTTTGGCCTTTGACACCGCTACCTGTGTCTCCCTGTACTCCTGTTTACTCTCTTCGGTCCTCTCTATGTCCCACTTCTTCTTAGCTAACCTCTTCCTTTGTACACACTCCTGTACTTCCTCATTCCACCACCAAGTCTCCTTATCTATTCTCCTTCCACATGACACACCAAGTAGTCTCCTTACCTATCTCCCTGATCACATTAGCTGTAGTTGTCCTGCACTTCCTGACGACCCAAAGCCTGTTTCAACTCCTCCTTGATGACAACCCGACACTGGATACCAAACCTGCCCATCACTTCCTCGTCCCCTCTGTTGCCTACACCAACATGTCCATCGAAGTCTGCCCCAATGACCACTCTTTCACCTCTTGGGGTACTCTGCATCACTTCATCTAACTCACTCCAGAATCTCTCCTCTTCTAGCTCACATCCTGCCTGTGGGGCATAAGCACTGACAACATTGAACATCACGCCTTCAATTTCTAACTTGAGACTCATCACTCTGTCTGACACTCTTTTCACTTCTAGAACATTCCTGACAAACTCCTCCTTAAAGATGACTACTCCATTTCTCTTCCCATCCACACCATGAAAAAACAGCTTAAACCCTGCTCTCAAGCTTCTAGCCTTGCTACCTTTCCACCTGGTCTCCTGAACAAACAGTATGTCCACCTTCCTCCTCTGCATCATGTCAGCCAGCTCTCTACCTTTTTCTTTCATAGTTCCAGTCAACTATCATCACAAAACCGCGTGAAGGACCGATTGAAGAGATGGAAAAGTAGCTATACACGCGGTTGGAAGATAATAGACAAAGAAATGTGAAAGTGATGTTGCAAGCAATGCAAAGTAATGCTACAGGTTTATTTTGCATGTTGAAAGAACATGCAGGTGAAGAATACGCTTCGCATGAATTCATAGCTAGTGCGGTTCAGTTTTGTTGTTTTAAATATCCGACTTATGACCAATCAGACTTACGACTGGCTGGTCGGAACCGAGCCAAGTCGTAACTCGGATAGTGACTGTATATGTGTATGTATATATATATATATATATATATATATATATATATATATATATATTGCACCAGACCCTGTGTGCAAGTCTGTAATCCTGTTGTTCCAACATTTCACAGATGAAATTACATGACCGCTTGCAACAGCCGTCACGGTGCACCCTTTCCATGCCTTTCTTTGATTGGATCCCCAAACTGTTAACACAGACAAGACCAAAACTAACTTCGTCACACCCTCAATATTTCTTTTAACTTGATTGCCACCTCGTAATAGGACATCATTCCTGGATCGATATCAGTGTGGGATGATCCTGCGTTCTGATCATATTTAAGAATAAAACAGTGCAGTGGGTCACCTATAAAAACAATGAGCTCCAAAATTGGCAGGAAAAGGGGACTAAAACTGCCATGAGGACACAAGGATTAAATATTAGATTCAATAAACCAACACTTGTGTTTACATCGCCATGATTCATAAAAGCTTGGAGCCCCACCTACGATTTAAGACCACAAATGGATTACGTGAAAGACCACGATTGGGATATAAAAACCAGGCGGGGTGCATCGAAGAGATGAAACTTGAAAGGAATCACGTTTTCAAGAATCAAGTTCATCAAGAGCCCCTACGATGGTGCATCAAGATATGTTATGCTCCTACGCTCCACTACAAGTTCTACATTCCATCAAGTTTGGTGTGAAATCGTAATGGATCGTAATAATCAAGGATAATGCTTGTCACAATAATCATGAATCCAAGAATTTCCCTCAAGATCATCACGATTTGATTCCATAGCCCCCCACCCCCCACACACACACACACACACACACACACCAGTATTCTCTCAAATCGTGACCCCAGTGGTAAAGTGGGACATTTTAAACTAATTTACATGTGATTATTATGACAATTCACAAAACAATTGCAGATCATGTGCTTCCTTCTAGAAGAAAGAAAAAACAAACAAAGAAATAAACACAATTAGCATCCTAACCAGGTTTCAATTAAGTGTATTGTGTGATAGGGCTCATCCACCTGTAGGGGAACAGCGTCAGGTCATTCAACTCATGTGCCAGCTACCAATATACGAGTGGCAATGGCATAATGGAAAAAAATACTACACAGGAACTGAATCACAGCATGTTCTCCAGTTCAATCCTAGGCTCAGCATGGGCATTTTCGCCCTATGCCTACCCCATGCTGCCCATAGATTTTATTTAGGTACTCTGGTTTCCTCCTATGGTCCAAACATATGTACATGAGGTTAACTGGCTATTCCAAATTGCCCCTAGGTGTGAGTCCTGAATATTTGTGGGTATGGTGGCCTTGTGATGGACTGGCGAGTTGTTCAGGGTGCGTCCACAGTAGCATTAAGCATTTCAGCAAACAACAAACAAAACACAAAAAAAATAGAATAAAATATAGTTTATTTTCCTTTTTTATCTTTGAAAATAATGGCCTGTTCGAATGACCCTGAATGTGATAAACTGTTTTTTTTTTTTAAATCAATCATTATCCACTCAGAATAATAACTTTGTATTATTCCAAGATACAGGACCAATCATATCGTTCCATTCCCATGTAGTATATAACAGTAATCGATACAGCACATCAGTCTGATAAACAGGGATCACTGTGATTGATGAGCGAGTAGAACACGATCACTTCCTTCGGTTGCTGTGTTATCATCAGAGAAGCCCAGGATCTACGTTAACTCCCAGAATGCAATAATTCAGTCAGTCGTTTTATGAGCATTATGTACTTCAACACAATTTTCACTCAGAATAGCTTGTGAAACATGAGTATAAATCCCGAACCCCCAGAAATAAGTGCACTACAGTGAACAGGGTGCGGTTTTGAAAAATAGTATACAACCTTCAATAAAATGAAAGAAGACGTCAATCTTGATCACAAGCTGACCCAGAAAAATACAGGATGACCCAGTAAAACCTCCCACATTTCAAAGATAACTAAAAAAAAATCCAAATTATTAAGGATGACCTTATTATTTTATACACATGAAACTTCAGGCGGAGGCACGGTGGTGCAGTGGCTAGCACATTCGCCTCACAGCAAGAAGGTCCTGGGTTCAATTCCCAGCTCAGATGTTTCTGTGTGGAGTTTGCATGTTCTCCCCGTGCTTGTGTGGGTTTCCTCTGGGTTCTCCGGTTTCCTCTGACAATCCAAAAACATGCACAATAAGCTAATTGGCTGTTCCAAATTTCCCCTAGGTGTGAGAGAGAGTGTGAATGGTTGTGTGAGTGTTGACCCTGTGATGAGCTGGCGAGCTGTCCAGGGTGTACCCCGCCCTCGCACAGAGTCGGCCGAGATAGGCGACAGCCTCCCCGCGACCCTAATTAGGATTACGTGGTTCAGAAAGTGTATGGATGATAGAAACTTCAGGGTAGAACAGTAGTGCAGTGGTAAGCATACAGCAAGAAGGTCCTGGGTCCTGGGTTTGATTCCCAAAGCCCGGGCGTTTCCATGCGGAGATTGTACGTTCTCGCTGTACTTGTGTGGGTTTCCTCCTACAGTCCAAAAACATGCACAGTAGGCTAACTGGCTGTTCAAAATCACCCCCAGGTGTGAGAATGAAGCAAATGGTTGCATGTGTGTTGGCGAGCTGTTCAGTGTGTACCCAGCCTTCACCCAGAGTCGGCTGAGATGGGTGCCTGCCTCCCCTCGACCCGGAATAGGATTAAACAGCTTGTAAAATGAATGAATGCATGACATCAAACTTTACACAATAGTTTTTGTGTGAATATAAGTGAAGGTTCGTTGTGTAAAATTCTACATGTAGGAAATCCCTACAGCATGCTTCTTCGCGGACCGCCACAGAGACTGCACGGCAGATCGCCTCAATGCATCAATATTCTCAGGTGTAGGTCTAGGTCAACCAGGTGATGTCCTTTTCAGAAATTCTAAACCCACAGTAGGATGGTTTTCTGATCTGGAAATATATGATACCGTACTTCGGTGGAATACTGAGACGTCTCTGAAAGACCATCTGTGCGGCGTATTTGTGTATGTAACTGAAGACGGTTGGGGTCGGGCTACTAACAGACCATATGCAGGAGGTTTTACTGGGTCACCTTGTACAACACCAAAACCCTGACAACACACAAATGATCACAACCTTTAAAAAAATTGGAGCAAATCTAAATTTCAAAAAAAAAAAAAAAAAAAAAAAAAAAGGCAGCTCAGTTAGATCAGAAGTCACAGTCTATTATTTACGTTGATTAAAAAATTCCTGTCCATCAGGAACATGTTCACATTTACACATCAGACATACTTGAGATCTGGCTCAGAATATACAGGAGATATAAAATGTCGACACGCCCATGTTCATCCGTGACACCTTTTGTGATGACACCATGCTCAACGATTTTTCACCGTTAACAAAGGCGTGTGAACTTTATTATTATTATTATTTACTTTATACACTAAAACTGAGTCACTGAATCCGTGCAGCTTATTGACTTGTAAACAATGATATTCTGCTGGCTGAATTAAAAATTCATCCAGGCTGGTCAGTTCAGCCACATTGAACAATAAAAGGCACTGAGTATTTTTATCATTAAGGAAACTGACGTACAAACGACGGACACTGAAATGACGTGTAAGAACTATATCGTTTCCGCATAGAATAGATATCCAATAATAATTAACTGGCATAAGATTTAACCTGAAGATGTGCTTGCTACATTTTCCTGCAATGAATTTCCTGTTGTTCTTCAGTCTCTCCACGGTGATTTGTTCGGGTTCAGTTGAGGTCGTATTCGGCTGCACACTGCTTCAGATATTCTTCATACAGTTTCCTCTGTTTACAAAAGACAGACACAGTCAGAAATATTACTTTATTATTAATATAAAGATTTTTGTTTAACAACAGCACTGTTGAATTCTCAAATCTGATTGGCCCTTGGTTTCTACATTTACATTTACAGCACTACTGTATTTATATACAAATGAGCAACTGGCGGTTGAGGGCCTTACTCAAGGGCCCGACAGTGCTGACAGTAGGGATTGAACCGCTGACCTGCGGATCAGTAAGCCTTCACCTTATTCATTAAGCCACCGCTGCCTGTTTATGCAGGGTAACTGAATAAAACCTCAAAAGCCAAAAAAAACAAAAACAAAAAAAAACAATATTAATATTTAATTATTATTTAAATACTGTACATGAAATTTCCTTCACAACAGGTTTTATTCATCAGGTTTTAAAGATCACATCCTTCAAATATTTGCCGTCATAGTTTATACAGTATACAGTGAATTCTGAAGGCCGCTGTGGCTCAATGGGTCATGTCGCATTCAACAGCTGGGGTCTCCTGCTGAATAGCAACCTCAAGGGCTTCAAGGTTTTGGGGGTGATGAGTATACACTCACGATATAAGGTAACCCCATTGTAATAAATAAATAAAAATAAAAACAAAAAAACAAGATTGCAGATACAAGTGGCTGAAATGAGCTTCCTTCACTGAGTGCTGGGGCTCTTCCTTCGAGATAAGGTGACATGCTGAGCCATCTGGGGAGAGATCGGAGTGGAACCGCTGCTCCTCCGCATTGAGAGGGGCCAGTTGAGGTGGCTCGGGCATCTGGTTCGAATGCCTCCCGAACGCCTCCCCGGTGTGGTGTTTCGGGCATGTCTGACCGGGAAGAGGCCTCAGGGTGGACCTAGAAAACGCTGGCGGGATGATATCTCTCAGCCGGTCCAGGGACGCACTGGTGTCTCCTCAGAAGAGTTGGAGGAAGTGGCTGGGGAGAGGAACCTCTGCACCTCATTGCTTGGGCTGCTGCCCCCGTGACCTGGATCAAGCGGAAGATGATGATGAAAATAAAAAAAAAATCACAAGCGGTGAGATCAGGTGTATTAGCCAGCCAGCCACCCATCTTCATCGTACCACGAGATCATGCAGTCCAGAAACATTCCCCTCAGAGCTTCTAGTGATCTCCAAGCTGTGTGTTTGCACTGTAGCGCCATCCTACAGTGTTCCTTCAACCACGCCAAGTTGGAGAACGAAGATAGTTGGAGTGCTTCCTGCAGTGAGGTGGACGTGCAGTATCCAGTAAAACCAATTTCTTTCGATATTTGCCTCAGGTGTTGATGGTACCATATTGACTGTCATCCATTTCTTCTTTTCTTGAAACGCCAACTTTATTTGTGTCGCAAGCGTGTTCTCTGATTGGCTCCTTCACGGGACTTTTCATCATTTTATTAATTTCTTTTTTTTTTCATCAGTTCAGTTTATTTTCTGTAACCGCTTAATCCTAATTAGGGTTGCGGGGAGGCTGACACCCATCCCAGCCAACTCCGGGTGAGGGCAGAGTACAACCTGAACAGCTCACCAGGCCATCGCAGGCTACCAGACGTGTTTGAAAAAATAAAAAATAAAAAAACCTTCTTTCCGGTACATTATAAAAAAATAAATTGCAGAAATCTCAAGGTCAGAGGTACGAAGTCACCAGCTAGTAGAAGTAACCGCCAGGATTGACGACGAAATCACAAACGGTTTATGATTTCTGGCCCCAAACTGAAATGATGGCCAGATGGATGGACAGGTGGACGTACTGATGACTATCCATGATGACTACACAGAATATGCCAGGCTGATTACACGTGAAAACAAGAACTTAGTTGATTCATGGACGGTCCACAACATTATCGTGACAATTAACTTTAAACAGATTGAACAGTATGATATGCTGTTTATTTTTTTATTAAATAATAAATAGCAGTGTTCAGCAAAATGCAGTTATTTAATAGAGCTGAAACACAGAATGATGTCCATCTACAGAAGAATAATCAACTTTAGGGAGGAAACGGGAACCCTGCTTCCTGCCATCATGGATCATCGTCCAATCACAGCACACCCTCAGTGTTTCTCTCACTGTCAGACAGGCCTTACCTTTTTAACTCTGAGGACATCCGTAACGTATTCACTGCACTCCATCAGATTCTTCCTTTCTTTCTTGCTGATAGTTTTACTGCGCTGGCTGGAGAAAGAAGAACAGTAAGGAGAGAGGAGGAGGAAGAAGAGGAAAAAGAGGTGGAGGTATTTTAAGAAGATGATTTAGAAGGGGACACCCCCATCCCCATGCTTGCCTCAAACAATTTCCACCCCTATATATATATATATATACATATATATATATATATATATATATATATATATATATATATATACATACACACACACACACACATACATATATATATATATATATATATATATATATATATATATACAGAAAGCCCCCGTTATTCACGAGGGTTACGTCCATCCCCCCGACTCCCCACAAATCCTGGAAATCCTCGAATTATTGACGCGGTTTTAAAATCCTGTGTATGATATTACATGCGCTAAAATATGCTTCGTAAACACATTCTATAGACAGTCTCACTTATTAATACAGTAATAATGCAGTAAAATGTAGTAATGATTAAGTAAAAACTTTTTAATTTTGTACTGTGCTAATATTTATGAATAAATGAAGCACTTCAGTCCTTACCAGAAGCTAGAGAAGCTGCAGGGCGTTTGAGTTACATCATAGCGCATAAATAATCATTAAAAACACACTAAAAAAACGTGAATTCACAATTCAAGCAATCACATTGATAATATGTGCACGAAGGAGAAAAAAGGGGTGTTCACATTATCTGCAACCAATCAGTAGGGGGGAGAAACAAAAGCTCTCAAGCCATTGGGCTAAATTTGAATCACATACCAGTAATGTCATGATAATGTATATGTATAATTTGCCGCGGCTGCCGGTAATTCAGTGCTTCTCCAATAGTGGGGCGCGGTGTGATGGCAGGGGGAGCACATATGACCCTGGTGAACATGCTTTATTGCCATACTGTACTAGAATTAAGTGTTTTTTATTTAATGCTTTCTTATTTTTAATATTAATGAAGATACAATGTTATACAGAGGTGTATTCATAACAATTTTATAGACAAATAATACTATGTATTTGTAGTTGGGCACAGGGCGCTGAAGGGCGTGAAATGTTTTTTTTTTTCTTCCTAGAGGGGGCATCACAGAAAATAACTGAGAAGCACTGAGCTAATTTAAAAAGACTATGAAAAAAAGCCTTTGAGAGCAAAATTTGCGAGTATGTGGCCCTGCCTTTTAAAATATTTTTATTTTTCCATATATTTTTTGAAAACTGATATATAATCGAGAACGACTTAACTCAAAACGACTTAAGTTGAGGTATACCTGTAATATATAGGGTTTTTCCTGCACACACGCTAACTGGGTTATCAAAGGCGGGCCATGTCTGTCACTGTCTATGGTGAGAGGCATGTAAAAGAACCATTGCTGACTTTCGTAAAGAGTAGGCTGCAAAGTCGTCAGCGTGTTTCTGTCCCTTGCTAAAAAGGGTTGCGACAGGAAGGCCATCCGACGTAAAAATCTCTGCCAAATCAAACGTGCGAATCAGATGGTTCGCTGTGGCGACTCCTGAGTAAAAGGGAAAAAGCCGAAAGGAAGACAGACACACACACACACACACACAGCAGTGGACTGCCACACAAATTATAGTGCCTGGAGAGCAGTTGGGGATTAGGCACCTTGCTCAGGGGCATAAAAGTTGAGGAAGGGAAGGTGCAGCTCACTTCTCCCAACGCCACACTTTTTTCTGCTGGTTTGGGACTCGAACCAGCGACCTTTTGTTCCCAATGTCGCTTCTCTAAGTGTTAGGTTACCGCTGCCCCCAACTGCTGTCGAATGTAACACATTTCATGAAGCCCTATTCCATCACATGTCATTCATGGAATGCAAATGTTTAATGCAGATGAATTAATTAAGCAAACAAGCAAACAACCAGTAACAGAGACGTTATATCGATGGTGTCAAAGGTGGTACAACAGACAAACAGGTCGGGTTTAGGAGTCCAGTTTTAAGGTTACAGTGCCCTCTGGTGTTTCGAAACCTTGTGGACCATGATACTGAAGTGTATTCACTTACCGCGCAAAATACCTGGCCAGGAAAAGGAAAAAGTAGCACATCACACCGAAGATGAGCACAGCCACCACCTGCCCGTCTTCAGGGATCCAATCCCATAGATACAGCACTATTCCCTTCAAAGGTAATAAATAAAAAACTCAAATAAAAATTACAATCCTCCCCTACATCCTCCCCTTTTCTATACAAGCCTGAAATATTTATGATATATTTTTTTTCATTAACATGTGTGTTGTATAAATAATCATATAATTAAATACCGTAATTATGTAAAGCGTTGTGGCAGGCCCCTCCCCCACCAGGCCTCCCAGCTCCTGTGGTGCAAACATACTGACGAGAAAGCTGGTGATAAAGACAGCAGGAAGAAAGATGGCCAGAAACCCGCAGAGGAAGGAATTAAATCGGCTGCTCTTATTATACCTCACGTTATTCCTGCGAGAACAAAAAGCCAAAGTTTCACAGCTCACGTGGTCACATCCCAGTTCAAACTTTTTCACTACGTGACTCGTGTCTTCACGTCACATGAATTATTCGACCACCTGACAGAAATTAATTAAGTACATTCGTTATCCACAATGAGCCTAATATGCATGTCTTTAGACTGTGGAAGGAGACCAGGGGACCTTGAGGAACCCCACCATGTATGTTAAGCGTGAGGGACATGGTGGCGTAGTGGTTAGCACATCCGCCCCTCAGCAACAAGCTCCTGGGTCCGAGTCCTGGGCTCAGCAAGGGCGTTCTGTGTGAAGTTAGCATGTTCATCCTTTGATTATGTAGGTTTTCTTTCACAGTCCAAAGACTTACCAATCGGGCTAATTAGTTGTTCCCAATTGACCCTGGATGGTAGTGTGAATGGTTGGGTAAGTGCGGCAGACTAGCAAGCTATTCAGGGTGTCCCCTGCCTTCTCCCAGTTGGCTGAGATACATTATGTTCCAACCTTCTCAAGAACCTGGTAGGATTGAGCGGTTATGAATAAATGATTCGCCAGAATAGAGATACTTAGCTCCGCCCCTTTTCCCTAAAACACATTCTTCTGCCACATTCAGCTAAAGCTTGCAACACTGACTTTGCAACCTCCAACTAGCAAACTGCTTCCTACATAGAAACTCCTCCTTTAAAATTGCCACAAGTCCAAATTTAACGGATCAAGTAGAGTGCGCCACAGTGCAGCGTCGTTCGCCATGCATGCACAGGTGTCTTTGAAGCAAACTTGATTTTTGCTGAACAAATAAACATAACATGTAAATTTGTTGTAATACCCTAACTGACCATTGGGTAGCAATAAAGAGCATGATCTTAAAATTAGACAATCCCTTAAAACAATTGCCCTCCACCATTTTCCTGGCGACACAGCTCAGCTCTGGCCGACAACGTGTTATCTTCGACTGGGTCTGCTGCACACAGCCCAGCCAATAGTACAAAATAACAAATTTGCGTCATTTCCAGGGCTGGAACAGCCAATCAAGAAGGCAGCGTGTTGCTGTGCATGGTTAGTAGTAGTAGTAGCAGCGGTACTAGCAGTGTGGCAACACTCACACATGCTTCACATTGGGTAGGTACTGACGTCGTCTAACGTAACTGCTGATATATCATATGTGATTGTTTTAAAGAGCTAGTATTACAAATTCACCACAGGTACCCTTTAAAGACATTACAAACAAGAACCCAAAATTAGCATGCGTAGCAGTTGGTACGATAGCAACTCAGAGAAAAGGAGTTTCTTTCATGTTTGATGATGATGTTGGAAAAATTGCAAGACAGGAGGAAGAAAAAAATCATTTAAAGTCTTATTCTGTATTTCTACTTCATCTACCGTCCATATGCAGCTGCCCCCTGCTGATGTAATATGCATCACCCATTGTAATCAGTGTGCACAAAAAAATTTGCGCCATGTACACCATGTGCATAATTGGGTCTCAAGTCAAAAAACTGTTTTTTTTTTGTTTTTTTTCAAGATGGCGCCGGGTGACCTGCAGCCAGTTTATTTTTCTTTTTTTTCTCTTTTCTATTGTATATAGGCGTGTTTCTTTATCTTTTTTCAAATTTTCTTTTTCTTTCTTCAATCCTGCATCTGGAAAACATACTTTCATGATGCTTTTGTTCTTCTGTGCACTTTTATTTTCACTTTTTGGATCGGCGTCAGGAAACTCATTCACCGACGGCTCTGAGCAACGCAGGTCTTACACACGTGAGACCCTCCTCAGCCTGCGCGCCCCCGCCCTCCTTCACGCGGAAAAGCCCGTTGTTCCTGTGGAAATGCGGAGGAAAAGGAGAGGCTGCAGAGGGGGACGAAAGACGCGGAGGACATGTGTTCCCTCTATCATCATGGGAAATGTCCGCGCGATCGCCAACAAGACGGAGGAGCTGGCGGCGCTGACCCGGCAGCAGAGGCAGTACCGGGACTGCAGCCTCATGTGTTTCTCGGAGACGTGGCTGAATGAACTCACACCGGACTCTGTGGTTTCTCTTAACGGATTTACACTCGCGCGTGCAGATCGGAGTGTAACGGAGAGCGGTAAGAAGAAAGGAGGGGGCGTGGCGGTCTATGTGAATGAACGATGGTGCCACCCGGCAAACGTGCACGTGAAGGAGCAGCTGTGCACGCGGGACGTGGAGCTGATCGCAGTAAGCGCGCGGCACGTGAAGTGCGCCACAAGAGACAATAAAACACTGGACTTACTGTATGCAAATGTGAAGGACGCTTACAGCTCCTCCCCCCTCCCCCCACTGGGACGATCAGACCACAACCTGGTCTACCTGCTCCCCCAATACACACCCAGGGTGCGAAAGGAACCTGTGCAGAAGAGGTCTGTGAAAGTGTGGACCGAGGAGACCAACGAGAGGCTTAGGGACTGTTTCCAGACCACAGACTGGAGCATGCTCTGTAACTCCTTTGGTGATGACATCGACGGCCTCACACACTGCATCACCGACTACATGAACTTCTGCGTGGACAGCACTGTGCCAACACGGAGGGTACGGTGCTTCTCCAACAACCACCCATGGGTCACCCCTGAGCTCAAAGTCCTCCTGAACCAGAAAAAGAGGGCTTTCATCTCGGGGGACAGAGAGGAGCAGAAGAAGGTCCAGCGTGAGCTCCAGTGGAGGATCAGGAGGGCAAAGAAGGACTATGGGAAGAAGATGGAGGAGAAGCTGGCTCAGAACAACGTGCGGGACGTCTGGAGAGGACTAAAGACCATGTCTGGATTTGGGCAGAGTGTCAGAGGGACAGCTGATGGTGACCAGCGCTGGGCGGATGAACTAAACTGTTACTTCAACAGGTTTGATTCTCCCCCCTCCCCTCTGCACCCCTCCCGTTCCCTCCCCTCTTCACACGTCTCCAGACCAGCTGACACCTCCCCCTCCCAGGCCAACTTCACTTGACTGCTACAGCCCGACAGACACATCCCCTCCCTCTGCAGCCCACCCCAGCCCCCTCTCCCTCACATCAGACCAGGTGAGGAGACAGCTGAGGCGACTAAATCAGAGGAAATCTGAAGGACCTGATGGCATCAGTCCCAGGCTGCTGAGGACCTGCGCAGACCAGCTCTGTGTGGTACTATGCTACCTGTACAACCTGAGCCTCAGCCTGGAGAAGGTTCCAGTCCTATGGAAGACCTCCTGTGTGGTTCCGGTTCCCAAAACAGCACAAGCGAAGGAACCAGCCCACTACAGACCTGTCGCCCTGACCTCCCACCTCATTAAGATCATGGAAAGGCTCCTCCTTGAACACCTCCGCTCTATGGTGAGCCCCACCCTAGACCCGCTGCAGTTTGCCTACAGGCTCAACATCGGAGTAGAAGACGCCGTCATCTACCTTCTGCAGCGGGCACTCACCCACCTGGAGATCGCCGGCAGCGCTGTGAGGGTCATGTTCTTTGACTTCTCCAGCGCCTTCAACACCATCAGGCCAGCGCGCCTGCGGGGAAGCTGGAGGACGTGGGAGTGGACGGGCATCTTGCTGCCTGGATTATTGACTACCTTACTAACCGTCCACAGTGCGTGCGGCTGCGCCGGCTGTAAGTCAAAGGTGGTAGTCTGTAGCACGGGGCACCGCAGGGCACCGTCCTCTCACCCTTCCTTTTTAACATCTATACCTCGGACTTCATATATAACACAAACAGCTGCCACCTCCAGAAGTTCTCGGACGACTCCGCCATCGTGGGCCGTGTGTCAGAGGGGAACGAGCTGGAGTACCGGTCGGTCATCGTTGACTTCGTGGACTGGTGTGAGCGCAACCACCTGTGCTTGAACACTAGGAAGACGAAGGAGATGGTGGTCGACTTCAGGAGAAGCACTCAAACACACACACACACACACACACTTACTAGTGAACATCCAGGGACAGGACATTGAGACAGTGGACAGTTTCAAGTACCTGGGTGTTCACCTTAACAATAAACTGGACTGGTCCCACAACACCAACGCCCTGTACAAGAAGGGCCAGAGTCGCCTCCACCTTCTGAGGAGACTCAGGTCCTTCGGCATATGCAGACCTCTGCTCAGGACATTTTATGACTCTGTGGTAGCCTCTGCAATCCTCTACGCTGCCATCTGCTGGGCCCCGGGCAGCACAGAGCGGGACAGGAAGAGACTGAACAAGCTGGTCAGGAGGGCCAGCTCTGTCCTCGGCTGCCCACTGGACTCTGTGGAGGAGGTGAGTGAGAGGAGGATGGTAGCAAAGCTCACATCCATCCTGTTCAACAGCTCTCACCCACTGCACCAGACTGTCGAGGAGCTAAGCAGCTCCTTCAGTGGACGACTGAGGCATCCTCAGTGCAGGAAGGAGCGCTACCGCAGGTCGTTCATTCCCACCGCTGTCAGACTGTACAACGCCACTTTGTAACTGTCTGTGAAAATACCGGTTATGTGCAATAAAAACCCCCGCGCACTTTAATCAACCACATCTACCCCACTGACTGTGAACCATATCAACCCATCTACTCTGCACTCAGATACATTACACTTTAATATAGGCCAGTCTATAAAGTTGCTCCATTTTTTTCTTTTCTTTTATTGTTTAGTAATTTATACTATTTATGTATCTATTTATTTATTTACTTATATAATATATATGTATGTGTGTATGTTTGTACTTGTATCTATTTTTGCACCCCCTACTGATAGTACCTCAAGAGCCTGTAACAGTGAATTTCTCCATTGTGAGATTAATAAAGCTGTATCTTATCTTATCTTAATCCAAAGGGTGGGGTGAGAAAAAAAATGAGGAAAATGATGGATTGTCAAAAAATCACTTTTACTGTAAATCCCTTCAGAGACAGCAGAGGGCGATAAAAATTGTACACTGCACCTACAATGATCATAGTTAATTTATCAGGTGCTCAAAAATGGGAAGAGAGGATTAAATGCAAGATGAATGGCAGGATAAAAATAAAATGAGTGGAGAGGAGACGTGAAGGTTGGAAGAGGAACGAACCTGTCTTGCTCCAGCTTACTGCTGATGGAGGAGGTGATGATGTCACAGTCTTTCTCCAGCTGGTCCAAGGTCTTCTGTACTGCCTGGTTAATGCTCTTCTCTATTGTGTCACATACCTCATCAATCTGATTCACGCACCTGCTTGGCTATTCACACACAAATATTTAATTCGAGTTAGATAACTGTTTTATATTATATACTAATACTCATTTCCTTGGCTTATACGTTAAATACCTGTGTTTCATGACAGACCTCTTTAATACAACATGAATTGTGTTCTGTTTTTATATAACTTTCTATTGTTTGCTAGATCACCTAGTACGTTGAACTAGAACTTCTGACCATATTAGGCACTATTCCATCCATCCAGTTGCTAAGCTGCTTAATCCTATTAGGGTTTCTGTGAGGCCGGAGCCCCTTTAGCCAACTCTGGGTGAAGGTGTGCGTCTGGCTTGTGAGCAGGCAGACCCATCTGGGTGATGACCTCACCAAGGTACATGGTAGGTAAGGTAGCTGTGATGTATTCGGCCACATATATGGTAACACCAGTAATCCGGTTCGATTCTGTCCACGCACCGTGACTCTGACTAATAATCTTACAAATAATGGAGGAAAAGGACATTTAGAGCCAACTGTCCACATCAACAAAAACAACACCAAGTTGTTCAGGGTGTACCCCACCTTCACATAGTATTGGCTGAGATAGGTACCGGCTTCCCTACGACCCTAGTAGGATTAAGCAGTTCTGCAAATGAGTGAGTGATGAGGAATTGGCTAAAAATTAGTGCAAATCCGTATGGGACATTTGTATGAACAATACAGGGCTCGGACTGATATGGGCGTGTCCTACAGAAAATAGAGCGGAGATGAGAAGCAACAATAAGAACCACAAGCGTCCAGAAGAAGAGCAATATAATATTCATCTAGCACTACAGTGTCTGAGCTTTCAAAGCAAAAGGCTTTTAGCTGTGAAAGGGTACTGCTCTGAAAGAGAGAGAGAGAGAGAGACAGAGAGAGAGAGAGAGAGACAGAGAGAGAAGAAAAGAAAGAGAGACAAAAAGAGCTAGACAGAGAGGGAGATAGGCACAGAGAGAGAGAAAGAGAGGGAGGGGGAGACAGAATGAAAGCGAAAAAGGGAGTGTGAGAAAAAGAGAGTAAAAAAAGAAAGAGCCAGACAGAGCTTTAGAGAGTGAGAGACACAGAGAGAGAGATAGAGGTTGAGAGAGATAGTGAGAGCAAGAGATAGACAGAGGGAGAGAAAGTGAAAGCGATAGAGGCTGAGCGATAGTGAGAGCAAAAGAGATAGATGGGGAGAGAGAAACAAGAGAGAAAAAGAAAGTGAGAGAGAGTAAACGAAAGAGAAAGGAGAGAAATATGAGAAAGAAAAAGAAAGTGAGCATAAAAGAGAGAGTACAAGAAAGAGAGAAAGTGAGAGAGAAAAAGAAAGAGAGAGAGAGAGTACAACAGAAAGAGAGAGTAAAAGAAAGAGAAAGAGAGAGATTACGAGAGAAAGAGTGAGACTGAGAGAGACACTAAGCAAGAGAGAAATGGAGACAGAGAGAGAGACAGAGAGAAAGACTGAGAGAGCGAGAGAGAGAGTGAGCAAGAGAGAAAGGGAGACAGAGAGAGACGGAGAGTGAGGGGGGAGAGAGAGAGAGAGAATGAGTGAGAGCAAGAGTGAGAGAAAGAGACAGAGAGCAAGAGAGAGAGAGAGAATGAGTGAGAGAGGGAGAGAGAGAGAAAGAGAGAGAGAGAGAGAGAGAGAGACAGAGAAATAGAGAGAGAGGGAGACAGAGTGAGCGAGAGAATGAGTGAGTGAGAGAAAGAGAGAGAGACAGAGAGAGACAGCGAGAACGAGAGAGTGAGAGAATGAGTTACAGTGAAAGAGAGAGAGCGTGAGAGCGAGTGAGAGAGAATGAGTGAGAGCGAGAGAAAGAGAGACAAAGAGCGAGAGAGAGAGAAAGAGAGAGAGAGAAAGACAGCGAGAACGAGAGTGAGAGAGAAAGAGAATGAGTTACAGTGAAAGAGAGAGAGAGAGAGAGAGAGAGAGAGAGAGAATGAGTGAGAGCGAGAGAAAGAGAGAGACAAAGAGCGAGAGAGAGAGAGAGAGAAAGAGAGAGACAAAGAGCGAGAGAGAGACAGCGAGAATGAGAGTGAGAGAGAGAGCGTGACAGCGAGCAAGAGAGAGAGCGAGAGAAAGAGCAAGAGAAAGAGAAAGAGAGAGAGAGACAAAGAGCGAGAGAGAGAGAGAGAGAGAGAGAGAGAGAGACAGCAAGAGTGTGAGAGAGAGAGAGAGAGAGCGAGTGGGAAAGAGAGAGAAAGAGAGAGAGACAGAGAGAGAGGGGCGTGAGAGCGAGCGAGAGAGAGAATGAGTGAGTGAGAGAAAGAAAGCGAGAGAGACAGAGAGACAAAGAGCGAGAGAGAGAGAAAAAGACAGCTAGAACGAGAGAGAAACAGAGTGAGAGAGAGACAGAGTGAGAGAGAGAGAGAGAGAGAGAGAGTTACAGTGAAAGAGAGAGAGCGAGAGAGAGCGTGAGAGCGAGCGAGAGAGAATGAGTGAGAGCGAGAGAGAGAGAGAGAGAGAGAAAGAGAGACAACAAGAGTGAGAGAGAGAGCGACTGGGAGAGAGGCGTTTGCTCTGAAGCAGCAGTTGTCATTTCTCATCATTTGGAAACAGAGACTGTTCTCTCGGTCTGCTCGACTCTCCTGTTAATTACGATCTGTGTCAGTAATATTACACGACTGAAGTATATGATACATCCTCGACACACATCCCGCTAATCCACTTCGAATAAAAACACTGTATCTCGTCTGAATACCGTTATCTGCTAGCTCTCATGTTGCTTAGCAACCAACGGCATCTTGACTTTATTGCATGGCTGATAAATCATTCACTACAAATTTCATTATTAATAAATGTACGCATTTATAGAACTATGGATTTTATACTTTTGTTTTAGTCACTTTTATATCAAAGCTATAACATTTCCTTTAACCCGGAATGAAAACGCTTCCTCTCATGGTTTAGACTGAGAGGACACTGTTCGTTTTTCTACTGCGGAACATAAAGACATTAAAATGGTGGGATATGGATATGACTAAATTAGGGAGAAAACTGGGGGGAAAATGAATGAAAAAACAAATAAACAAACAAAAACCCAGACACAGATAAACACACCTTGTTCAGACGCAGGTAATTAGCAGAGACTTGAATTGCCTGGTTCGAATCCTGGTTCAAGCATTTTTATGTGGCATCTGCATGTTCTCCGCCTGTAGTGTGCATTTCCTCTGTGTACTCTGGTTTCCTCCCACAGTCGAAAAACATGCACAATAGGCTGTTTCAAGTTGCCCCTAGGTGTGAGTGTGAGTGGATGTTTCCCTGTGATGGTTTGGAAAACTGTTCAGTGTGTACCACACCTTAGCTCAATGGTGACCAAAATAGGCAGCAACCTCCCCATGAACCTAGTCGGGTTAAGAGGTCCGGTGAGTGAATGTTTGCTCGGTATGTACAGAGAAATCTCAGCTTTTGGATATTTTGCACAGACCCCACCTTGGACTCAGCTTGTACTAAAGTTTCTCAGGCTGATCTTTCTCCATACAAGGCTCGGCCTCAGTTAATATCACAGTTAGTGATCATACTAGAGGTGCGACAGCAAAGAAACTGACGTGAGTGGCAGCTATCGCTTTTCAGTCTAAAAATGTTCTTAAATTTGCCTCGAGACATTCGCATTTTTTGTTGCCTGATTCATGAATTATCGCAAAAATTCTCAAACACGTGAAATTTTCGTAAATGTGACATAATGGAGAATCTGACGTAGAATAGTCTCCAACTCTTCTCACACAGTCTGCTTATGTTATTTGTACGTGCTATACTTGCCAATTATTCGTTTATGGTTTGCGAGGAAAAGCAACAAGTTACACATTTCCACATTTTTCCACAAAGTTTGAGAAAAGTTTGAGACTTGCCGACTTTCACTATATTCCACATATGTTGTCACCATTCGTATTTTCTTCGTAATTTGTTCGCGTGAATAAGTGAATGGTTTGAATGGTTTGAGAAGAAAATGTAACGGATTTACGATAGATTCATTTTTTTCGGCAAACATTTGCGAATGAATCACAAATTATCTCAAATCAGTCACACTAGCTTCATGCGATTTACGTATTTAAGATGCAAGGTATTCACTTGTACAAACACTCCCCGACTTTTTAGTTCGGATCCGGACGGCCGAACGTAAGATGAAAAAAAAAAAAAAGTAAGTTCTTACTGTATGTTGCAGTGACGTATGACATTCATACTGTACTATACATCCATAAATACCATTACCATATCTCATAAAACACCCCTAAATCAATTATTATAAACATAACATTATAAAATAATATCAAATATATCAAATAATATCGACATTAATTTCGAATAAATTAAATTCAAGTAAATAATTTCAAATAGATAAATTTTAATCAAATTCACTCATCAAATACAGTATCAAATATAACCTTTAACATGCTCTGTGATGCGATCTTTCTGCTTGTAAATGGTTCCAATGGTCGACGGAGCCATTTGGAAGAAACGTGCAACATTCACGTTTTTCTCACCAGCAACAATTTTCTTGATAATAGCCATCTTCGTTTCTAACGAGACAGCTTGCCACTTTTTCTGATTACCACGATCACTAGTAGGCTTACGCTTCTGACCAACCATATTTGCTTAGGGTTACAAAAGTCCGCAAAACAGCGTAAACACAAAGATCACAGAGACGACGTCTTAACAAAAGGGTAACACGCTGTGAACTGGGAAGAAAGAGGGGAACGTTCAGTCTGTTGTTTGTAAACAATGGACGCAGCGTCATGCGGAAGGAGCGTATTACGTCAGCGTACTACGTAGGTACGTCTAGTACTACAAAGAGCACGCTAAACTCAAAATTTGACTTTTTTTTTCACGTAAACTCGAAAAATATGTAAAACGAATTAACATAAGTCGGGGAGCGTCTGTATATGGAATCACAAAGCATCCTGAAGCAAATTTCAAAATAAACAAACATTTCATTAAAATATCACAAAATTTTCTATCACACCTCTCGAGTGAACACTCCCTACGTAGTTTACATCGAGTAACTGTTAGAATTTCCTGGAACACGAATGCCTTGCTTCTGTTGCTATGGTGACATGAACAAATTATGAAATGTTCATTTACTGAACTGTAGTCAGAGGGTAAAAATAGTTCGGCATAGTAGCGATGTCTATAGTTAAAAGTCCATATGGAGGCACGCGTGTCTAACCTTCTGCGGATTGGGGATGTATATGGTCGGCATTTCAAAGCCGCATTTGTTGAGTCCTGGTCTGCGGCACAGCTCTTGTACAATCTGCATCATTACTCTCTGCGAACAGGGAAAAAGTGAACGGGATGCTGTTACATGAGATTTCGTTCTGCATTAGACTGATTGAGAAACACACACTTCACTAACAGAATGCTGACATTCGATTTCTTGCAGCCAAAGAGAGACACACACACACACACACACACAGAGTCAGAAAGCCACACCCACTTGTCTGTCGGTTTCCCGTCCTGCCTCGTCAGCTTTGCTGAGGTAGAATCGTAATTTATCTCCGCATGTCTCACTCAGCTTCTCCACGATGTTGAGTGTCCGCTTACACAGCGCCTGGCCCATCGGGTCAAAAAACACGAAGATCAGGTCCGCCTGCTCGCCTGATCAACACACACACACACACACACACACACACACACACACACACACACATAACTCAAGCATCACAGTGACTGGTTTATATAATCTGTTATGTTATTGAATTTTTATCAATTTCATCCATCCTATACCTTTTCCTTTATTTTAGTAAAATTACTCCTATATATTTTCCTCCAACAATAAGAAATGGGGGGGATACACGCAGATCAGTGACCTCAAATCTATTTATTATTTCGGCCACCAATTGTTCTCACCAAAAGACGTGATCGCGCCATTGACGTCGAAGGGATACACCATGTCTCCATCCACCAGTCCGGGCGTGTCTACAAAAGTTACCAGGCTAAACTTCTTTTGTTTTGAGGTGGAGATTTCTGCAGACAGGTAGTCCGTGAGCCCTAGAACACACAGATGGCTTACCAAAATGCGTGTGTATACACACACACACACACACACACACACACACACACACACACACACACACACACACACACACACTCCTAGGAGGAATAAACTACATTCCACTACATGATTTTTTTATTGGTTAATTATATCAATATCCAGCTGCACAGATGTTTTTAATAAAGTAGACAGTGAAAATCAAACAACATCTAAATATGACATATTAATCAATAATCAAGAATGTCATCTCCCGCTCTCTAAGGAAACATTTAAACTCAACCAGAATCAACATCAAAAGCCACCACAGTGTCGGTAATCTCTCTAGCTTAATCTCTCTAGCTTAGCTCAGCGACTATGTATAATTAATTAATTATTTAAGTCTTGTTGATCAAGATATATAAAAAGTAATAAATATGGCCTTTATATTTCGAACAGCATCATATCAAACAACTACATCACATCTCTTTGTTCCCGGAGTAATACATTTTGTCAGGATCTGGCCACACCCCCTTCGGTATGACAGCAGGAGGTTTGTTGTCATGGTTACCCACAACAGCTCTTCAACTGGCAGCTTTAACGCCGAGTCACATAAAGCTAGCCAGTGAAGAACGACTGTGAAGCAACGCCAGGAATGCTAGCACCTCTCACCAGGAGCAACTCTTCTTCGGCTAACAAACTGTAAATACGCGAAGGGATCTTATAGTCTGTGAGGTTTATGAATGCTCCGAGACATGTAATAATCATATAATGAAAATGGTACATTAAAAAAATAATAATAATAGTAATAAAATAAAATGAATAAAAATTGAGATATCAACGGGTCGGCATGGTGGCATAGCAGTTAGCACATCTGCAATGCAGCAAGAAGGTCCTGGGTTCAGGTCCCGAGCTCAGGCATGTCTATTGTGGAGTTTGCACGTTCTTCTTGTGCTTACATGGGTTTCCTCTGGGTACTTTGGTTTCCTCCCACAGTCCAATCACATGTGTTTTAGGCAAATTGTCTCTTCCAAATTACCTCCAGGTGTGGATGTGAGTGTGAATGTATGCGCACGTATCTGTTGGCTGAGATAGACTCAAGCCTCTTCACGAACATAATAATCGGATTAATGGGTTTGGCAAATGAGTCAGTGTGTGTTCGGTCATAAAAATCTCTGAAAATAGTTTCTTTATTTTAGGCTTCTGGCTATATTTTTCTGGGCCAGAAATAAGCCCCGCCCCCAACCAGGCAGAAAGCATACCCTTAAAAGGCAATGCAGTTTTGAAACAGGAAGATGGCTGAAACGTGAAGGTTTGATCATGTTTTAATTCTTAGGATAGCATTTCGAGTGCCGGAAAAATCTATATACTGGCGCTTTAAGAATTATTTCAATCACTCAAAGAAGAACAGTGAGGTTCTTTCAGGACAGCAAGAGCAGGTGGTCATGCTCTGCTACAAATCACAGTCCTGTTCCTGATCTAATCAACATTCCCTGTGGTTGCTCTGCTTCTTCCATTCTCACACACAACATACACATTAACATACGCAACGCTTATACAACGCTCACGCGCTCTCTCTCTTAGAAACCATACACGTCAAGCATCATCTACTATAGACCACAGTACGAGGCCTGCAGTCCACTTGCATTTCTCCAGGGCAGGGTGCAAATGGCACGGCAATCTCCCTGAGCAAGCAGGACTTAAAATAGCTCCGGGAAATGGATTTAGAATCAAGACGCACTCAGCTGCATGTGGCGTTCTCCAAACTCTGCTCTTAAGATTACTGAAAAGCGGGAAGGTAGTTTGCCGGCATCTCGGCTGACGAGGGGGGAGGAGAGCAGCGCCGCACAGGATTTAATGTACCTTGAGAAAGGTCAAAGGTCTAAGAAACGCTGTGTCATCATTACCGAGCAGAACAGCAGTGCGCTGAAGAGTGTCCAAGGTCGTAAATCACGGATGTTTGCTCTGTGCACCAATCAGATGTCAAGCAACTGGACAAGGCCACACCCACTCGAATGAAAAAGGTGATGCAAAAAGGATCGGATGTGCTTAGTATTCGGCGTCCTTTTATTCATAGCTGAAACTTTTTTGTGCAAATACTTAAAAAGATATTTAAATTAACTGGTACGTTTTTTTTGTTTTTTTTCTTTTTAGTTTTTAGCATTCTTCAGACCTTAAGACTGCATTTTTAGTATATGTAAAACTACAACTTTCCCATGCTGGTTCATTCATTGGAAACTCCCGTTTGTATTCCTGCGGTTGAATTGTATCCAGACTTGCCCAGCCCAGTCCAGCCCCACCCAAAACACCAAATACACTACGCTACAGAAATATGCAACGTTGCACCAGCAAACCCCGACTGATAGTATTCCTCTATTAAATGTGCTCTCTGCAGATCAGAGAAGCACTTCCTGAAATGTAACAATTGCCAAATCTGTAGCACTTAATCCAACTCGGGTCGCGACTCGTCTGGTGCCTCAGCTTACACTAGGCGAAGACCCTGAACAGCTCCCAGACCATTGCAGGGTAACACATTCACATTCATTCCTAGGAAAAGCTAATTAGCTGTTAACTCATGTGCATGTATTTGGACTTTGGGAGGAGACAGGAGTAGCTGGAGGAAATCCACACGAGCACGAAGAGAACATGCACACGGAACTCCACACAGAAATGGAACGAGCCTGGGTTTCGAACCCAGGACCTTCATGCTGTGTGGAAGATACCTTAAAAACCCCATACTTTACAATATCATACAGGAGCTCGGGCTACTTTTGTTATTTCGAAATTTCATTAAAAAAATATTCCTGAAACAAGCCACACCCACATCCTGATCAGAACTTCACTCTTAACTGATACAAGGAATATCTCATTTTTAAAAGAAGGTGAGATTTTTAATTGTAATTCCTCTTACAGGCAGTAGGGGGTGGTAAAAATAAAATTAACTGCTTCTTTAAGATACGAATAAAAATGCCGCAAGTCTGACAGCCTAAAAAAAAAAACCCTGCTTATACGGTACTCGAAAGATGATCTTTATGTGCCGTGAGCCCGAAGCACTGATTGCTCAGTTTCAGATTTTGCTCTTTGTCGGCTCATGATATGTCGAGCTTGCGAGTTTGTCGGAGTGACTCACTCTGGCTGGATCTGCGCTGAATAAATCTCCTCTGCCTACTGAACACTGACGCTGTGGGCTTATTATGCGCTCTGATACGATACGCCCCAAAACTGGGCCGCAATCAAGATAAGAAAGGTGAATCACTAAAACAGGCGGGGGAGGGGATGGAGGGTGCGTACATCGATTTTGCAATTATAATCATTTCTCAGCAATTATAATTAAAGCAGCTGTTATGTGAGACAGAGCAGCATCGTTGTGTACAGTACCCACCGCTGTAAGATTACTGATGAATATGAATAACGACAAATAAGAATAAAGCTATGACTCAGGATCAGGTATTAGTCATCATCTCGATAGGTTTCAGCTCACACATGCACACTTTCAGGTATATTAAAGGCCAATCCAAGACCTGAATGCTATCAAAAGAAATGTAGGTAGAACATCTAGATGTTCGAAGCAACTCGCCACTAATGCAACATGTGCATAAAATCATCCCCCAAAAATTTTTAATTAAGCTTTGCAAATATATATTCAACATCTTCGACAGTGCTGATCAACTTATCGAGGGTAATGCGCCAGGAAATCCCACTATCTTAGAATGTAAACAAATTCTACAACATCGTCTGATTCCTACCTTTAAACTCCAGGAGTGGACGGAAATGTGGGTAGAGATGCAGTGTGGCATTGCCCTGTGAGCGAGAGACAGCGAGAGACAGAGGAAGGGGGGGGGAAGATAAGGGAGAGTAAGGAAACAGCTAGAGCAGCGATACAGAGGATGCAGAAGTAGTGATGAGTGGAGCAGAACACTGAGTGTGTGCAGAGAGAAGCCAGGGCCAGCTCGAGGGAGCCTCCCTTCTCTCTCTCTCTCTCTCTCTCTCTCTCTTTTAACGTCACAGCCTGAGCTGTAGCTCCTCTCTCTTCCTCCAGTGTTCCATTTAAGCTCTTCCCGCATATAGCTGATAATCTTTCTTTACACCCCTCCTCTGGTATAACTCCATTACTCATCTCTCATTCGCACTGAGTAAGGAAGGGTGTATATGGGGGGGGGGGGCTGTGAGCTGTAAAAGGACATTTTGTCGCTTTAGGACACCCCAGAACAAACCATCAGCACAGCAATAACTCACTCTGGAACTATAAAACCATATCGCGCCATTATCGTTTTTAAGAGCGCAGTTTCCACTGCAGTACTCAATCGCTTTTTAAAAATTAAATGAAGTCCAGACACCCCCGCCCCAAGAGATGGGTGGTTCCAGAGCCCAAGCTATGTGTCGAGGTGAATCCGACTAGAAAAAGTCAGTATCTCTCAACCTCGTCCACCAGGTCAGGCTCGGTTCACGCCAGAGAGGTGACATTCCAAGAGTCCCAAGAGTCAGAGTCGGTGGATCTGAAAGAACCGACCCCTTTGGCTGCCACCCTGCTCACAATAAACCCCTCCGCTATTGCCCCTCCCACAGGTGCTGAGCCCCTTGGAGGACAGACCTCCTCTTTTGGCTGTGCCCAGCCAGGATCCGTGGACAAACCCCAATCATCAGGCACTTGCCTTTGAACCACTCCACCAGACCTGGCTCCAAGGGGGAACCTGGGTAAGCCGAATTCGTGTAAGGGAAAATGGTGATGCTGATGATGACGATGACGATGATGATGATGCTGATGTTGATAACGATGATAATGACTTTCTTAGACAGTTGTTTTTGTCACTGGAGCTTTTTCTGAGAACCTGATTTTGTCAGCAGTAATTTCGGCAATGCCGAGTTTCGGCTGCAGCGCTTTCTTTGTTTATTGTGGTTTCTTCTGATACATTATTAGTAGCGCAAGTTTGGTCTGTAGAGTATTCTCAAGTGTCCCATTTTACCACCAGAACTTTCCCAAGCAGCTGGTTTCATCTGCAGAACTTTTTTTGAACGCCCAGTTTCATCTGTGGCTTTTTTTTACGATGCCCAGTTTCATCTGCAAAACTTTCTCAAATGCCCAGTTTTATTTGCTGCATGTTCTGAAATGCCCAGATTCTCAAATGCCTCGTATAAGTCTGCAGCACCTTTTCATCTGTAGCAACTTCTTGAAACACAGTTCTTTGTGCAACACTTTCTCGAACAAACCATTTACTTTACTGTTGTCTCATTACCACCCAAATTCTTCTGCAGCACTTTCTTGAACACGATGTTTAATCTGATTCGCTTTGTCAACGGTCCAATTTGTCTGCACCACTTTTGCTCAAATGCTCAGTTTAGTCTGTGATGCTTTTTTGATGGCCAGTTTCTGCTACACTTTGTTCATTGTCTTGTCTGCAGCACATTCTCAAACACCCAGTTTAGGGTATGGCACTTCCTGGTATGCCCAATTTCATCTGCGTCACTTTCTTGAAGGCTCAGTTTAGCCTGCAGAACTTTCCTGATTGCCAATTTTCATCTGCAGCACTTTTTCGAGCACCCACTGTCAGTTGTCCTGTTTTGTCTGCAGCATTTTCAGTTCATTTTCTGTAACCGCTTAATCCTAATTTGGGTCGCAGGGAGGCTGGTGCCCATCCCAGCCAACTTCGGGCGAGGGCAGAGTACACCCTGGACAGCTCGCCAGGCCATCGCAGGGCGGAAACACGCTGACGGCTTTGCAGCCTACTCTTGTCGAAAGTCAGCAATGGTTCTTTTACATGCCTCACACCATAGACAGTGAGAGACATGGCCGGCCTTTGATAACCCGGTTAGCTACACTGGCGGGACAGTGACAACCTTATGGAGAGTGGGACTCGAACCCCCAACCTTTGGATCAGCGATCCAGCACCCTATACCACTAGACCACCACTGCCGTCTGCAGCATTTTCTCAAACAAAATCCTCTTACACTCTGAAGCTCTAGATCAGGGGTCACCAACCTTTTTGAAACTGAGAGCTACTTCTTGGGTACCAATTAATGCGAAGGACTACCAGGTCGATACACACTGGTGACAAAACAAATTTTCTCAATTTACCTTTAATTATATGCTATTATTAATAATTAATGATATTCATCTACGTAAGGGGTCGGGAAGCTTTTTGACGAAGAGAGACAAAAAAAAAAAATTAAATCTAATCCTCTGAGAGCCAAATATATTTTTTAATACTGAGACCAACAATTTTAGAGTATACTATGACTCTGAATTTATTTCAAACAACATCGTTATAATATACTCACTATACTATATACTCACACGCTACAGTGTTTATGTGACAGGAAGCGTGTCCCAATGCAATCAGCTGGTCTGTGAGTTGATGTTTTTTCATTCTGTCCATTTGTGTTTTGCTTGCCAGCTCTGCTTGGCTTCGTGCACATGAACTGATCAAAATGAGGGAAATTTACCTCTTTACTCAAAAAACAACTTGCGCAGGCTATTGCATATAATCCAATAAAATTAAGAGTTTCAAGGTATCGGCCCTGCCCACACACTGGAGTACAGAAAGGATTGGCTCTCCGCTGCGCGCCACAGCGAGAAGTGGTATTGAAAATAGATGTATAGATTGAAATGTGTGAGATTTATTTAAAGGACATTGAAATTATGTATTAGTTATTCTGTTAAGAAAGGCCACCTGATTTACCTGAGAGCCAGATACAGTCATCAAAAGACCCATGTCTGGCTCGTGAGCCATAGGTTTCTGACCCCTGAGCAGACTCGCGGGCGAATCATGTTGTCCTTGTGGGCGACCTGGTGCCCGCGGGCATCATGTTGGTGACCCCTGCTCTAGATACACATTCTGTTCAAAGAAAACTACCTAACGTCCTGTTTCCCTGTAACTGAAATACCTCTTCATTTATGTTTAGAACCATATCAGAGATAATTATAAAAAAAAAAAAAAAAAAAAAAAAAAAAAAAAAAAAAAAAAAATCACACCATGCAATCTGAACAGTGCGGGATTACTGATCTCAATGTTGGGGGTTCAAGTCCCACTCTCATCAGGTTGTTACTGCCCCCCGCCCCCTACCCCAGTGCAGCTAACTAGGTTATCAAAGGCCGGCCACGTCTCTCACTGTCTGTGGTGAGAGGGTAATGTAAAATAACCAATGCTGACTTTCGTCAAGAGGACCTGCATAGCAGTCAGCGTGTTTCTGCCCTGCGATGGCCTAGCGAGCTGTCCAGAGTGTACTCTGCTCTCACCCAGAGTCGGCTGAGATGGAAGGCAGCCTCCCTGCATCCCTAATTAGGGTTAAATGCATCAGAAAATGAATGAATGACACCATGCAATCCATGTGTAATAAAATTGTGTAATAACGCTATTATAAACGGTGCTGTACATCAGGCTAACGGTAACGGCTATACAATTATTCCACACAAACTACGTCAAGAAAAAGAACTTACGGTTAGAGATTCTCGTTTCCTGCCGCTGGTTATGAACGTGAACCCTTGTGTTTCTATGGCAACACCTGTTTTTTGAATATGCTCCTCAACATACCTGGGACAATTAAAAAAGAAAGAAAAAAAGAGGAAAACTAAAAATTTGGAGAAGTGAGGATGACGTTGACTGATTAATGATGAGAAGAAAATCAGAAATTTGCACCACCAGTCAATATAAAACTTTTCGTTTAAGCAACACGGTATCAAATACCATTTACCAGTTAATAAAGGAGCTTTTCCCAGCAGAGTGATTACCCATAATCATCACTATTATCTTCCTTCGAGGTGGCAGCAATCTCAAACCCAGTCTGGAGGCTATTTTCACCAGGCCTAAAAGACACACAAACACACACACATAAATACATATGAGGCCTCCAGACAGACAGCCACCACCCCCCGCCCCCAGGAAGAAAAATACCTGAGAAATCCATTGTCAGTAATTCCAAAATACTAAAGGTTTTAAAGAAAATCTTTAAAAACAAAAACAACAAGGGAATTCATAGAGCATCTATGTATATATAATGAAGCAAACAATTAGGGATGGAAATCAGCAATGTGCAGCTTGCTAGAGTCATCGCCGTTCCCCTCGCTTTCGTCATCACCGCCATCGTTTCGTTCTTGATGCTTGAGAAACTTGTTAACGTTTTCAAAGTTCCATAAACCTTCCTAAACATCACATTCTGAATCTTCTTTCTTTTACAAATTCAGTCCTTGCAACTCCACGACCCAGAATGTAATCGATGTCCAGAAAGAACATTTATGGCATCACACATACCCAGAGAACAGTGAACACAAAATGGTAGCACGTGATCATTCAGAGTTGTTATGTAGACATGAAAAAGTATGTTTTTATTGTTTCCCAGAAAAAAGATTTGAAAAATAGCGACATGAATGACAATACCGTGGTACCTTGACTTACGAATTTAATCTATTCCAAAGGCAAGCTCGTAAGCCAAAATGTTTGTGAGATGAAACAATGGCAGTGGTGGTCTAGTGGTATAGGGCACTGGATCGCTGATCCAAAGGTTGGGGGTTCGAGTCCTACTCTGCACAAGGTTGTCACTGTCCCCCCCCAGTGGAGCTAACTGGGTTATCAAAGGCCGGCCATGTCTCTCACTGTCTATGGTGTGAAGCATGTAAAAGAACCATTGCTGACTTTCGACAAGAGTAGGCTGCAAAGCCATCAGCGTGTTTCCGCACTGCGATGGCCTGGCGAGCTGTCCAGGGTGTACTCTGCCCTCGCCCGAAGTTGGCTGGGATGGGCACCAGCCTCCCCGTGACCCAAATTAGGATTAAGCGGGTACAGAAAATGATGAACAATGATTCCCATAAGAAATAACAGAAAACCAATTAATCCGTTCCAACCCCCTCCCAAACTCATATAACCTGCCATAAACATGTATATTTGACCTAATATATTAAAGATAAACATGGAAAAACAATAGTGGGAGCGGTGTGATGACTCTGGGGAACATACTTTTTTGCCATACTGTACTAGAATTAAGTGTAATTGCGCATCCACTACAGTAGTTGGCAGTGGCGTGCTCATTGTCACGTTATAGTGTAGGGAAAAAGCACCGAACAAACAATATGAAGTGCAATAAACACTATTTATAGTCATGCGCAGGGTGCTGAGGGGGCCTGAAATGGGTTTTTTTTTCTTCCAAGAGGGGCATCATAGAAAATAATTGCGAAGCACTGCACGAGGCGTTCTCGGAGCGCAGAGGAATACACGCAGAAGAATACAAGGCTAATCGGCCTGGTAAAGCCATTTCCCCAGTGGCGCTCGTAAATCAAAATTTTGCTGGTTGGATGGGGAAGATTTTTGGTGGGATCAAAGCTCGTATCATGGAAAATTAATTCTAAAAGACACTTGTAAGTCAAGGTACCACGGTATTACGATTTAATGAACGTGTAAATGGCTCTCATCAATAAATGACTCTGGCTTTGGCTCGATCGTCAATAATAACCATAAAGAATAAAACGTAACATCTTGAGAGAGGAAGCAAAACACTTTCAAAAATCATTCAAATTATACACAAAATCCAACATCAATCATGTGTTCTGGGTACAACCTGCTTACCCTGCAAAAATATTAATTTTAACAGGTCAAATTTATGATTATTGCTGTATACCTTTTCTAATTACTGTTATCATTAGCTTATATATTTACATAGGTAATTAGTATTAAATTATTAGCATTTACTTTTCAACTATTTTTAATTAATATGCATATACAACTCCACCTCATTGTTCATTTTATGAAACCGCTTAAATCATCACCAAGCCCAGGAAATCCCCGTATGAAGCAAAATGTAAATAATCCTCCTACCTCCTATCTCACAATGTTGAAGAATCCGCTCAAGAATTCCAGAATGAAAGAATTTTATCTGGATCATCTTCAAAATCTAATAGAAAAATTCTTCTAGATTTAAAGCCCCACCTCTGGTAAAAAGTTCATGAAATTCCTCAAACAGCGGTTTTTTTTTTTTTGGTTGTTTTTTTTTTTGTAATCCCACTAACAAGTAAAGCCAAGATATCCATTACTTCCTTGGAAGAGGTCAAGAGTTTTCTGTATCTGGAGTACAGTATATCTGAATTGAGGATCATGTGTCCTCTGTCTTGTGAGCTTTTATATAACTGGTACAAAGTATTTGGTGTCACGTGAACCCAAAGCCACCGAATTCATGACGGCAGATCTGACAGCAAAACAACTTTTCTAATTTTTCCTCCATAGACCATCACAGTGAATTTTAAATAAAAATCATCACAGTTATTCAAGTTAACAGAGAAAACACCCGAGTTTTACTGCATGCCTTGTAAAAGCAAGGGGCTGCCTGCGTCCGCCGCCACCGCCAGACACTTGCTGTCAACAATCAAGCAATGATGATGCTTTACTTTATACAGTGGTACCTCGGTTCTCAAACTTAATCGGTTCCAGACGGCTGGTCGAATTCCGATTTGTTAGAATTCCAAATCCGCTTTTCCCATTACAAATAATGTAAACAGTTTTAATCCGTTCCACGACGCTAGAAAACTACCTTTTTTTAAACATAATGTTAGTTCATAATGTCGTTTATATATCAAATTGTATACTAAATGTGAAACAACAGGACAAACACACAAAATTCTTAATAGATTAATTTATTTCTGTCTTTTTGTTCATTTATGTTTATTGTTTGTGTAAAGGAATGTCTACAGTACAAACATTATGCAGTGATGAAACGTAAAAGAAATGTAAAAAACATTTAAAAAGCAAACAAGAAATAAAGAACCAAAGAAAGAAAAGAACCATTAACATGTTCCTGCTTGGAAGTAGGCGGCTCTTCTTCAGGCTGTTCCTTTCTTCTCTTGAAGAACATTTCTAGTGTCACCTGTTTCTGCCTTCTTTTCAGAACCATACGGAAGTGGTCCATGAGCTCCTCATTAAATGTGTGCACAGCTCTGCTAGCCTTCGCCTTATCAGGGTGATACAGTTCAACAAAGATATAGAGTTCGTTCCATTTCGAGCACATGTCCTTAATAAGTGAAGTCGGGGCATCCTTCCTTCCATCATCCTCTTCAGAAGACATCTCCTCCTCTAACGTCATCTTCTGCTCTGCCTAAAGGTGGAGGAGTTCTTCCGGCGTGATTTCGGCGTGATGTTCCTCCAGCAGGTCAGCAACATCATCAGTGTCCATTTCCAGACCTGGACTTTGGCCTATTCTGACGATGTCTTGAACGATTTGACTATTGTCCTGCTGTTCCTCCTCGGCAGGAGCTGCTGTGCTGGTGCTCGCCACAGCCTCCAACCCTTCGAAATCTGCAACACATTCAGTCCACTGTTTCCTCCACAGAGTTCATTGACCCGTGTGAGACGTTATTCCAGGCCCTATCAACAATGGTTAAGCAGTGGTAGATGTTAAAATGATTCCTCCAAAAATTCCGAAGTGTTAACTGTGTGTCGTTAGTCACCTCAAAGCATCTTTGGAAGAGGAATTTTGTGTACAACTGCTTGAAATTAGCAATTGCACGCTGGTCCATGGGCTGGATCAATGAGGTTGTGTTAGGCGGGAGGAATTTTATTTGAATGAAATCGGACTCCTCGGTTAAATCGTTCTCCAAACCAGGAGGGTGAGCAGGGGCATTGTCCATTAGAAGGCAGCGGCATGGCAGGGAGTTTTTCATGGCAGGGAGTTTTTTACACTCGGTGCAAACACCTCATGCACCCACTTGGTGAAAAATTGCCTGGTTAACCACGCCTTCGAATGCGATCGCCACATAACAGGCAACTTACTTTTGATCACATTGTTCACTTTGAATGCCCTCGGATTCTCCGAATGATAAACCATCAGCGACTTGATTTTTAAATCTCTGCTTGCATTGCGGCACAACAAGAACGTTAACCTATCTCTCATTGGTTTGCGTCCGGGAAGCGATTTCTCTTCACGCGTGATGTATGTCCTCCGTGGCATTTTCTTCCAGAATAAGCCAGTCTCATCACAATTAAAGACTTTCTCGGGAAGATACTGTAGTTCTCAGCCTTGATAAAATCAGCAAATTCCTGCTTGAACTTCTCAGCGCCGTCTTTGTTAGAACTTGCTGCTCCCCCGTGACGAACCACGCTGTGAATCCCACATCGCCGCTTAAAATTTTCAAACCAGCCTCGACTTGCTTTAAAGTGGAATCCTTCAGGATTCGAGCTCGGGTCTTTTTTCACCAAATCATCGTAGATTTCACGAGCTTTGCAGCAGATCAGATCCTCGCGAACGCTACCTCCTGCTAACTGCTGCTCGTTTATGTATATGAGCAGGAATTTTACCACCTCCTCCAGCACTTATGGTCTTTGTTTGCTGATACCCATCGAGCCTTTCGCCACATCACTGGCTTTAACACCGTCTTTGTTCTTCAGGATCGCGCATATCGTTGATTTAGCCGTGCCGTATTCCTTAGCAAGATCAGTAAGAAGCACGCCTGATTCATGCTTAGCTATCAGCTCTTCCTTAAACTCAACAGTTTTCCGCACAACTGACCTTTTCTCAGTAGCTTTCTTTGGAGACATGTTTATTAGCTAATCTAATTGAGTAAACAAAAAAATACAGTGTACTTTGTAGAACAGGAGCAAGCAACGCCACACGCACACAGTGGTCGAATAGAGTCAAAACAGACCGATTTCTGGAAGTCACGCACTTTTCCTCACTCTGTCTCATTTTTTCTCGCGAGTTTGTCGAGTTCGACTTCCGTTTTTTTGGTTTTTTTTTAACTTCCAAGACAATAAAAATTCTGGATTTTTTTGTTTGAATTCCGATTTATTCCACCTCTCAAGTGTTCGAAGACCGAGGTGCCACTGTATTTACATTAAATAGTCCTACTGCATGCCTCACCATCCTATCAAAACTGGGTCACCTTGACCTATTTTTCAAGGTCACATCAGTCAATTGATCAAAAATACCTGTTAACACTCGACTGGGTGCATTTTTTTTGTCAGGCAGGTTTCCAATTCATTCCTGTTATACCTAGTCTCGGGGTCTGGAATCTTTTGAAACTGGGTCACATTGACTTAATTTTAAGGTCACAGGGGTCATATGAAAATGAATGTACAGTAGTCGTGTAAAAAGACAGATTTGTCAAATTTAAGAACATGGTTGTTTATAATTTATACCAGCTTTGCCTGTGGACATGCCTGTTAACCTTGTAAAAACAAGGTCACCTTCATCGATTACCTGATTACCATCTCGCAAGAATCAAATTTAATAAAAACGGGACACCACTAAGTGTGAGGGATGCATGTAGCGTTCTCTCACAAAAATGCATTTCCAGTTATTATTATGGATTTTTTTTTTTTTTTTTTTTGGAAAGCGCCCCATTTTCATAATAGTTGACTTCTGAAAGCATTCATGTTGCTACATCAAACCCAAGCAACGATCATTATAACTCACTGGATGATGTAGTGATTAGCACGTCCCAGGCTTGGTGGTTGCATTCCTATGTGGTTTGCATGTTTTCTGCATGCTTGTGGTTTCTCCGGTTTCCTCCCACAATCGAAAGACATGCACCTTACGATAATTAGCTGTTAATAATTGCCCATAACTGGGACTGTGAATGTGAATGGTCATGTGGGTGTTGGCTCTGTGAGCTCTTCAGAGTGTACCCCTCCTTTATCCAGAGTTGGTTGAGATAGGCACCAGCATCCCTACAACTCCCTGGTAGGACTAAGTGGTTGGGTGAATGAATGAGATGAAATGAGTAGAAAACAATACATTTTTTTGTAAAATAAACATTATTTAGTTCCAGTACATCATCATTTTCTGTAACCGCTTAATCCTAATTTGGGTTGGGGGAGGCTGGTGCCCATCCCAGCCAACTTCGGGTGAGGGCAAAGTACACCCTGGACAGCTCGCCAGGCCATTGCAGGGCGGAAACACGCTGACGCCTTTTCAGCCTACTCTTTACGAAAGTCAGCAATGGTTCTTTTACATGCCTCACACCATAGACAGTGAGAGACATGGCCGGCCTTTGATAACCCAGTTAGCTGCACTGGGGGTTCCAGTACAGGTGACTTAATATAATTATGACAGTATCTAAGTAAATAAAATTAATTACAATTGTAACTCAATGTTGAGTCATAACACCATTATATTGTTGCCACCAAATAAAGATCTATAATAACAACAACAACAATAATAATAACAGTAATGATATTATTGTCATTATTATTATTATTTTTTTTTATTATTATATAACTATTATTATTATTATTATCAACAACAACAAAAAACAATAACGATAACAATGATAATAATAATAATAATAATAATAATAATAATAATAATAATAATGCCTTAACTGTGCATGGAAAAGATTGAAGTGACATTGATATTGAAAAGAATTGGCCACCACTGTTACGTCACACATTTACACTTTTAAAACAAGTAACTCAACCTATTAATATTATAACAAGTAATTCAATTAATAAATATAATCTGCAACTCTTTATTTAATAAACTTTATATCTGAGCTTCAGGTTTCAGTTTTGCTGCATATGAGATCAAGGCAGATATGCAGCGTCCACTGGCACAAAATCAATTGCTGTTGTTAATTCATGGACTGCTGTGTATTTACCGTTTTCGTCGTCGACGTACAGCGTGTGACACTCTTTGAGAATTCTCTCGCTCGGTGTGGTTATGGCTGTTTCCAAAGTATTGGCTACTAAGCGGGATTTCTTATTACCCGACATGTTGACACCGAACAGGAACTCTCTATAATGGGATGAAGTGCAGAGGGACCGGTTAGAGTGTGACACTAAGCATTTTAAGGTTCAAAGCGTCGTTTTAGCGCCTCCCTGTGGTCAAACTTTTATAGTTTGGTCTAAGTTTCAAGTTCATTTGACATACAGTATACTGTACAGGTAACAGTAGGACATCATTACTAGGAGTGAAATTCTTGGACTCAAAGCACCCTCAGTACTGCACATATTTAGATAATATATAAACTAAAACAGTTTATATAGATTATATATAGGGATAACTGAAGCAGAAAGAAATACTGTAGTGGCTGTAGAATATATGTAATGTTGTGTGCACAGACAATGTGTACAATAAGCAGGCCAATTATTGTTCACAGTTCAGTATCCTAATGGTTTTGTGGGTAGAAACTGTCCCTGAATCTGCTGGTGCGAGTCCTGGTGCTCCTGTAACCGTCTGCTTGACAGTAGGAGCATGAAGTGTGGCTGTGATCAGAGCGGATCTGCTGGGTCTTCCCCCTACAGCACTGTCTGTAGAGGTCCTGGATGGTTGGCAGTTCACCCCTGGTAACACATTGTACAGATCAGACAACCCTCTGTAGAACTTTGTGATCCAGAGCATGACTACTACTGTAACAAGTCATCAAGTGATGCAGCCAGACAGAATTCTCTCATGATGGCGCATCGGAAAAAGTTGGCGAGTGAGTACTCAGGAATCCAATCCTAACCTCTTCAGCAACGTGCCTGTGTGGCGTTTGCATGTCCTCCCTGTGTTTGTGCGGCTTTCTTTCCTCTGTGTACTCCGGTTTCCTCCCATAGTTGAATAATATGCACGTTAGGCTAACTGGCTGTTCTAAATTTCCCCTAGGTGGGGGTGTGAATGGTTGGCCCTACAGTGGTCTGGAAAGCTGTACAGGGTGTACCCTACCTTCTTCACCCAATGTCTGCTGGGATAGGTACCAGCCTCCATGTGACACTAGAAGAATTGGGCAGTTTGGTAAATGAGTGATTGAGTAATTAATTTATATTTTACGGAATTTCTAGTCACCAGCTGAACATTTGAAATATCACTTTGTTTATCGAGGTAAATGTAAATAAACAAGTTACAGAACTGTACAGTAGAAGTATAGGATTATTTAGAATATATAAGTTGTTATAGGAGGGCAGTGGGTGTTGGCAGATGGGGTTACTGATCTGAAGGTCAGCGGTTCAATCCCCACTATCACCACTGTTGGGCCCTTTAGCAAGGCCCTCAACCCTCAAATGCACAAATTGTATTTATAAAAAGATAACTGTAACTCACTCTGGATAAGAAAGTCTGTCAAATGCAGTAAATGTAAATGTAAATATAAAGTTTCCACTAACAGCCCTGAGAGTCCGAGATGATTCAAATAACAAACATTTTTTCATTCATTTAAATTAAAATGTAAAAGTTTATTTATTTATCTATCTAGCTGGCTAGTGACAAAAGAGTTGCAAGACACCTGTGAGGTAAAGGTACAGGAGTGTGTGGTGCATCCGGAATAAATAATAATAATAATAATAATAATAAAATAAATAAATAAATAAGTTTTTTTATCTAGCTAGCGAGCGACAAAAGTGTTGCAACACACCTGTGAGGTAAAGGTATAGGAGGGTGTGGTGCATCCGGAATAAATAATAAATAATAATAATAAATAAATAAGTTTATTTATCTAGCTAGCTAATGACAAAAGTGTTGCAACACACCTGTGAGGTAAAGGTACTACAGGAGGGTGTGGTACATCCGGAATACACAAACTCTACTTCCGGGAGAGGGAGGGGCGAAGAGCGAGACCCACACAGAGAAACAGGTGCTCGAAGAGAAAGTAAGCAAATAGACGGGACATGGATGCAGTTAATCTGTAACACTGCAGAAACTGAAGGCTGAAATACGTTTTTTTTTTCAGTCGAGGAAACAAAAACTTCCTGGTTTGTCTCTACTCGTGTTTATGTTTACAGATATGGTTATTTACTTCCGCAACAGATCCTGTCAGCAGCAGCTGCGCGCGCGCGATTCCGTCCTTTCCGCCTAAACCTCCAACTATGGCGAGAAAAACCTGTGGAATAACTTTCCTGCACTTTTTACTTTTATATCACACAGGTAAGATTACACGTCGTACACTTTTTGGCGAATAGACCACGTCACTGGGGCGCGTTCTAAACCGCTCCATGGACTTGATTAAAAAGTACAACTGTAGTGTATAGGGGGCGAAGTGACCACTACACCCTGTAGTGTACACTGTAAGGAATAGGGTTGAATAACGGCTCATGACTACAGGAGTGGGGATTAAAATTTATTGATATTATCATTCTAATTGTTATTGTTGTTATTATTGGTATTATTATTATTATTATTATTATTATTATTATTACCATTGATATTCTTAATATTATCCATGTTTTGATGTTATAATTACTAGTATTATTAGTACAGACGGCCCCCAACTTACGAAGACCCCTGTGTACGAAATCCCCGGGTTATGAAGATCATGTTCCTGAGTTTCCGTCCCGAGATACGAAACAACCCCCTCTTACGAAAAGAAATTCAAAATTCAAACACACCAATCAAAATTTCACACAACTCGCGAGTTCCTCTCTCATTGGCTGTCTCTCAACATCCCGCCCCGCTGGTCTCCCAGATAGAGACAGAAGGAAGCTTCACTCTTTAGTTTTTAGTTTAGTTTTTTAAGTTGTTTTAATTCAGTAAATGTTTAATAAATGTAGGCGCATTTGAGCTTATCTGGAATTCCGATCCCTCAAGGAATCAAATTAAAGTTGAGTTTGTCAAGCAGGGAATGCGCTTTGAATTCACGTCTTGTGGGCGTGGCCGCAGCGCGCACGCGCGAGAGAGAGAGAGAGAGAGAGAGAGAGAAGGAATAACGCTTTAGTTTTTAGTTTGTTTTTTTTTAAGTTGTTTTAATTCAGTAAATGGTCAAGCAGGGAATGCGCTTTGAATTCACGTCTTGTGGGTGTGGCCCACAGCACGCATGCACGCAAGAGAGAGAGAGAGGGAGAGAAAGAGAGAGGTGTGTGTGTGTGTGTGTGTGTGTGTGTTAATAAAAATGTTTAATAATGGTTTAATTAATAAATATGTTAATAAAATGGCTTAATATGTTAATAAAATGTTTAAATGGTTTAATAAATAATTTTCTTTGACTTTTAACACATATTTCATACAAAATTGGTGTACTTTTATAATTTTTAAAGGGTTTATGGGGTTTATCCAGTCCAAAGACCGGAGCCTTGGAACGAATTAGGCATTTAACATGTAAGATGCGACCTCTACTTATGAAATCCCCGCAATACGAACAGGGCTCTGGAACAGATTAATTTCGTAAGTTGGGGGCCGACTGTATTAGTATTATTATTATTGTCGTTGTTGTTTTTATGAATAATTATAATTATTCGTTCGAGTCCCCACAAGGTTGTCACTGTACTCCCAGTGCAGCTAACTGGGTTATCAAAGGCGGGCCATGTCTCTCACTGTCTATGGTGAGAGGTTCATTTAAAAGAACCATTGCTGACTTTCATAAAGAGGAGCTGCAAAGCCGTCAGTGTGTTTCTGTCCCTTGCTAAAAAGTTTGTGTCAGGAAGAGCATCCGACGTAAAAACCTACGCCAAATCAAATGCGCGAATCAGATGATTTGCTCTGGCAACCCCTGAGTAAAGGGAAAAGCCGAAAGGAAAAGAAGAAGAACAGTAATAAAAATAGATCTCCTTGCAAATCCCAATACATTTTTAATTGTATAAAAAAATTCTATAAATACATTGTATTAATGTACAAGTAGCTATGTAATAATAAATATTTATAAATTTAAAAAAATGGTTAGATTTTTTTTTTAAGTATATGTAAATATTTACTATTTTTAGGGTGTCCAGACCCTTAACCCTGGCAGTGCCAAAGCCAAAAAAGATCGGCTTTACTTTTAAAATTCTTTTGGAAAGGCCTTTATACGCGTAATCTTCATATAGCATATAAGGTTATACAATGCTATGTATTTGGTAGTTTCTGCATTCAGTATCAAAATAGGGAGGTAATTTCACTAAAAATGTATTGCATTTTGAGCTTTAACATTATTCACTTCTAGGGTTAAGTGTTACATCCTTTACTTTTTATGATTTATAGTAATGTTGTTTTTAATATTTTAAATAATGTGCATCAAGCTCTAGTATTATTTAAAAGCTCAGCAATAACAACAGCAAGCGTAATGGCAGATGATTAAAACAGCTTTAATTATTCATTCATTTTCTTAAACACTTAATGCTAATTAGTGTTGAGGGGAAACTCATCTCGGCCGACTCGCCAGGCCATCGCACAGCCAACACTCGCACAAGCATTCATACGCACTCTCACATCGTGGGGTGATTTGGAACAGCCAGTTAATCTACTGTGCATGTTTTTGGACTGTGGGGGAAACCAGAGTACATGGAGGGAACCCACGCAAATCTGAGGAGAACATGCAGACTCCACACAGAAACGCCCAGGCTGGGAATCGAACCTAGGACTTCCTTGTGGTAAGGCAGATGTGCCACCCACAGCTTTATTTATATAAGATATATAAAAATATTAGCATGTAGTACAGTATTTGTTCATATGAACAGAAATTAAATAAGTGGCATGTTTGCATAATATGGGTGTGTAATGAAGTTACGTTACCATAAAATGGGTATGAAAGCAGGAAAAGCTTAGAGATTCCATGTGTTTAAGTTAATTGCGATTCATCTCTGTGCACTGTGTAGAGGATAAAATAGTTTGAACACCCTGTCAGTCCTAAATTCAGCCTTTTAGACATTTTTGATTTGGTTCTAATGTATCTATTCTTTCTTACACAGCTTTCACAGATGAGGAAGTTTCAGTCTTCATCGGAGAGTTGGGGGATAAAATCGTGCTGCCATGCCTTGACCTTCCCTTGAACAGTACCCCAACAGTAATCCGCTGGATGAAGGATACTGTGCCGTTGGTCACTTATACTCCCTCTCATCCTCTTCACAACTTACATTTCTCCATCTTGAATGACAGCAGCTTGATAATCAATAACTTGATGACGATTGATGAGGATGTGTATTGGTGCGACACTGAGCCATGGAATAAAACGAAAAGCCAACGTAAAATTCAGCTACTGGTCACAGGTACACCGGGTTGTGTGGATACTGAAACACTGTTTGTACAATTCAGAGCTGTATGCAAAGTTACATGTGGTAGTTTCTGTAAGCCACGTGATTGGGTAAGAAACAGGATCAGCAGGTTTGGCATCCTGTATGACCTACAGTTAATAGTAAAAACTCCCATGAGGCCTCTTAGGAAGAATATTATTCGGATTGTTTCTTTATTCAGTATTCACAAGTATAATAATATATTTCAGCTTTTATTTTATTTTATTTTTCCAATAACCCCAGTTGACGTATTTGTATTTCACACCAATTTAAAAGCATTTTACATCAGTTTATAATGATAAGCAAACTGGGTTAATCCAGAATTCTTTCAACCCACATGTAACCTTAAAAGCCTGTGTTCCCTGTTAGGTAATGTAAACAAATACAAAAAATTCTATTACGGATCAGAGACTGGGCTGGAGCGCTGAGCCCAGCAAAGGAGTTTCTTTATGGAGTTTCCATGTTCTCCCCATGGTTGTGTCAGTTTCCTCCAGGTATACCAGTTACGATGCACTTTAAGCTAACTGGATATTTATGATTGCCCCAAGATGTGAGTGGTAGAGTTAATGGTTGAGAGTGTTTGTGTGTTAGTTGGCATTGTGATGGTCTGGTGAGCTGTTCAGGATGTACACCACCTTCTCTCAGAGTCAGCCGGGATGGGCTCCAGCCCCCTTGCAGCCTTGTGTTTTCGTAAAAGGAAATTCTAATACTGTGAGGTTGTAATTGTTTTAATAGTAGATGTTCAAATTTGTACTTGAAATTGTCATAATGTGTCAGGGTAATTTTTTTTTAAGTTTAAAAAGTTTCAGCATCAACTAACTAATTCTGAAAATGACCAAGAACTATGAAGGTTAGGCCGTTGCATTTTGTATTGTTTTTTTTTCTTTTTTCTAAACTATTACCCTATCCTGGGGCATAGGCCACCAACAATGGATCCCCAGGCATCTCTGTCCAGGTCTTCACCTTGTTGTTGTTGACAGTCTGCAGGTCTGTGGATCCCGTGTTTCTTGGTCCATGGCTTTGTCACTTGCCTTGAGGATTCCTTGTTGGGGCTTGTCTGCTGATGTTGCTTGCAGGCTTTTGCTGGGTGTGGCCTTTCCAGCTCTAACTCTGTCATTTCTTGAGTTATTTTTCTGTAGGCAACCGGTTTGTTCTTTGCCAGAGCTCACTGTTGTTGATGGTGTCTGGACCTTGAATATTGACGGTCTTGCTTAGGCAACTGCTGATGAAGATCTGCACTTTGTTGGTTGATGTGCTTGTAGTTCCGTAGGACAACTGCCTTGATGTAGGGTTCGTTGAGGCTGACTTTGAGCCTGGTGTTGACAATTCCTTGGCGTTCTTGAAGAGCAGTCTTGGCAAGCATCTTTTCCATGGTCTCTTTGTTTGAATTCAGAGCCTCTGCTGGAATGTTGTCTGGTCCTGCCACTTTTCCGTGTCCCAGTTGCTTGATGGCCTTCGTAATTGCTTTCATAGTTTATACCATGTGTTTTATGGGTAGGTCCATTTCAGCCCGTTTTGTGTCAGGTCGGCTTTGAAAAACCGTTGAACAGGCTAGTGCCACAAAGTTCATCATTCATCAGCTCCTCTGGTTTCAACCTCCATGATTGATCTTCCTTCTTTGTTCTTCACAGGTCTTCAAACGTTCTTTAAACGGTTCTTCAAATAGTTCCTTTCTTTCTCACTGCCTGTCCAGGTCATAAATATTTTTTTCACTTGTCTGCTTTAATACTCTTCTTTGCTTACCTTTTATGTTCTGTGCACTTTGCTTGATCTTGACCTCTGCTCTCGTCCAGCTGTTGTTGACCTCCATCTTTGTTTCCTTCTTCTCCTGAGTCTTGCACAGGTTGCTCACCGAGATCCTCTCTTTTTTCTGATACCTCTTGGGGATAAGCACTTCCTGGCATACTGTTGTGACCACTTGCTTTCTGGAGTACTCGCCACCTCTTTCAGCAGGTCTTGTAGTTCATGAAGCTTGTTACTGAGTGTTGCTGTGAATTTTTGTCAACGTGTTATTGCCTCTCAGGAGCGCTGTGCTGTATTTATTATTATTATTTTTTTTAATTCAGCGTATGACATAATCCATTTCTTCCTCAACCTGATCTTCAGGTTGGCCATTACAAGGTGATGGTCTGGACATCCGCTCCACTTTTTTTTTTTCTTTTTTTTTTTTTTAACGATGCTTCCTCCATTAATCTTGCTAATGCAGAAGTGACCAGTCTGCTTGGTCTGATGATACTCACCAAGATGCTCACAAGTCTGCTAACCTCTTTCCAGTCTCATTCATGTCCCCAGTCTATGGCCTCCCTTGATGCCATTCTGATCGGAGTTAAATTCTCACTGTACAATGTCTACTTCTTCACTGTCAATCGATGGTATCTCTGTATGACTTTCCCATCCGATGAGCGCCATGTGGGCTCCTTTATACAGCATTAGTGCCACCTCTTGAGTTTTAAGGGTCCTCTTTGTGATAGAAGTACATCAGAATCATTTTTGTAGCTAGTCATTTCTCTCTGGACACAGCTGATTCTGAGCAGGACAAGGTTGTATTTCTTCATCTTTGCTTCTGCTTAAAATGTTTTATGTCTTATACATGCATGTCCCTGTGTTGACTTTCCTGATCGAAAGAAGGCTGGTCAGCTGTGTAGTTTCAAAAGACTTCTGGCTTTCATTGGATAGTGTCATAAATCACTCAAGTTTTCACAGGGTTGAAATGCCATTTATTTATTTTTGATCTCTTCCCCCCCCTGATTTTCTTCCAAATTTTAGTCATATCCAATTCCCACCTGTCAAGTATTGCCTTCCCTATCACATGATCACTACTCACCAGCGAGGGGTGAAAGCATGCAGACAACCCCTCTATGCCATACAATGCTAGCCACTCAAAATCCTTTCGAGCTGCAGTGCATGTCTATTTGGGGTGGTGGTCTAACACACTTGGAGGGAAAGCGCTATCCGCCCCTCATATGAACAAGCTCGTATATACCCACGATGCTGGTGATCCCTGTGAGTGACAGGCAAGTGAGCGTATGCCATCCCTCCCTCTCATGAGAGCTTGACCTATTAGCTTCAATGGACTCCAGGTCACGAATGGCTGTGGCATCAACCTGGATTCGAACTTGTGATCTCTGGGTAATCACGCACCTTGTCGATGCACTACTCAAGAGCCCAGATTTAGTTTTTCACGGTGGGGGTAGCAAGCCCCATGCGCCACCCTGTTCATTTCACACCAGGCTTGGAACCATCCATAGGAAAGAGGGTTTTTTAAATTCCTTCCATATGTATCTATCCTGGACTATGTGTAGAAGAACAAAATGGACATGGCCTTCGCAAAAGTCTGTTAAGTTCTGCGATGGCCTGGTGAGCTGTTCAGGGTGTACCTCGCCCAGAGTCGGTTGAGATGGGTGCCAGGCTCCCTGCGACCCTACTTAGGATCAAGCGGTTCAGAAAATGAAAACGCTTGGTGGCACCATCAGAAAACGCTTGTGTTTGAATCTGTCTTCTGTCACTTATCTAATGGGCACTCTACCTCTTACAGGACCCCCTCTGCCATTATTGCTTTGGGTACGTCAAGATCCATTTTTGCATGGAATTATTTCAAGTTTTTACAGAAACGTGGCAGGGGATGCAGGAAGTGGCCCGTTATATCAACAACTTCTTTTGGATTCCTGTGTTCAAATCAAATGTATATGTTTGGCATGAGGATGACATGAAGAAATCATGGAAGACATATACTACTATATATAATATATAATATTATATATTTATATATATATATATATTTATATATATATATATATATATATATATATATATATATATAGGGGGCAGTGGTGGTCTAGTGGTATAGGGCGCTGGCCCCTAGAGGGCCCCTACCTCAAATATAAAAGTTGTACCAGGTCCAGTATGGTGCCAGCAATACCTGAGGCAAATATCGAAAGGAATTACAGAGGGTGTTTCAAGCGGCTTTTCTGGTCGCTGTAGCTGTTGGTGCTGGAGCTTTGTAATTACACAAGCAGGGAAGAGGGCGTGAGCTTCATAAAGATTAAAGATAAAGAGATCTTTGTCAACTTTTGCATGAACAATGAAAATTATTTAATGTGTCATTAGTATTATAAGTACATATGTATAAATAAGTATAAGCAGAAAAAACACAAGTTCAACTCAACTGACTTGTGAATGCATGATCTTTAGGGGAAAAATAAGTACATAACAGTGAAATTACTATATAGTGAATGTGAGTACAGTGGTACTTCAGTTTTTATGAAAGTCTCACCAAACAAAAAAAAATCAGGTTCCGAAACGCATTTTCCTAAAATTTTTGACTCTGTATACGAAACAAGTTCATGTTACGAAAGCGGCATCTTAAAAATTCAAATGCGCCATTCAAACAATGTGCGCGTTGCTTTCCCATTGGTTATCTCCCAACACCCCGCCCCGCTGGCCTCCCATTGGCTAGAAGGGAGCTGAATCTCCATAATACAGTACTGTACCCATAATGCTTTTTGTGTGCCTTTGAACCATTGTTCGACACACACGCGTGAAGGAGAGTTGTACTGTTGGTTTGTGAGTTTCGTGAGTTTTTTGATTGTTCTTATCGCAGAGTTATTTTTCGTTATTAATAATGAGCCCCAAGAAAGTGATTCCCGGTGAGACTGAAAAGAAGAAGCCGGCTCCGTTACCAATAAAAGTAAAACCGGAGATGATAAAACAATATGAAAGTGGAATTCGGTTGAGTGAAATCGCAAAGGAGTATGGCCAAAACCCCTCGACAATCAGGACGATATTGAAGCAGAAGGAAGTCTTAAAAGTGGAGACACAGTGATGGAGGCGATTATTTCGTAAAAAGCAGTCCCCATATTTAAGGACTTCCTGAAGGAGGATGGGGGTTAGGGATTTCCAGACCAGCAGCCCCCAGACTTTAAAGCGTCGCATGGGTGGTTCGAGAGATTTAAAAAAAGATAAATAATTTTCTTTTACGTTTAATACATACAGTCGGCCCCCGACTTACGAAGACCCCTGTGTACGAAATACCTGGGTTACGAAGATAATTTTCCTAAGTTTCCGTCCCCGGAATACGAAAACAACCCCTTCTTACGAAAAGAAATTCAAAATTCAAACGCGTCAATCAAAATTTCACACGACGTGCGAGTTGCTCTCTCATTGGCTGTCTCTCAACATCCCGCCCCACTGGCCTCCCAGCTAGAGACAGAAGGAAGCTTAACTCTTTAGATTTCAGTTTAGTTTTTAAAGTTGTTTAATTCAGAAAATATTTAATAAATGTGATAAATGTGGGCGCATTTGAGCTTATCTGGAATTCGAATCCCTCAAGGAATCAAATTAAAGTTGAGTTTGTCAAGCAAGGAATGGGCTTTGAATTCACGACTTGTGGGCGTGGCCCACAGCACGCGAGAGAGAGAGAGAGAGAGAGAAGGAATAACGCTTCAGTTTTTAGTTTAGTTTTTTAAGTAGTTTAATTCAGTAAATGTTTAATAAATGTGGGCGCATTTGAGCTTATCTGGAATTCCGATCCCTCAAGGAATCAAATTAAAGTTGAGTTTGTCAAGCAAGGAATGCGCTTTGAATTCCACGTCTTGTGGGCGTGGCACGCGAGAGAGAGAGAGAGAGAGAGAGAGAGAGAGAGGTGTGTGTTTGTGTGTTTGTGTGTGTGTGTGTGTGTGTGTGTGTTAATAAAAAATGTTTAATAATGGTTAAATTAAGAAATATGTTAAGAAAATGGTTTGTGTTAATAAAATGTTTAAATTGTTTAATAAGTAATTTTCTTTTACTTTTAATACATATTTCATACAAAATTGGTGTACTTTTATCATTTTTAAAGGGTTTATGGGGTTTATCTATTCCAACGACTGGAGTCTTGGAACGAATTAGGCGTTTAACATGTAAGATGCGACCCCTACTTACAAAATCCCCACATTACGAAAAGGGCTCTGGAACGAATTAGTTTCGTAGGTAGGGGGCCGACTGTATTTCATAAAAAATTGATGTAGTTTTATCATTTTGAAAGGGTTTATGGAGTAGTATTGGGAGCCTTGGGACGAATCACCTGTTTTACATGTAAAATGTGGTTCAACTTATGAAAAATGCAGTTTACGAAAAAGGCGCTGGAACGGATTAATTTCGTAAAGTGAGGTACCACTGTATTTTTATTAATATTTTTAAAATAAATAATTCTTGTTTTGAATATTTTTGAAGTCATTCTGGGATTTGAAGTCCAGAACCTTAATTACTGCTCCCATTGCTTACACCTTAGACTGAGTTACTTTTTTTTTCTTTCAGAGGGTCCAAAGAACATGGTGATTGATGTAAAATCGGCGACCTCCCTCCAAAATGGAACCAAGTTCGTCACGAAAGGCAGCAACGTTATTTTTAACTGTTCCAGCATGTCGAGCCCCTCCCAGAACCTGACCTGGACTTATGAGGATGTAGCTCTAAAAGAAAACACAACCAGAGTATTTAGGAGTGGTTCATTTCTGCAGTTTGATATCTTCAACATTCAGCCCGAGGATCAGAAAAACTACACGTGCCTCGCGCAGAACACCGTGTCCAGAAGAGTCGAGACCCGAAGTTTCGAACTGCTCGTCTACTGTATGTCTTATACCATTACTCTTTTATTACTGTGTTATCTCAGAATTTAATGAGACCTGTTTTAATAGTTTATCAAATTATATTCCAGTATTTTTTTTTTCTTTGTTTAAAAAAAAAAGCAAGCGTTGCATATCAGATGGGACAATTCATTTTCAGAGATTAATATTTCATAAGACATTTTTCATAACTGTCATTAGTACGTATCTGATGCTGTTTTATAGCTGACAAAATAATTTTATTTGGAGATAATTTTGTTATACAATAAAATATTAAATAATTTGTGTACACATTTATTTGTCCTGTCTGTGACATTTATGTTACAGAAGTTCTTAATTGTCAGAAATAATCTGTTGCAAATTCTACGAAATAAGAAACGATTACATCCCATCTGTGATGCAAAATTTTGCTCGATTCTTCATATTCAGCTTAACAATCGTTGAATACCTTTTAGACGCTGTGAGAAATTAGCTGCTTATAAAGCTGCAAAGGTTGAAGAGAAATTTTAACTATTGTTCAGTGATGGAAAGTTGACGACAGTGTTGTCATGATTGTGACACTCTTATTTTATAATATATTCCCACAAGTGCAAGTCATATAACCAAAATAACAAGTTACAAACCTACAGGTAAACTATTAATTCCATGTTCAAACCTAGATGAGTCATTCCATCCAGATGAACTAATAATCACATAATCTCCATATTGGGAGGTAAAGGTAAATCTGTTGGGTTTTTTGCACCTGAGCCTAGTGGCTCATCAGGCCAGTGCTTATTCCCGGTTTCCGAAATGTGAAACTACCATGAGTTCAACTCCTCTGGGATGGGATGCTAGTCAGGCTACCTTCCCAGTATTTTTACTGGTACCCATTTATGTTGCTGGGTGGCACACTTGGGGTTCAGACTTTGCCCATGGGTCTTAGCACAGTCTAACTGGAATTCAAGCCAATGACTTCCTGGTCATGACTCCAGCACCCTAACCACTATGCCACCAAACCCAAAATTTTCAGAAAATTTTCTGTGTGTGTGTATGCATGGATCCCTCACTTTTCGCGGTTAATTGGGACCGAGACCCCCCCCCCCTCGGCGACTGCACCGAATTCCGAGAAGTAGGATCAATCCCCCCTGACTGACGTATACGTACATGTACAGTCAGCCCTCTACTTACGAAAACCTCTGAATACGAAAAATCCAGGTTAGAAAAAAACATTTCGACCACTTTTTACAAAAACAACCTCTTTTTACGAAAAGCCGTAAAGCGCCTTTCAAAAATTCAAACACGCCATTAAAACATTCAAAATATGCACGAGTTGCTCTCTCATTGGCTGTCCCCCAACCCTGCTGGCCTCCCATTGGTCAGGAGGGAGCTGAACTGGACCCATACTTCCTGTTTGTCACTTCCTGTTTGTCCGTGAAGTAGACTTGAACAGGACTGTTGGCTTGTGAGTTTTTTGAGAGTGATCATTGCAGCATTATATTTCGTTATCCATCATGGACCCCAAGAAAGTGATTTCCGGTAACACCGAAAAGAAGAAGCAGGATCCGTTATCAATTGAATTGAAGCAGGAGATAATAAAAAAATACGAAAGTGGGATGCGGTTGAGCGAAATCGCAAAGGAGTATGGCCGAAACCCCTCTACAATCAGGACGCTATTGAAGCAGAAGGAGGCATTAAAAGCGGAGATACGGAGGCGATTATTTCGGAAAAAGCAACCGCCATATTTAAGGACCTTATGAAGGAGGGTGGGGCTGGGGGTGAGGATTCTTCAGACCAGCAACCCCCGGACTTTAAAGCGTCGCATGGGTGGTTCGAGAGATTTAAAAAAGGTAAATAATTTTCTTATACTTTTAACACATATTTCATACAAAATTGGTGTACTTTTTTAATTTATAAAGGGTTTATGGAGTAGTCTTGGGAGCCTTGGAACGAATCACGCGTTTTACATGTAAAATGCACCTCTACTTATGAAAACTCCTGGTTACGAAAAAGGCACTGGAACGGATTAATTTCGTAAGTAGAGGGCTGACTGTATATGTGTATATAATATCAATAAATACATATTCAACGTTATAAATGCTTAGAGTAACAATTAAACATTCAAAAATAATGCATATGATGTAAATAAAATATAAATACACGCACATACAGATGCGCACCTCACATAAAAATGTAAGTAGTTTTGATGGGAGGTTTTGGGTGTTTTTAATTTTGTTTTATTTTGTTTGTTTGGGTTTTTTTTTTTTTGCATAATTGGCCTTGGTTTTGTGGTATTTTCCTTAACTTTTTCCCTATTATTCCTTAATTTCCTTATTTTTTAATTCGATTAATTTTTTTTTTTTTTAAAGGCGATGCATTGAAAATACGGCCCCCAATTTACGAAGACCCCTTTGTACAAAATGCCCGGATTACAAAAAAACATTTTCCTGAGTTTCCGTCCCCGAAATACGAAACATCCCCCTCTTACGAAAAGAAATTAAAAATTCAAACGCGCCAATCAAAATTTCACACGACGCGCGAGTTGCTCTCTGATTGGCTGTCTCTCAACATCCCACCGCGCTGGCCTCCCAGATAGAGACAGAAGGAAACTTCACTCTTTAGTTTTTAGTTTTTCGTTTTTTAAGTAGTTTAATTCAGTAAATGTTTAATAATGTGGGCACATCTGAGCTCATCTGGAATTCCAATCCCTCAAGGAATCAAATTAAAGTTGAGTTTGTCAAGCAGGGAATGCTCTTTGAATTTACGTCTTGTGAGCATGGCCCGCAGCGCTCGGCGAGAGAGAGAGAGAGAGAGAGAGAGAAAATAACGCTTTAGTTTTTAGTTTAGTTTTTTTTAAGTTGTTTTAATTCAGTAAATGGTCAAGCAGGGAATGCGCTTTGAATTCACGTCTTGTGAGCGTGGCCCGCAGCGTGCGAGAGAGAGAGAGAGAGAGACAAGGAATAACGCTTTAGTTTTTAGTTTAGTTTTTTAAGTTGTTTAATTCAGTAAATGTTTAATAAATGTGGGCGCATTTGGGTTATCTGGCATCCCGATCCCTCAAGGAATCAAATTAAAGTTGAGGTTGTCAAGCAGGGAATGCGCTTTGAATTCCACGTCTTGTGGGTGTGGCCCACAGCGCGCACGAGAGAGAAGAAGATAGAGAAAGAGAGAGAGTTGTGTGTGTGTGTGTGTGTGTGTGTGTGTGTGTGTGTGTGTGTGTGTGCGCGCACGTTAATAAGGAATGTTTAATAATGGTTTGATTAATAAATATGTTAATAAAATGGTTTAGTGTTTTAATAAATAATTTTATTTTACCTTTAACACATATTTCATACAAAATTGGTGTACTTTTATTATTTTTAAAGGGTTTATGATCCAGTCCTTGGACTGGAGCTTTGGAACGAATTAGACGTTTAACATGTAAAGTGTGACCCCTACTTACGAAATCCCTGCCATGCGAAAATGTCTCTGGAACGGATTAATTTCGTAAATTGGGGGCCGACTGTATTCGTCCAATTAAAACATAAGGAAGAATAGATGAAAAAGTTAAGGCAGTGGTGGTCTAGTGGATAAGGCGCAGGATCGCTGATCCTAAGGTTGGGGGTTCAAGTCTCCACAAGGTTGCTACTGTCCCCCCCAGTGCAGCTAACTGGGTTATCAAAGGCCGGCCATGTCTCTCACTGTCTATGGTGTGAGGCATGTAAAAGAACCATTGCTGACTTTCGTAAAAGAGTAGCTGCAAAACCGTCAGTGTGTTTCTGTCCCCTGTTAAAAGAGTTGTGTCAGGAAGAGCTTCCGATGTAACAACCTATGCCAAATCAAATGTGTGAATCAGATGATTCGCTGTGGTGACCCCTGAGAAAGGGAAAAAGCCGAAAGGATAGAAGAAGAATAGGAAGGGGAAAACGTTAAGGGAAATGCTGCAAAACAAGGCCAATTATGCAAAAAAAACAAACAAACAAAAACAACCCAAAACCTCCCCATAAAAACTAGTTATATTGTTGTGAGGTGCACGTCTGAGTGCGTGCACACGCATCTACATGCGTGCATGCGTGTCTGTATGTGTGTGTATTTATATTTTATTTACATCTTATGTTATTTTTTTAATGTTTAATTGTTGTTATAAGCATTTATGAAATTGAATATGTATTTATGGATATTGCATATACATGTTCGTATACGTTGGGGGTTTGGGGGGTGATCCTACTTTGCTGAATTCGGTGGTCGTGAGAGGATCTCGGTCCCCATTAACTGTAGAAAGTGAGAGAGATCCTTTTGTGTGTGTCTGTGTATGTGTGTATGTATGTATGTGTGTGTGTGTGTGTGTGTATATATATATATATATATATATATATATATATATATATATGTATATATATATACATATACACATAGACGCTCAAATGAAAATGTTGAGGTTCTCTTTGGGAGTAATGAGGATGGATAGGATCAGGAATGAGTACATTAGAGGGACAGCACACGTAAGATGTTTTGGAGACAAAGTCAGAGAGGCTAGCTTAAGATGGTTTGGACATGTACAGAGAAGGGATAGTGAGTATATTGGTAGTAGGATGCTGAGGTTGGAACTACCAGGCCCAGAGGAAGACCAAAGAGAAGATTTATGGATGTGGTGAAGGAGGACATGAAGGTCGTTGGTGTAAGAGAAGATGCAGAGGATAGGGCGAGATGGAGGCAGATGATTCGCTGTGGCGGCCCCTGAAGGGAACAGCCGAAAGGAGAGGAAGAAGAAGAATGATATCTATTGTAACCCAGCTAGTGAATCAGGCACAATTATTGTGTATTGTGATATACAATGTTATAGAGAAACTGTATTAAACATGGAACACATTTTTAAGAATTATTGACCATTTCTGTTTATTCTCTATGACCTCATTCACTCTCCAGATGCTCCAGGTGTTCATCCCGATTGCTTTTGGCATCATAACGTTAAGCTAGACCAGATTTTATTTAACTGCTCCTGGTACGGAGCCTACCCGACCCCAACACTGATGGTCTTATTGGAATCGAAAGCAGGTGGGAAGCCTGCACTGAACATATCAAACCAGACGGAGAACTTTGAGGTGCCTCTGAGCAGGAACATGCTGTATGATGGCCAGAAAATTACCTGTATAGGAGAACACATCGCACAAATGCCTGGGGACAAGAAGATGTGCACTTTCACACTTGGTAAGAGTTACTGTGTGGCTGTACAGGCCGTGAAATTGTAAGAACGGGCTCTGTGAGAGTGTGTTTATATTTGAGACCCACTCCAGCGAAATACAGATTAATTTGTTAGGTCGTGCTTTCAATAAGAATTATTTTAAAAATTATTTGAAAATGGCGTATCTGATCGAAAGTGCGAAAAATGTGATCACCAAAAATGCATTCTTCAAAGCATATTCTCCAACATGACCAAGTTTAAATATCCTTGAGTATAAAGTATTTCCGTATTATCCATATTTACATTTACAGCATTGGGCAGACGCTTTTATCCAGAGCAATTTACAGTTATCTTTTTTTTATACAACTCAAGTAATTGAGTGCCTCGCTCAAGGGCTCAACAGTGCTGGCAGTGGGAATTGAACCGCTGACCTTCGGATTAGTAACTTATTGCATTAACCGCTAAGCCACCACTGCCCTACCAGAATCATCTCTTGAATTACGAAATCCCAGAATGATTCCTCCTATCATTTTGCGCTAAACTAATGAGGAACCTTATAACAGACATGACTCAGTATAAATAGAACTCCTTTGTTGCTAGGAGGACGTGAGTACGATGGCACTGATTGGTCACGAGCCGGATGCACATTTAGTGTATTGATTTTTGGGAGGTTCAGATGTGGACATTCAGAAGCTGGTTCTGAAACTGTAATTCCAATTTTCTCAAAAAGTAGCATTTCATGGTTAGCAACATAGCAAATGATATAACGCAGTCCATTTTCATGCTAGGATTATGTATTATACTTCATTTTAACCCTTTAATGCTCAGAAGGACCATATGGTCCTCTTTCAAAAAAAATATTAACTACTACTAGACTCGTGCTGCTGTCGTTCAGAACATGTTCTATACTTGCTGTGGTGTCGCCTGATGCAACTCAGCTTGGTCCCACATGCCTGCGTCAGCTGTGGGACAACCTTGAGTGCGTAGGATTATGTTGTTTACAAATTTGTGAGTGTTATTTGTTATTATTATGTTATTATTATTAGTTTATAATTTTGTTGAAAGACATGTGTTCGGGGTGTTTCCTTAGGCCTTTTTGATTTGGAAAAACTAATGATGAATTTTTTTAACTGCAAAAAATAATTCAGGCCTTAAAGGGTTTAATCAGATTCAATTCTCTTTCCAGATCTGCCAATGCATTAGAATGTTGAATTTCCTACTTAATTCATATTATGCTGGAGCGGGTCACATTTATGTGTGTAAAAGTACCACTTTTGGTAAGAAGAGGTTATGTACGTTATTTGTTTATACTCTGTTTGCACAGTGTGTTTGCTTATAATGCCACGTTCTGTATTTGTTTACTCATGTATAAATTGTTCAGAATTGAATTCATTATGATAGATAGATAGATAGATAGATAGATAGATAGATAGATAGATAGATACAGCTTTATTAATCTCACAATGGAGAAATTCACTGTTACAGGCTCTTGAGGTACCATCAGTAGGGGGTGCAAAATAGAGACATATACAATAATACATATACATACATACATACACATATATTATATAAGTAAATAGATACATAAATAGAATAAAGTAATATACAATAAAAAAGAAAAGAACAACTTTGTAGACTGGCCTATATTCAAGTGTACATGTATCTGATGGCAGAGTAGATGGGTTGATATGGTTCACAGTCAGTGGGGTAGATGAGGTTGATTAAAGTGCACGGGGTTTTTATTGCACATAACCAGTTTTTTCACAGACGGTTACAAAGTGGCGTTGTACAGTCTGATAGCGGTGGGAATGAAGGATGTCTCAGTCGTCCACTGAAGGAGCTACTCATCTCCTCTATAGTCTGATACTGTTCTTTTATGACATGGATGCATTTGAGCGCAGTGTGTTAGCGATACATCACTGGATGTTAGGTCTCGTGAACAGTTCTTTTTCTCGTGAAGATCACTGACACAATATCACCCTTCTACTGTATTCCAATACCTATAACCCAAACCATGAACGTAAGCTGCTAATATCTACTGTACACTACCATTCAAACCTTTTCGAATCCGCATCTTGTCTTGGTGTCCTCTGAAATGAAGCTATATAACTTAAAAAAAAAAAAAAAGTTGGAGAGAAAATAAATAAAAAAAATGAATCATGAAATTCACACAATCACCCATTTGCTCAACTGAATAATCCTACTCGGGTCATGGGGAAGCTGGAGCCTTTCTCAGCCGACACTGGGTGAGGTCGGGGTACACTTTGAACAGCTTTCCAGCCCATTGAAAGGCAGCACACACACACACACACACACACACACACACTCACACTCCTATGATTAATTTGAAACAGATAGTTGCCCTAATGTACATGTGGGAGGAAACCAGAGTGGCATGCAAGCACAGGGAGAGCATGCACAGAAATGCTCAGGGACTTGAACCCAGGAACTTCCTGCTAAGATGCAGATCTGCTAACCATTACCCCACCCTGCCGCCCTGATATGATACATCCTGTTCTAAATACATGGCTCCTGACTATGCATGCAGATCAGTTCAAACAGTACCCAAAAAGTGCTCTGTACAGTCATATCAGCAAGATTATTTAATAAAAACGTTCCTGTATTCTAGGAAACCAAGCCTGATGCCAAAACACGTAACACTGTACACGTCAGCGATATAAACGGAGAGTTTAAATTCATTTCCTGATTGCACCAGTGAATGTTGCTCGCTCTGGAGAATACAGTTCCCGGCCGAATCAGAAATAGTATTCTGGCACCATTAAATCCCGCCCACACATGTCTAAAGACTTCCTGCTCAGAAGAGGTCAAGTAACTGCTCGAAGTGAATGATCTAAGGCCACCATATTAAAATGCAAAATAATAAACTGTTTATTAACTTCATTTGCTTGGTTTGTACAGAGAAATCTCAGCCCTTGGCCTTGAACAAGACCTCGTTTTTATCCCACGGGTTAAGATTTCTGTGTACAGACCTCACACTCGGATAATAAGCAGTTAGTATTGTGCATATTGGAAAACCTAGAGATTGATTGACATGCACTTAAGCCACACCTCTTTCAGTGGAATCAACAGAAAAAGAGCCCACACTGTGTACATCATCTACTGTTAGACCACAACACTTAACCGTCTGAAGCCATGTGTATTTCCATGTGTTACAGCGGCACCAGAGCCGACAGGACCTCCAATGGTTGCTACTGTGGAAGGTACAAACGTTACCCTCAGCTGCTCCGAGTCCAAGTCTCTGCCTCCTGCTAAAACCATGTGGCTCAGACAACAGAAGCCTATCATTGCCAGCTCGAAGTACATATTGGTTGAGCATGGCCCAATCCTAGACCTCATCATAGTCAATGCCACCAAGGACGACCAAGACTTTTATGTCTGCTCGAGTGAAAATGTCATTGGTCTCCGATCGGAGGAGGTCATCCTAACTGTCCGATGTAAATAAAACTCTTTTTGTTTTTGAAATTAATACAACATTAATGTTTTTAGAAATTTCACTCTAATTGAAGCTTATTAAGCGTCTTAATGATGTGTGCACGTAATATTTTGTTGAAAGTTTACAGAATGTGGCCAGAGAACCATTGTATTGTGTTGAACCTTCTCATGTACATATTTTTCCAGCATCTACAGATAAGTCTGGAATCATGATCGGGATCTTCATATCCATTTTAATTTTAGCAGCTGGACTCATGGTGGGCTATTTCCTGTACAGCCGTCGCGAGAGGATATGCCTGAGTATGCACATTTGTTTTTTATTTTTTTTTTATTTTTTTTATTATTTCTAAAATGTATCTGTTCATATATCGGTTTGAGAAAATTAATGGGTTTTTTTTTCTCTCTTTCTTACTATCCACAGGTTTCAGGTTTAGGTAAGTAAAAAAACTAACTCTGATTGGTTGATGATGACAGCAGCTGTGTTAGTGATACTGAATTAGCAAATAACTATATTTTTCTTAGTTTTATTACTTATTTATACCGTAGAATATTCTAGAAAGGAGAGTTGTGATCTGATTGCTGATATCTTATGCATGTGTGTACACTGCCCTTGATAATTATTGGCACCCCTATGAAAAATGTGTTTTATAAATTCACCCCATCCCCGGACCACAATTGGTTCATTTATTCAGTATAGGGGGGAAAAAAAAAAAACACATTAAAAAAATATTTATTTTTCAGCAAATCATGTTTGCCACAATTATAATCCCCCTGATGTTAATAATTTGTACAGCGACCGTTACCAACAAAACCACACCTAATCTCCTGTAATGTTTCACAAGATGTGAGAATACAGAAAGAGGATCTTAAATTGTTTCCTTTCTACACAATCTCTCTCAATCATCCAGCGACCTGGTCCTCTCCTCTGCACTCTCCTGTTCAGCTCACTCCACAGGGTTCCAATGGGCTTGAGGTCTGAGAACTGAGATGACCATGGGAGGAGCTTAATTCTGTGTCTGGTGAACCATTTCTGTGCAGATTTGGCCACATGTTTAGGGTCATTATCTTGCTGAGAGACTCAGTGATGGCCCATCTTCAGCTTTTAGGCAGTGGTCACCAGATTCTGATTTAAAATGTCCTGGTATTTCAAAGCGTTGATGATGCCATGCACCCTAACAAGGTTCCCAGGGCTTTTGGAAGAGAAACAGATCTACAGCATCACTGATGCTCCCCCCAGACTTCACAGTGGGCATGAGGTTCTTTTCTGAATTTTTATCTTTTGTGTTGCGCCAGAGTTGAAGTATTTGTTGCCAAAAAACTCGATCTTGGTCTCATCTGACAAAAGCACACGGTCCCAGTTGAAGTCCCGGTACCGCTTACAGAACTCAGAATTTATGACTGTGAGTGAGAGAAGGTTTTTTTTTTTTCTCTGCATGCCTCCTAAACAGCTTGTTGGCATGTAGATGGCACCTGGTGGTTGTTTTGGGGACTTTGTGTCTCCAGGATGCTCACATTTATTGCAATTCTTTAACAGTGAGCTTTGGAGAACCTTTTATTTCTCTTAAGGTCCTCTTCACTGTGCCCGGTGGCAAAATAACCTTGTGTCCACATCCAGGCTTGTTTACCACTCTTCCGGTCGTTTTAAACTTCTTAATGATTCCTCTGACAGTAGATATGGAGGCAGATGCAGGCGAGGGGCAAAATTCTTGTATCCATTGTCTGACTTGTGAAGGTCGACACACATCTGCCGTACTTGAGTGGTGTTTTCCTTTGTCTTTCACATGTTGAAGAGCGGATAAGAGAAATGGCGTCTGTGTCACGTCATACTTATTCCCCAGGGAAACAGGAAGTGATGAATTACTAATTAGTTATTCCTAAATACTGTGATTAAATTTGTAAACTACTTTAGAAATAACAGAAATACTTCAATTACGTTTATTTACTAGGAATTGTTTGGAGTGCCAATAATTGTGGAGTCAGTGCTTTTATGAAATAATATACAGTGAGTCGTCGACTTAGGACCGCGTTTGGTTCCAGCAGACCGTTCGTAACTCGATCTGGTCGTAAGTCGACTTTCCATCCAAATACACTCACGCCAAACAAAAGCAGATGAATAAATCTCGTGCATTTAAATCTATACATCTATTTTCAATTCCACGTCACAGTGACACGCAGCGGAGAACCAATCCTTTCTGTACTCCACTGTGTGGGCGGGTCTGATAGCTTCAAACTCTAATTTTATTGGATTATAACAACAGCCACAGACTGCGCGTGTTGTTTGAGTAAAGAGATAAATTTCCCTCGTTTTGATTGGCTCATTTCCACGAAGCCAAGCACAGCTGGCAAGCAAACACAAATGGACGGCCATGGAAAAACTTCAACCCGCAGACCAGCTGATTACCAAACCTTGGGACGCGCTTCCTGACACACAAACATTGCAGCGTGTGAGTCCAATAAAATTAGAGTTTCAAGGTATCGGACCCGCCCACACAGAAAGGATTGGCTGTCAGCTTCGTGCCACAGTGACGTGGCATTGAGAGTAGATGAATAGATTTGCTCTGAGCAGTTAGAAAGTGAAGCTGCATCATCTCCTGCTTGGCCTTTTAAGATGCTGGCGCTGCCGGCAGCACAAACAACCGTCGTACACAACACCCGCACTGCACTGCCATCAATCATGCGTCACCACTTTTGCAGTCGTAAAGTCGATCAGACGAAACTCGCATAGGTCATAAGTCGACGACTCACTGTGTGTGTGTGTGTGTGTGTGTGTGTGTGTGTGTGTGTGTGTGTATATATATATATTTATATATGTATTTATATATATATATATATATATATATATATATATATATATATATACATATATATTATATTATATTTAATTTTCCTTATTAATTCTGTGCTGGTTGGCCCAGTGCTGTAGTGGTTAGTACGTCTACCTCACACGACAGGGTCCTGAGTTCATGTTTCTGTCTCAGGCGTTTCTGTGTGTTCTCCTCATGCTCGTGTGGGTTATCCGGGTACTCCGGTTTCCTCCCCCTGTCCAAAGACATGCACATCAGGCTAATTAGCTGTTCCAAATTACCCCCAAGTGTGGATGAGTTGTGACTGGTTGTATGTTGCCCTATTTGCGATGGTATGGCGAGCTGTTCAGGGTGTATGCATTCCTTTTCCCAGTGGTGGCTGAGATGGGCTCCAGCCTCTCGTAACCCTTGTAATAGGATTGATCTGTTCAGTTCCTTCAGTTTAGCCTTTACTAAGTGAAGAGCTCGGTCAGTTCTGCAGCACTGTGATTTGTTTCCATCTCTCCAGTCATTTAAGTGACCGCAACGTGGATGTGATGAATCTCATCGAGTCTGAAGATGAAGATATTTTCCAGAGCACCGTTCCGAGGCTCCCTCCGCTTACGAACGGTCACGCTCTTACTCCAGTGACCACGCTCGTCGAAATTCACCCAATTCAGTCCAGTAAGTGTTAGATAAACATACTGCACATCACAGGGCTGGATTTCAACTGCAGAATGATATTTCTGAGATATTTATTCAACTCTCTGCCTATCAGAGTTCACATCTGGAGAAGGAGAGCGGTTTAGTTTATTATTATTATATCTGGGTTTTTTTTTTTGTTTTTTTTTTTGTAAGGGTTGTAACAGGAAAATGAAATCAGTCATGAACTTTATTTATATTTCAGATGAACACGACGATGTGAATGACACAAACACAGATCATCACACGCAGGATCACACGCGGGATGTCATACAGGTTCACATAGAGGTTCACAAAGATCCTGAAGAAAAATAAACAAAGGGGGCTTGATGGACTTTTGTCCCTTTACAGATTTTTTGAGACAGCTACTATGGCTCATTTTTTAAATGCAGGGATCTGAAGTTGCTGTGTTTGTGTGTGGGGGGTTCTGTTGCATATAATATAGACACCTGTTACAAATAATAATAAAAAATAATAATACCTGTTACAAATGCAGTCAAAATATTCTATTTAAAAAATCTCAATTATTTTGTGAACACTACAGATATTAATGTGTGTGTGTGTGTGTGTGTGTGTGTGTGTGTGTGTGTGTGTTCATTCATCCCTGCTGCTTTGTATAGAATTTAAAATGCTCTTCACATGTTTTCAGACAATGATTTTGCTGTTGGATTTTAATTTTATTTGAATAAAGTTGAAGCTTTACTTTCTGATTTCTTTAAGAATGATGTGATGTAACTACTGTACTGTATCTACTCTAATCTGTATGCGGGTTTTCAGGGCAGCAGCTGGATGTTCTTTATTTTTTTGAATAGGAGTAATGATCTGATCAGAAAGAAGCGAAGGTGTGGGTGACGAGTGTTTCCATGGTCAGTCGTTTTCATTGAGGTTTTATTTAAACCAGCAGAGGGTGTGGCAGATCAGAATATACAGGACAGGAAGTTCCCCAGGAACTGGGCTGGGAACCTCTGCGGTAAATAGTTCAGCTGATAAAATAAGTTACCAGGTAAAATAATAATAATAATAATAATAGTGTTTAGTAATTTTTTTTTTTTTTCATGTACAATCTGACATGTTATTTTTATGATTATTAATTTGAATAGGAAGACAAGGCTGTAGTGTACACTGCTCTGGATATTGATGTGTGAATTGTATTGTTTATTGGTAAATAAGCTGGGGAACTGTATCATGTAGAATCCTGAATGAGAGGAAAAGGTTGAGAAAACTGGAACTGTTTCAGGTAATTTATTTATGACTATGAAATGTATTTTTATTTGTTCTGTTGTATTTTGGCAAAACATTTTTACACATTGTACGTTTCTGAAATAAACTATAGAATATCACGTATATCGTAAAAGATACAGGCAAACCATAAATACTAAAAGTGGTGAGTGTATTTTATTTATATACTGTATGTATGTATGTATGTATGTATGTATGTATGAAGGCAGATCCAAAAGTCTGTAGGCTGATGTATTTTTCATTATTTTAGTTTTATGTTGGTATGGACTTTTAAAGCAACAATCTTCTCCTATAATATAAAGGGGAAACTGTTCTTGCTGGATGTAATTCGGTGGAGTTCTTTAGGTCCTGGCCCCTACAGGATCCTGGGGAAATGGAGAATACTGGGGGGAAGGGGTGTCAATGGACAGTACAGTGCCACCCTACGAGGACAGTTAAGGGAAGAGATGAAGAAGAAACGTGGCGGGAGGTTTCGATCCGGCGTCTTGTTGCTTCAGGACGATGTACCGGTTCACACCTCACAGGTGGCAGTTGCTACAGCGGCTTCAAACTTGTACACCCCCCACCCGTCACCCACCCACCCCATTCACCTGATCTTGCGCCCTTGGAACTTTATTGGTTTCCCAAGCTCAAATCGGAACCTCGAGGATGACATTTTGTGAGTGCGAATGAATGTGTTGTGGCTGTTGAGATCTTTTCAGAAGAGCATTGCCAGAATGAATGTATTGATGTTTAGGGAGATTATGTTGAGAAATAAAAGTTATTGAACTTATTAAATTGTTGAGGTTTTTTGTTTGTTTGTTTGTTTTAAGTCCAGGCCATGAACTGAGTTACCCTTGTTCGTACACGTAGACACGTCCAGTTGTGTTCAAAATAGTGTTTAAAAAGTGAATCTTCTTCTTTTCCTTTCGGCTGTTCCCTTCAGGGGGCGCCACAGCAAATGATCCGCCTCCATCTCACCCTATCCTCTGCAGCTTCTACTCTTACTCCAACGACCTTCATGTCCTCCTTCACCACATCCATAAATCTTCTCTTTGGTCTTCCTCTGGGCCTTCTGCCTGGTAGTTCCAACCTCAGCATCCTACTGCCAATATAATCACTATCTCTTCTCTGTACATGTCCAAACCATCTCAATCTAGCCTCGCTGACTTTGTCTCCAAAACATCTAACATGTGCAGTCCCTCTGATGTACTCGTTCCTGATCCTATCCATCCTCGTTCCTCCCAAAGAGAACCTCAACATTTTCATCTCTGCTCCCTCCAGCTCTGACTCCTGTCTTCCCCAGGGCCACTGTTTCTAAACCATACAACATCGCTGGCCTCAACACCGTCTTGTACACTTTTCCTTTCATTCTTGCCGATACCTTCCTATCACACATCATACCGGACACTTTTCTCCATCCATTCCAACCTGCCTGCACACGCTTCTTCACCTCTTTTCCACACTCTCCATTGCTCTGGATTGTTGAGCTTAAGTACTTAAAATCCTCCACCTTCGTTATCTCTACTCCCTGTAACCTCACCGTTCCTCCTGGGTCCTTCTCATTCACACACATGTATTCTGATTTTCTGAGGCTAACCTTCATTCCTCTCCTTTCCAGGGCATACCTCCACCTCTCTAGATTTTCCTGCACTTGTTCTCTGCTCTCACTACAGATCACGATGTCATCTGCAAACATCATAGTCCATGTTTAAAAAGTGAATAAAAGCTCAAAATCCTTATTTTGGCTTTTATTTCCATACACACAAACAAATGCATTGGGAACGCAACACATTTTATTCCAAATCAAAACAAGAAAAATATCAAATTTGTTTAATTCCTTTAAAGAAATTGAAGAAAAGAGACTATTAGACTGTTAAAAAAAAGTCGGTGCTGAAGACGTCGAAGCAGACTGAGCAGGATCGTGCTGTATGACGGCCAGAACGTCGCCTGTATAGAAAAACACAGAAAGTGCCCGTTTCCTTCTTTACAAACTCAAAGATTCGGTGTATAAACTGGAAATGTAACATTTCATTTTCCTTTGAATCTCTGAACGAATATTTATTTGTATCATCACTGTGAGAACTGCTGCAGTTCTGTGTTGTGGAGTCGACCAACTGCTGTTACCTGTGTACAGGTATTAAAGTCCAGGATGATTGGACTACCATTCTTCTATTTTTCTTGGTTTTACCTCAGAAACTATTCTTGATGTCAGACCACAGGCTTTCTATTGGATGTAGGTCCGGGATCAGGCCACCGTTCCAGAATATCAACCTTACTGGTGTGTTTGGGGTCGTATTCTTGTTGGAAGCCATTTCAAGGGCATTTCCTCTCCAGAATGAAGCAGCACGACCTCGTCAAGTGTTCTGATGGATTCAAACTGATCCATGATCCCTGAGATGCGATAAATAGGCTCAGCACTGTAGTATGAGAAACATCCCAATATCAAGATGCTGACGCTACCAGGCTTCAATGTCCTCACAGTGTTCTGTGGCTTGAATTCAGTGTCTGGGGGGTCATCTAAGGGGGCCACTAGACCCAAAAAGAACAATCTCACTTTCATCAGTCCACAAAATATTCCTCGGTTTCTCTTTAGGCCGGTCAGTGTGCTCTTTGGTAAACTGTAACCTCTTCAGAACGTCTTTTTTTTCAGCAGTGGGACATTGCGGGGCTTCATGCCGATAGCTCGGCTTCACATAGGCATCTTCTAATTGTAACAGGACTCACAGGTAACTTTAGACCTTCTTTGATCTTCCTGGAGCTGATTGTTGAGTTCTTGCCATTTTGGCTCTTCTTCATCTCGTCGAATGGTCGTTTTTCTTCCAGATCTTTCAGGATTTGTTTCCATTTAAAATCATTTGGGATCAGTTTATCTGCGGAGCCTCTCATTTTCTGCACTTCTTTTTATCTTCTCCTGTCTCCAATCAACTTTTTAATCAAGGTACGCTGTTCTTCTGAACAATGTCTGGAACGACCCATTTTCCTCAGAATTTCAGAGAGAAATGTTCCACACCCACAGTGCTTCTCAAATAGTGGGGCACAGTATGACCCTGAAGAACATGTTTTTCTGGAATTGTGTACGAAAATTAAGTGTAATTGCACCTCCACTCCACTAGTTGGCAGTGACGCTCTCATTGTCGCTCTGTGGTCTAGCTGTTTTTCGCACGAGCAAACGATATGAAGTGCAGGACTGTAAAAACAATCCTTCAAGAAACAACACGGAAAATTTCCGAACAGGAACAAAAGAGAAAGGTGGAGAGAGAGAGAGAGAGAGAGAGAGAGACGGAGATATTAAGACATAAATAAGTTTAAATAAGGTATGTATTTTTTTCAATTATTTCAGGCACATTAAATCTTCAATAGCAGATTTAAAAACAATGCTAATGAAGTTTTTTCTTTGTTGTAAGTTGAACTACATTTCTTTATTTTTTGTTTTTAATGTTAATACAGAATACAGTGTTATGTAGAGGTGTGCTAATAATTTTATAGATAAATAATACTATTTATATTTGCTCGCTGGGTGTGTGTGTGTGTGTGTGTGTGTGTGTTTTTGTTTGTTTGCTTTTCTTCCAAGGGGGGGCGCCACAGAAAATACAGTAATTGAGAAGCACTGCATAACCAGCAGGTACAACATTCACTGCCTTCCTTCTTTAATCTTCTTTTACTTTCGGCTGCTCCCTTCAGGGCCACAGCAAATCATCCGCCTCCACCTCACCCTGTCCTCCGCATCTTCTTTTCTGACTCCAGCGACCTTCATGTCTTCTTTCACCACATCCATAAATCTCTTCTTTGGTCTTCCTCGAGGCTTTCTGCCTGGTAGTTCCAACCTCATTCAAAGTCCCCACTCTCAATCCTCGACTCATGCCTTTCCTCTTCTCTCTCTGCCTACGGACACGCCTCCCACCTCTCCTTCTTCAACGTCTTCGACCAACAGTAGTCCAATATCCATCAGCACCCTGTTGATTGACAGCACTGATGGCTGTCGTTGTTAACCCGGGCCTCGACCGATCCGGTATGGGGGTAATACTTCTGATTTGCATCATAAATGTTTGGCATTGGTTTTACGTCGGATGCCCTTCCTGACACAACCCTCTGCATTTCTCCGGGCTTGGGACCGGCATGAGGGGGAGAGACACTGGTTAGTGCCCCACCACCACCACCTCATGGCTGCATTGCCTTCCTTCTTTAATAAGAACAATAATTGGCTTCTGTTTTTCAAAGAATGAATGATGTCACTATTTGAACTCCACACTTCTATTATTTTTGAGCACGCCCCTTTCAATCACCTATTCAATTGCACAGAATCAGTAGCATGCATGTCAGGACTGTTGGTTCTGTTGGATTCTATTCCTCTACTGTACCTGATAGTCAATTATTTATCATGTAGAAATATCACTTCTACCAAAAACACTGACTGATATTATTTTGAACACTACTGCAACACACACTATTATATATATATATATATATATATATATATATATATATATATAAAACAGCTCTCACCCACTGCACCAGACTGTAGAGGAGCTGAGTCGCTCCTTCAGTGGACGACTGAGACATCCTCAGTGCAGGAAGGAGCGCTACCGCAGGTCGTTCATTCCCACCGCTGTCAGACTGTACAACGCCACTTTGTAACTGTCTGTGAAAATACCGGTTATGTGCAATAAAAACCCCGTGCACTTTAATCAACCACATCTACCCCACCGTGACTGTGAACCATATCAACCCATCTACTCTGCCCTCAGATACATATACACTTTAATATAGGCCAGTCTACAAAGTCGTTCCCTTCTTTTCTTTTATTGTTTATTAACTTATACTATTTATGTATCTATTTATTTATTTACTTATATAATATATATGTATGTGTGTATGTTTGTATTTGTATCTATTTTTGCACCCCCTACTGATGGTACCTCAAGAGCCTGTAACAGTGAATTTCTCCATTGTGAGATTAATAAAGCTGGATCTTATCTTATCTTTATCTTTATATATATATATATATATATATATATATATATATATATATATATATATAAAAACTTGAATGAGGTGTACTGTAGGTTGTACATCACACCTCTAACAGGATTTTCGACTCTTTTCAATGAGTCAGATCGTTTCACTTGCCAATACGAACCAACTCTTTCGACTCCCAAACGGATCTTAAACACTTTACAATATTTTCGCCATTTTTTAATCTAAGTAAGAGAGTCCAAATTGTTCTAAATGGCAACTATTTAATTAGAAAAAATAAACAATACTACTACTACTAATGATAATAATAATATAAAAAACTCATCCATATGAACCTCACCACATTCGATCTAAAGAATCGATTCATTTTTGAACGGCAGAATCACCCAACGCTAGAAGTTACTTTCTTTAGAATATTATCTCAGGATTTAGTTTTTAAAATAAAGAATTACATGAAAACTAATAATTGAATGTCATTTTTGATATTTACTTGGTCCTTGGTTCAAGTCCCGGGCTCAGCGAGAGTATTTCTATGTGGGGTGTGTACGTTCTTACCCCACTTGCATTGGTCCCCTCCTGGGACCCCAGTTTCCTCCCACAGTCCAAATACACACACATGAGGCTAATTGACAGTTCAAAATTGCCCGTAAGTAGGAGTGTGAATGATTGAGTGTGTGTTGTCTCTATGGTGGAATAGTGACCTGTTCAGGGTGTACTTTACCTTCATCCAGAGTTGCAAGATAAATGAATGTCATGAACATTTTTGACTTTTAAAAAAATGTTTTATTTTGTGTAATCATCTTTGAATGCTTGAAAAAGGGAACATTACTCATTCTCTCATTCATTTCCTGAAATGCTTTGACTTTTATTAGGATTATGGGAAAGCTGGAGGCCATTCCAGCCAACACTAGGAAAAGGTGGGGTACACCCTGAACAGCTCACGAGACCATCAAAGAGCCAACACACACAACTATTCACATTGACATCCACAAGGAGCAAATTTCAAAAATCCAATAAGCCTAATGCGCACATCTGTACCGGGAGGACACCATGCAAACATGAAGCGAACATGCAAAAACAACACGTGCCGCCCTGGGATAAATTAAATCCGGCTTAATCTTTTTCTTTGATGACATTGTTACTGTTAGTATGCTTATAGATTTTGTTCGATTGTAACCAAATTAAAAATATATACATTCACACAGGTATAAAATATCCCCAATCCCACCCCAAGTGCAGCTAACTGGGTTATCAAAGGCCGGCCACGTCTCTCACTGTCCATGGTGTGAGGTTCATGTAAAAGAACCATTTCTGACTGTGGTCAAATGTAGCTGCAGAGCCGTCAGTGTTTTTCTACCCTGCGATGGCCTGACGAGCTGTTCAGGGTGACCCCTGTTCACACTCAGAGTTGGCTGAGGTGGACACCAGCCTCCCTGTGATCCTAATTAGGATTAATAGGTTCAGAAAATGAATGAAATCCCCAATAGATGAAAATGTAATATTTTTTGTATTATTTCTAGGCTCTAGGTAAGAGTAGTTGATACGATGAATCATTTACACTGATTTGTTTAAAGAATCGATTCAGTGTGTCATCTGTGTGATATTTGGCAACGCCGGAGGGGGCGTGTCCAGGCAGTCACTGTGTTGCTTTTATCTCACTGTGGTTCACGGACTGGAATACGTACTGTAGTGCAGTATAGATGGAGGAGCAGGCGCAGCCTTGTCACACTCTACCCAACACACTCACCAGCCTTGAAGGTAAGTCCTACGATTAAAAAGAAGATCTGCTGCTGTGTCTTAGATCGGCGAGATTTATAACTATGACGTCATAAACTAAATAATCAGGCCTTTAATAGTGTTGATCGAAATGCAGCTGATATAATTATAACACTGCATTATCAAAATGCAGTTGCCATTGTGTCTTCACATCACACACACACACACACATATGTATATGTATATATACACACAGTATATATATATATATATATATATATATATATATATATATATATATATATATACTGTGTATATATACATATACATATGTGTGTGTATATATATATATATATATATGTGTGTGTGTGTATATATATATATATATATATATATACATACACAGTATATACAGAGTGTCTACATAAAATGTGTGTATATATATATAAGATAAGATAAGATAAGATAAGATACAGCTTTATTAATCTCACAATGGAGAAATTCACTGTTACAGGCTCTTGAGGTACTATCAGTAGGGGGTGCAAAAATAGATACAAGTACGAACATACACACATACATATATAAGTAAATAAATAAATAGATACATAAATAGTATAAATTACTAAACAATAAAAGAAAAGAATGGAGCAACTTTATAGATTGGCCTATATTAAAGTGTAATGTATCTGAGTGCAGAGTAGATGGGTTGATATGGTTGATATGGTTGACAGTCAGTGGGGTAGATGTGGTTGATTAAAGTGGGCGGGGTTTTTATTGCACATAACCGGTATTTTCACAGACAGTTACAAAGTGGCGTTGTACAGTCTGATAGCGGTGGGAATGAACGACCTGCGGTAGCGCTCCTTCCTGCACTGAGGATGCCTCAGTCGTCCACTGAAGGAGCTGCTTAGCTCCTCGACAGTCTGGTGCAGTGGGTGAGAGCTGTTGAACAGGATGGATGTGAGCTTTGCTACCATCCTCCTCTCACTCACCTCCTCCACAGAGTCCAGTGGGCAGCCGAGGACAGAGCTGGCCCTCCTGACCAGCTTGTTCAGTCTCTTTCTGTCCCGCTCTGTGCTGCCCGGGGCCCAGCAGATGGCAGCGTAGAGAGGATTGCAGAGGCTACCACAGAGTCATAAAATGTCCTGAGCAGAGGTCTGCATATGCCGAAGGACCTGAGTCTCCTCAGAAGGTGGAGGCGACTCTGGCCCTTCTTGTACAGGGCGTTGGTGTTGTGGGACCAGTCCAGTTTATTGTTAAGGTGAACACCCAGGTACTTGAAACTGTCCACTGTCTCAATGTCCTGTCCCTGGATGTTCACTAGTAAATGTGTGTGTGTGTGTGTTTGAGTGTTTCTCCTGAAGTCGACCACCATCTCCTTCGTCTTCCTAGTGTTCAAGCACAGGTGGTTGCGCTCACACCAGTCCACGAAGTCGACGATGACCGACCGGTACTCCAGCTCGTTCCCCTCTGACACACGGCCCACGATGGCGGAGTCGTCCGAGAACTTCTGGAGGTGGCAGCTGTTTGTGTTATATATGAAGTCCGAGGTATAGATGTTAAAAAGGAAGGGGGGGAGGACGGTGCCCTGGGGTGCCCCGTGCTACAGACTACCACCTTTGACTTACAGCGCGCAGCCTTGCACGTACTGTGGACGGTTAGTAAGGTAGTCAATAATCCAGGCAGCAAGATGCCCGTCCCACTCCCACGTCCTCCAGCTTCCCCCGCAGACGCGCTGGCCTGATGGTGTTGAAGGCGCTGGAGAAGTCAAAGAACATGACCCTCACAGCGCTGCCGGCGATCTCCAGGTGGGTGAGTGCCCGCTGCAGAAGGTAGATGACGGCATCTTCTACTCCGATGTTGGGCCTGTAGGCAAACTGCAGCGGGTCTAGGGTGGGGCTCACCATAGAGCGGAGGTGTTCAAGGAGGAGCCTTTCCATGATCTTAATGAGGTGGGAGGTCAGGGCGACAGGTCTGTAGTGGGCTGGTTCCTTCGCTTGTGCTGTTTTGGGAACCGGAACCACACAGGAGGTCTTCCAGAGGACTGGAACCTTCTCCAGGCTGAGGCATATATATATATATGTACATGTGTGTGTGTGTGTATATATATATATATATATATAAAAAATCAATCAGGTGCATTTAGTCATTTTCAAAACCGCTTATCCTAATTATGGTTGGCGCCCATCTCAGCTGATGCTGGGCAAGGGCGGGGTACACCCTGGAGATCTCACCAGGCAATGACAACACACACACACACACACACACACACACACACACACACACATATATATATATATAAACTAATTGCAAAGTGCAAAGTCTGAATCATAGATTGATGGTGTTAAAGCCCAAGTAATGGCTTTAGTGACATTTATTTCAGTGTTTCTCACTGCACAGGCAATGATTTTTAATCTGAACATTTTGACATCTCCAACACAAATTTGTCAATAAATGGCATGAATGTGTTAACTGAGGTATCGATGAGGTATAGGTTTCAATTCTGATGCACAGATTTCAAATGATCTTCATCATCCTGTGTGATGATGTAATGATTAACTCGTAATCTTTCCAGCGGTTCCTTTAAATTCTGTATTTTTCATACTTGTGGGTAAACTACACACAACCCTGGTCATGTTAAATTCTTGAGCATTCCTGTGGAATTAGCTGTAGTCATAGCCTGCGACATGTAAAGGCAGGATCTTGAGTGTCATTGTTTAAAAAAACGTGACTTAACCTCACGTAACCTTAGAAACCAGTTCACCTAAAGCAGGATGGTGAAACCTCTACCTCTACTGGCGTGGTGGTAATGTTTAGCTTGACTAGCAGGACGAAGGCAATTAAGAAATGGGCAATTTAGTTTACGTGCATGTCTTTGGACCACGTGAAGAAATGAGTACCCGGAGGAAGCCCATCATGCAAGCACAAACAGAACACGCAAACCCCAAACAGAAACGCCTTTGCTGTGACTGGAACTCAAATCCAGAACCTTCTTGCTGTGAGGGCGCCGTGCTAACAGCGCAAGTGTTTATTATGTCCAGAGAAGCAGTGAATAAACCTCTGTGGGTGGAATTTTTTTAAAGATGTTGTTATATGTTGGTTAGCTCAATCAGTATGTGGCATCCCAAAGACTGTAGGTCATGCGGCACACTCGTGGTTCGAAAGACGCAATGGGACACGGGGACGGTCATAGTCGTGGGAAATGATTGATCAGTGGTGTGCACATGATTCGATACATTCCACAAAGCAAATTTCCTTTTTTCTTCTTTCATATAAAGATACACTTATCTCCGAGCTGAAGCCTGTATTCCTACCGCAGTTCTACGGAAAGCCTGGCTGCGAGACATGGACCGTGGCTTTCTCTCCAGATGGTACACGCCTTGCCTGGTCCGCAGGTTACGGAGTGGTCAAGGTGCTGCCATGGCCGCTGCCTTCTAACATGTACGTGAAACCCAGAACAGCGTTTCAAATTATTGCTGAATCACGAGAGGCTCTACATAAGGAGTCTCAGATTTTTACTACAAATGGCCATGATGTGGCTGCAGGCTTTCATTCCAGCCTGATATGACGCTCACTTGATAGTTGAGTGGAGCCCAAGACGAACTGATTGAACAAGTGGAAACAGGTGGGACTCCTGCATGGTTGCAATGAAAGTCTACAGTCACGTCATCTTTTTTTGTGGTCAAGATTTTAGATCTGTGCTCTTTTACCTTTCCACAGTGAATTATTGCCAAATATCTTATACGGAAAAGTTTTATGTATTCGTGCCCCGTATTACCTCAGCTGCTCTAGACAAACTTGTGTTTGGGTTCTAGGGTTGATTCTTGGTGCTCACACCAACAGTCAGGCAAATTAGTTATCAGTCTTCTCGCTGTTCTTTAGTAAATAAATTCCAAATATGTTTCATCACAACCGTAGAAACATAGCCTGTAACGTACAACAATGGTCTGGAACACACCACGGTAGCCTGTAACATACAGCGATGGCCTACTGAAGTACCAAGTGTTCTCCTTTAACCAGAAGGGTAATTTGTGTAAAATTAAAATGATTGCCGCGGTCAATGATGAGCAGTTGTACCCTTTATTGGCTATGGATTTGGTCTCCAGCTTAGTTCTTGGAGATCTAGTTTTCCGGGAAAACGAGTCACTCAGTCATTTGCACAACCACTTATTCCAACTCGGATTTCCAGAAGACTGAAGTATATCTCAGTCGACATTGGGTGAAGACAGCGTACCCCCTGAACAGCTTGCCAGATCATCACAAAACCGACACTCACACCTCAGGGCAATTAGCTTAATTTTCTTGTTTTCTCTACTTTGGGAGAGAACTGGAGTAGCCAGAGGAGACCCATTGCAAACGTGAGGAGAACATGCTAATTCAATTCAGAAATGCCATAGCTAGCACTTGAACCTCGAACCATGTTGCTGTGAGGCAAAAAATTCCCAACAGGAAACCAGATCTCCAAGAACCTAGATGAAGACCCCATTGGAGTTAATGAATGGTTAACCCTTGAAAAGAATTTTCCAGGTAGCACCAAGCATGAACCCATAACCATCCACGGAATCTTTATTAATGCATTGTGAATAACAAACTGTTTGGATTATGATTATTACCAGAATCATCCAGGGTTTTTTTTTTTTTTTTCAGTTATGGTGCGGAAAATAAAATACTGGAATGTGGAGGCATCGTGTGGGGTATAGCGTTCGGGCCACGTGTTTCAAACCGGGTGAAATCTGCTGAAGAAACTGTAAAAGGCCAAGAACTTCTGCTAGCCACAGGACTTATTGATGGGCAGATCAAGGTGTGGGACGTCTCCACCGGTAAGAATTTTTGCAGGAAGTTAAGGTAGCAATAGTAAATTTACTAAAAAAAAAAAAAAAAAAAAAAAAAAAACCTCAAACGCAGACAATATAATTTGTATTATTAGAAATTCGGTGTGGATATAAAAGCACATAGTATGATCACCGTGAATTTACAACTAGGTCATGTGGGTTAGATTTGAACTGCAGGAACAGGGTATGATGTTTTTTCTTGGTGTAAAAGAACTTTGTGCTCAGTCACACTTTATCTAGCAGTAACGCTTATGTAAGCTCGATTGCCCCATCAAGCAGATATACGCGGTGTCCACATGCAGAAACCACACATTGCTTTTTCTAATACTGGTTTCACTTTAGGAAAAGTATTGTTCAGACTGTCCGGCCACAAGTCAGTCGTTAGAGATTTGGTCTTCACTCCAGATGGAAGTCTTACTCTTGTGTCTGCCTCCAGAGACAAAACTTTAAGAGTCTGGCACTTGGGAAAGAAAGGTATACTGCATCTTAATAAAATGTCATAAATTACTTTTTTTTTTTTTTGACACTGACGCAATACCTGTTTACCACCTGATAGATGTTTGAGATTGATCTAGCTTTGTATAAATTCATTCATGCATTTATTTCCTAACCCACTTAATTTTACTAAGGTTGCAGGGAGACCAGTGCACCATGAACAGCTCACCACTCCAATGCAGATTTAAGACGGACACACAACCATCAACACTCACACCTCGGGACAATTTGGAATAGCCAAATGAGCCTAATATGCATGTCCTGGGACTGTGGTTAAAACCGGAGTACCTGGAGGAAACCTCCTCTAGTACATGCAGATACCACACAGAAAGATCCTTGCTGAGCTCGGGACATAAACCCAGGACCTGCTTGCTATGAGGTGGACAGTACCGTCCATCTTTGAATACACTCGGCTATATTTGCTTTATTCACTAGCTAGCTCGGAAATATGTAGCTATTCTAAGCTTAATCTAATGCTGGCTTCTTTCATGTATTTTTTTTTTCGATGGCTAATTTTGTAAAATAATTCTCCCTTGTTTATGAGGCACATAATGCCAAAAACTCATCCAAATGCTTCAGCACTTTATAGTGTTTCTGAGGGAGAAGATTATAAAATGTCCCCACTGTGTGCAAACACACCAGTATAGCAGGGTTTACTTTTACGTAGCTATTTAGCATGCTAGCTATTTTCACTAATTACCACGTTTAGCTATTTCAAAAGGACGGCACGGTGGCATAGTGGTTCGCATGTCTGCTTCACAGCAAGAAGGTACTGGGTTGGAGTCCTGTGCTCAAGCATGTTCTTCTCATGCATGCAGGGGTTTTCTCAGGGTAGTCCAGTTTCCTCCCACAGAAACATAATTGGTGGTTCCAAATTGCCCTTAGGTGTGAGTGTAAATAGTGGTTTGTGGAATTGTTGGTCCTGCAACGGTTTGGCAAGCTATTCAGAGTGTACCCCGAATATGCCCAGTGTTGGCTGAGATAGGTGCCGGCCTCACAGTGACGGTAGTAGAATTAAGTTGGTCGGCAAATGGGCGAGTGAGAGAGCTACTATTTCAAAGGCCAGCTTGCTTTATCATGTGATTAGTGATACAGATATTTATGGTTAAGGATGGATTCTGCTTCAACAGTCACAAGCTTCCTGAATATCAAGCCCGCACTAATACATTGATGCCGGCTGACTTAATTTCCATCATTCTCTACATTTTATCCAGTGCTATGCTTTTATTATTTGATATCTCCAGGTATACCATCCCATGTGCTCACTGGTCCAGATTCCTGGGTGTTCAAATGTTGTGTTTCTCCAGATTGCGGGCTGATTGTTTCCGTCTGTGACTTCGACACAGTGAGTAGACTGATTATTTTTAATACAAAGAATTAAGGGTTGATATAAGTCCAGTTAAATCACATTCTCCCTGCTTCAAAATAAATATGCGCACACACACTCTCTTGTTTTCATAACTTCAGGAAAAAATTCCTAGTCCACTAGTAGCGGTAGCGGTAGCAGTAGCAGTAGTAGTAGTAGTAGTAGTAGCCCTTCGTCGGTCTCGAGGGAATATGGACCAGGTGGTACAACTTCGGGTATGGCTGGTCAGCTCGATCCGGGAGTGGCAGTCCCTTCTGCATTTGGTACAGAGGAAGACTGTAGATCAGGGATCACCAACGTGGTGCCCGTGGGCACCAGGTAGCCCGCAAGGACAATATAAGTTGCCCGCGGACCTGTTCACTGCTATTTTTAGGACAGGCCCATTTTTAGGACAGCGCCACTCTCCATTGAGCTGCATATAATTTTTTTGAATATATTTTTAAATCAAGTCAATATCTTCACATAGATGAATATCATTAATTATTAATAATAACATCTAATTAAATCTAATTAAATGTAAATTGAGCAAATTTGTAATTTCAGAGGTGTGTATCGACCTAGTAGCCCTTCGCATTAATTGGTACCCATGAAGTAGCTCTCAGTTTCAAAAAGGTTGGTGACCCCTGCTGTAGATGGTCTGCTGGTTTGGTTTGCAGCCTTCCGTCTCTGCTTCTAGGTCTCGGACTGTTCTGCAAACAAGGCGTCAAACTTGGCGAGATCTGCTCTGACTGTTGCCCTCCAAGCCGAAAGGGTCTGAGGCGGTTCCTTCCCAGGTGTTGAGGTTTGCTCCCAAGACCTTCAAGTCTCGCTTACAGACGTCTTTGTAGCACAGATGGGGTCTGCCTTTTGGGCCAGTTCTCCAGACAGGAGGTCTTTTGGGATCCACCCGTCTTCCATCCACACCACATGACCAAACCAGTGCAAGTGTCCACTATATCGCTACCTTCTTAACCCTTAGCCTGAACTCAATTTACCCATAATTCCTAGCCTAACCCAAACTTTTACCACTATGTAAACTAACCCCAACCTTTAGCCTAACCTTACCTTACCCCCAATCCTAACTCTAACCATTATCTCTACTTTATAACCCCAACCCTAACCTTAACTTTCCCCCAACCTAGCCTTAGCCATTACCATTAGTTTCCGAAGTTACCCCAACCCTTACCCTAAGCTTTATCGCTACGTTCCTGAGCCTTACCCTTGCTCTAAAAACCTGCCTTAAACCTGTACTGATTCACATTATGGGTACTTGCATCTTGTCCACATAATAAAGACTAAACTGATTAATTGTTTCTATGGTAACTTACACAGTCTGACAATCCCCTGAAAGGAATCTCCAGTTTCAGCAGCGTGACTGTTTATAGCTGCTATAAACGTTAACAAGATCAGGAAGTAAATTCCTTGTAACTTTCCCCCACCATTTTCTACCTAATTTACTCATATTGAATTCCCTATCACATGACTACCACCGACCAGGTATGGGCAAAAGCACGCACATGCCCCCCTCTGTGACATGAAATGCTAGCCACCTGCCTCTTTTCGAATTGCTGCACATGTGTATTTTGGGGGGAGGTCTAACACACTTGGAGGGAAAGTGCTATCCTCCCTCCTGTACGAATGAGCTCACAGATGCTGATGATTGGCTGGCGATCGCTGTGAGTGACAGGGAAGTGAGTGTGTGCGATCTCTCCCTTCCCTGAGAGCTCGACCAATTAGCTCCCATAGACTTCTGGTCACAGATGGCTGTGGATTAACCCGCATTCGAACTTGCGATCTCTGGGATGATATTTGTCTTGTAACTCTAAATGGGGAAAAAAATGGCGATTTGTTATACTGATTTTCCTTTATTTCGGAGATCCTTATCCGTCTCCTTTTACATCACTTTCTGTTTAAATTTGATATCAGCCACTTGAGTGATCTTCTCTGCCTGTGAAACACACACACACACACACACACACACACACACACACACACACACACCAGTTTATCCTTGTGTAAGCATTATCACTAATGTTATGAGTATAATTATATGTACTATGGTACTGTACTATAAATAATATATAATATATGACAACAAATGATTTTAATCTAATTTGATTTTACTTTAAATGACAATTAAATGTGTCAAATTATAGCATTTCGCATTTAATATTTTTTTGCTACAAAATTGGCTATATAAGCATGTTAGCAGTGCGGCACAGTGGCGCAGCAATTAGCACGTTCCCCTCACAGCAAGAAGGTTCTGGGTTTGGTTCCTAGATTCAGGGTGTTTTTGTGTGGTGCTTGCATGTTCTCCCTGTGCTTGTGTGGGTTTCCATTGAGTACTCCAATTTACTCCCACAGACCAAAAACACGCACAGTAGGCTGATTAGTGGTTCCAGATTTTGCTCTAGGAGTGAGTGTGAATGATTGAATGTGTGTTGGCCCTGCAGTGATCTTGCGAGCTATTCAGGGTGTATCCCGCCTTCACCTAACGTTGGCTGAGATGGGCAGCCAGCCTGTTCCCACGCCTACATAGGACTAAGGTAAAAGGTAAAGTCTGTTGGGTTTTTACATCCGAGCCTAGTGGCTCATCAGGCTGGTGCTTATTCCAGGATTCCGTAGCGTGAAGCGACCAGAAGTTCAACTCCTCCTGGATGGGACGCTAGTCCATCGCAGGTTACCTTCCCAGTATATTTTTACTGGTACCCATTTATACTGCTGGGTGAACAGAGGCACACTTGTGGTTGAGACCTTGCCCAGGGGTCTTAGCACAGTGGGGGTCTCAGTGGGATTCGAACTCGCAACCTCCCGATCATGAGCACAGCACCTTAACCACTACACCACTGGCCCCACACAAATAGGACTAAGCGACTTAGAAAATGAATTGATGAACGATTGTGTTGAAATATATTACGCATCACTTTTCCAGTCAGTGAAATGCTACTTTCCTTTAAAAATGAGAGATCTTTCTGATTGGACGATGACCTTTGTCCTGACAGAAAGTTTATCTCTGGAGTCTTCGATCCTTCACCTTTGTCCGGAACTTGAAATATGATCAGAAGCGAGCCATGATATCTTGTGATTTCTCTGCGGATGGAGCGCTACTCGCTGTTGGGTCTTATGAAGATAAGACAGGATGGTGGCTGAACCTGTGGGATCCCTTCACTGCAGACCAACTGATGAAACTGGAGTGAGTCAGTCATTAAAGGAGTGGTTTTCAATTTTTAAAAGTGAATCATACCTGCAAAGAAACCATGATAAGTGTTTAACTCTGTTTAGCATATTGTGTTAAGCTTGGAGGAGGCGGAGCTTATTTTCGGATCAGAAAAATATATTCAGAAGCGGTTTAATAAAGGAATTAATAAAATGCATTACAAGGAAATGTTGCAAAATTACTTTGTTTTCTACAGAATGTGATTTATGTGGTAATTTTAATTCTAGGAAAAAAAAATACAAACTTTACCTTTAATATGCCATAACCAGGAACAATATGTTAGTAAAATAATATTACAAACAAATATGGTGACAGAGACTGAACTTTGAAAATTATCATTCATATCATTTATTTTTTTCTAGACAGGGTTATCTAACCATTAGGCTGGGGGCAGCTGTAGGCGAATGAGTTAGAGAAGCAGGTTTGGGACATGAAGGTTGCTGGTTCGATGCTCAAAACAGCAGGAAAAATGGAAGCTGCACCTTCTTGTTCTCCACCTTCATAGCTGAAGTGCCCTTGAGCAAGGCGCCTATCCCTAACTACTCTACAGGTGATGCGTCATGTGGCAAACAAGGATTTGAGTGACTGACTCCATTGTGACAGAGTTTAGTCATATCCTGAACAGAAAGTCTTGTGAGATATTCCTGGTACGCACTGGTAAACATCCGCCAAAGATGGTCCAAGGAAGGATAATCAGGGAACTGGAAAGAGTGTCATAGGTGCCCAAGTCTCACTGGTATACTTTTGGTGGTGCCTCAGTGGACTAGTATGTCTGGACTGATCCCACAGAACAGCAACTGTAGCAGAAGCTGCTTAGGTTACTAATGCTGGCTATCAGACCACAGTGCATTGTGGGTTGTTGTGTATGGAGGCTGCCAAGACCAAACCAATGCGGACCCAGTCAGGTAGTGTTAATGTTATGGGTAGTCTACGAGTCTTGTGATGTGATTGATTGATCGCAACACAAGTGGTCAACACGCCCACAACCGTTTACGCTCATGCTCATTTCTCGGAATAATGTGAAGCTCTTCGAACTGTAGAAGGAAACCAGATTACCTGGAGCACCCAAGAACAAGAACAGGGAGAGCATGCAAACTTCACACAGTAATGCCCAATGCTGGGACTCAAACCAAAGACCTTCTTGCTGTGAGACTGACATGCTAACCATCTTCTGTAAAAATCAACTGATGAAAAACCCCTCAGATCCATTTTAATTTGAGGGTGTGAGGCAACAAAATACAAAAAACCCACAGTATTTGTTTTTCACTTTTTCAAGTGACTGTATGTATTGACAATGCTGGTGGTTTGTGGAGTATTGTGAAGACTGATGTTAGAGCTGAGTGATATTACCTCCATTTCTGAAGAGAAGGTAATATTGGGCTCCTGAGTGACCATCAATGTGGCGATCGCAAGTTCGAATCCAGGTTCATGCTGCAGCCATTCTTGACCAGGTTCCATTGGTGCTAACAGGCCGAGCTCTCACAGGAGGGGTGATGGCATACCCCATGGTCGTCTGTGAGCTCATTCATACAATAGAGAATAGCCTCCGAGTGTGTTAGGTCGTCCCCAAGTGTGAACACGCAGCAGTTTGTAAAGAAGCTGTAGGCAACGTCACATGTCATGGAGAGGACATGCACATGCTTATGCCCCTGTATGATTGGTTGTGGTTGCTTGTGATAGAGAGGCAACACTTGATGGGTGGAAATTGGACACGGCCAAAATTAACTGAGAGAAAACGGAGGTGTTGTGGTGGTGGTGGTGGTGGTGTGCAGTTGTGGAGGCGATATTTAGTTATCTGATGATACACGTGGTTTTAATAATTTGTAATATATTGTTCAGCTTTACTTATTGTATGGTAAATATTGTACTTTATTCTAACCCTAAATCTCTTTCCACTTCCTGTATAGGGACTGTGATCTATGTGTGGATAGATACTACAATGTATTGTCAGCCTTCACATTTTCTCCTGCATTCCCTCATCTGGCTATTAAAGACTACAGGTGAGACATCTATATTATCTCGTATCTACAACCTGTACAGCATAACAAGATGTGGTGATCACATCACTAACCGATACTTAATTTAACCCTTTAACGCCTGAATTATTTTTTGCGGTTAAAAAAAAAAAGATCACTTGTTTTTCCTAATCAAAAAGGCCCAAGGAAACACCCCAAACATATTTCTTTCAACAAAATTATAATAACACTAATAATAATAACAACAAATAATAAGCCTCTCACAAATTCATTAAAAACTCTGGATCGTCTCACAGCTGGCTGAGGCACATGGGACCAATCTGTGTTGCATCAGGCAACACTACAACAAGTATAGAACACTTGAGCTGCACTGAGGACAATGCGTCTAGTAGTTATTAGCATTTTTTGAAAGAGGACCATATGGTCCTGATGACATTAAAGGATTAGACCAAGAAAACTTATATTTCACTGACTTTCCCTTCAGCAACTATACAGCAAGTCTTCAACGGTGGTCTCAGAAGTGCCATCGTTTCCCAGTTCTTGGGGACCCGGATGTTTTTTTTTCCCACTCCCTTGACTTCCATTCATTGTAAGATCACACTGGAAGATTCTATTCGTGTCACTTGTTTAATTTGTACAAAAAAATGTCAACATAAATTTGCTTGCAGTTTTCTTTGATTTGTTGCGCAAACTTTTGTCATGTGAAGACTTGTTGCCCGACAGTGTCTTTGTTCAAAAACAGACCATTTATGCAGTCGTTTCGATCGATTTGCTAGATTTTTTTTGTTTGTTCATGTTAAAACTTCTTATTAGCTGAGCGTGAGGTCTGTACTTAAATCCTTGGGCTGGAATTTCTTTGTGTAGACCGAGCAAATGAGGTTAATAAGTAGTTTATTATATGCCATGCGGTTTTATTAATTCACTTGAGGTGTTGTTACTTGGCCTCTTCTCAGCAAGATGTCTTCATTCGTGTCTGTGCGGGCTTTGATAGCTTTTGGCTTGTTTTCCTTTCCATGACAAACAAGAGTTTTCCCATGAGCAGTGAGCAGTTTATGGGACTTTGTGAACACTTTATACCTTAGGATATTCCTCTTGAAGAATCAATCCATCTTGAAGTTTGACGAAGCCATCTGAGCCCGAGTGTCCATGGAAGCTATTTGGCCAAGGTCTCACTGGAGGCAGGGATGGTATATGCTCAAATTGTCAATGTCACTTACATCAAGAATCTACCAGATATGGGCATCTGAGAGCTCAAGCATATGGGGGGGTGGGGATGGGGATGGTTGGATAGCACGTTCCCTCTGACTATGTGAGGCTGCTTTTGATTGTGCAATCAAAACAGCTTGTAAAGATGCTGGTGCCGAGCATCACATGTCAGGACAGGCACATGCTTGCTTCTGTCTCTTCCTGGTTAGTAGTGTCACATGATACGGAGGTTATACTTGATCGGTGAGCATTGGCCATAAGTAAGTTGGAGGAGGGGCAAAGCACATTGTGCGCTAACCAGTTGAATATGTGCCAGTCTGCATTAAATTTATCAACCAATCAGTGTGCGCATATTGTAATTACTATATATTAAACCACCTTATATACCAACTCACATAAGCCCGGTCCCGGTAATTAATATAACTAATAACCAAACCCCATGTACGATATGTGTGTGAAATATAGTCTATATTAGTGAAAAAAAAATGGTCCGATCATATCATTCATTTTCTGAACCAATTACCTCACCTTACGATAGTCCCAGCAAACGAAAAATCCAGGTTACGGAAAACATTTTCCTGAAATTTTTGTCTCTGGATACTTAGGTTCACGTTACAGAAGCACCATCTCAAAAATTCAAACAATGCACAAGTTGCTCTTCCATTGACTATCTCCCAACATCCCGCCCCGCTAGCCTCCCATTGGTTATCTCCCAACATCCCACCCCACTGACCTCTCATTGGCTAGGAGGGATGACGCAGCTCCCTCCCATTGGCTTTATCGCCATAATACCCATGATGCTTTTGTAAAGGACAGAGTTACTGTTGTTTCATGAGTTTTTCGAGTGTGCTCATTGCAACTTTATTTTTTGGCTCAGGCTTTTAACCTTGCATAAACATTTGTAACATTATAACTCTGCTAAGAAGACATGGTCAACACAAAGTAAGTACTGTACCTTAAAAGATATGCTTTTATAATTTTTAAAGGGTTTAGGGGGTAGTATTGGGGGCCTTGGAACAAATCATGCTTTTTACATGTAAAATGTGGTTCTACTTACGAAAAATCCAGGTTACGAAACTGCCTCTGGAACAGATTAATTTTGTAAGGTGAGGTACCACTGTAATCCTAATTAGGGTCGCGGGTAGGCTGGCGCTCATCTTAACCAACTCTGGGCGATGGAAGAGTACACTCTTGACAGCTCCCAGGCCATCACAGAGCAAAAACATACTGACGGCTATGTAGCTCCTCTTGTCGAAAATCAGCAGTGGTTCTTTTACAGCCTCCCACCACAGACAGTGAGAGACATAGCTGGCCTTTGATAACCCAGTTCGCTGCACTGAGGAGGACCCCTTTGATAGTAGGGACTGAATCCGCAAACTTGGGTCACTCGGGCCACCACTGCCCTTCAAAATGGTCTACAGTCTAATAGTTAATACAGTGTTGATATGTATGAGTTTGCGGTACAGGTATATGAGGCAGATAAAGGATAAATATGTGATGCCACAGGCTCAGACATGTCTTCAGTGAGACTTAAGCATATTTATCAGGCACTGTTGCATTCTTCTTTATAAAAGACTTCCTGACATTGTTTGATAGGGCGTTACAGATATGGGACATGGAACAAGACAGACTGGTTTTGGTGACAGATCGCAACAGAGCCAGTGGACTGTGCTGCGCATTCCACCCACGAGGCAGTGTCATCGCGTCAGGGTAACTACACAACACAATAACACCTTGACTCAGAGATCTTTTGAAGAATGAGAACAGAGATTTCTGATCCTGGAGAACACTTTGTCCTGCACAGTGTGTTTTGCTGCTCTGGGAGTGAAATCAGGGGTCATAGGAGCAGGAAATGTGCAGGATAGAGCGTAGGGCAGGATCACCTCTAACATACTACACATTCTTTCTTTCTTGGCATGAATAATTGTGTGTGTGTGTGTGTGTGTGTTACATCCTGAGGATTCAAGGTTTTGCAGTGATTCATTTGGCACAAAAAATAACTGGAGGTTGAGTCAGTAAAAATATTAGCTCATTTTTAGGTCTTGTGCAACCAAATAATCTGAATTCTTATAAAAATCATACTGTCATGATCACAGAAATTTCTATATGAATCAATATCAAATCATATATATTTTGTAAAGGAAACTAAAAAACTAGTTTTGATAATGAAGACTTTTTAGTAGAATTTCCTTTAGACAAATTTATAGAACATTTTCTCTGCCATATGTTCATTCATTCATTTTCTAAGCCATGTAATCATAATTAGGGTTGCAGGAAGGTTTGTGCCCATCTCAGCCGACTCTGGGCGGGGTACACCCAGGCCATCGCAGGACCAAACTTCACACAACCATTCATACCCACACTCAAACCTCAGGTTGATTTGGGACAGCCAATTAACCTACTGTGCGTGTTTTTGGACTGTGGGAGGAAACTGGAGAACCCAGAGGAAACCCACGCAAGCACGGGGAGAACATGCAAACTCCACACACAAACACCCGAGCTGGGATTCTAACCCAGGACCTTCTTGCTGTGAGGCGGACGTGCTAAACGCTACACCACCGTGCCACTTGCATGTGTTTTTATTTATTTTTGTTTGGGTGTGTGTGAATTAATTAATATTTATGATCATTGTTTACATGTGATAATTCAACAATAATTACAAATGTTAATTCATTCACACCAAAGATTTGCATACATTAATACTATCAAGCAGAAAAACAATTCCATAAACACAAAGTAATATTTTTATTATGAAAATGAAAGTAATTCAAGGCATTAGTGTAATTATACACATTCATATATTTATATCACACTTTTTATTGATAAATCTTTAATTTGAAATATGTGGTGTATTATTCCTGTGTTACAGTAGGCTCTTGCCCATTCATGGTTCAGTGCTCGCAGCCCTGCATACTCGCAGACGAGCAGTAAACCCGGAAGTTACTGGCATGTGATTCAAATTTAGCCAGTGGCAGAGAGCTTTTGTTTCTCCCAGCTGCTGATTGGTTGCAGATGATGTGTACATCTCTCTTTTTTTTTTTTCTCCTTCGTGCACATGTTATCAACGTGATTTCTTGAATTGTGAATTCACGGTTTTTAGTGTGTTTTTAATGAATATTTAAGTCCTATGATGTCACTCAAAGGCCCTGCATCTTTAGCTTCTGGTAAGAAGCCTAAGCGCTTTATTTTTTCATAAATATTATCACAGTACAAAATTAAAAAATGTTTTACTTAATCATTACTACATTTTACTGCATTATTAGTGTATTAATGAGAAAGACTGTCTATAGAATGTGTTTAACAAGCATATTATACTGCATGTAATATCATCATAAATATAACACCGCATCAATAATTCACAGATTTTCAGGATTCACGGGAAGGGGCGGAACGCAACCCCCACGAATTAAGGGGGGTTCCTGTATGCAGTTTAAGTGGAATATTATTCAGCACTGTACCACTATTAAATACACTGATCTGTATTATACACATCTCCTTTACATAATGACATCATGTCAAATGTTATCATTAATTAAATGTATACTATAAAACTATACAGTAACACCAAATAAGTCTGAAATCCTGAAGATAAAATTAAGCCCTTTCATAGACAGAGAGATGCTACAGTCAATGTGCTGAAGAATTTTCACAGAGGACAAGTTGAGCTGACGCACACTGGACGTTCGGTTAAGAAAAAAAAAATTCCCACTGAGGAAATGTTCCAAGGGGGGCAGAAGTAGTTTCCGCAGTCAACTGGAAGCCATGGAGGCAGAGAAAAGCATTTCAAAGTGAGCTGACGTGCGCCGTGCAGGGACATTCAGTTAAAAACAAACAAAAAAAGTACCATATTCGACGTGATAAGCACCCAGGGCACTTAAAAAATTGGAGTGGGTGGGTACATATTAAAATGTTACCAGTGGAGTGGAACGGTAAGTGCTTATTCTCATCGAGGTGGAAAACATGAATAATAACAGAACACTAAAAGAGTTTTACTGGTATTTGTGTTATTCATTTTGTGATGTCAACCAAACTACTTACATGAAAGCTGAAAATAAACAGCAATCAGCATACAGTAGGCCCTTGACATTCGCGGGGGTTCGGTTCCGGGCCTTCCAACGAATCGAGATAATCCGCGAGTTCTGTACCTGGAAGTAAAACCCCATGTATGACGTCACATGCGCGAATGAGCAGCTGTAAGTAAAATACTATGTATCTATTACATGCGCTAAAATATGCTTCTTAAACACATTCTATAGACAGTCTTACTCATTAATACAGTATTAATGTAGTAAAACGTAGTAATGAGTAAGAAAAACTTTTCAATTTTTACTGTTATATTTATTGATGCTAAAATTTAAACATTATACAGCATACACATAAAACACCTTTCAGTGCATTCTGTTTATAAACATACAGCACTGTAATTTTCAAAAATGCCCACTAGAGGAACATACTGTACTGCATTAGGCATGACACGACTGAATTCCGGTATTAACTGCATTAAGTCCGAGCAGCTCGGCCACGCCCCCCCCCAACCGAAGCCGAAGTACAAAACAGAATTTTAGAGTGATAGAGTAAGAGGCGTTACTAACCAAAGAAGCGGTGACGTTGATGTGAGTTAAGCCTCGGGCGCAGAGGTAAGCATGCTTTTGTTTATTGGGAGTAAATGAGAATAGTGAATCCAGGTGTGTGTGAGCAGCTCAGCTACGCCCCTCAGGAAGTAAACAGTTAGTGAGAGGCACAGCGCCAAAATCAAAGTCCCCAAAAACACAGACCACAACAAAAAGGACATAAAAGAACAAGAAATGTAATAAATTGGATAAACAAAACACAATGAGAAACATGCTGCACCACAGTAAATAAAATATAACACACAAACATTTTAAACATTACCTTAGGTCATGTACTGGAATAATAATTTAAAAAAGAGTTTAATAGTGGAGTGTTTTACAACAGTTGAAAGGATTACAGTATTACTCTTCAGCAATGACGTGGCTTCAGAGGAAACTGTCGTTTCTTCTGGAGAAAGTCTTATTTCTTCAGAAGAGACATCCAACTTCATTACCTTTTTCTGGTGCTTAAGCAGGCGTTTGAGTAACATCATAGAACTTAACTGGTAATTAAAACACACTAAAAAAGACTCATTGCCAACTTGTGAGCGAATGAGGAAAAAGGGGCGTTACATCACCTCAACCAATCAGCAGGAAGGAGGATAGCCATTGGCTGAATTTGAATCACGTGTGAGCTGCTCGGCAGTCCGTGAATACTCAAACCGCAAATGCAAAACCTCCCAGTGCAGCTAACTGGGTTATCAAAGGCCGGCCATGTCTCTCACTGTCTATGGTGTGAGGCATGTAAAAGAACCATTGCTGACTTTCGACAAGAGTAGGCTGCAAAGCCGTCGGCGTGTTTCCACCCTGCGATGGCCTGGCGAGCTGTCCAGGGTGTACTCTGCCCTCGCCCTGAGTTGGCTGGGATGGGCACCAGCCTCCCCGTGACCCTAATTAGGATGAAGCGGTTACAGAAAATGAATGAACAAATGCAAAACCGAGAATAGTCAAGGGCCTACTATAATTTAAAAAAAAAAAGACCCTTTAATTTTCCGTCCCGATGCTGTTCCCTTAAATAGTTTCCCCCAGATGTAAAATCGAGCCAATCGATATGAATGTCAACTTTAGCACATGGCACGTTGAACCAGTCAAGAATGTCAACTTTAACACTTGAACCAATCAACACAAACAAGCACATGGCCAGGAACATCTTAAATTTATGAAGATAGTGAGCAGGAGAATCGGATGAAAAATACTCATCACTTTCTGATTGGTCCATATCTGGCTCATCGCTCCATTCATTCAGAGCATCCCATAGTTTTTCTGTAGCAGTTTCTAATGGTTCATCGGTTGTTGGACATTTACCAGGAGAACACAGCAAAATATTTTCCTGTTTCTTAAAGCACGGCGGAACAATCAAATGTGTTTGTTACTGATGAACATTATAGACATTCCCCAGTGGCAGAAGGTCTTGAAATACCATGTAAACTCACTTTTACAGGCAGTGAACGCCTCATTTTACCGTTACAGAGACTGATCGAATAAAATTGGTAAGTTTGATCTACCACTTTGCTCCCAGTACACATGGGTGGTTATTAGACATAAGTTCAAAAACACTGGGGGGAAGGGGGGGTTATTGGAGCAGGACGCTTATTACGTCGTATACTGTAATTCCTGCTGATTAAACGCTCGGTCTAGTTGATGGGTTCATATAGGCAGGGAAAATAACAGCAGACGCTTGGACAAAAATAGCATGTAAACAAGACTGCGGCCGTGGCGCATGAAAAACCGGCGTGGTGCGCACATAAAGGGCTTGGTACTGTGTTATCTTAAAAGAACATTTGCGGAATTTGGCAGACGCTCCTTTCCAGAGTGACTTACAGTTATAATTTTTATACAACTTGAGCAATTGCAGGTTACTGGCCTTGCTTAAGAGCCCAACACTAGTGACAGTGGGGATTGAACCGCTGACCTTCAGATTACTAATCCATTACCTTATTCACCGAGTCCCCAAAACAACCCAGCTGGAACACTGTATGCGCTTTGTGTGTGTGAGATAAACTCATGCACAGATTTTGATGAAAGTTTTTTGCTGCCTTATGGTGCAGTACAAGTAATAAACATTTAAAAAAATTCTGTGGTTCTGTAAGTAAGTAGAGTGTTCTGGTACTGAATATGGATCACCTGTTTTCAGGTGAAGGTGTGGCGCAATAACAAATGTAACCGTACTTTAAATGTACTTATAATTCTACAACCATTTTTTGTGTTTATTAAATTCAAGTTTAATTTTCATGCAGCAGTTTTCGCTTTAACTAGAAATGTTTGCGTGTGGATTTTGGTTCTAGATGTCGAGACGGATATGTAAAGCTCTGGAAAGTTCCATGTATGGTTCCCAGCCTGCGCCATTTGTGTCGTACCGTGCTGAGATACTCGGTGTCCACCTTCCAGGTGCAGGCATTACCTCTCCCAACGAAAATCCTGGACTTCCTGACGTATAGAGACCTTCCTCAGAAGAAGATCCTCCGCTGCAGTGAGCATTCCAGCTGATTCTTAACAACTTTATTTTCAAGTTTGAAGAGGCCACAAAAAAAAAGGGCTGAAACAAACTCATTATAAAGGACAAGTACTAATTTATTTACATTTTTATATTTATTAGCAAATACACTGATGTATTTTAACAGATAAAATAAAGTTCATTTTATTGTACAAATGTCATTGTGCTTGATGTTTGGTTATAAACTGAAAATAAAGTGTGTGTGTGTGTGTGTGTGAGTGTGTGTGTGAAAGAGAGAGAGATAACTGGACTTTTCATTGCCAACAATTATATCTCAAACTGCTTGGAACACAGCCATCATAGAACTGAGCTGAATCTTCAGAGTACACCCTAGACGGCTTGCCAGGCCATCGCAAGGCGGAAACGCGCTGACAGCTTTGCAGCTCCTCTTGTCGAAAAAAAATCAGCAATGGTTCTTTTCCATGAACCTCACACCATAGACCGTGAGAGACATGGTCGGCCTTTGATAACCCAGATAGCTGCACTGGGGAGGACAGTGACAACCCGTTGAGCTTGAACCCCTAACCTGAGATCAGTGATCCAGCACCTTTGCCAACAGGCCACCACTGCCTCACATGATCATGAAGATAATAAATCTCAATAAAATAAACTTTATATTGTCTAGTAATTAGATTTTTTAGATTTTTTTCAGGGTGGAGATTATTATTCATTTGAATAATGATTCAATGCTGTACTGTAAATTAATTTGGATATTCATGGACAAAATGTTTATTGGTAAATAAATTAGAAAATGTATGAATGAATGAAAGAATGGAAGAGTTTGATGAAGTCTGAACTTTATGACCATGAAAGGTATTTCTATTTGTTTAACGTTTGCCTTTTACATTTACAACACAAAAAATAGAATTTCATAAAAATTATATATATATGTATATATATATATATATATATATATATATATATATATATATATATATATATATATATATATATATATATATATATATATATATATATATATATATATATATATATATATATATATATATATATATATATATATATATATATATATATATATATATATATATATATATATGTGTATATATATATATATATATATATATATATATGTGTATATATATATATATATATATATATATATATATATATATATATATATGTGTATGTATATATATATATATATATATATATATATATATATATATATGTGTATATATATATATATATATATATATATATATACATATGTATATATATATATATATATATATATATATGTATATATATAAAAGGCAAATTCATTCTTTCATTCAATCAGTTGTCTCAACGCAAAGCACTGGTCTACACATGATGTTCCAGTCCTGAACCCTGCTTGGTTTTCTCGCAGTCGTTTGTCTACAGCATCACGAATTCGTAGTAAGACAATAGTGAAATAAACTTTCCCTGCTATGCTCAGCAGTGTGATACCTCTGTTATTGCTACATATTGCCAGGTCACCTTTCTTCCAATCTTCTGGAGACTCTTCAGATCTCCATGCTGCTACGCACACTCTAGTAAGCCAGTCAATAAAGTTTACAACCTCCTGCTTTCATCATCTCTGCTGTTATTTCATCATATCCTGGTGCCTTGTTGTTCTTTAACCTTCTTACTGCTTTGTCTACTTCTGTTTTTGTTGGGTCACTCATATCAATGTCCAGTTCTTCCCATTCTATCTCTACTTCAGTGTCAGCTAGTGACTCTTCGGGTGGTTCTGCATTTAGTAGTTCTCTGAAGTGCTCTGCCCATCCCTCCAATCGACCTTTCTCATCACTTATGACGTTACCATTTTTTTAATCTTTAACTAATAGCGTGTTCTTTGACTTCTTTCCAGTTAGTAATTTGATCTTTTTGAAGACCTCTCTTTGATTTTTCATTTTTGCAGCTTCTTCCATTTCTGTTAGCTGTTTCTCTATCCAGTTGTTCCAATCCTTCTCAGCACTGTTCTTGACAAGTTCTCTATATTTAGCTTTAGCTTCATTTGATCCTGTTCTATCTCTTTCATGTTTGGCATGTCGTCTCTCTTCAATGACCTGTTTTGTTTCTATGCTTATCCATTTCTTGTGTTCTCTCTGTTTGTATCCTACTGTTTCCTTTGCTGCATTCACTACATTTGACTTGAATCTTTCCCATTCTCTCTGTGGATCTGGTTCGGATGCTAGATCTGAGAGTCCATCGAACTGCTGTGAAATTTTGTTCTGGTATTATTGTTTGTATTGAGGGAGAATCAGATTACTGCTTTAGATCTTTAGCTCTTTTCTTGATTTCTTCTGAGCTGCCAGTTTCAACCGAACCTTGGCGATAACAAGCTCAAGATCACTACCAATATCTGCTCCCCTATATGCTCTCACATCTAGTAATGGTTTTCTCCATTTGACATTTATCATCACATGGTCAATCTGATTGTGAGTATTTGCCATCTGGTGACGTCCATGTGGTTTTGTGTATGGTCTTGTCGGCAAATAGTGTTCCTCCAATAACCATGTCATTCTCTGCACAGTATTCCACTAGTCTCATTCCATTGTTGTTACGGTCTCCAACTCCATGTTGACCCATTACCGATGACCACTGTTTGTTATCACCAGCTTTTGCATTGAAGTCTCCAATAATGAGTCTTACATTAATAATGAGTGTTGGTAAGATATCTGTCACTGCATTTCGGTCTTCATAAAATGTGTCTTTTACTTCTTCTTCGGCTTCTTCTGTTGGTGCGTAAGCCGCTATTACACCGAGTTTCACCTGTCTTGCATATAACCTAGCTTTGAGTATTCTTTCGTTGATGTTCTCATATAACATTAGACTTGCCCTTGTTCTTTGTGAAAGTACTAGTCCTACTCCATGCTCATGGATGTTATCTTTTCCAGAATTGATCAATGTCCATCCTTCAACATTCTCCACGTCTGTAGCTGTAAAATGAGTTTCACATATGCCACATAGATCCATGTTGTACCTTTCTAGTTCTTTCATGAGTTGTTCCTTGTTGCCTTTCTTATATAGTGTTCTGTTGTTCCATAATCCCACTCTCAAAAGGTTTCTTTATGTAATTAAGGTTCTCCCGCTTACGTCCTCGAGTCAAACTGGCAAGTCTTGACTAGTCAAGACTTGACTAGTCAAGCTTTGGATGGAAGTCGTCATTCTAGCCATTGAGGCTGTGAGGTTGTTGGCAAAAGACTGAAGGTTTGTTCTTGTGATAGATTCCGTAGCTATACTAGTATTTTACTCTGGGCTGGTAGCTGGTCCTCCGCAAAGGGTTTTCTGTCTGGGTTGTTCCTTCCCATAGTCAGTGACAAGAGAGGGTCCGTTGAGGTATTAGTGAGTGACCTTCTTCTGGGATGATTTTCTGTCAGGGTTTACTCCCTTAGCCTTTCCTCAAAAGAGGAATCCACAAGGCAGCGGAACTATTTACCCACAGTTGGATGCGCACCTCACATAAAAATGTAAGTACTGTACATTACTCATATTTAAATCGCCCAAACTTGGCCATTGATACGGTATATTTTTGTTTATAATTATCCATATTCGAACACTGAACATTTAATCTTGAGCTTCAATCAACTGGACTCGCCTTGAGATACACACACATATCAGGCAGCAGCATCACCTGACCCATGAGAACACTTTCATTTCACTGTTTTTCCTGCACCTCTCCACTGATGGAATAATTATAGGACTCCAGGGACCTGCAGATTGTTTTTTTCTGCTCCAGTGTAACAGAATTCACAGTTAGTTCATGATATCTGCAAACTCGATCCTTGACCATAGAATGTTGTCCAATGACGCCATCTGAAGGATGTAAGGGTTGCTTGCATCACACATGGGACAGTGGTGGCTTGGTGGTTGAGATGATGGGCTACTTGATCTGAAGGTCACACACAACAACACACTCAACAGCTTGCTAAACCATTGAAGGGCAAGCAAACACACACACACATCCATATCTAGCAGCAATTTGGAACAGCTGTGCTGTGTTATTTGATTTTAAAAGTCAAAAAAGGATTTGTGGCTTCCAGTGTTTTCTTTACTGTAGAGAACGTCTCCAAGATGGCTCTTTGTGTGGCACAGGTTGCCGACCCCTGCTCCTAATCGAGCGTTTGAAAAGATTTGTTCAAAAGAGTCGATTCAGTGAGTCGTTTGCGTGAATTCTGGCAACGTGGGCGGAGCCTCGTCCGGGGAGCGTCAGTATGTTGCGCGAGTCTTGAGGTGGGTCTCACACATTGGAATAACAAGGAGATGAGAAGATGGAAAAACGGGCACAGGCTTGTCATCCTGTCCCCGACCCACTCAGCAGCCATGAGGGTAGGTCCAAACTTCTCCTATCAACATATTGCTGGGTTCTATTGTTGTTGTTGTTTTTATTTTGTTATGTATTTTTTATTTTACAGCGCATTATTGTCACTTCGGTTTCAAGTTCTTTGGTTTGGTTTCCAGACTTATTAATACTTTAGGGGGGAGGGGAGCACTCGGAATATTTCCCCAGTCTTCTTTATTTTTCTCTCAACTTTTCATATTGTTTACACTGGAACCTGACTTCAGTGCGCATGCGCGAAAAACGGCGGCCCTCCCTTTAGTCTGCCCTGCTGGAAAAACCAGCACAGACCAGCATGGAAATTAGACTACAATGGTTTGCTGCTGGTCTTTCTTTACTGGTTTTCACACCGGCACACGAAGCTGCTCTGATCCAGCATCTAATCCCCAGCATCCCATGCTGGAGCAGCATCCCAGCAGCACAACACATACAGTACAGTATTGTGGTAGCCAGCAACACTGGTCCATGCTGATTTGTGCAGAGGGATGTACAGTATATAAAGGCTCTGAACCTGTCATCAGTCTCAGTTTGAGGAGCTATGAAATGAACTATTTGACACAAACTAATTCACCCTTTCATCATTATTTTCTGAACCACTTTATCCTAATTAGGGTCACAGAGGGGCTGATGGCTATTTCAGCTGACTCCAGTTGAGGGCAGGGTAGACCCTGGACAGCTCGTCAGGCCATTGCAGGGCAGGAACATGATGACTTCTATACAGCTACTCTTGACGAAAGTCAGAAATGGTTCTTTTACATAAACCTCTCACCACAGACAGTGAGCAGTGAGCGATATGGCCGGCCTTTGATAACCCAGTTAGCTGCACAGGATGATGGGGGGGGGTCTATGACGACAGTTGACAAAGGGGCTTGAACCCCTAATCTTGGGATCAGTAATCCAGCACCTTACGACCGGGCCACCACTGCCCAACAAAGCACTTTGTTGATAGTCTAATTTGTCCAACACAAACAGTTTCAGTGTATTTTCCACATTGTTAGTTTGTTATTTGTATTTACTCGACTTTAATTCATTATTAAATATCTTTCCCGGCCCTGCGATGGCCTGTTGAGCTGCCCAAGGTGTACCCTGCCCTCACCCAGAGTCAGCCAATATGGGCACCCACCTTAATTAGGATTTTCCTCAAAATTGCTATTCATAGTTTCTTATTAAACATGTGCTTTTTTTAAAGTGTCACTCACTGAATCGAACTGCTTGTTCACTTGGACTGAAGAACCCAATGAGTATAATGAGTATAAATTAAAACAAACAAAGAAACAGAAGATGAAAAATAGAAAAGAACAATAACAAAAAAAGCTAATTAGACATAGCTAAGCAAGTTGAACATGAATTCTTCATATTTTTTTTACGCATTTAAAAGCCTTTGCAGGTCCAGGTCATGTGATCCCAACATACCCATGTAACTCGGGTGTTTTTAGCAAGGGACAGAAACACGCTGATGGCTTTGCGAAAGTCATCAATGGTTCATTTACATGCCTCTCACCATAAACAGTGAGAGACATGGCCGGCCTTTGATAACCCAGTTAACTGCAATGGGGGGGGGGGCAGTGACATCCTTGTGGAGAGTGGGATTCGAACCCCAAACCTTAGGATCAGTGATCCAACGTCCTATACCACCAGGCCACCACTGCCCCACAAGACCAACTGTCTTTCCACTCTTCATCCTCTTTAATACCCTCCTCACTTCACCCTTACTAATCTTTGCTACGTCATGGTTCTCAATGGTCACCTCTTCTACTCTTTGTTCTCTCTCGTTTTCCTCACTCATCAGTTACTGATTTACAAACGCTATATAAATATATGACATAATTATCATGACAGTTGAAAACCAGGAAGGAGCAAAGATTAGTAAGGGTGAAGTGAGGAGGGTATTGAAGAGGATGATGAATGGAAAGGCAGTTGGTTCTGATGACGTGGAGGTATGGAAGTGTCTAGGCGAGGAAGCAGTAGACTTTTTGACAAGAACATTCAACAAGGTCTCAGAGAGTGAGAGGATGCCTGAGGAGAAGTGCGCTGGTTCCCATTTTTAAGAACAAGGGACTGCAGACTTGTGGCAACTACAGAGGCATAAAGTTGATGAGCCATACGATGAAGTTATGGGAAAGAATAGTGGAAACTAGACTATGGGCAGAGGTCAGCATTTGTGAACAACAGTTTGGTTTCATGCCAAGAAAGAGCACCACAGATGCAATGTTTGCTTTGAGGATGTTAATAGAGAAGTACAGAGAAGGTCAGAGGGAGCTACATTGTGCCTTTGTGGATCTGGAAAAAGCATATGACCGGGTGCCAAGAGAAGAACTGTGGTATTGCATGAGGAAGTTTGGAGTGGCAGAGAAGTATGTTAGGGTGGTGCAGGACATATATGAGAGATGTACGACAGTGGTGAGGTGTGCAGTCGGTGGTGACAGAAGAATTCAAGGTGGAGGTGGGACTGCATCAAGGATCTGCTCTGAGCCCCTTCTTGTTTGCTATGGTGATGGACAGGATGACAGACAAAGTTAGCCAAGAATCTTCATGGACTATGATGTTTGCAGATGACATTGTGATCTGTAGTGAGAGCAGCGAACAAGTGGAGGAAAATCTAGAGAGGTGGAGGTATGCCCTGGAAAGGAGGGGAATGAAGGTTAGCCTTAGTAAGTCAGAATACATGTGTGTGAACTAGATGGACCCAAGAAGAACAGTGACGTTACAGGGAAAAGAGATAAAGAAGGTGGAGGATTTTAAGTACTTAGGCTCAACAATCCAGGGCAATGGAGAGTGCGGAAAAGGGGTGAAGAAGCGTGTGTAGGCAGGTTCGAATGGTTGGAGAAAAGTGTCCGGTGTCATGTGTGATAGGAAGGTATCAGAAAGAATGAAAGTAAAAGTGTACAAGACGGTGTTGAGGCCAGCGATGTTGTATGGTTTAGATACAGTAGGTTGTATATATACAATCTGCAATGCAGCCATGAGGTGGGGGTGGCACTAACCAGTGTCTCTCCCCCTCATGCCGGTCCCAAGCCCGGAGAAATGCAGAGGGTTGTGTCAGGAAGGGCATCCTACGTAAAACCAATGCCAAACATTTATGATGCAAATCAGAAGTATTACTCCCATACCGGATCGGTCGAGGCCCGGGTTAACAACGACCGCCATCAGTGCTGTCAATCAACAGGGTGCTGATGGAAATTGGACTACTGTTGGTCGAAGACGTCAAAGAAGGAGAGGTGGGAGGCGTGTCCGTAGGCAGAGAGAGAAGAGGAAAGGCATGAGTCTAGGACTGAGAGTAGGGACTTTGAATGTTGGAACTATGCAAAGAAAAGGTAGAGAGCTGGCTGACATGATGCAGAGGAGGAAGGTGGACATACTGTGTGTTCAGGAGACCAGGTGGAAAGGTAGCAAAGCTAAAAGCTTAGGAGCAGGGTTTAAGCTATTTTATCACGGTGTGGATGGGAAGAGAAATGGAGTAGGAGTCATCTTGAAGGAGGAGTTTGTCAGGAATGTTCTAAAAGTGAAAAGAGTGTCAGACAGAGTGATGAGTCTCAAGTTAGAAATTGAAGGTGTAATGCTCAATGTTGTTAGTGCTTCTGCCCCACAGGCAGGATGTGAGCTAGAAGAGAAGGAGAGCTTCTGGAGTGACTTAGATGAAGTGATGCAGAGTACCGCCAGAGGTGAAAGAGTGGTCATTGGTGCAGACTTCAATGGACATGTTGGTGCAGGCAACAGAGGGGACGAGGAAGTGATGGGCAGGTTTGGTATCCAGGACAGGAACGCAGAAGGACAGATGTTGATAGATTTTGCAAAAAGGATGGAAATGGCTGTGGTGAATACTTTCTTCCAGAAGAAACAGGAGCATAGGGTGACTTATAAAAGAGGAGGTAGGAGCACACAGGTAGACTACATCTTGTGCAGGCGATGTAATTTGAAGGAAGTCAGCAACTGCAAAGTCATAGTGGGTGAGAGTGTTGCCAAACAGCATAGGATGGTGGTGTGCAGGATGACTCTGATGGTGAGAAAGGTGAAAAAGGCAAAGGCAGAGCAGAAGACAAAGTGGTGGAAGCTGAAAAAGGAAGAGTGTCGTGTTGTCTTCAAGGAGGAGTTGAAACAGGCTTTGGGTGGCCAGGAAGTGCTTCCAAATGACTGGACAACCACAGCAAATGTGATCAGGGACACAGGTAGGAGAGTACTTGGTGTGTCCTCTGGAAGGAAAGTAGATAAGGAGACTTGGTGGTGGAATGAGGAAGTGCAGGAGTGTGTACAAAGGAAGAGGTTAGCTAAGAAGAAGTGGGACATTGAGAGGACCGAAGAGAGTAAACAGGAGTACAGGGAGACACAGCGTAAGGCAAAAGTAGCAGTGGCTAAGGCCAAACAGAGGGCGTATGATGACTTGTATGATAGGTTGGATAGTAAAGAGGGAGAAAATGATCTATACAGGTTGACACAGCAGAGAAATAGAGATGGGAAGGACGTGCAGCAAGTTAGATTGATAAAGGACATAGAGGGAAATGTATTGACTGATGACAGAAGTGTGCTGGGAAGATGGAAAGAGAACTTTGAAGAGCTGATGAATGAGGAAAATGAGAGAGGAAAAAAAGAGTAAAAGAGGTGACCATTGAGGAGCAGGATGTAGCAAAGATCAGTAAGGGTGAGGTGAGAAGGGCATTGAAGAGGATGAAGAATGGAAAGGCAGTTGGTCCTGATGATATACCTGTGGAGATATGGAAGTTTCTAGGAGAGGTAGCAGTAGATTTTCTGACAAGAACATTCAACAAGGTACTAGAGAGTGAGCAGATGCCGGAGGAGTGGAGGAGAAGTGTGCTGGTGCCCATTTTTAAGAACAAGGGAGACGTGCAGAGTTGCGGCAACTACAGAGGGATAAAGTTGATGAGCCATACGATGAAGTTATGGGAAAGAATAGTGGAAGCTAGACTAAGGGCAGAGGTCAGCATTTGTGAACAACAGTTTGGTTTTCTGCCAAGAAAGAGCACCACAGATGCAATGTTTGCTTTGAGGATGTTAATAGAGAAGTACAGAGAAGGTCAGAGGGAGCTACATTGTGCCTTTGTGGATCTGGAAAAAGCATATGACAGGGTGCCAAGAGAAGAACTGTGGTATTGCATGAGGAAGTCTGGAGTGGCAGAGAAGTATGTTAGAGTGGTGCAGGACATGTATGAGAGATGTAAGAAAGAGGTGAGGTGTGCTGTCGGTGTGACCGACGAATTCAAGGTGGAGGTGGGACTGTATCAAGGGTCAGCTCTGAGCCCCTTCTTGTTTACGATGGTGATGGACAGGCTGACAGACGAGGTTAGACAAGAATCTCCATGGACTATGATGTTTGCAGATGACATTGTGATCTGTAGTGAGAGCAGAGAACAAGTGCAGGAAAATCTAGAGAGGTGGAGGTGTGCCCTGGAAAGGAGAGGAATGAAGGTTAGTCTCAGAAAATCAGAATACATGTGTGTGAATGAGAAGGACTCAGGAGGAACGGTGATGTTACAGGGAGCAGAGATAACGAAGGTGAAGGATTTTAAGTACTTAGGCTCAACAATCCAGAGCAATGGAGAGTGTGGAAAAGAGGTGAAGAAACGTGTGCAGGCAGGCTGGAATGGTTGGAGAAAAGTGTCCGGTGTGATGTGCGATAGGAGAGTGTCAGCAAGAATGAAGGGAAAAGTGTACATGATGGTGGTGAGGCCAGCGATGTTGTATGGGTTAGAAACAGTGGCGCTGAGGAAAAGGCAGGAGGCAGAGCTGGAGGTAGGGGAGATGAAAATGTTGAGGTTCTCTCTGGGAGTAACGAGGATGGATAGGATCAGAAATGAGTATATCAGAGGGACAGCCCACGTAAGATGTTTTGTAGACAAAGTCAGAGAGGCTTGATTGAGATGGTTTGGACATGTACAGAGGAGGGATAGTGAGTATATTGGCAGTAGGATGCTGAGGTTGGAACTACCAGGCAGAAGACCTCGAGGAAGACCAAAGAAGAGATTTATGGATGTGGTGAAGGAAGACATGAAGGTCGTTGGAGTCAGAAAAGAAGATGCGGAGGACAGGGTGAGGTGGAGGCGGATGATTTGCTGTGGCAACCCCGGAAGGGAGCAGCCGAAAGTAAAAGAAGAAGAAGAAGAAGTGTATATACAATCTGCAATACGGGGCAGTGGTGGTCTAGTGGTATAGGGCACTGGATCGCTGATCCAAAGGTTGGGGGTTCGAGTCCCACTCTCTGCAAGGTTGTCACTGTCCCCCCAGTGCAGCTAACTGGGTTATCAAAGGCGGGCCATGTCTGTCACTGTCTATGGTGAGAGGCATGTAAAAGAACCATTGCTGAGTTTTGTAAAGAGTGGCTGCAAAGTCATCAGCGTGTTTCTGTCCCTTGCTAAAAAAGGTTGTGACAGGAAGGGCATCCGACGTAAAAACCTCTGCCAAATCAAACGTGCGAATCAGATGATTCTCTGTGGCGACTCCCGAATAAAAGGGAAAAAGCCGAAAGGAAGACAGACAGAGCTGAGGAAAGGACAGGAGGCAGAGCTGGAGGTTGCAGAGATGAAAATGTTGAGGTTCTCTTTGGGAGTAACAAGGATGGATAGGATCAGGAATGAGTACATCAGAGGGACAGCACATGTAAGAGGTTTTGAAGACAAAGTCAGAGAGGCTAGATTGAGATGGTTTGGACATGTACAGAGGAGGGATAGTGAATTGTTTGGTAGTAGGATGCTGAGCTTGGAAATACCAGGCAGAAGACCTAGAGGAAGACCAAAGAGAAGATTTATGGATGTGGTGAAGGAGGACATGAAGGTAGTTGGTGTAAGAGAAGAAACAGAGGATAGGGTGAGATGGCGGCAGATGATTTGCTGTGGCGACCCCAAAAGAGAACAGCTGAAAAGGAAAAGAAGCATTTGTAAATCAGCATTGTTTGCTTTAATGAACTTTGATAGAATACAGTGGTCTGAAAAAGTATCTGAACCTTTTGGAATTTCTCACATTTCTGCATAAAATCACCATCACATGTGATCTGATCTTTGTCAAAATCACACAGATGAAAAAACAGTGTCTGCTTTAACTAAAACCACCCAAACATTTATAGGTTTTCATATTTTAATGAGGATAGCATGCAAACAATGACAGAAGGGGAGGAATAAGTAACTGAACCATCACATTTAAAACTGTCTCGCACATCGATCAGGACTAATCTTGGCCCATTCTTTATAAAACTGCTGTAGTTCAGTCAGATTCCTGGGATGTCTGGCATAAATCGCTGTCTTGCGGTCATGCCACAGCATCTCAATGGGGTTCAAGTCTGGACTTTGACTTGGCCACTCCAGAACGTGTATTTTGTTCTTCTGAAACCATTCTGAAGTTGATTTACTTCTGTGTTTTATATAATTGTCTTGTTGCAGCATCCATCCTCTTTTTAGCTTCAACTGTCTGACAGACGGCCGCAGGTTTTCCTGCAAAACATCCTGATAAACTTTTGAATTCATTTTTCCATTCATGATTGCAAGTTGTACAGGCCCCAAGGCAACAAAACAGCCCCAAACCATGATGCACCCTCCATCATGCTTCACGGTGGGGATGAGGTGTTGATGTTGGTGAGCTGTTCCATTTTTCCTCCACACAAGACGTTGTGTGTTCCTCCCAAACAATTCAACTTTGGTTTCATCAGTCCACAAAATATTTTGCCAAAACTTCTGTGGAGTGTCCAAGTGCCTTTTTGCGAACATTAAACGAGCAACATTCTTGGCCATTGTTTTACATATAGTTGATGTGTGCACAGAGATATTGGACTGTGCCAGTGATTTCTGTAAGTCTTTAGCAGACACTCTAGGTTTTTTTTTTTTTTACCTCTCTGAGTATTCTGTGCTGAACTCTTGGCATCATCTTTGGTGGATGGCCACTCCTTGGGAGAGAAGCGATGGTGCCAAACTCTCTCCATTTGTAGGCAACTTCTCTGACTGTCGATTGATGAACATCCAGACTTTTAGAGATGGTTTTGTATCCTTTCCCAGCTTTATACAAATCAACAATTCTTGATCGCAGGTCTTCAGACAGCTCTTTTGAGCGAGCCATGGTGCACATCAGACAATGCTTCTCATCAAGACAATTCTTACCAGGTGTGTGTTTTATAGTGGGCAGGGCAGCTTTAAGCTACTCATCAGTGATTGGGCACACACCTGACTTAAATTGTTTGGAAAAATTGGTTTTAATTGCTCTTTAAGTCTCAGGCAGAGGGTTCAGTTACTTATTCTTCCCACTTCTTTCATTGTTTGCATGCTATCCTCATTAAAATAAGAAAACCTATAAATGTTTGGGTGGTTTTAGTTTAAACAGACACTGTTTTTTCATCTGTGTGATTTTGACAAAGATCAGATCACATATGATGGTGATTTTATGCAGAAATGTGAGAAATTCCAAAAGGTTCAGATACTTTTTCATACCACTGTAGGTGGCGTAGTGGTGTGGGGGTTAGCACGTCCTCCTGTCAGCAAGAAGGCAATTACACGTAGCGTAATGATGTCGTTTGGTCTGTGGGAGGTAATGTGTACCCACAGGAAGCCCATGCAAGCACAATGAAGACATGTGAACTCCACCCAGAAACGCCCTTGGTCCCAGGACGTTCTTGTTGTGAGCCAGACATATCAAGGGTGCAAGTGTGTATTAAATCCAGATAAATAACTTTTCATCACTACTTTGGAAGCAGGCAGTGCATACAGCTCTGTGGGTGGGAAGTCCTAAGGTAGTAGCACCCGTCTCTGTGACGTCACCACAAGTGGGTAGGTTAATCAGTATATGTAAGGCGCTCCACCGAAAGTAGGCGCTTGTCGCAAGTGACGTATGGCGCTTGTGAGACAAAGCGTGGCTTATCCAGACTTCCGATTTTTCTAGTGAGCAAGTGCACGTTGAATACTTGTTTAGTATAATATCTTAGCTAAGCACATATAATGGGAAATTCTATAAAAATAACTGACTTCCTTTCTTTCAGATGAAGGTGAACCTATCGCAGAGATCAAGGCTATATCCTTACCTGGGCGCTATGGACTGTTTTGTCGTACGCTACGGACTTTGACTTTCTCTCCAGACGGTACACACCTTGCCTGGTGCATGGGTGGTGGAATAGTCAAGGTGCTGCCATGGCCTCTGCCTTCCAACATGTATGTGAAATCCTGAACAGAATTTCAAAGTAATCTTGAATCATGAAAAGACCTACAATGTGGCTGCAGGCTTTCATTCCAACCAGCTATGACACTTACCTGATGGTTGACTGGAACCCAAAATGAACTAATTAGGTTCTGTGGATGATTCTTGGTGTTCATACCCTCAGCCAGGCAAGATAATTGCCAGTCATCAACTATACTGTCTGAAAATGGTACTTTAACGCCACATTTAAGTTTTGCAAGACATAAACTGAAAATATTAGGACCCCGCACATGAAAGGGCCTCAGATACCTTCTGATTGGTCCTTCATCTTCTCGCCTTTTGCAAATGCCCTGTCGATCTATGGCTCTCCTGTCATATGTCACCTCTTCCTGGTATATACATCTTATCTTGATGTGAAATGGTCAAATCATTGTTTTATCCATCTTTTGTATGCTGAAATCTGACTTTTTTAAGACTGGTTTACATTAAATTTCCTTTATTAGACAGTCATGTCCCCATGTTTAGGTTATTTTAATTTTTATATACTGTATTAATCCCATAAGTTAAATTATTTCCTCTGTATATCACCCATCCAAGGTGAGTGCGCATACACACACACATACAAACACACACACACACACACACACACACACACACACACACACACACACACACACACAAAGCAGTGGGCTTCCACACACATTGGAGGCACCCGGAGAGTAGTTGGGTATTAGGTGCCTTGTTAATTGAAACTTCAGCCATGAATATGGAGGAAGGGACGCTGCAGCTCACTCCTCCACCGCCACACATTTTTCTTGCTGACTTGGGAATTGAACCAGTGGCCTTTCAGTTCCAAAGCTGCTTTGCTAACTGTTAGGCTATGGCTCCCTCTAAAGAGAGCCGTCCCATAAAGAAATATAACATGATATTTCCCATACAAGGTTGTAAATGTGTGTAATGGAGGTAATAAACTAATCTTACACTCGTACAATAGTCCCATAAATCATCCAATCAACAAATAGTGGAGTGAATCATAAGCACATGTTTTTGTACAGTGGGTTGTGAGTTCAAATCCCACCGAGACCCTCACTGTGCTAAGACCCCTGGGCAAGGTCTCAACTACAAGTGTGCCTCTGTTCACCCAGCAGTATAAATGGGTACCAGTAAAATCTACTGGGAAGGTAACCTGCGATGGATTAGCGTCCCATCCAGGAGGAGTTGAACTCCTGGTCGCTTCACGCTATGGAAACCGGGGATAAGCACCGGCCTGATGCGCCACTATGGCTCGGGTGTAAAAACCCAACAGACTTTACCTTACCTACCTTTTACCTTTTGTACAGTGGGAGGAAAGCAGACTGCCCAGAGGAAACCTATGCTAACACAGTGAGAGCATGCTGACTCCATTCAGAAATGCCCGAGCCCAGAACTCAAATCCAAGACCTTCTTACTGTGAGACAAACATGCTAACTGCTATACCACCATGCTGCCCTTAGACACAAATCATATCAAAAAGATACTTTGTCCTGGGCTCAGCAAAGGCGTTTCTGTGTGGAGTATGTGGTTTCCTTTCACATGTAAATTGACGTGTACATTTAGCTCTAAACTGGCCTTGCGATGGATTGACGAGTTGATCAGGGTGTACCTTACTTAGGACCAGAATCAGCTATAGAGATGCGTTAGCCTGCTTTCGACTCAAGTAGGATAAATCAGTTTAGGAAATGGAGGATTGAAGCAATTAATTCTACTACAGTGGAACCTCGGTGATCAAATGACTCTTTAGTCGAACAAATCGGAGTTCAATTTAAAAATATGAGGAAAATCTGCCTTGGTGTTTGAACAAATGATCCAGTTGGAACAGAGTAGAGTTGAGTATGTTGAACGCTGCTCAATGTTCAGTACTTGAACAACCAATGAGAGACTGCGTATTGTATTTATTCATTACATTACGGCTACTTTAACCTTAAACCCTGAGTGCTAATAAACGCAGCAGTAATTTTGCTGGAAAGGAAAAGAGAGCGGTCATAAGAACATGAAGAATCAACTGTAATCAAGGGAGAGAGAGAAGGGAAAAACTGCCACTCCTCCTCAAAGCAATAACCCGTCCCCCTTCTCTATTCACATACGCTGACACATCGCAACCGGAAGGTATATACTGTAAACAGATACATAATTAGGTTAATTATTACGTACTATTATGTTTTACTCTTTTGTACATTAATGTATGTATTAGGTATTAATACAGATGCTCCCCGACTTACGTTCATCCGTTTGAGTTTTTTTCGATTTAAGGTTTTTTGGGGTTTTTTTCAAAAAAAGTCACATTTTCAGTTTAGACGTACCTACGTAGTACGCTGATGTAATGACGCAATGAGATAATGACGCTGCGTCCATTGTTTACCAACGACAGACTGAACGTGCCCCTCCTTCGGTTATAGTTCAGTTTTATATACAGTGATACCTCAGCGCACGAACATAATTGGTTCCCAGAAAGTGTGTGTGAGGCGAAAAGTTCGTCTTCCGAACATTTATTTCCCATAAGAAACCATTAAAATGAGAATAATCCGTTCCCAGGTCCCCATAAAACATAATTTTCTACTAAATAAGCCTTAAAACTACACAAAAATATACCTTATTTTATGTATAATAAATGTGCTATTGTATTGTAATTAAAGAAATAAACTGTACTGTATAATAAAGTCGTTTTATTTACCTTTGTGATGGTAGTTGACGGCTTGATGGAATGGAGTGGGGGGAGGAGGAGGGAGGGAGGGACTTACTGTTTGGAAGGAATGTTTGGAAACGCCTACTGTTTGGAAACACCCTTAGCCACACACGCACCCTTAATAGCTTCCTTGTACTGGTACTGGGACGCTGAGTCACACAAACGCACACCTCGTTCGTGGTTTTCAATGATCTCCGCCTGTGGTGGGGTCTTTTTTGGTCCCATAATAGCAAAAGTACACTCAATATGGTCCAAAATGTCTATCAAACACAAACCACTTCCGCACTCAAAGAAAGGGGTGTGACGAACTGTGACGCCGTGAGCGTGCGTCAAATTCTCGTGGCCGCCACCGTGGCGCTGTTCGACTGCGTGGTTTGGTTCGTCCGCCGAAAACTAGTTCGTCAGCAGAGACTATATGCTCGCAAATTTAATGTTCTTGAGGCGAAAAGTTCGTGAGCTTAAGCGTTCGTCAGCGGAGGTTTTACTGTATATATAAATATACACTAACCAGTGTCTCTCCCCCTTATGCCGGTCCAAAGCCCGGAGAAATGCAGAGGGTTGTGTCAGGAAGGGCATCCGACGTAAAACCAATGCCAAACTTTTATAATGCAAATCAGAAGTATTACTCCCATACCGGATCGGTCGAGGCCCGGGTTAACAACGACCGCCATCAGTGCTGTCAATCAACAGGGTGCTGATTGAAATTGGACTACTGGTGGTCGAAAACGTCGAAGAAGGAGAGGCGGGAGGCGTGTCCGTAGGCAGAGAGAGAAGAGGAAAGGCATGAGTCTAGGACTGAGAGTAGGGACTTTGAATGTTGGAACTATGCAAAGAAAAGGTAGAGAGCTGGCTGACATGATGCAGAGGAGGAAGGTGGACATACTGTGTGTTCAGGAGACCAGATGGAAAGGTAGCAAAGCTAAAAGCTTAGGAGCAGGGTTTAAGCTGTTTTATCATGGTGTGGATGGAAAGAGAAATGGAGTAGGAGTCATCTTGAAGGAGGGGTTTGTCAGGAATGTTATAGAAGTGAAAAGAGTGTCAGACAGAGTGATGAGTCTCAAGTTAGAAATTGAAGGCGTGATGCTCAATGTTGTTAGTGCTTATGCCCCACAGGCAGGATGAGCTAGAAGAGAAGGAGAGATTCTGGAGTGACTTAGATGAAGTGATGCAGAGTACCCCCAGAAGTGAAAGAGTGGTCATTGGTGCAGACTTCAATGGACATGTTGGTACAGGCAATAGAGGGGACGAGGAAGTGATGGGCAGGTTTGGTATCCAGGACAGGAACACAGAAGGACAGATCTTGATCGATTTTGCAAAAAGGATGGAAATGGCTGTGGTAAATACTTTCTTCCAGAAGAAACAGGAGCATAGGGTGACTTATAAAAGCGGAGGTAGGAGTACACGGGTAGAATACATCTTGTGTAGGCGATGTAATTTGAAGGAAGTCAGTGACTGCAAAGTAGTAGCGGGTGAGAGTGTTGCTAAACAGCATAGGATGGTGGTATGCAGGATGACGCTGATGGTGAGGAAGGTGAAGAAGGCAGAGCAGAAGACAAAGTGGTGGAAGCTGAAAAAGGAAGAGTGTCGTGTTGTCTTCAAGGAGGAGTTGAAACAGGCTTTGGGTGGTCATTAAGTGCTTCCAGATGACTGGACAACCACAGTTAATGTCATCAGGGAGACAGGTAGGAGAGTACTTGGTGTGTCCTCTGGAAGGAGAGTAGATGAGGAGACTTGGTGGTGAAATGAGGAAGTGCAGGAGTGTGTACAATGGAAGAGGTTAGCTAAGAAGAAGTGGGACATTGAGAGGACCGAAGAGAGTAAACAGGAGTACAGGGAGACACAGCGTAAGGCAAAAGTAGCAGTGGCTAAGGCCAAACAGAGGGCGTATGATGACTGATGACTTGTATGATAGGTTGGACAGTAAGGAGGGAGAAAATGATCTATACAGGTTGGCACAGCAAAGAGATAGAGATGGGAAGGATGTGCAGCAAGTTAGATTGATAAAGGACAGAGAGGGAAATGTATTGACCGATGACAGAAGTGTGCTGGGAAGATGGAAAGAGTACTTTGAAGAGCTGATGAATGAGGAAAATGAGAGAGAAAAAAGAGTAGAAGAGGTGACCATTGAGGAGCAGGATGTAGCAAAGATCAGTCAGGGTGAAGTGAGGAGGGCATTGAAGAGGATGAAGAATGGAAAGGAAGTTGGTCCTGATGATATACCAGTTGAGGTATGGAAGTGTCTAGGAGAGGTAGCAGTAGATTTTCTGACAAGAACATTCAACAAGGTCCTAGAGAGTGAGCAGATGCCGGAGGATTGGAGGAGAAGTGTGCTGGTGCCCATTTTTAAGAACAAGGGAGACGTGCAGAGTTGCGGCAACTACAGAGGGATAAAGTTGATGAGCCATATGATGAAGTTATGGGAAAGAATAGTGGAAGCTAGACTTAGGGCAGAGGTCAGCATTTGTGAACAACAGTTTGGTTTCATGCCAAGAAAGAGCACCACAGATGCAATGTTTGCTTTGAGGATATTAATAGAGAAGTACAGAGAAGGTCAGAGGGAACTGTATTGTGCCTTTATGGATATGGAAAAAGCACAGGACAGGGTGCCAAGAGAAGAACCGTGGTATTGCATGAGGAAGTCTGGAGTAGCAGAGAAGTATGTTAGAGTGGTGCAGGACATGTATGAGAGATGTAAGACAGTGGTGAGGTGTGCTGTCGGCGTGACCGACGGATTCAAGGTGGAGGTGGGACTGCATCAAGGGTCAGCTCTGAGCCCCTTCTTGTTTGCTATGGTGATGGACAGGCTGACAGATGAGGTGAGACAAGAATCTCCATGGACTACGATGTTTGCAGATGACATTGTGATCTGTAGTGAGAGCAGAGAACAAGTGCAGGAAAATCTAGAGAGGTGGAGGTATGCCCTGGAAAGGAGGGGAATGAAGGTTAGCCTCAGAAAATCAGAATACATGTGTGTGAATGAGAAGGACCCAGGAGGAACGGTGATGTTACAGGGAACAGAGATAATGATGGCGGAGGATTTTAAGTACTTAGGCTCAATAATCCAGAGCAATGGAGAGTGTGGAAAAGAGGTGAAGAAGCGTGTGCAGGCGGGCTGGAATGGTTGGAGAAAAGTGTCCGGTGTGATGGGCGATAGGAGAGTGTCAGCAAGAATGAAAGGAAAAGTGTACAAGACGGTGGTGAGGCAAGCGTTGTATGGCTTAGAAACAGTGGCGCTGAGGAAAAGGCAAAAAGGCAGGAGGCAGAGCTGGAGGTAGCGGAGATGAAAATGTTGAGGTTCTCTCTGGGAGTAACGAGGATGGATAGGATCAGAAATGAGTATATCAGAGGGACAGCCCATGTAAGATATTTTGGAGACAAAGTCAGAGAGGCTAGATTGAGATGGTTTGGACATGTACAGAGGAGAGATAGTGAGTATATTGGCAGTAGGATGCTGAGGTTGGAACTACCAGGCAGAAGGCCTAGAGGAAGACCAAAGAAGAGATTTATGGATGTGATGAAGATCGTTGGAGTCAAAAAAGAAGATGCAGAGGACAGGGTGAGATGGAGGTGGATGATTTGCTGTGGCGACCCTTGAAGGGAGCAGCCGAAAGGAAAAGAAGATATATATATATATATATATATATACTGTATATAAAACTATATATATACATATATATATACTGTATATAAAACTATATATATATATATACAGTAAAACCTCCGCTGACGAACGCTTAAGCTCACGAACTTTTCGCCTCAAGAACATTAAATTTGCGAGCATATTGTCTCTGCTGACGAACTAGTTTTCGGCGGACGAATCAAACCACGCGGTCGAACAGCGCCACGGTGGCGGCCACGAGAAGCTGACGCACGCTTATGGCGTCCCAGTTCGTCACACCCCTTTCTTTGAATGCGGAAGTGGTTTGTGTTTGCTAGACATTTTGGACCATATTGAGTGTACTTTTGCTATTATGGGACCGAAAAAGACCCCACCATAGGCGGAGATCATTGAAAAACACGAACGAGGTGTGCGTTTGTGTGACTCAGCGTCCCAGTACCAGTACGCTAAGTCTACCACCATCCTTAAGAATCTACCATGCATACTCAGTTAAGCAAAGAGAGTTGTAAAATGAATGAAAACCTGAATCCAGAAAAGAAAGAACTCTCCGCTCTGCTGGTAATTCACATCAGTGCAGGCTGAGTACCAAACGAGTTCAACGGTGGCCTTGCTCATTTGAAAGACCGGAAGTCCATATAACCTGCCCTTTGTGTCAAGCACAGCAAGTACACTACTTTCGATGTTGAGTGCCTCACATATTGTAATTGTTGATTGGCTGTTTAAAGTTTCATTTCAAGTGACTCGGCTCAGCTTCATTTAATGTGACTCGGCTCAGCTTCATGTAAAGTGACCATCCGTCGATGATCGGAACCATTTACAAGCAGAAAAATCGCATCATAGAGAATGTTAATGGTTATATTTGATATTGGATGAGTGAATTTGATTAAAATTTATCTAATTGAAATTATTTTGCTTGAATTTAATTTATTTGAAATTAATGTTGATGTTATTTGATATATTTGATATTATTTTACAATGTTTTGTTTATAATAATTGATTTAGGGGTGTTTTATGAGATACGGTAATGGTATTTAAGGATGTATAGTACAGTATGAGTGTCATATGTCACACGTCACTGTAACAACTTGCGTTCACTTTCAACTTGCGTTCGGCCGTCTGGAACCAATTAAAAATGTAAGTCAGGGAGCGTCTGTATGTTTCACACACTCGTTTTCAAAGTATAAACAACTGTACTGACAGAATTCGATGTTGATCTGAACGCATTAATCCACTTTGAACTATTTCTTACGAGAAATATTGTTTCATTCTTCGAACAAATCGGGAATTGACCATATCTTTGGAATGAATTGTGTCCGACCACCGAGGTGAGGTCCACTGCATATATATTACCCAATGAATAAATCCTCCAGGTAGCACCAAACAGGAACCCATAACTATCCACAGAAACATTTGAGGAACCGTATTGTGAATGACTAATCATTTGGGTTTCAGTTTTACTAAAATCATTGTTTGTTTATTTATTTGTACAGTCATGCTGTGGAAATTCAAATGCTGGACAATGGTCCCATGGGGGTGTGCTGTATGGCGTTTGGGACACGTGCTTCAAACCGGGTGAAATCTGATAAAAACAATGTAAAAGACCAAAAACTGCTGCTAGCTACAGGACTCTGGCGTGGACAGATCAACGTGTGGGACGTCTCCACGGGTAAGAGTTTTTGCAGTAGTCTGCGATTGTAACAGTTTCCGAACTTATTTTTCAGTGATGCATTCAAATGCAGAAAATAGAAAAGCATACAGTATAATCAATGTGGATGTTTGACAAGATCAAGGGGTTTAGCTTTGAGCTGCAGTGTATGATGATTTTTTAAATTTTTTTTTTGGTATAAAAGAACTTTTATACTCAATCACACTTTACCTAGCAGTAATACTTATGTAAGGTTAGTTTCCCCATCAAGCAGATACAGTGACTCCTTGCAAGACCAGTTTAATTAGTTCCGGGACCCAACTCGTACAGCAAAATGCTCGTATAGCAAAGTGAATTTTCCGATAGGAAATAATAGAAAACTAATAAGTTCCAGCCATCCAAAATACAATCAAATATTCTTCATTTAAAGTATTTTTAAGGTTGTTTTACTCAATAACAACCTATGTTTAACAAAAAAACCCCCCCACAAATAAACATTTATTACTATAATGCCTAAAAAGGAAAAATAAACCTGCGCTTTACCTTGAAGATGCAGGAAGTCTGGCATAATTGACATGAGGAGGAGAGGGTGGTTAATTTTTGGAAGGATTGTCCTGTCCTGTAGGCGGGTTGCACTTATGCTGGCATCACTTGCATATGGTAACATAGCATATCGATGAACTCTTTGCTCAATTACAGCTGTTTTATCTTTGTATTGCTTTCCATTACTGTCCTTTTTTCCAATATCCTTTTTTGGTTGTCAAAGTAACATAGTTTTGTTTGTAGTCATCATCATCAAGAAGCACACAGTTAAGAATAAACTTGCAAGAGATGCTCACATAACAAGAAACCCATACTTGTTTACTCTTCCGGTCATTGACTTCCACTGCCACTTGAACGATGACGCAGTGCTGTGCGATAATGTCAACAAGTCTTTTTTTTTTTTTTGGTTTCCTCATGCACGAGGTATCCTCAATTTAGGACACAATCCTCATCTCATGATTGCCCCTCATTGAGCAAGTTCCTCGTTTAAAGAGACACTTGTCATGCAAGGTGTTACTGTATATGCTGTGCACTCATGCAAAATTGTACATTGCTATCAGGCTGCATGTTTTTCTAACATTTTTTTCACTTTTAGGAACGCTATTGTCCTCTCTGTATAACCACAGATCACACGTGACCGATTTGGTCTTCACTAAAGATGGAAGTCTTACTTTTGTGTCAGCCTCCATGGATTCAACTTTAAGAGTCTGGCAGTGGGGGAAAAAAGGTGATGATATATGTATTTTAATAATAAAACAGAGCATCTCCGGGCCATTCTTGACTGGTAGGACAAGATATCTATTCAAGTCACCGCTAGTTTTACTATGATGAGAAATATACATTTCCACATATCTTTGCATATGTATATATGCACTCCATAATACCCATGATGCTTTTCGTGTAAAGGACAGAGTTACTGTTGTTTTGTGAGTTTTTCAAGTGTGCTCATTGTAACTTTATTTTTTGGCTCAGGCTTTTAACCTTGCATAAACATTTGTAAGATTATAACTCTGCTAGGAAGACATGGTCAACATACACATGCGTGCGATTCCCAGTGCAAGTGAAAAGAAGAAGTGGGCTCGTGTCATGCAGTTTAGTGATATCGCAAATGAATATGGCCAAACCCGTCTACCATCTGTACGAAATTGAAGCCTTAAAAAGTATACTTTTATAATTTTTAATGGGTTTAGGGGATAGTATTTGGAGCATTGGAATGAATCACGCATGTAAAATGCGGCTTAACTTACAAAAAATCCAGTTTACGAAACCACTTCTGGAACGGATTAATTTCGTAAGGTGAGGTACCACTGTATATGTATATGTACAATGGGGCCAATAAGTATTGGGCAACGTAATGTTCATGCAAGTTCACCCATTTAAAAAGATAATAGAGGTTTGTAATTTTCATCATAGGTACACATCAGGCTTGAGAGACAGAATGTAAAAAAAATCCAGGAAATATACATTGTATGATTTCTAAATAATTTATTTGTGAAAATGGGAGGCCAATAAGTATTGGGCAGCTAGAAAACAAACATTATTTCAGCCCCCACTTGTTAACAGTATGAATGACACCTGTTTGAACTGATTAGATGCATAAGAGACACCTGCACACACCTTCAAACTGTCAGACTGCAGTCTTCACCATGACCAAGACCAGAGTTGCCAAGCGACAGCCCTCAAACATCACAGCTCTAGAGAAGATCTGTGCAGAGGAGTGGGACAAAATACCAACGAAAGTGTGTGTAGACCTGGTCAAGAACTACAGGAACCGTTTGACCTCTGTCATTGCCAACCAAGGCTACATTACAAAGTATTAAAAGTAACTTGTGCTGGCTGCCCAATACTTATTAGCCTCCCATTTTCACAAATAAATTGTTTAAAACTCATACAATGTGATTTCCTGGATTTTTTTTTTTTTTTTTACATTCTGTCTCTCAAGCTTGATGTGTACCTATGATGAAAATTACAAACCTCTCTTATCTTTTTAAATGGGTGAACTTGCACGTTTTTACGTTGCCCAATACTTATTGGCCCCACTGTAAATATACAGTAGGCTTTTGACTTGACTATTCGCGGTTTTGCACTCACGGCCTTGCATATTTGCGAGTAACGATTGCACACAAAATCACCCCGCCCACACTAAATAAATATCCGCCCACACCCGTGACTGTTAAATTTCATCTATGTAATTTTCAACCCTAAAAGAGCATTTTTGGAAGGGTACCCACTGGGTACCTGTGGGTACCCGACCGTTGCAGGACTCTGCCTTAGGCAGATTCTCCCATCATTCAGGTGAAAGCTGGTTTAACTCTCTAACCCCTGGAAGCCAGAGAGGTGAAAGAGCCGCATGCCCAGGTTGCGACCCCTGCATAATACAATGCGAAGTACAATACAATGCAATGACTTCCCCTAGTGTGCATTTTTGAAAACTGCAGTGCTGTATCTTTAATGGAAATTATTATACTCATTTCGTGTCCTTTTATATATAAAATACAGTCGGCCTCCTACTTACAAAATTAATCCGTTCCAGAGCCGTCTTCTTAACGTGGAGGTTTTGTAAGTAGAGGCTCATATTACATGTAAAACGACGACTCCGGCGCTTGGGATCGTACGGGATGAAGGCCATGTAGCCGGCTGGTGCAATCGTCTCATCGGGTGTACTCTTCTCGAGCCATGTTTGACAGAAACACAGCATATACAGTCCTGTAGATCCCTCTGTGCTGCAATCTGAGCATGAAGCTCGTCCCCCCTCGTTCAGCCCCTCCCCGCCTGGGCTGAGTGTTAGCCGGGATGCGGCTAGCGTTGAGCTACCATAGCATATTAGCTCAGGATAGGAAAGTGCTAAACTTCAGAAGACTCCGATCTCATAGCTGTAGTAGAGTCGACCGGTCATAGACGAGCATAGTGCAAAACATGAAATTGTGGGGACCCATCTCAGCCCACTCTGGGCGAAGACAGAGTACACCTTGAACAGTTTGCCAAGCCATCACAGGACAGAAACGTGCTATTCTTTACGAAAGTGAGAGACATGGCCAGCTTTAATAACCCAGTTAGGACAGCAGTCACAACCATTGACAGTGGGGCTTGAACACTTAACCTTAGGATCGGTAATCCAGCACCTTACCACCGGGCCACCACTGCTCCTGGTCCCAGCTATCCATTAAAGTAAAAGTTCTGCAGCAATAAAAAGTAAAACAGAAAAAAAACCTCATCCTACAAGAATGAGAGGGAGGCTATTTAAACAATAAAATAATAAGTATGAGAAAAAAGTTAAATTGAAAAAAAAAAAGTTAAAAGAATGGGAAGGATAAGAGCAACAGAAATAGGCTGCATGCTAGTTAACGCATGCGCACTTTTCCCGTCCTGGGCTCGTGTATGTTCTCATTCTGTTTACAGGGTTTTCTCTGGGAACACTAGTTTCCTCCCACTATCCAAAATGGGCCCGTTAGGCTAATAACTTGTTGCAAATTATCCTAGATGTGTGTCAATGGTTGTGTGTGTGTGTGTGTGTGTGTGTGTGTGTGTGTGTGTGTGTGTGTGTAAAATCTCACGGAGATTGCATGGCACGAGTTTTTTCATGTTGCCTTGCAGGTTGGCCTTGAATGGCTAAGGCTAAGGGAGTAAACCCCGACAGAAAATCCGGAGTGGAGCCCCGTAGGCGGTTAGAAAACGTATCTTGTCCCTTTCCGGCAACTCCTGCACCCTCGATGAGTCTCCAACTGTCTTGACTCTGTCTTGCCGTGGGATCAGGCTCATCAGGACGAGAGAGTGAGGCTGGTGCTGCGCAAGCCTCCTTCACTTTAATCCAAGTTCAGCGCAAGTCATGGCAACACCACTATGGACAACCCTTTACCCTTAAAAGTCCTGTGGCAATGGGGGAATGGCGAAGCAGCAGGTGCGGAATCACTGGAAGCTGTAGCCGCAATCCTGCACACAGGCGGCTCAGGCCATATGGTCGTTCTTCTCTGATCGGGACAGGTGGGAAGTTCGGCAGCCCCCTGAGTGACCAGGCAGCCCTATTTAGGATAGCTCTGCCTGCCTCCGTAGTCTGAGAACAGAGCTAGAAAAGGTGCTCTAAACATAGCCTGTTCCACAACCACCTGGCCAGTATACCGCGACTGACGGGTTCCCATCTTGCGGTCGAAATCACAAGAAAATATCCAAGAAAATATTCAAGCTCATCCTTGCGTCATGGAACATTAGAACTCTTCTCAACTCAACCACCTGTAAGTCAGGGAGACCAGAAAGACGTACGGCTCTTGTAGCCAGAGAACATGCCCGCTACAGTGTCGACATCGCAGCCCTCAGCGAAACACGCTTTCCCGACAAAGGCCAGCTCAGTGAGATTGGAGGCGGCTACACTTTTTTTTGGAGCGGCCGCAGCAATGAAGAGTGACGTGAGGCTGGTATTGGATTTGCGATTAAAGACCATCTCGTACGAAAACTTGATTGTATACCAGAAGGCATCAACGATCGCCTCATGAAACTCAAGTTCCCCCTGGACAGGGGGAGATCCACAACCCTCATTTAGCGCCTACGCTCCCACCATGACAAACTCTGAAGATACTAAGGAGGAGTTCTATGAAAAACTGGATGCCCTCATCTCCACTGTTCCACAGGTGGACAAGCTCCTACTCCTTGGCGACTTTAACGCTCGTGTAGGTCAAGACCACCAGGCATGGGAAGGAGTCCTCGGACCCCATGGAGTAGAGAAATGTAACAGTAATGGTCTCCTCCTGCTCAGAACGTGTGCCACCCATGGCTTAGCCATCACCAACACCATGTTCCGCCTTCCAACCCGTAATAAAACGTCGTGGATGCACCCTCGATCTAAGCATTGGCATCTCATCGACTACGTCATTGTCAGAGCAAAGTACAGGCGGGATGTGCGTGTGACTAAGGCAATGTGTGTTGCTGACTGTTGGACAGACCATCGTCTCATCATTTCTAAGACCAATTTGCATATTCAGCCCAAGAGATGACCACAAGGCCAGACAGTTGTGAAGAAGCTCAATATCAACAAGCTCAAGCTTCCTTCCGTTCAAGAAGAATTAGTAGCAAATTTAGAAAGCCAACTGACTGAGGCTACCGGAAACGACTGGTCGCTTATGACCAGTGATACTCTCCGTGCTGTCACCATGTCCGCAAACAGCGGCTTTGTCCGTGCTGCCGCTAACCAGGGCGTGCGTTATAGTGTGTTTATCCATCAACCTCGAGCGCTGACCGAGGGCAAGGAATGGAGAGCCACGCCCATATGATGAACGTTAACATTTACAGACTTATCTGCGGTGTGGGTGGAGTTATAGTAGCACTTTAAATGATGCAAGAGACAGGTGCAGATAAATCTCCGCGCTATGCAAGACACATGGCTAAATAACAAAGCCGACGAGATTCAAGGCTTTGCTGATAGACACGACATGAAACGCTTCTACGATTCACTCAGGTGTGTATTCGGAACACCAACATTAGGCAGTTCCCCTTTACTCAGCGCGGATGGAGAAACACTCATCACCGACAAAAACAAGATCGTAGAGAGATGGGCAGAACACTTCAACGGCGTCCTAAATCATCCATCAATGACGAAGCTGTTCAACGCCTTCCCCAGGTGGAGATAAACCCAGACTTGGACATAACTCCATCAGGGGACGAGGTTGCCAAGGCAATCAAGCAGATGTCGACTGGGAAAGCCCCCGGCGCTGATGCCATCCCTGCTGAAGTGTTCAATACAGGCAGCCCTTGTCTCCTACACAAACTTACAGCACTATTTCAATCATTTTGGGAAAGTGAGACCCTCCCTCAAGATTTTAAAGATGCCACAATCGTTCACATCTACAAAAGAAAGGGAAACAAGCGATCGTGTGACAACCACAGAGGGGTATGACTTCTCTCTATCGCCGGCAAGATCTTTGCCCGAGTGCTCCTCAATCGTCTCCTGTAACATCTCGAGCAAGGTCATCTCCCCGAGAGCCAATGCGGATTCCGCACTGGTCGAGGGACTATTGATATGATCTTTGCTGCCTGTCAGATTCAGGAGAAAATTGTGGAACAAAGTCAAGATCTCTATATCACTTTCGTAGATCTAACAAAAGCCTTCGACACTATGAGCAGAGAGGGACTGTGGAAGATCATGTCGAAGTTTGGCTGCCCGGACAGGTTCGTGAAGCTTGTCAGACAATTTCACGACAGAATGATGGCCCGTGTTCTTGACGATGGAAACGCCTCCGATCCGTTTCATGTGTCAAATGGAGTTAAACAAGGCTGTGTCCTCGCCCCTACACTGTTCAGTTTGATGTTTTCGGCGATGCTGACCGATGCCTTTAGGGAGACTCCCCTAGGCATCCCCATCAAGTACAGGTGTGACGGAAAGCTGTTCAACCTCCGACGTCTGCAGGCTGTCACTAAAGTCAGAGACTGTGATTCGTGATCTGCTCTTTGCTGATGACTGTGCCCTCAGTGCCATCAATGAGCAAGAAATGAAACAGGAAATGGACGCATTCTCGTCTGCCTGTGACAACTTCGGCCTCACCGTCAGCATCAAGAAGACTGAAGTGATGTATCAGCCCGTCCCAGGAAAACCATATCAGGAACCAAACATCACAGTGAAGGGATAGCGACTTCAAGATGTGGAAAACTTCACCTACCTCGGCAGCACTCTCTCGCTACGCCAACATCGATGCTGAAGTCAGCAACCGCATTGTGAAGGCAAGCAGTGCTTTTGGGAGATTGAAGAAGTTAGTCTGGGAATGAAGAGGTATCTCACAATACACCAAGATCAAAGTGTACAGAGCAGTCGTCTTAACTATACTTCTTTATGGCTGTGAATCTTGGACCATCTACAGAAGACACGAGAAACTTCTCCAGTTTCCATCTCCATTGTCTCCGAAACATCTTTAATATCCGCTGGCAAGATAGGATCACAAACACAGAGGTTCTGGAGAGAGCAGACCTCCCCAGCGTTATTACCATCATGCGCAAAGCTCAGACACGATGGGCAGGACATGTCTGCCGTATGTCAGACTCCAGGATACCCAAGCAGTTACTGTACGGTGAACTCAGTCGTGGTAGCAGGAAATTAGGAGGCCAGCGCAAACGCTATAAAGACTCCATCAAAGCATACCTGAAGGACTTCAACATCGACGTTGCAACGTGGGAAACCGCAGCATTTGACAGACCGGCTTGGCGCAACCTGATTCACAAAGATGCCATCCACTCAGAGAATAAACGTTCGAACGCAGCCAAAGATAAACGTCAAACACTCAAGGCTCGAGCTGACCAATCTACCAACACGACCCCCTCTCACTGGTGTCCAACTTGTGGGAGGGGTTTTCACGCCCGTATTGGCCTTACAAGCCACCTGCGGACACATCACCCCGCCTCTTAGACACTGTGTTGTTTGTGTTGCTATGGTCATACTCGATATCGAGTGTGTGTGTGTGTGTGTGTGTGTTGGCCCTGCAATGGTACAGCAAGCTGTTCAGCTTATGCCCTGCCTTTTCCCACTGTTGGCTGAGATAGGCACTAGCCTCACAATAAGCCTAGTAGTAAGTTATTTCAATGCCCTTTGAGTTTGCTTCATCGTGTGATTAGAAATTAAGCTATTGTTGCTGTGCGAACATAACCCATGAACAGTTGTTTTTTTCCTAACAGGCACAAGATTGCTGAATATCAAGCCAACACTAACAAGCTAGCTTTTCCTGTTTCAGTTTATTTCAGTGAGACTGTGTAAGCAAACATGCCGAGACTAATTAACTAACAGTGATGTGAGGGATGTTGGCTGACAGAGTATTACACACTATATTTCATCCAGTGTGCATGTTTTTATTGTTTCATATCTCCAGGTATACAGTCACAAGCGCTTTCTTGTTCACAGTCCTGGGTGTACAAATGTTGCATTTCTCCAGATAGCAGTCTGATTGCTTCCATCTGTAATATAGACACAGTGAGTAGATTGATTGATTGATTGATTGATTGATTGATTGATTGATTGATTATTAGTAGTAAAATGAATTAAGGGTTGGTGTAAGTCCAGCAACATCACACATTGTCCTTATCTGCAATATATATATACACACACACACACTTTTTTTGTTTTCAAAACTTCAGGTTGATAATAGTCTTGCATTTTCCTAATCCGAACTTTAGCTGACCCCAACCCTACCCATGAGCACCACTTTCCAAACTCCACCCACCCCAAACCACAACCATTTCTACTCTTTTCCTAATCGAACCTTATCTTACATCAACCCGAACCCAATTCATTACCACTACTTTCCTAACTCTAACCCTTACCTTAATCCGAACTTGCCCCCAACCCTTGCCCTAACCAAACCATTGCCACCCCTTACCCTAACCCTAACAGCTACCACCACTAGCCTAATTCTCACCCTTACCATAATGTTAACTTACCTCCTATCCTTACCCTAACCATTACCACTAATTTCCAAACCTTAACTTACCCCAAGCCAAGCTCTTACCATTACCACTGCTTTCTTAACCCGAGCCTTTACTCTAACCTTAACATACCCAACCCTGAGTATACCCATCATACTTGTGTCAAATTTTAGGGGGGGGGATTAATTAAAAAATTTTAAAGGGTATGCACAAAAATAAAAAGATTTTGTATATCCGCCGTCTGAGTCAAACTATAGAAGAGCATGAATGTGGGTTTTAAGCAAAGTCCAAACATTAAACAGTTTAAATTCAATTATATAGGTCTGTGCGACCCTAATTAGGATTAAGCAGTTCAGAAAATGAATTACCGTGTTCGACGTAATAAGCGTCCTGCTCCAATAAGCCCCTCTCCCCCCCAAATGTTTTATATCTTGCGTCTAATAATCGCCCATGTGTAGTAGGAGCTAAATGGTAGATCAGACTTACCAATTTTATTCGATCAGTCTCTGTAACGGTAAAATGAGGCATTCACTGTCTGTAAAAGTGAGTTTACATGGTATTTCAAGACCCCCTGCCACTGGGGAATGTCTATAATGTTCATCATTAACAACACATTTGATTGTTCCACAGTGCTTTAAAAAACAGTAAAATATTTTGCTGTGTTCTCTTGGTAAATGTCCAACAAGATGAACCATTAGAAACTGCTACAGAAAAACTATGGGATGTTCTGAATGAATGGAGCGATGAGTCAGATATGGACCTATCAGAAAGTGATGAGGAGGATTTTTCACTTGATTCTCCTGCTCAATAACTTCATAAATTTAAGTACATTCCTGGCCATGTGCTTTTGTGCCATGTGTTAAAGTTGACCTTTGTGTTGATTGGTTCAATGTGCCATGTGCTAAAGTTGACATTCATGTTGATTGGCTCGATTTTACATCCAGGGAAAATATTTGAAGGAGGGAAAATTATAGGGCCTCTTTTTTTTTTTTAATTATGCTGTTTTCTGTTTATTTGCAGCTTTCATGGAAGTAATTTGGTTGATACCACAAAGTGAATAACACAAATACCAGTAAAACTCTTTTATTGTTCTGATATTATTCGTGTTTTCCACCTCTATGGTAATAAGCACTTACCGTTCAGATCTGCTGATAATCATTTTAATATTCGCCCACCCACTCCAATTTTTTAAGCGCCCAGGGCACTTATCACGTTGAATATGGTATTATATATGTTTTAGGTCCTGTGATGACTTGGTGAACAGTCGAGGGTTGTACCCCATCCTCACTGAGAGTTCTCTGAGATGGGTGCCAGACTCCCCGCAACCCTAATTAGGATTAAGTGGTTCAGAAAATGAATAAACAAATGAATATATTTTTGGTATTTAAATATATTAAGATCTATTACACTTCATTTTTCACTTTCAAGTGAAAAGCTTGTTTCCATAAATAAAAGGACAGATATTTCTGATTGAATGATGACTTTGTCCTAACAGAAAGTTTATCTCTGGAGTCTTCGAACCTTAACCATAGTCCGGAATTTAAACTACAATCGGAAGCGAGAAATGGTGTCTTGTGATTTCTCTCCGGATGGAGCGCTGCTTGCAGTTGGGTCTAATAGTATGGAGACAGGATGGTGGCTGAACCTGTGGGATCCCTACACTGCAGAGCAACTGATGAAAATGGAGTGAGTCAGTTAGTCATTAAAAGTGTGTTTTTTCTTTTTTTTAGGTGAATCACCCCTGCAAAGAATGCTCAAGATATGCTTCAAATTGTCCAATTTTTTCCAGGTTACTACTTCTATCTGTCCACAAATTTTTATAACTATCCAAAGCAGATATTTGAAAAAAAAATTCACTCCACCCTAATTTTGAGGTCCCAAACCCGCTTCTCTAACCATTAGATAGAGAGCTGCCCCCAAACATTTCTTCAAGAAAGGAGCTATTCAGTCAGATGTGATGATATGAATGACTATGATAATGTGATAATGATATGGGTTCCTCACCCCCATCCCATTAACCACTTTCTCCCTAGGGCCTGTGATCTAGGTTGGAAGCGCATGAACGCTTTCACGTTTTCTCCTGCATTCCCTCAGATGGCTATCGGTTCCAACAGGTGAGATGTTTGTATTAACCCGATAATGTAATATCTGAAACCAGTCCATCATAACACAATAATATAAAATAACAGTTACTTCTGTTTAATTTTCATAATAAGAAAATATATTTATTTCACTGAGCTCCCTTTCTACAACTATGGTTGTGTTTCACTGACTTAAAGCCCTGTAGGTTTTAGAAGCACCATTGATTTCTCCACCCTTAATGACCGAGATGTTGGTTTTTTCCCCTGTCGTAACATGAAATGCTAATGCTTGCCACCTACCTCTTTTTAAACTGTGGCGCTTGCGTATTTGGGGGCTTTTCTAATGAAGGGAAAGCGCCCCTCTCATACAAATGAGCTCACAGACGTCCAAGATTGGTTGGTGATCACTGTGAGTGACAGGGAGGTGAGTGTATGCTGTCCTCCCTCCCATGAAAGCTCGGGGAATCAGCTCCCATGGACACCTGGCTACGGGTGGCTGTGGCATTGAGTCACGCACCTTTTCAATACACCACTCTGGAGCCCACACTGGGATAATTTTTTATGTGATTTCATATTTTCATGCATTTGCCAGACAGTATCTTTTTTTTTATATATATATACAGAACATTCTTGCAGTCATTCTGATGCCGAGACATCAGTTATTTTGAATGATTTGCTAGATTCTTTTGAAGATCTGTGTTTGTGCTTGCCTCGTTGTCCATGTAAAAACTACCTATGAACCAAGTATGCAGGCTATAGTAAAGCCCTTGGGCTGGGATTTCTCAGTGCAGACCGAGTAAACTGAATTTTATAACTAGTTATTTTATTGTGTTTTTTAAAAAAAAGCTTTTTTTATTCACTGGAGGTACCTTTACTTGCCTTGCTTCTCTGCAAGGTATTTTCAGTCATGTCTTTGAGGGCTTTGGTAGCTTTTGGCTTGTTTTCCTTTCCATGACAAGCAAGAGTTTCCAATGTGTAGCGAGTCATTTGTGAACCTTTTATTACTGGTTGTTCGTTTCTCTTTAAGAAAACTGTGAATGAGATATGCCTAATGATATGCCTGAATGCCTAATGAAATGCTGAATTACCCTCCTTCCTGGGTCGTGTTGGTTATGCGATACGTATTGTAGGCTATACTTTATTGGTGCGAAATGGTCATTACCAATTCAGGAGAGTTCATTCATTTAATTTCTAAACTGCTTAATGATAATTAGGGTCACGGGGAAGCTGTCGCCCATCTCAGATAACTATGGGTGGGGCCGGTGTACATCCTGGGCAGCTCGCCAGGTAATTCAAAGGACTCTGTAAGCAATTTATCACCTGCACTTCAACCAGTCAGGTTGAGCATAGCGCCATTACCAATTCAATAATAGCCTTGTATATATTTATATACACAAACACTCAAAACACCTCAGATTTAAGGACATGGTGATTTTAACCTTTTTCTGTAGTTTTTCTGTACTGTAGATGATTTGATTCTAGACTATTATCTTGAACCCAGTTCTTGAACCGTGTGTGTGTGTGTGTGTGTGTGTGTGTGTGCGGTGTGTAATAAACGTGAAATTACTCGCTCATACATGTCTTAATTAAGCATATCTATCAGGCTTTCAACTTAATGAAACACTTTTTGTATTCAGAAGTTTACAGGTCTGGGACATGGATCAAGATAAAACGAGTAATTTGGTGGTGAAAGATTACACAGTCGATGGTGTGTGCTGCACGTTCAACCCACATGGCAGTGTCATCGCTTTAGGGTAATCGCACAACACAACACAACACCTTGACTCGGGATAACCTAAAAAGAGCGATTTCTGATCCTGGAGATCTCTTTGTCCGGCACAGTGGGTTTCCTGCTCTGAGAGTTAAAGTAGGTGTGATTGGAGCAGGAAAGCACTGAAATGTGCAGGACAGGGTGTTTTGGGTAATGTCAGGGTCAGGAGCCTCTGACAGATTGTATGTGTGTTTTTTATCTTGAGGATTCAAATGTTTGTAGATTCATTTGGTTTTTACAAGAAATAACTGGCGGTCTAGCCAGTAAAAATATTACCTCATATCTCACTCTTAAGTGTTGGTCTACCAATTAATAAAAATTCTGATATTAATCATACTGCAAAACATTTCAGACACAGAGAGTGGTGAGTAAAAACACATTTTGACTAGTCTATCAGGACCAAATCAATGCAGCCGTGAGGGGGGGCACAAGCCAGTGTTCACCCTCACGCCGCTCCCAAACCAGGATAAATGCAGAAGGTTGCGGGAAGGGCATCCAGCGTAAAACTTCTGCCAAAATTGTGATGCAAATGATCAAAACGAAGTTCATACCAGATCGGTCGAGGCCCGGGTTAACAATGACCGCCATCAGTGCTGTTAACCAACAGGGTGCTGGTGGAAATTGGACAACTGTTGAATGTTGGAATATGAAAGAAAAAGGTAGAGGGCTTGCTGACATGATGCAGAGGAGGAAGGTGGACATACTGTGTGTCCAGGAGACCAGGTGAAAAGGTAGCAAGGCTAAAAGTTTAGGAGCAGGGTTTAAGCTGTTTTATCATGGTGTGGATGGGAAGAGAAATGGAGTGGGAGTCATCTTGAAGAAGGGGTTTATCAGGAATTTTCTAGAAGTGAAAAGAGTGTCAGACACAGTGATGAGTCTCAAGTTAGAAATTGAAGGTGTGATGTTCATTGTTGTTAGTGCTTATGCCCCACAGGCAGGATGTGAGCTAGAAGAGAAGGAGAGATTCTGGAGTGAGTTAGAGGGGACGAGGAAGTGATGGGCAGGTTTGGTATCCAGGACAGGAACACAGAAGGACAGATGTTGATAGATTTTGCAAAAAGGATGGTAATGGCTGTGGTGAATACTTTCTTCCAGAAGAGACAGGAGCATAGGGTGACTTATAAAAGCGGAGGTAGGAGCACACCGGTAGACTACATCTTGTGTAGATGATGTAATTGGAAGGAAGTCATCTGTGACTGCGAAGTAGTAGTGGGGGAAAGTATTGCCAGACAGCAGAGGATGGTTGTGTGCAGGATGACGGTGATGGTGAGGAAGGTGAAGAAGGCAAAGGCAGAGCAGAAGAGAAAGTAGTGGAAACTGAAAAAGGAATAGTGTCGTGTTGTCTTCAAGGAGGAGTTGAAACAGGCTGTGGGTGGTCATTAAGTGCTTCCAGATGACTGGACAACCACAGTTAATGTGATCAGGGAGACAGGTAGGAGAGTACTTGGTGTGTCCTCTGGAAGGAGAGTAGATAAGGAGACTTGGTGGTGGAATGAGGAAGTGCAGGAGTGTATACAAAGGACGAAGACGTCGAAGAAGGAGAGGTGGGAGGCGTGTCCGTAGGCAGAGAGAGAAGAGGAAAGGCATGAGTCTAGGACTGAGAGTGGGGACTTTGAATGTTGGAACTATGCAAAGAAAAGGTAGAGAGCTGGCTGACATGATGCAGAGGAGGAAGGTGGACATACTGTGTGTTCAGGAGACCAGGTGGAAAGGTAGCAAAGCTAAAAGCTTAGGAGCAGGGTTTAAGCTATTTTATCACGGTGTGCATGGGAAGAGAAATGGAGTAGGAGTCATCTTGAAGGAGGAGTTTGTCAGGAATGTTCTAAAAGTGAAAAGAGTGTCAGACAGAGTGATGAGTCTCAAGTTAGAAATTGAAGGTGTAATGCTCAATGTTGTTAGTGCTTATGCCCCACAGGCAGGATGTGAGCTAGAAGAGAAGGAGAGATTCTGGAGTGACTTAGATGAAGTGATGCAGAGTACCCCCAGATGTGAAAGAGTGGTCATTGGTGCAGACTTCAATGGACATGTTGGTGCAGGCAACAGAGGGGACGAGGAAGTGATGGGCAGGTTTGGTATCCAGGACAGGAATACAGAAGGACAGATGTTGATAGATTTTGCAAAAAGGATGGAAATGGCTGTGGTGAATACTTTCTTCCAGAAGAAACAGGAGCATAGGGTGACTTATAAAAGCGGAGGTAGGAGCACACAGGTAGACTACATCTTGTGTAGGCGATGTAATTTGAAGGAAGTCAGTGACTGCAAAGTCATAGTGGGTGAGAGTGTTGCCAAACAGCATAGGATGGTGGTGTGCAGGATGACTCTGATGGTGAGAAAGGTGAAAAAGGCAAAGGCAGAGCAGAAGACAAAGTGGTGGAAGCTGAAAAAGGAAGTGTCGTGTTGTCTTCAAGGAGAAGTTGAAACAGGCTTTGGGTGGCCAGGAAGTGCTTCCAAATGACTGGACAACCACAGCCAATGTGATCAGGGACACAGGTAGGAGAGTACTTGGTGTGTCCTCTGGAAGGAAAGTAGATAAGGAGACTTGGTGGTGGAATGAGGAAGTGCAGGAGTGTGTACAAAGGAAGAGGTTAGCGAATAAGAATTGGGACATTGAGAGGACTCATGAGAGTAAACAGGAGTACAGGGAGATGCAGCACAAGGCGAAGGTAGCGGTGTCAAAGGCCAAACAGAGGGCGTATGATGAATTGTATGCTAGGTTGGACGGTAAGGAGGGAGAAAATAATTTATACAGGTTGGCACAGCAGAGAAATAGAGATGGGAAGGATGTGCAGCAAGTTAGAGTGATTAAGGACAGAGAGGGAAACATATTGACTGATGACAGAAGTGTGTTGGAAAGATAGAAAGAATACTTTAAAGAGCTGACCATTGCGGATGAGAAAGTAGCAAAGATTAGTAAGAGTGAAGTGAGGAGGGCATTGAAGAGGATGAAGAGTGGAAAGGCAGTTGGTCCTGATGACATACCTGTGGAGGTATGGAAGTGTCCAGATGAGGTAGCAGTAGATTTTTTGACAAGAACATTCAACAAGGTCTTAGAGAGTGAGAGAATGCCGGAGGAATGGAGGAGAAGTGTGCTGGTGCCCATTTTTAAGAACAAGAGAGACATGCAGAGTTATGGCAACTACAGAGGGATAAAGTTGATGAGCCATACGATGACGTTATGGGAAAGAATAGTGGAAGCTAGACTGAGGGCAGAGGTCAGCATTTGTGAACAACAGTTTGGTTTTATGACAAGAAGCAGCACCACACATGCAGTGTTTGCTTTGAGGATGTTAATGGAGAAGTACAGAGAAGGTCAGAGGGAGCTGCATTGTGCCTTTGTGGAGAAAGCATATGACAGGGTGCCGAGAGAGGAACTATGGTATTGCATGAGGAAGTCTAGAGAAGTATGTTAGGGTGGTGCAAAACATGTATGAGAGATGTAAGGCAGTGGTGAGGTGTGCTGTCGGTGTGACAGAAGAGTTCAAGGTGGAGGTGGAACTGCAACAAGGGTCAGCTCTGAGCCCCTTCTTGTTTGCTATGGTAATGGACAGACTGACAGATGAGGTTAGACAAGAATCTCCATGGACAATGATGGTTGCAGATGACATTGTGATCTGTAGTGAGAGCAGAGAACAAGTGGAGGAAAATCTAGAGAGGTGGAGGTATGCCCTGGAAAGGAGAGGAATGAAAGTTAGCCCCAGGAAGACAGAATACATGTGTGTGAATGAGACGGACCCAAAAGGAACGATGAGGTTACAGGGAGCAGAGATAAAGAAGGTGGAGGATTTTAACAATCCAGAGCAATGCAGAGTGTGGAATTGAGGTGAAGTGTGTGCAGGCAGGTTGGAATGCTTGGAGAAAAGTGTCCGGTGTGATGTGTGACAGGAGGGTATCGGCAAGAGTGAAAGGAAAAGTGTACAAGATGGTGATGAGGCCAGCGATGTTTTATGGTTTAGAAACAGTGGCACTGAGGAAAAGACAGGAGGCAGAGCTGGAGGTAGCAGAGATGAAAATGTTGAGGTTCTCTCTGGGAGTAATGAGAATGGATAGGATCAGGAATGAGTACATCAGAGGGACAGCACATGTAAGAGGTTTTGGAGACAAAGTGAGAGAGGCTAGATTGAGATGGTTTGGATATGTTCAGTGGAGTGATAGTGAATATATTGGTAGGAAGACGCTGAGGTTGGAACTACCAGGTTTAAGGCCTAGAGGAAGACCAAAGAGGAGATTTATGGATGTGCTGAAGAGTACATGAAGGTAGTTGGCCTAAGAGTAGAAGATGCAGAGGATAGGGTTAGATGGAGGTAGATGATTTGCTGTGGTGACTCCTGAAGTGAACAGCCGAAAGGAAAAGAAGACACATTCTTCTTCTGGGATGCCAGTGATCCTGATTCTTCTGCTTTCTGAGTCCTGTGATCTGTCTTGGTGTGCTGATGCTGGCTGGAGTTCTGATCTTGGAAGCCCTTCTTTCCTGCTGATAAAGATCTAAATTGACCCAGATGTGCACTAACTGACTGTGAACATGACTTTCCCCTGCGAGTTATATAAACTATTTTCCCACAATTACTTAGGACTTACAGTCGTAGAACCATCTGGACTACATTTTTGGACTGTAATGAATTTTTTATATATGGTTTGTATCTTTTATAGTTTCACTCAAATGAGGCTGGGTTTCCCTTTTGGCCCTGGTTTCTCTCAAGGTTTCTTCCTTGCATCTAGTGAGGGAGTTTTTCCTTGCCACTGTCGCCACGGGCAATGCTCATTATGGATATGTAGGAGTTATAGAAAAATGTTTAAATTTTTTATACTTTGTAAGCCCCTACTTTCACGATTTTACTGTATAAAATTTCTTTCCAACAATGTCAATTGGAAAAAGTGCCGAACAAATAAAACTGAATTGAATTGAATTGGGGCATTTCTGAAAGTGTTCAACAATGCATGCCAAGGTGTGCTTCTACCCTTGCAGCGGTCATTCTGGCAGTCAGCACACCCAGGGCCTGTTTTTTTCATGTTTATACACATGTACATTTGTGCTTATGTTTTTAATGCCCCTTAGAATTTATGCCAGAATGTTTATTAGACACCCACTATGGCAGAGATTGGCAAACTACAGCCCACGGGCCACATCCGGCCTGTTAGTATTTTTAATCTGGCCTGCCGAAGATTTATTGGTATAGAATTCATGTTTAATGTGAATGATTGATTGATTGCATTCATTCGACTTTGACTTGTAATGACAGCATTTCAACACCAGTGGCGCATTAGGCACAGTCAGTAGATTTTGTGGAGCTCGAGCCACTTCCTGTTCTCACTCTTCTACTGCACAGAGCCCATCAGCAACAATGTCAGAGAAAAGAAAAGCCGACAGTGAGTGCCGGGTTATTCATAAGGAATGGACACCTAAATACTTTTTTACTGAAGTCCGCTCAAAGGCTGCATGTCTTATTTGCCAAGAAACCATTGCGGTTTTAAAATAATACATCAGCCGCCACTTTTCCACCAAGCATGCTAATTACACCAACAATCTGTCACTGCGTGAACATCTGGCCACCGCTGACAGGTTGGTCACGAGCTTGCAGGCTCAGCAAAACACCTTCATCCGTGTAACTTCCATCCAAGAATCAAGCACGAGGATACCTGCATAATTCATCAGGAAGCACTGTGTACAGCTCGACCACATAGTGAAGCCGGTTGCGAAACTTGTTAAGTTTATTCGAGCGACGGGACTTCACCCTCGTCAATTTAATAATTTTCCTGAAGAATCTGACGCTGACCACAGGGATTTGCTTTACATTCTAATGTTTGCTGGTTCAGTTTTGGGAAAGTTTGTCAATGAGTGTGGAGCTCAAACAGGAGATTCTTTCATTTTTGGAGCTCCTTGAGAACACTGACAATGTTCCTGAGCTCAAAGACACAGATTGGCTGTGATTTCGCATTTACTGTGGACAAACTGACCCACATGAATGAGTTAAACGTGACATTACAAGGGAAAAACAGTTTGTGCTTGAATTACAAGCAAATGTCAAAGCCTTCAAATCCAGGCTAGTTTTATTTTCAAAGCAAATCTCATACAAGTCATTCGCTCATTTCCCCCACACTGGCCACGATAAAAGAGGCTCAGTAACATGTGAACAAATACAGGAAAGCACTAGATGACCTGCATGAAGAATTCTGCCATCAGTTTTGTGATTTTGGAAAAATTGACAGGGCACTTGAAACAAGAGCCTGAAACGGTACCACAGGAGTTGGCAGTTGAACTGAATGATCTCCAATGTGACATGATGTTAAAGGAGAAGTTCAACTCCCTTAAACTAGACGAGTTTTATGCTTCATTAAGTGAAGCCAAATTTCCAAACATCCAGAAGATGGCACAGACGATGCTGATTTTTGGCTCTATATATATGTGCGTGAACATGCGTTTAGTGTGATGAACACCAACAAAGCACTCCACAGATCCCAGTTGAGTGATGAACATCTCAAACTTGTTCTAAGAACCACAACACAATTTCCATCAGACTTCAATGCACTGGCAAAAATAGTTAATGCATTTTTTTGATCATATCTTGCTGACGCGGCCTGTCAAATTTTAAGTCAATGTGGCCCTGAGTCAAAATATTTGCCCAACCCTACACTAGGGGTAGGCATGTCATTACAATTACCTCACGGGGCGTCTGCACACAATCCATCATGGAGTGTCTCCCTGCGTTCCATTCCCTCACAGGTGATTTCATTGCGCACTGTCAATCCTATTACAAGCCTCAGAAGATCTACAACCTCTGGCACAAATTATGGAATCACCAGTCTTGGAGGATGTTCATTTCGTTGTTTAATTTTACAGAAAAAAGCAGATCACAGATATGACAAAAAAACCAAAGTCATTTTAAATGGCAACTTTTTGGCTTTAAGTAAGAGAAACAAAGAAATCAAGAAAAAATAATGGTAGTGAGTAACAGTTATTTTTTAGACCAAGCAGGGGGAATAAATTGTGGAATCACTCAATTTTTGAGGAGAATAAATTATGGAATCACCCTGTAAATTTCCATTTCCAAAACTAGCACCTGCCTTAGATTAGATCTGCTCGTTAGTCTGCAGATAAATAGAGTGATCTGGATTGGAGAGCTGTTGCAGCAAGTGGACTGACATGAATCATGGCTCCAACACGAGAGATGTCAATGTCTGGGATCCCACAGAACAGTATTCGCACATCATCAGAACCAGGCCAGGCTTTTCTCATTTATTTGTGCCTGGAATGGTTATTATTTTTTTCCATACCAATTAACCACAACTACATAAATTCCAACTCGTATCAGGCCTTTAGATGTTTGCAGATGAAATTGTGGCACAAAAATCTATTCTAACATTGTAAACACACTTGCACAACCTTTTTGGTGAATCATCAGGTACTTGTTAAATTCAAGTTGAATTTTAATGTATCAGTCTAGTCTTTATTATTAAAACATTATTTAATTATTAAAAATTGTGTGTGTATATTTTGTTTTCAGGTTTTTACGTGGACGTGTATTGTTCTGGAAAGCTCCCCAAGTGGTTCCCAGCCTGCGCCATTTGTGTCGTACTGTGCTCAGATACTCCGTGTCCACATTCCAGCTACGGGCTTTACCACTTCCAAAGGAAATCTTAGACTTCCTGACGTACAGAAATCTTCCTCAGAAAAAAACCCTCTGCTGCAGTAAACATTCCAGCTGATTCTGAGCATTTGTGGCTGCTATATGAGACTGCTTTAAATTTCCATGTTTGAAGTATGATCACAATAAAGGTCCAGATATTTCTATTACTAGTGCATGCATAAATAAACCCATGAGATGTGTGTGTATGTATGTGTGTGTGTGTGTGTGTGTGTGTGTGTGTATATATATATATATATATATATATATATATATATATATATATATATATATATATATAGAGAGAGAGAGAGAGAGAGATTTTATACAGTACAAACTTGTATAGGTTACTTATACAAGGTTTAAACATACGTTCCCCTGTAAAGAATGCCTTGTAACAAATTGATGTAACAAACGGCCATCTGGAACCTAACTCGTTCGTAAGTTGGGGAGCGTGTTTGTGTGTATAATAAGATACAGCTTTATTAATCTCACAATGGAGAAATTCACTATATATATATACACACACACACACATAGTAGGCCCCTGTTATTCGCGAGGGTTCAGTTCCAGCCCCTACCAAGAATCAAGATAATCCATGATTTCTTTACCCTGAACTAAAACCCTATGTATCATATTACAATGGCCCATCGGAAACTGAATGCTCTAGAGACCGAACAAACAGAAATCCGAACAAAAAAGTCGTGACTTTTATCGTCCCGGAAACCGAATAAAAACCAGAAGTCGAACTCGAGAAACGTGCAAGAATAAATGAGACCGAGAGGGAGCCAGAAGTCGAACTCGAGAAGTCCGGAAGTTGTTGATACTATGTAAGGTCTGTTTGGGCTTTTACACCTCATCAGGGCTCATCAGTCCGGTGCTTTATGTATCACCCTAAGAAAGCTGTCCTGGGCAAGCCCAGAAGTTGTTGATACCATGATTCACCCTAAAAGCTGTCCTGGGGTGGTCCAGAAGTCGTTGATACAGTACTAAAGCTAAAGTTAGCGCTACAGCTATCTAATCACTCACGCCATATACCACCTCCAGTGACAAATACGATTTAGAGTACCGAACAGAAAACCCACAGATCAGCTTATAGGCATAACAGCGTAAACGAAGCTGAACAGTATGTATTTATGTATGTATGTAAGCTAAGCTAAAGCGCTAAAGCTAAGCTAAAGCGCTAGCAGCACTGTGAACAGCTTTAACAATGAGGTCATGAACGACTTCCGTAAGGTTTTGAAAAAAAGGCAGAAACAAGCCACATTAGAAATGTTCTTCAAGAAACGAAAGTCATCCATGCAAAGCGGTAGCAAGAGGTAAAAACGCCTTTGGCTGATTTACCTGAAGCCATTATTGGAAGGGAAATCGCTGCCTTCTCTTCCTCTCAGTTATGGAAGGGAAATCTCTGCTTCTCTAACTCTCCAACATTTATGTATGCCAACTGCACCACCACAAAGGTTAAAATTCTTATCTTTATTATTCTTATGCTTTAACTTTTCTGTGGTTTTCATTTTAGTGTGTTATGGTCTCTCAGAAAAGAGTTATGCATTGAAATGTACGTTGGAGAGGGGCGTGGCTCTAACACACTCCTCTATGAAAACGGGTTGTGCTTTATTGTTCACAGATTTCTGGTGGTCTAGTTATTGTTTCTAGTGCTCCACTGCCTTCCCTGTGAACAGTAAAGCACAGCTGTTTTCATAGATGAAACAGGGAAATTGAGAAACATGGAAATCAAACTAAAGCTTGAACTGCTTGAGCACAATGTGTGTGTTTAGCACTCCATCTCGCGTGTTCGAGCCACGTCCCTCTCCAACGCGCATTTCAACGCACGACGGAATGGATTAAGACCACTTACATTATTTGTAAGTGGAAAAGCGGATTGGGAATCTGAACAAATCGGAATTCGAGCAGCCGTCTGGAACGGATTAAGTTCGAGTACCGAGGCTCCGCTGTACATGCGCGAATGATCAACTGGAAGTAAAATCCTCTGCATCTATTACATGCGCTAAAATATGATTCTGAAACACATTCTATAATTCAATACAGTATTCAATACAGTATTAATGTAGTAAACTGTAGTAATGATTAAGAAAAACTTAATTTTTTACTGTAATGTATATGATGTATCTAAAAGAACATGAAGTGATGAAGTGTAATAAACTAGTTTGATAAACTTGGATAAACATACAGCACTGTACTGCATAGTAGTTTTCAAAATGTCCACTAGAGGGAGGCATTGCATTATATTTACTTTACATTGCATTATACATACATGAAGTGGATACCAAAAGGATGAACTTGAATGAACATGCTATAGAAGAAAAATCTCACACAAATATTCTGAACATTAACTTAGGTACAATTCTATACTGGAATAATAACTGAAAAACATTGTAATACTGTACAGTACTATAGAACTAGAAGTATCCAGAATACTAAGGCAGATTCCATTCTCATGATTACCTTGTTTTATACAACATTCACCTTTTTAGCACTTCCACAAAAATTCAATACTACACTTTCTCTGATTGCCATCTCATATTTCTTTATGTCGCGGACTGTACTTTCATTCAGTTTATAATGGCGCTTTACTGCAGCGTAACCTTTTCCTTCATGAATCATATCAAGCAGTTCTACTTTTTCATGCAGCGTCATTACCTCTTTCTGGCACTACAGCGCCTTGCCAGGAGCCTGTGAAGGTGCGCAGCGTTTGGGTGGCATGACGGAGCTTAACTGTAATTAAAAACACACAAAAAAGCACATGCACAAAGTGTGTGCGAATGAGAAAAAAGAGGTGTATAGATCATCTCAACCAATCAACAGGAGGGAGAACAGCCATTGGCTGAATTTGAATCACGTGACAGTTACTCGGCAATCCACGAATACAGTAGTCCCTCAATATTCGCAGGAGTTTGGTTCCGCCCCCTCCCGCAAATGAAGATAATCCACGAGTTCTGTACCTGGAAGTAAAACCCCCATGTATCATATTACATGCGCGAATGATCAACCGGAAGTAAAATACTGTGTAGCTATTATATGTGCTAAAATATGCTTCTTAAACACATTCAATAGACAGTATTACTCATTAATACAGTATTGATGTAGTAAAATATAGTAATGATTAAGAAAAACCTTTTAATTTTGTACTGTGATATTTATTAATAAAATATACAGTCGGCCCCCTCCCTACAAAATTAATCCTTTCCAACGCCTTTTTCATAACGCAATTTCGTCAGTAGGGGTTGCATTTTACATGTTAAACGGCTGATTCGTTCCAAGGCTCCAGTCTTTGGACTGGACAAACCCCATAAACCCTTTAAAAATGATCAAAGTACAGACGCTCCCCGACTTACGTTTATCCGTTTTTCAATTTTGCAGGGGGTTTTATCCAAAAAAAAAAAAAAAATTTTGAGTTTAGACGTACCTATGTAGTACGCTGACTTAATGACGCAACGACACTGCGTCCATTGTTTACAAAGGACAGACCGAGTGCCTCTCCTTCCCAGTTCAGTTTTATATATTATATATAATCAGTTATATAGCGTGTTACCCTTGTGTTAAGACGTCGTCTCTGTGATCTGTGTTTACACTATTTTGTGGACTTTTGTAACCCTAAGCTAATATGGTTGGTCAGAAGCATGAGCCTACTAGCATGGATGCAAGTCTCATACACGGAGATGAATTAACTGTCTGCTCGGATCGGCGTGATCTACCATGCATACTCAGTTTAAGAAAAGAGGCTAACTGGGTTATCAAAGGCGGGCCATGTCTCTCACTGTCTATGGTGTGAGGCATGTAAAAGAACCATTGCTGACTTGCGTAAAGAGTAGGCTGCAAAGCCGTCAGCATGTTTCTGTCTCTTGCTAAAGGGTTGTGACAGAAAGGGCATCCAACTTGAAAACCCATGCCAAATCAAAATTGCGAATCAGAAGATTCGCTGTGGTGACTCCCAAGAAAGGGAAAGGGCCGAAAGGAAAAGAAGAAGAAGAGAAGTTGTAAAATGAATGAAAATCCGAATCCAGGAAAGAGCTCTCCGCTCTGCTGGCTGTGTTCTAAACGAGTTCAACGGCACCCTTGCACACTCGAAAGACCGGAAGTCCGTACAACCCACAGCAAGTACACTACTTTCACAAGTACACTACTATTTATGGATGTATAGTACAGTATGAGCATCATACGTCACACGTCATACATCATACATCACTGTACCAACTTACGTTCACTTTCAACTTACGTTCAGCTGTCCGTAACCGATTAAAACCGTAAGTCGGGGAGTGTCTGTATACCAATTTTGTATGAAATATGTGTTAAAAAGTAAAAGAAAATTTTTTATTAAAGCATTTAAACATTTTATTAACATATTAAACCATTTTATGAACATATTTATTAATTTAACCATTATTAAACATTTTTCATTAACACACACACACACACACACACACACACACAGACGCATTACAATGCATACAACACACATGTTAATTCTAGCACTGCGGGCCATGCCCACAAGATATGGAATTCAAAGCGCATTCCCTGCTTGACAGATCGGAGGTTCAAACTCAACTTTAACTTGATTCCTTGAGGGATCGGAATTCCAGATGAGCTCAAATGCGCCCACATTTATTAAACATTTACTGAATTAAACAACTTAAAAACTAAACTAAAGAGTTAAACTTCCTTCTCTCTCTCTCTCTCACACACACACACACACACACACACACACCCTGATGCAAATACATCAGGAAGAAGGTGAACAAAATAAGAATGGGATATGAGAGAATGAACATAAGGGAAAGGAATAAAGGAGATCACCAAAAGGAAGAACAGTGAGGAGAAATGAGAGAAAGGAGGTGCTTTACAGGGGAATAATTGCATTTTTTGCTATTGCATTACAGGGTTTATTTAAATATCCCGTTCTAATGATTTCGTAAATCTCACATTTTTATCTCCACTGTTATTATTGATACACAGATGTGCGTGCACACACTCAGATGTGTACCTAACATAAAAATGTATGTGTGTGTATTTATATTTTATTTACATTTTATGCATTATATTTGAATGTTTAATTGTTATTATAAGCATTTAGGAGGCGTGTCCGTAGGCAGAGAGAGAAGAGGAAAGGCATGAATCTAGGACTGAGAGTAGGAACTTTGAATGTTGGAACTATGACAGGAAAAGGTAGAGAGCTGGCTGACATGATGCAGAGGAGGAAGGTGGACATACTGTGTGTTCAGGAGACCAGGTGGAAAGGTAGCAAGGCGAGAAGCTTAGGAGCAGGGTTTAAGCTGTTTTTTCATGGTGTGGACGGAAAGAGAAATGGAGTAGGAGTCATCTTGAAGGACGGGTTTGTCAGGAATGTTCTAGAAGTGAAAAGAGTGTCAGACAGAGTGATGACTCTCAAGTTAGAAATTGAAGGCGTGATGTTCAATGTTGTTAGTGCTTATGCCCCACAGGCAGGATGTGAGCTAGAAGAGAAGGCGAGATTCTGGAGTGAGTTAGATGAAGTGATGCAGAGTACCCCCAGAGGTGAAAGAGTGGTCATTGGGGCAGATGTCAATGGACATGTCGGTGCAGGCAACAGAGGGGACAAGGAAGTGATGGGCAGGTTTGGTATCCAGGACAGGAACACAGAAGGACAGATGTTGATAGATTTTGCAAAAAGGCTAGAAATGGCTGTGGTGAATACTTTCTTCCAGAAGAGTCAGGAGCATAGGATGACTTATAAAAGCGGAGGTAGGAGCACACAGGTAGACTATATCTTGTGTAGGCGATGTAATTTGAAGGAAGTCAGTGACTGCAAAGTAGTAGTGAGTGAGAGTGTTGCCAAACAGCAGAGGATGGTGGTGTGCAGGATGATGCTGATGGTGAGGAAGGTGAACAAGGCAAAGGCAGAGCAGAAGATAAAGTGGTGGAAGCTGAAAAAGGAAGAGTGTCGTGTTGTCTTCAAGCAGGAGTTGAAACAGGTTTTGGGTGGTCAGGAAGTGCTTCCAGGTGACTGGACAACTACAGCTAATGTGATTAGGGAGACAGGTAGGAGAGTACTTGGTGTGTTCTCTGGAAGGAGAGTAGATAAGGAGTCTTGGTGGTGGAATGAGGAAGTGCAGGAGTGTGTACAAAGGAAGAGGTAGCTAAGAAGAAATGGGACATAGAGAGGACCGAAGAGAGTAAACAGGAGTACAGGGAGACAAAGCGTAAGGCGAAAGTAGCGGTGTCAAAGGCCAAACGGAGGGCGTATGATGACTTGTATGCTAGGCTGGACAGTAAGGAGGGAGAAAATGATTTATACAGTTAAGCTCTATGATGCCACTCAAACCCTGGCTAAGCGCTGTCTCTTCTGAAGAAATCAGACTTTCTCCTGAAGAAACGACAGTTTCCTCTGAAGTGCCTGAAGATAACCATCTAAATTGTTGTAAAGCTGTAGTATTAAAGTCTTTTTCAATTATTATTCCAGTTCAGTGCCTAAATTAATATTTAGAATGTTTAGAAGCCACGGAGCAGCTCAGCCACGCCCCTCCGCCAGAGCGGAGAATTAGAGAACACAGCAGTCAAAATCAAAGTCCCCTAAAAACACAGACCATAACTAAAAGAACATAAAAGAACATTGTAAATAAATGTTTAGAAGCCACGGAGCAGCTCAGCCACGCCCCTCAGCCGGAGCAGACGGTTCGTTAGAGAACACAGCTGTCAAAATTAAAGTCCCCCCAAAACACAGATCATAACAAAAAGAACATAAAAGAACATGAAATGTAATAATTTGGAGAAACAAAACAAAACGATAAACATGCTACACCACAGTACATAAAATCGCATACACAAACATTCTAAACATTAACTTAGGTACTGTACTGGAATAATGATTGAAAAAGACTTTAATACTAGAGTGCTTTCAGGTGATTATTTCTCTTCAGGCACTTCAGAGGAACCTGTTGTTTCTTCAGGAGAAAGTCTTATGTATTCAGAAGAGACATCCAACGTCATTACCTTTTCTAGTGCTTAGCCAGAGAAGACACACAGCGTTTGAGTGGCATCATAGAGCTTAAAGGGTATCTGTAGTGAAAGCGCTCATATACCTAATTTGATGTATTGTGTATAGCTAGTGACAAAACACCTATAAGGTGTTTATTATATTCTGTCACAAACCAGCTTTAAGCGATTTAAGGGCTTCACTATTGTCAAGTTTCAGCGCACAGGAGTTTTGCAGCGTCGCATTTCCTGTGACTTCACATCGTTGACAAAGCTTCTACCGGAACTGCGAGATTGCAATGTAAACCTATGGCTATATACCTGACACAACAACACAAGCTCACGGAAAATTGAAAAAAAAAAACAGACATTATAGTGTTTTTTTTAAACCATGGACGAAGACAATTTCATAGAAGGATTAAAAGGTTATTTATATGAACCACTGAAGAAAGACTATCCACATTTAGTGAAATCGGACCAGGAAAGTGACGACTCGGAGGGCGATATTGGAGAGTCGGCAGAAGCTCTTACACGGGAAAATCGTAGCAAACAACCAGCAAATATTTGGTGGTCTTGTGGAAAATGCGTGCTTCAAAAAACGGATCAGGAGTGCTATTGTAAAGAACATGAATTGCTTGAGGAAAATATACTGACATTCTGCAATTGGCGATACGACTGTCAACGATGTTACGTCACAATGACCTTTGACCCCGGTGGAAAAAAGCCAACATGTCCGTGCGCTGAACCTTCGTGAGCAAGGAATGGCATACAGAAGAAAAGGAAATGTGAACTTATACATATACTACCGACATCACGTGATGTTTAAAAATTAATAATAAGGTATAGTGGATATTTTTTTAACGCTGTCAATTTTGGGTACAGGTATCCTTTAACTGGTAATTATAAAACACTAAAAAAAAGAGACTCATTGAAAACTTGTGCGCGAATGAGGAAAAAGGGGCGTTAAATCATCTCAACCAATCAGCAGGAAGGAGGACAGCCATTGGTTGAATTTGAGTGACGTGGCAGTTGCTTGGCAGTCTGCGAATACTCAAACTGTGAGTGCAAAACCGCAAATAGGTAAGGGCCTATTGTATGCGGGGGCGCGAGTTTAAAACCGCGAATAGTCAAGGACCTACTGTATATTTTTTGTGTACACACACACACACACCTTACATCTTTAAAAAAAAATTATTTTTCTGAACTACTTATCCAAATTAGGGTCATGGGGAGGCTGGCACCCATCTCGGCCAACTCTGCAGGGTACAATCTGGACAGCTCCCCAGGCTATTGCAGGGCCAACACTCACACCTAGGGGCAATTTGGGAAAACTAATTAACCTACTGTGCACGTTTTTGAACTATGAGAGGAAACTGGAGTACCCGGAGGAAACCCACAAAAGCACGGGGAGAACATGCAAACTCCACACAGAAACACCCTAGCTGAAAATTGAATCCAGGACCTTCTTGCTGTCAGGCGGAAGTGCTAACCACTACCCCACTGTGCCGCCATTCATATATTAATATTAAGTACACACACTGTGGACAGCAATGAGATTCCTCTGTAATTTCCATAGTCTGTATGCTCACCTTTTCTTTTGTAGATCGTGACAATGATAGTGTCCTTGAAGTCTTGGGATACTCCTTCGCTTTGATTGATTGATTAAAACATATTTTATTCAAACAGGAAATGGATTGGGCACAAGTTATCCAACTTAATAAAGCCCTCTCCGGGTAGTTACAGTAATTATATTACAAAATATACAGCAAGATACTGACAAGGGAAGGATATATACAAAAGAAATAAAGGAATCGCTTGAGGACCAGATGTTGCGGAGGATGCCTTAGAGCTGTTCCTCCATACTTCCATACTTCAGCTGGTATGCCATCTGGACCTGCAGCTTTTCTGTTTCTCATCTTCTTGATAGCTAATTCCAGCTCTTCTGCAGTCGGTGGTCCACCCATGCCATGCCTAATAGGCAGCTGCGGTATTTCACCAGCATTGTCATCTGCACTGGCCTCTGGATTCAGCAGACGCTCAAAGTGTTCCTTCCATCTCTCCATTATGTTGCTCCTCTGCCTAAGAAGCACCGCACCATGCACATGGGGGGTCACAGTGCAATGCCACGGGGGCATATACATATACAGTGGGCCTCCTACTTCCGAAATTAATGCGTTCCAGAGCCTCTTTCGTAACGCGGAGGTTTCATAAGTATAGGCACATTTTACATGTAAAACGCCTGATTCATTCCAAGGCTCCCAAGACTACCCCATAAACCCTTTAAAAATGATAAAAGTACACCAATTTTTGATGAAATATGTGTTAAAAGTAAAAGAAAATTATTTATTAAACCATTCAAACATTTTATTAAAATATTAAACCATTTTATTAACATATTTATTAATTAAATCATTATTAAACATTTTTTATTAACACACATACACACACATAACACTGTCTCTATCTATCTCGCTCTCTCTCTCTGTCTGTCTCTCTCTCACACACACACACACACAGTACACATTACAGAATACACATCGCTGACATTTGTGTATTGTGGCATGCCCCACTGAATGCGGACTCTGCTCACATGCAGGAGCAATTTAACAGGATTCAAAGCGCATTCCCTGCTTGACAGATCAGGGGTCCAAACTCAACTTTAACTTGAGTCCTTGAGGGATCAGAGGTCCAGATAAGCTGCGTTTTGCTCAAATTCGGCAGAGTGCGCCACATTTATTAAACATTTACTGAATTAAACAACTTAAAACGAAATGAAAGTTAAGCCTCCTTTCATCTCTGACTGACTCTGTAGGCAGTCTCTCTCTATCTCTCTCTCTCTCTCTCTCTCACACACACACACACACACACACACACACACACACAAAACTCTCTGGTGTGTTTTGCCGAATGCGGGCTCCGCCCACACGCGACGCGCAACTGACGGACCAATTCCATTCAAATGTTTAAATGGATTGGATGTTGTATTTAAAGTAGAATTACAGTACCTGTTTGAAAGATCAGAGGTCCTGATTCAATATTAACTTTCTTCCTTGCGAGATCGGAGGTCTGGTACCACAGAGCACTCTGTTTCCATGCTCCTTATTCTTCAATATCGTGCCGAAATAATCGCCTCCGTCACTGTATTTCCGCTTTTCAGTTTTTTCCGGGTCCCTGATGGATAACGAAATATAACACTGCAATGACCTCTCAAAAAGAACTCACGAGCCAACATTCCTGTTGAACTCTCCTCTCTCACATGTGTGACAAACAGGAAGTATGTGTTGTCGTGTCATCATAAACTGAACCGGAAGTATTAATAAAGCGAGTGGTCTTGAAACCGAAGTTGTGTGTGTGAGTCTTCACGTGTTAGAGCAGTTATAGAAGCCATATTGATAGCAAGCAGGAGGGTTTACATTGGCGACGAGGATAGATAGCTCACGAAGAAGATGTAAACATTAGAACTGTGACAGTTTAGTGAAAATGGCAGAACTAAGTGATGTTTGTGGCATGTCTGCATTCAACCTCTTCAGCGATGCTAGTGCTGTTAGCATTCGTTGGAAAGCATGGATAGAGGAATTTGAGGCATACGCTGATAGTAAAGCACTATATGTTGTGGAAGGAAGGGTAGATAATCAGGCACAGAGGTGTGCATTACTGCTGTATACAGCGGGAGCTGGACTTAGAAGTGTTTTCAAAACTCTGCCAGACCGGGGTGAGTCTCAAGAATATTTTAAGGCAATAACCGCTCTGAAGACACACATGAAGGGAGATGAACTTTCATTAAGCTCAATGTTGAAAATGTCTGCAACGTTTGAAGCTGTTAAAGAACAGATGAAAGAAATGAACATAAAAGGGGATCAATGCGAACGTGTTCAAAGAATAAAGGAACATAAATCAGTCAAATACAGTCAGAAGACAGGGCAAAACGATAATGCCTGTTTCCGTTGTGGAAAAGTCGGTCACTATGGTAGAGATCCTACCTGTCCAGCAAGAGGTCAACAGTGTCAAAGGTGTAAGGGATTTGATCACTTTGCTTAAAAGTGTTACACTGACTCATCCAGAAAACCCCGTACAAAAGAAAAACGGGATAAAAGTGGCTTTAGTAACAGGAAAAAGGTAGAAAACCACATGGCCGTAGCGATGTAAAGCATTTGGAGGCTGAGAAGGTGAACAGTGATAGTGAAGATCAGGAAAGTGAATGTAAAGAAAAATGAAAGTATGCTTTCCGCATGAGAAGTAATGTGCACAGAATGAACAGAGTGAGGAGTGATAGCAGTGAAGTCATTCCTGTGTCAGTGGGCGGAGTTCATATGGATATTATTGTTGACTCTGGCAGCGATAGCAACATCATCGACCGTGATTTGTGGAACTACCTGAAGTCGAAGAGTATCAAATGTGTGTCGAAGAGGTAGGCAGTTGTTTCCATATGCCAATTCAACACCACTCAAAACCCTGGGAACATTCAATGCAGAAATTGTTGCTGGGAATTACAGGGCAGATGCTTGGTTCACTGTGATAGATGGCAGTGCAGAACCACTTCTCAGTAAGGAAACCGCTATGAAACTTGGCGCACTAAAGATTGGACTGAATATCAGCTCAGTGCGTTCCTTGCCAGAGATTCCCAACTGTCTGAACAAGTACCCTGATGTATCTAGGAAAAATGAAAAGTCGGCAGATCAAGCTTAAAATTAGTCCTGAAATACAGCCGATCGCTCAGCCAATGCGACACGTCCCGTTTGGGCTGCGTGAAAAGGTCGAAGCCAAAGTCCAAGAGTTCATTGCAAAAGACATCCTTGAGCCAGTTGAAGAACCGACACCATGGGTGAATCCTGTTGTCATTGTACCCAAACCCTCAGGTGAGATAAGGTTGTGCTTGGACATGAGACGGGCCAACGAAGCAATCCTGTGAGAAAGGCACCCAATACCGACCGTAGACGAAGTGCTGCAAGACATGAGTGAAAGTAGAGTTTTCTCAAAGTTGGATTTGAAGTGGGGCTCCACCAATTAGAACGCCATCCTGATTCACACAACATTATCACTTTCGTGACTCAATGTGGACTGTACGGTACAAAAGGCTGCTATTTGGAATAAATGTTGCACCTGAAATATATCAGCATGAAATTCAGAAGGTCTTGCAAGGGATTCCGGGGGTTGCAAACATATCTGATGATATTGTTGTGCATGGTCCTTCGGCAGAAGAGCACGACAAACGACTGGAACAAGTTGCCCAGAGGTTTTCAGCAGCAAATTTGACACTAAATGTTGACAAATGTGAATTTAAAAGGTCCAGTATAACATTTATGGGACACCATTTGTCGCATCAGGGAATTGATGTTACGAAGGAAAAAGTTGAAGCTGTTGTGAAGGCCAGACAGCCTGAAACTGTGAGTGAAGTTAGAAGTTTCTTGGGTCTTGTAAACTACTATTCGCGGTTCATTCCTGACTACTCCACATTGGTAGAACCGTTGAGACAGTTAACTAGAAAGAACCATTCGTTTGTGTTCGGGAAGGAGCAAGTTGAGTCATTCAAGGCACTCAAAGCAGCTCTTGCAAGTAGCAAAACCCTAGGCTACTATAGAGTAACCGCGAAGACCAAAGTCATAGCAGACGCCAATCCTGTTGGTCTTGGAGCAGTCCTGGCACAAAAACAAACCGATGCAAATTGGCGAATCATCTCATATGCAAGTCGTTCACTCAGCGATGTAGAACGCAGGTATTCACAGACTGAAAAAGAAGCTCTCGTCTTAGTTTGGGCGTGTGAGAAGTTTCATCCATACATATATGGGATATCTTTTGAGCTGGTCACTGACCACAAGCCTTTAGAGGCAATCTACTCACCAAAATCGAAACCTTGCGCTAGGATAGAGCGTTGGGTCCTGCGTCTGCAACAGTACGACTTCAAAGTTGTGTATGCACCAGGGAAGAGCAACATTGCTGATCCACTGTCCAGATTGTTGAAAGAATGGTTTGTGAAATTCTAGCCGTTTCATGTAGTGCTGAAAAGTATGTGAGGTTTGTTGCAGTGAACGCAACGCCTCAGGCTGTTACAACTCGGGAAGTTGAGAGCGCTTCCGCGAGCGATGATGAGCTGGAAATTGTGCGACAGTGTATCGATTCTGGTGATTGGAATCATTTTGAATTGAAACAGTATGTGAGTTCTAAATTGTGTTGTGTAGGGAAGATGGTGCTGCGAGGTAGTCGCATAGTAATTCCCAAGTGTTTGCGACCCAGAGTCTTGTCACTAGCACATGAAGGGCATCTTGGTATTGTGGGCACGAAACAGAATTTGAGATCTAAAGTGTAGTGGCCGAACATGGATAAGGATGTGGAAAAGTTCTGTAAAACATGTCATGGTTGTCAGTTGGTAAGCAAGCCAAGTTCTCCAGAACCGATTCAGACCACAGCGCTCCCTTCAAAGCCTTGGGAGAACTTAGCAATGGATTTCTTGGGGCCATTACCTTCAGGTGAATCAATCCTAGTTGTTATTGACTATTACAGTCGATATTATGAATACAAGGTCATGCAATCAACCACTGCACAGAAAACTGTAGATGCTCTCAAAAGCATGTGCTCCAGACATGGGTTTCCGGTATCAATCCACTCCAACAACGGTCCTCAGTTTATATCAGAGACAATGAGAGACTATCTCAGGGACAATGGCATTGAACACCATCGCATCACCCCTCGTTGGGCCAAGCGAATGGAGAGGTGGAGAGACAAAATCAGTCTCTTGTGAAGAGATTGAAGATTGCTCATGCAACAAAACAGAACTGGAAAGATGCATTGCAGGTATATGTCACTCAGTACCGGGCAACGCCTCACACTGTGACGGGGAGGAGCCCAGCGAAACTATTGTTTGGAAGGAAGATGAGAAAAAAGTTGCCTGTTCTCATTCCTGAATCTGTTGACTACAAGGTTCGTGATCGAGATGCTGAAAACTGTCAAAGTTATATGCAGATGAAAAACGCCATGCCGTATATATACACATATACAGGGATCCCTCACTGTCCGCTGTCAATTGGGACCGAGATCCCCCCGCGATAACGGAAATCCGTGAAGTAGGATCAACCCCCCCCCCCCCCAACCCTCCCGACTGACTTATACATGCATGTATTTTATATATATATATATATATATATATATATATATATATATATATATATATATATATATATATAAAATATCAATAAACAACAAACATTAAAAAAATGCAGAAGATGTAAATAAAATATAAATACACACACAAAGACAGCCACCTCACAAAATTTTTGATGTGAGATTTTGGGTTGTTTTTTGTTTGTTTAGGGTTTAGACAGACAGACATCCATCTATCTCCACAAACATACATGAACACACACACACAAAGTGTAGATGTATTCATTTATTTAAAAATGTTATATTTATACAAAACATGTTGCTGCTGTAACACTTGTATATTTTGACAAATATAAACTATTTTATTCTACGTATTTCACTGTCAGATTTTTGGGGCATAAACTCAAAATAATTTCAGAGTGTGTGAGAGGAAGAGAGTGTGTGATAACTACGATTCATTGCCGACCACAATATCACTAACTGCTTGGAACGCAGCCACAATAGAACTCAACTGAATGTTCTCATTGGTCCCAGAGGCCAAGCGATACATGTGAGAGAGGAGAAGGTACAGAATGTGTGTGTGTGTGCATGAGAGAGAGAGAGAGAGAGAGAGAGAGAGAGAGAGAGAGAGAGAGAGAGAGAGGGGCAAAGACGGGAGTGAAAGAGACAGTCAAGGAAAAGTAGAAGACAGTGAGACAATGAGGGAAAACACCAGACAATGAAAGACAGAATGAGAACACGAGGGAGGCAAATACATCAGGAAGAAGGTGAACAAAATAAGAATGGGACATGAGAGAATGAACATAAGGGAAAGGAATAAAGGCGATCACCAAAAGGAAGAACAGTGAGGAGAAATGAGAGAAAGGAGGTGCTTTACAGGGGAATAATTACATTTTTTGCTATTGAATTACAGGGTTTATTTAAATATCCCGATCTAATGATTTCCTAAATCTCACATTTTTATCTCCACTGTTATTATTGATACACGGATGTGCGTGCACACACACAGATGTGCACCTAACATAAAAATGTATGTGTGTGTATTTATATTTTATTTAGATCTTATGCATTATATTTGAATGTTAAACTGTTTTTATAAGCATTTAGGAGGCGTGTCCGTAGGCAAAGAGAGAAGAGGAAAGGCATGAGTCTAGGACTGAGAGTACTCAGTCCTGTTGGAACTATGACAGGAAAAGGTAGAGAGCTGGCTGACATGATGCAGAGGAGGAAGGTGGACATACTGTGTGTTCAGGAGACCAGGTGGAAAGGTGGCAAGGCTAGAAGCTTAGGAGCAGGTTTAAGGTGTTTTTTCATGGTGTGGATGGGAAGAGGAATGGAGTAGGAGTCATCTTGAAGGACGGGTTTGTCAGGAATGTTCTAGAAGTGAAAAGAGTGTCAGACAGAGTGATGACTCTGAAGTTAGAAATTGAAGGCGTGATGTTCAATGTTGTTAGTGCTTATGCCCCACAGGCAGGATGTGAGCGAGAAGAGAAGACGAGATTCTGGAGTGAGTTAGATGAAGTGATGCAGAGTACCACCAGAGATGAAAGAGTGGTCATTGGTGCAGACTTCAATGGACATGTCGGTGCAGGCAACAGAGGGGACGAGGAAATGATGGGCAGGTTTGGTATGCAGGACAGGAACACAGAAGGACAGATGTTGATAGATTTTGCAAAAAGGATGGAAATGGCTGTGGTGAATACTTTCTTCCAGAAGAGACAGGAGCATAGGGTGACTTATAAAAGTGAAGGTAGGAGCACACGGGTAGACTACATCTTGTGTAGGCGATGTAATTTGAAGAAACTCAGTGACTGCGAAGTAGTAGTGGGTGAGAGTATTGCCAGATAGTAGAGAATGGTTGTGTGCAGGATGATGCTGATGGTAAGAAAGGTGAAGAAGGCAAAGGCAGAGCAGAAGACAAAGTGGTGGAAGCTGAAAAGGGAAGAGTGTTGTGTTGTCTTCAAGCAGGAGTTGAAACAGGTTTTGGGTGGTCAGGAAGTGCTTTCAGATGACTGGACAACTACAGCTAATGTGATTAGGGAGACAGGTAGGAGAGTACTTGGTGTGTCCTCTGGAAGGAGAGTAGATAAGGAGACTTGGTGGTGGAATGAGGAAGTGCAGGAGTGTGTACAAAAGAAGAGGTAGCGAAGAAGAAATGGGACATAGAGAGGACTAACCATTCCGCTGCAGGTCTGGGCTCGGGTCCCAGATTCTGTGGTGTTTCTGTGTGGGGGTTGCATGTTCTTCTTCATCATTGCATTGGTTTCCGCCTGGTGCCCTGGCTTCCTCCCACAAACATGTAGGTTAAGCCATTAAAGCAAAATTGTGTGCGTCGAGTGTGCTTTGGCCTTTTGAGGGACTCACTCAATCATTCATTTCCTAAAGTGCTTTGTCCTTTATTATGGTCACAGGGAGGCTGGAGCCCATCCCAGCTGACACCGGGTGAAGGAAGGGGACACACTCAACAGCTTGCTAAACCATTGAAGGGCAAGCAAGCAAACACTCACATCCATATCTAGCAGCAATTTGGAAGAGCTGTGCTGTTATTTGATTTTAAAAGTCAAAAAAGGATTTGTGGCTTCCAGTGTTTTCTTTACTGTGAATAATGGCTCCAAGATGGCTCTTTATGTGGCACAGGTTGTCGACCCCTGCTCCTGATTGCGCGTTTGAAAAGATTTGTTCAAAAGAGTCGATTCAGTGAGTCGTTTGCGTGAATTCTGGCAACGTGGGCGGAGCCTCGTCAGTATGTTGCGCGAGTCTTGAGGTGGGTCTCACACATTGGAATAACAAGGAGATGAGAAGATGGAGAAACGGGCACAGGCTTGTCATCCTGTCCCCGACCCACTCAGCAGCCATGAGGGTAGGTCCAAACTTCTCCTATCAACATATTGCTGGGTTCTATTGTTGTTGTTGTTGTTTTTATTTTGTTATGTATTTTTTATTTTCCAGCGCATTATTTCCACTTGGGTTTCAAGTTCTTTGGTTTGGTTTCCAGACTTATTAATACTTTAGGGGGGAGGGGAGCACTCGGAATATTTTCCCCAGTTTTCTTTATTTTTCTCTCAACTTTTCATATTGTTTACGCTGGAACCTGACTTCACTGCGCATGCGCGAAAAACATCAGACCTCCAGTCTGCACCTGCTGGAAAAACCAGCATAGAAATCAGGCTACACTGGTTTGCTGCTGGTCTTTACTGGTCTTCACACCGGCACATGAAGCTGCTCTGATCTAGCATCTAATCCCCAGCATGTACTTTCCACAATTGTTAGTTTGTTATTTGTATTTACTCGACTTTAATTCATTATTAAATATCTTTCCCGGCCCTGCAATGGCCTGTTGAGCTGCCCAAGGTGTTCCCTGCCCTCGCCCAGAGTCAGCCGATATGGGCACTCGCCTTAATTAGGATTTTCCTCAAATAGTTTCTTATTAAACATGTGCTTTTTTAAAAGTGTCACTCACTGAATCGAACTGCTTGTTCACTTGGACTGAAGAACCAAATGAGTATAACAAGTATAAATTAAAACAAATAAACAAAGGAACAGAAGATGAAAATAGAAAAGAACAAAAACTCTTCATGTTTTGTTTTTTTATGCATTTAAAAGCCTTTGCAGGTCCAGGTCATGTGATCCCAACATACCTGTGTAACTCAGGTGTTTTTGACATGATTGAAACATTCATTATGTGGGAAAAATGTTTATATTTCTAGCTGTAGCTGTATACAGCCCCCCATGCCCCACATGTGGTGATAAATCGTGTCTAAAATCTAGGCAATAACCAGCTCTAATAGTTACCCTAATGTGCATTTCTTTGGATTGTGGAAGGAAACTGGAGTAACCCAGAGGAAACACTCACAAGGATACAGAGAATGTGTAAACGCCACACAGAAATGTGTGAGCATGGGATTCAAACATGGGACCTTCTTGCTGTGAGGTCATGACACTACCAGATCCAGAGACAGAGCGAAAGAGAAAGAAACAGTTGTTATAAATAATAACAGGAAGTACTTTCTATAAATTTGGCTCATAACCATGGAGTCTGTTTAGATATAGGGTGGGAACATCGAGAGGAACAAGAGGTTTACTAGTTCGGGCCAATTTTGGTGATTTTCAAAGTAAATTAAGAACAAGTATATTTTATGTGTGGGGCCGGTGGCATAGTGGTTAGGGTGCTGTGCTCATAATCAGGAGGTTGTGTGTTCGAATCCCACTGAAACCCTCACTGTGCTAAGACCCCTGGGCAAGGTCTCAACCACAAGTGTGCCTCTGTTCACCCAGCAGTATAAATGGGTACCAGAAAAAATATACTGGGAAGGTAACCTGCGATGGACGAGCGTTCCATCCAGGGGGCGTTGAACTCCTGGTCGCTTCAGCTATGGAAACCGGGGATAAGTACCGGTCTGATGAGCCACGAGGCTAAGCCACACAATATTTTATGTACATGAGAGATTTTCTTTTGGCTTTTTCCTTTTTTCAGGGCTCGCCACAGCGAATCATTCGCACGTGTTGATTTGGCATAGGTTTTTACGTCGGATGCCCTTCATGACACAATCCTTTAGCAAGGGACTGAAACACGCCCACGGCTTTGCGAAAGTTCTTTTGCGAAAGGTTCTTTTACACGCCTCTCACCATAAACAGTAAGAGACATGGCCAGCCTTTGATAACCCAGTTAGCTGCAATGGGGGGGGACAGTGACATCCTTGTGGAGAGTGGGACTCAAACCCCAAACCTTAGGATCAGCGATCCAGCGCCCTATACCACCAGGCCACCACTGCCCCACAAGACCAACTGCCTTTCCACTCTTCATCCTCTTCAATACTGTCCTCACTTAACCCTTACTAATCTTTGCTACTTCATGGTTCTCAACGGTCACCTCTTCTACTCTTTGTTCTCTCTCGTTTTCCTCATTCATCAGTTACTGATTTACAAATGCTATATATATATATATATATATATATATATATATATATATATATATATATATATGAATGACATAATTATCATGACAGTTGAGAACCAGGACATGTATGAGATGTAAGGCAGTGATGAGGTGTGCTGTCGGCATGACAGAAGAGTTCAAGGTAGAGGTGGGACCCCATCAGGGATTAGCTCTGAGCCCCTTCTTGTTTGCTATGGTGATGGACAGGCAGACAGACGAATTTAGACAAGAATCTTCATGAACTATGATGTTTGCAGATGACATTGTGATCTGTAGTGAGTGCAGAGAACAAGTGGAGGAAAATCTAGAGAGGTGGATGTATGTCCTGGAAAAGAGAGGAATGAAGGTTAGCCTCAGTAAAACAGAATACAGTGATACCTCAGCTCACGAACATAATTGGTTCCCAGAAAGTGTGTGTAAGGCGAAAAGTTCGTCTTCCGAACATTTATTTCCCATAAGAAACCATTAAAATGAGAATAATCCATTCCCAGGTCCCCATAAAACATAATTTTCTACTAAATAAGCCTTAAAACTACACAAAAATATACCTTATTTTATGTATAATAAATGTGCTATTGTATTGTGATTAAAGAAATAAACTGTACTGTATAATAAAGTCGTTTTATTTACCTTTGTGATGGTAGTTGATGGCTTGATGGAATGGAGTGGGAGGAGGAGGGAGGGAGGGACTTACTGTTTGGAAGGCGTGTTTGGAAACGCCTACTGTTTGGAAACACCCTTAGCCACACTTCTTCTTTTCCTTTCGGCTGTTCCCTTCAGGGGTCGCCACAGCAAATGATCTGCCTCCATCTCTCCCTATCCTCTGCATCTTCTACTCTTACTCCAACGACCTTCATGTCCGCCTTCACTGCATCCATAAATCTTCTCTTTGGTCTTCCTCTGGGCCTTTTGCCTGGTAGTTCCAACCTCAGCATCCTACGACCAATATACTCACTATCCCTCCTCTGTACATGTCCTTAGCCACACACGCACCCTTAATAGCTTCCTTGTTCTTAAGGATGGGAGCAATGGTAGACTTAGCGTACTGGTACTGGGACGCTGAGTCACACAAACGCACACCTCGTTCGTGTTTTTCAATGATCTCCGCCTGTGGTGGGGTCTTTTTCGGTCCCATAATAGCAAAAGTACACTCAATATGGTCCAAAATGTCTATCAAACACAAACCACTTCCGCACTCAAAGAAAGGGGTGTGACGAACTGTGACGCCGTGAGCGTGCGTCAGCTTCTCGTGGCCGCCACCGTGGCGCTGTTCGACCGCGTGGTTTGGTTCGTCCGCCGAAAACTAGTTCGTCAGCAGAGACTATATGCTCGCAAATTTAATGTTCTTGAGGCGAAAAGTTCGTGAGCTTAAGCGTTCGTCAGCGGAGGTTTTACTGTACATGTGTGTGAACGGCAAGGACCCAAGAAGAACAGTGAGGTTACAGGGAGCAGAGATGAAGAAGGTGGAGGATTTTAAGTACTTAGTCTCAACAATTCAGGGCAATGGAGAACGTGGAAAAGAGGTGAAGAAGCGAGTGCAGGCAGGTTGGAATGGTTGGAGAAAAGTGTCCTGTGTCATGTGTAATAGGAAGGTATCGGCAAGAATGAAAGGAAAAGTGTACAAGACAGTGTTGAGGCCAGTGATGTTGTATGGTTTAGAAACAGTGGAGCCGAGGAAAAGACAGGAGGCAGAGCTGGCGGTAGCAAAAATGAAAATGTTGAGGTTCTCTTTGGGCGTAACGAGGATGGATAGGATCAGGAATTAGTACATCAGAAGGACAGCACATGTAAAATGTTTTGGAGACAAAGTCAGAGAGGCTAGATTGAGATGGTTTGGACGTGAATTTTTTGATAGTAGGATGCTGAGGTTGGAAGACCTGAGGATGCTAGACGTGTAAACGGTACAAGTGTGTATTAAATCCAGATAAATAACTTTTCATCACTACTTTGGAAGCAAGCAGTGCATACAGCTCTGTGGGTGGGAAGTCCTAAGGTAGTAGCATCCATCTCTGTGATGTCACCACCGAGTGGGTAGGTTAATCAGTAGACGTAAGGTGCTACACCGAAAGCAGGCGCTTGTCGCAAGTGACTTATGACGCTTGTGAGAAAAAGCACAGCTTATCTAGACTTCTGATCTTTCAAGTGAGCAAGTGCGCGTTGAATACTTGTTTAGTATAGTATCTTCGCTATGTAAATATAATGGGAAATTCTACAAAAATAATTGACTTCCTTTCTTTCAGATGAAAGAGAACTTATCGCAGAGATCAAGGCTATATCCTTGCCTGGGCGCTATGGAAAGCGTTGTTGTATGCGACGGACTTTGACTTTCTCTTCAGACGGTACACACCTTGCCTGGTGCATGGGTGGTGGAATAGTCAAAGTGCTGCCATGGCCTCTGCCTTCCAACGTGTACGTGAAATCCTGAACAGAATTTCAAAGTAATCTTGAATCATGAAAAGACCTACAGTGTGGCTGCAGGCTTTCATTCCAACCAGCTATGACACTTACTTGATGGTTGACTGGAACCCAAGATGAACTGATTTAGGTTCTGTGGATGATTCTTTGTGTTCATACCCTCAGCCAAGCAAGATAATTGCCAGTCATCAACTACTAGTATACTGTCTGAAAATGATACTTTAACACCACATTTAAGTTTTGCAAGAGCTAAACTGAAAATATTAGGACCCTGCACATGAAAGGGCCTCAGATACCTTCTTAGCCTTTTGCAAATGCCATGTCGAACTATGGCTTTCCTGTCATATGTCACCTCTTCCTAGTACATACATCTTATCTTGATGCCAAATGGTCAAATTATTGTTTTATCCATCTTTTGTATGCTAAAATCTGGCTTTTTGAAGACTAGTTTACATTAAATTTCCTTCATTAGACAGTCATGTCCCCATGTTTAGGTTATTTTAATTTACATATTCAGACGCTCCCCGACTTGCGTTCATTTGTTTTACGTTTTTTTCAAAAAAATAAAAAGTCAAATGTTGGGTTTAGACATACGCTGACTACGTAGTACATAGTATGCTGACGTAATGACGCTGCGTCCATTATTTACAAACGACAGACTGAACATGCCCCTCCTTCCCAGTTCAGTTTGAGATATATATATATATATATATATACATACACATACTTACATACATACACAGACGCTGTCCGACTTACGCCTCTTTAATTGGTTCCGGACGGCCGAAAGTAAGTTGTTACAATGACGTGTGACGTATGACGCTCATACTGTACTATACATCCATAAATACCATTATTGTATCTCATAAAACACCCCTAAATCAATTATTATAAACATAACATTGTAGAATAATATCCAATATATCAAATAATATCAACATTAATTTCAAATAAGTCACTTAATTTTTACTGAGTCACTTTACATGAAGCTTAAAACAGTCAATCAACGCTTACAAAATGTGAGGCGCTCAAAACCGAAAGTAGTGTACTTGGAAAAGTAGTGTACTTGCTGTGGGTTATATGGACTTCCGGTCTTTCAAGTGCGCAAGGGCGCCGTTGAACTCGTTTAGAACTCAGCCTGCACTGATGTGAATCACCTGCAGAGCGGAGAGTTCTTTCTTTTCTGGATTCGGGTTTTCATTTATTTTACAACTGTCTTTGCTTCACTGAGTATGCATGGTAGATTGCGCCGATCTGAGCAGATAGTTAATTCATCTCTGTGTATGAGACTTGCACCCATGCTAGTAGGCTTACGCTTCTAACCAACCATATTTGCTTAGGGGTACAAAAGTCCGCAAAACAGTGTAAACACAAAGATCACAGAGACGACGTCTTAACACTAGGGTAACATGCTATATAACTGATATATATACACACACACACACACACACACACACACACACACACAGTCGGCCCCCAATTTACGAAGACCCCTTTGTACGAAATCCCCGGATTACGAAAAACATTTTCCTGAGTTTCCGTCCACGAAATACGAAACAACCCCCACTTACGAAAAGAAATTCAAACGCGCCAATCAAAATTTCACAGGACGCGCGAGTTGCTCTCTCATTGGCTGTCTCTCAACATCCAGCCCTGCTGGCCTCCCAGATAGAGACAGAAGGAAGCTTCACACTTTAGTTTTTAGTTTAGTTTTTTAAGTTGTTTTAATTATATAAATGTTGAATAAATGTGGGCGCATTTGAGCTCATCTGGAATTCCGATCCCTCAAGGAATCAAATTAAAGTTGAGTTTGTCAAGCAGGGAATGCTCTTTGAATTCACGTCTTGTCGGTGTTGCTCGCAGTGCGCGCGCGCGCGAGAGAGAGAGAGAGAGAGAGAGAGAGAGAGAGAATAATGCTTTAGTTTTTAGTTTTTTTTTAAAGTTGTTTTAATTCAGTAAATGGTCAAGCAGGGGATGCACTGTGAATTCATGTCTTGTAGGCGTGGCCCGCAGCGCGCCCGCATGTGACAGACAGAGAGAGAGAGAGAGAGAGAGAGAGAGAGAGAGAATAATGCTTTAGTTTTTTAAGTTGTTTTAATTCAGTAAATGTTTAATAAATGTGGGTGAATTTGAGCTTATCTGGAATTCCGATCCCTCAAGGAATCAAATTAAAGTTGAGTTTGTCAAGCAGGAAATGCGCTTTGAATTCCACGTCTTGTGGGCGTGGCCGGCAGCGTGATAGAGAGCGAGAGAGAGAAGGAATAACTCTTTAGTTTTTAGTTTTTTTAAGTTGTTTTAATTCAGTAAATGTTTAATAAATGTGGGTGTATTTGAGCTTATCTGGCATCCAGATCACTCAAGGAATCAAATTAAAGTTGAGTTTGTCAAGCAGGGAATGCACTTTGAATTCCACGTCTTGTGGGCGTGGCCCGCAGCGCGCGCGAGAGAAGGAGATAGAGAGAGAGAGAGAGAGGTGTGTGTGTGTGTGTGTGTGTGTGTGTGTGTTAATAAAAATGTTTAATAATGGTTTAATTAATAAATATGTTAATAAAATGGTTTAATAAATAATTTTCTTTTACTTTTAACACATTTCATACAAAATCGGTGTACTTTTATCATTTTTAAAGGGTTTATGGGGTTTATCCAGTCTAAGGACTGGAGACTTGGAACGAATTAGGCGTTTAACATGTAAGATGCGACCCCTAATTACGAAATCCCCGGAATACGAAAGGGGCTCTGGAACAGATTAATTTCGTAAATTGGGGGCCGACTGTATATAGTATATAAAACTGAACTGGGAATAAGGAGGGACATATTCAGTCTGTCGTTTGTAAACAATGTACGCAGCGTCATTGCGTCATTATGCCAGTCTACTACGTAGGTACGTCTGAACTAATTTGACTTTTTTTTTTTTTTTTTTTTTTTTGAGGGAAAAAAAAAAACGAAAAATGGATGAACGTAAGTCGGGGAGCGTCTGTATATCAGTCATATAGCGTGTTACCCATGTACATTGCAACCAGAAAGGTATGTACTGTAAACAAATACATATTTAGGGTAATTATTACATACTATTATGTTTTACTCTTTTGTACATTAATGTGTGTATTATATATTAATGTTTCATAAATACACTCGTTTTCAAAGTATATACAACTGTACTGACAGAAGTCGATGTTCATCTGAACGCATTAATCCACTTCGATATATTTCTTACGAGAAATATAGTTTCATTCTTCGAACAAATCATTAATTGACCATATCTTTGGAACGAATTGTGTTCGACCACCGAGGTGAGCTCCACTGTACATATATTACCCGATGAAAAAATCGTCCAGGTAGCACCAAACATGAACCCATAACCATCCACAGAAAGATTTTAGGAACCATATTAAATTATTGTGAATGACCAATCATTTGGGTTTTAGTTTTACTAAAATCATTGTTTGTTTATTTATTTGTACAGTCATGCTGTGGAAATTCAAATGCTAGACAATGGTCCCATGGAGGTGTGCTGTATGGCGTTAGGGACACGTGCTTCAAAGCGGGTGAAATCTGACAAAAACAATGTAAAAAAACAAAAACTGCTCCTAGCGACAGGACTCTGGCGTGGACAAATCAATGTGTGGGACGTCTCCACTGGTAAGAGTTTTTGCAGTAGTCTATGATAGTAACAGTTTCTGAACTTATTTTTCAGTGATACATTCAAATGCAGAAAATAGAAAAGAATACAGTATAATCAATGTGGATGTTTGACCAGATCAAGGGGTTTAGCTTTGAGCTGTAGGGTATGATGATTTTTTTTTTTTTTTTTTTGGTGTAAAAGAACTCAATCACAACTCAATTGTACTCAATCACACTTTACCTAGCAGTAATACTTATGTAAGGTTAGTTTCCCCATCAAGCAGGTACAGTGACTCCTTGCAAGACGAGTTCAATTAGTTCCAGGACCCGACTCGTTGAATGAAATGCTCGTATAGCAAAGTGAATTTTCCTGTAAGGAAATAATAGAAATAAGTTCCATCCCTCCAAAATACAATCAAATATTCCTGATATAAAGCATTTTAAAGGTTGTTTTAGGGGAAGTTCAACATTTTCAATATTTTCTCAAGTGTACAGAGAGTACGGTCATCCCTTGAATATCACGGATAATGACTAGACCTGGCCGCGATATTCGAAAAACCGCAAAGTAAGAACGCCTCTCTCATTTCTACCATGTTGTCTCATTTCTATATGTTTTCGCGTCTGTACAATATCAAGAAGTGTATATTAAACGTTACACAGTTATATGCATATGTAAATACTGTAATGTGTTAATATTTAAATAGAATTTATTAATAAATACTTTAAGTACTGTACTCATCTCTGACAATAGCTCTTCTCTGCGGTGCAGGACGTTCACAAACACTAAGATCACAAGATCACAAAAAAATCCCGTGGGAATGTGCGAGGCAACAGCGTCATGCGTCTAAGCCAATCAGCTTGCGAGATTGAGTTGAGTGGGCGGTCCATGATGCACAGTGTCTCAGGACACCTGGCTAAACTTCTTACTCACAAATAAATAATTCCTGCCCAATAGAAAACATGGCCTCATGTGTCCAGTTACTAATATAGCTTCCTCCAAATGGAATGCCACCAACTGCATTACATTATAATATGGCAAAGACAGAGCACGCAATGTGATTGGTCGTAGCAAGGGTGGTAAATAGGTAAGCTCGCTGCACTTTATGCTGTGATCTTTAGCGACTTTTACGAGGAGGGGAACGAGATTGAAAGCTGCCTGTCATAAATGCAGTGAACCGCAGTCTGGTAAACTGTGATGTTGGGATGCTGTTGCTCCTACACTTTACATGCTCACCCAGGTCTGGTCTGTTTGACAGTGGGGTGGCTGATTGCCCCAATGTCACAGTCATAGCCAGTCATGCCGGAGTCCCTGCTGCACTCAGCAATAATAAAATCTTCTATTTCCATTACACTACTATGAGTCTCTCTCTCTCTCTCTCTCTCTCTTTTTGAACTGGGGAGGAGGGGCACTTCAGTCAGTCCTTTGGAAACAATGGACGCAGCCTGCCTTGGGTCCCTGCCTTTCCGCTTGCTTACATGCGAGTAGCAGGCGAATTTTGAATTTTTTTATGAATATATATTTTTTATTTTATTTTTTATTAAAATACTGCGATGTACCAAGACCGCGATGCGCAAATTGCGAAATGGCAAGGGATGACTGTATGCTTTTTTTTGACCCCCCCCCCCCCCCCCCCCCCCGAAAGCGTACAAATAAACTTTGATGATCTCTCGGCAGGATTTTTAAACAAGATATTAAACAAAACAATGGTCAAACCTCTTTTATAAAATAAATCAACGTATTTCCTTGATCAATACTTCTTTTTACACCAGTTAAATCAATAAAAATATATACTTTTCAAGAATTTTTTTTAATGACACCTGCTTTAATATTAATATTAAGACATTTGGTATTAATAATAAAAATGACATTGTTTTAATATTATTATTTTATTTTAAAATATAATTCAAAATGTCTGCATTTTTTTATTGGTCATTGGCTTTTGGACGACCACGCTTCAGTTTGTGATCAGCAAGGGCGTAGGCTGTTCTGACCGTGGGTCAACATCTCGGTTGACCGGAGCCTAAGCCTTAAAGGGGAAATGAAACGCCGACTAAACAAGTTGTCGGTAGCTTAAGTATAGTTTATTGAAACGATTGTGGCTTAAATTTTATATCATTAAATAAACCATTGCACACACAGCGGTTTTGTTTTGCTTGTCGTATAAGCTATCGACTCGAAAGCCGCCATTGCTAAATGCCCGCCGCCACAAAGTACCGTGACATCACTGGGTTGATACAAAGTGCCACATAAAATATAGTGCATGCATGTCACAGCATATGATATAAACAACATGGAATCTCACGCCAACAACACGCACAGTTTTTCAGCAGAAGACGATTCATCTATTACTCTCAGAAGATGAATCAAATATTATAGTTCAACCAAAAACATTCTTAAATATATTTCAAACTACATCTGCAAGTACATGTGCTAAATACATTTACAAATTGAGCTAAAGTTATTTATCTATTCCAAGGCACAAACAAATATTAATACATATTTACAGCACAAAAACATACTATTAATTTTATAAAAGTACTGAGCATTAGGCTGCAGATCCAGGTTGGATGGATTATGATTATTATAGCCATTCATTCTCTGCAAGTCAATGTTTGTGTTCTAACACATGTGCAGGAGCCGGAGGCGGGACTAACAAACTGTGCTTTATTCTCACACTCGCACTTTGTTTGACTGACAGTGTTCAGCTATTATTATTTACTGATAATATTATGTTTGTTGATTGGTCAGCTCGGGCGTGCACATGCGCAGTGCCCTTTACACATTAACTTCCGGTTTACTTCCTGACTCTAGTCATGCGGAACTTATCTCCGACTTTCTCTTCAATAACAGTCATTAAGTTTATTTATAAGATTGTGAATACACAGAATTTCTTGTCCAGCGGAACTCAACTCCTGCTGTGGGGGGTGCACGTCCACCCTGTGCACCCCCCAGCCTACGCACTTGATCAGCTGCCTTCTGATGTCTGATACCGGGTTGGGTAGTATTCATTGCAGACTTTGCAGATATGCAACACCGCAGGTGGTTGGCGAATCACGCATTGAGAGTTTCAGACGTACACGCACAAAAAAAAATAATAATAAATATATATATATATATATATATATCTTCACGAGCGCATGTATTATTGTTGATCGACATTTTTATATTAAAAAGCGTACACAGACATCTTACCCCCTCCCCCGTAGTGTACATTTTGTACGCTTAGGAAAATGTTGAAAGACCCCTTACTCAATAACAACCTATGTTTAACAAAAGTAAACACAAATAAACATTTATAACTATAATGCATAAAAAAGAAAAATAAACCTGCACTTTACCTTGAAGATGCAGGAAGTCTGGCATAAGTGACATGAGGAGGAGAGGGTGGTTAATTTTTGGAAGGATTGTCCCGTTCTGTAGGCGGGTTTGCTTAATTACAGTTGTTTTATCTTTGTATTTCTTTCCGTTGCCGTCCTTTCTTCCAATATCCTTTTCTGGTCATCATAGTAACATAGTTTTGTATGTAGTCATCATCACCAAGAAGCACACAGTTAAGAATAAACTCGCAAGAGATGCTCACATAACAAGAAACCCATACTTGTTTACTCTCCCGGTCATTGACTTTCACTGCCACTTGGATGATGACGCAGTGCTGTGCGATAATGTCAACAAGTCTTTTTTTTTTTTTTTTTTTTGGCTTACTTATGCACGAGGTATCCTCATTTTAGGACACAATCCTCATCTCATGATTGCCCCTCATTGAGCAAGTTCCTCATTTAAAGAGATGCTTGTCATGCAAGGTGTTACTGTACAAGTATATGCTGTGCACTCATGCAAAATTATTGTACATTGTTATCAGGCCACATGTTTTTCCTAACACTTTTTTCACTTTTAGGAAAGCTATTGTTCTCTCTGTATAAACACAGCTCACACGTGACCGATTTGGTCTTCACTAAAGATGGAAGTCTTACTTTTGTGTCAGCCTCCACGGATTCAACTTTAAGAGTCTGGCAGTGGCGGAAAAGAGGTGATGATATATGTATTTTAATAATAAAAAAGAGCATCTCGGGGCTGTTCTTGACTAGTGGGACAAGATATCTATTCAAGTCAACGCTAGTCTTACGATGATGAGAAATATAAATTTCCACATAGCTTTTCATATGTGTGTATATATAT
>CM045734.1:54378563-54386063 GCA_024760905.1 Plotosus lineatus
ACCCAAACCCAATTCATTACCACTACTTTCCTAACTCTAACCCTTACCTTAATCCGAACTTGCCCCCAACCCTTGCCCTAACCAAACCATTGCCACCCCTTACCCTAACCCTAACAGCTACCACCACTAGCCTAATTCTCACACTTACCATAAGGTTAACTTGCCTCCTATCCTTACCCTAACCATTACCACTAATTTCCAAACCTTAACTTACCCCAAGCCAAACTCTTACCATTACCACTGCTTTCTTAACCCTAGCCTTTACTCTAACCTTAACATACCCAACCCTGAGTATACACATCATACTTGTGTCAAATTTTAGGGGGGATTAATTTAAAAATTTTAAAGGGTATGCACAAAAATAAAAAGATTTTGTATATCCGCCGTCTGAGTCAAACTATAGAAGAGCATGAATGTGGGCTTTAAGCGAAGTCCAAACATTAAACAGTTTAAATTCAATTATATAGGTAATTAGGATTAAGCAGTTCAGAAAATGAATTACCGTATTCGATGTAATAAGCGTCCTGCTCCAATAAGCCCCCCCACCACCTCAGTGTTTCTGGGTTTTTTGTTTTTTGTTTTTTTTATATATATCTTACGTCTAATAATCGCCCATGTGTAGTGGGAGCTAAATGGTAGAATAGACTTACCAACTTTATTCGATCAGTCTCTGTAACGGTAAAATGAGGTGTTTGCTGCCTGTAAAAGTGAGTTTACACGGTATTTCAAGACCCCCTGCCACTGGGGAATGTCTATAATGTTCATCAGTAACAACACATTTGATTGTTCCGCCGTGCTTTAAAAAACAGGAAAATGTTTTGCTGTGTTCTCTTGGTAGATGTCCAACAAGATGAACTATTAGAAACTGCAACAGAAAAACTATGGGATGCTCTGAATGAATGGAGGGATGAGCCAGATATGGGCCTATCAGAAAGTGATGACGATTCTCCTGCTCAATAACTTCATAAATTTAAGCACATTCCTGGCCATGTGCTTTTGATTGGTTCAACTTGCCATGTGCTAAAGTTGACATTCATGTTGATTGGCTCAATTTTATGTCTAGGGAAAATATTTAAAGGGACACCACCAGGAGGGAAAATGAAAGGGCCTTTTTTTTAATTACAGTATGCTGTTTTCTGTTTATTTGCAGCTTTCATGGAAGTAATTTGGTTGATACCACAAAGTGAATAACACAAATACCAGTAAAACTCTTTTATTGTTCTGTTATTATTCATGTTTTCCACCTCTATGGTAATAAGCACTTACCGTTCCACTCTGCTGATAATCATTTTAATATTCGCTCACCCACTCCAATTTCCTAAGCGCCCAGGGCACTTATCACGTTGAATATGGTATTATACATGTTTTAGGTCCTGTGATGACTTGGTGAACAGTCGAGGGTGTTCCCCACCCTCACTGAGAGTTCTCTGAGATGGGTGCCAGACTCCCCATAACCCTAATTAGGATTAAGTGGTTCAGAAAATGAATGAATAAATTAATATTTTTGGGGGATTTAAATATATTAAGATTTATTACACTTCACTTTTAGCTGAAAATCTTGTTTCCTTAAATAAAAGGACAGATATTTCTTATTGAATGATGACTTTGTCCTAACAGAAAGTTTATCTCTGGAGTCTTCGAACCTTAACCATAGTCCGGAATTTAAACTACAATCAGGAGCGAGAAATGGTGTCTTGTGATTTCTCTCCGGATGGAGCGCTGCTTGCAGTTGGGTCTAATAGTATGGAGACAGGATGGTGGCTGAACCTGTGGGATCCCTACACTGCAGAGCAACTGATGAAAATGGAGTGAGTCAGTTAGTCATTAAAAGTGTGTTTTTCCTTTTTTTAGGTGAATCACCCCCGCAAAGAATGCTCAAGATATGCTTCAAATTGTCCAATTTTTTCCAGGTTACTACTTCTATCTGTCAACAAATTTTTATAACTATCCAAAGCAGATATTTGAAAAAAAAAATCACTCCATCCTAATTTTGAGGTCCCAAACCGGTTTCTCTAACCATTAGACCACGGCTGCCCCCAAATAGTGTCCATTTGTTCAGGAAAGGAGCTATTCAGTCAGATGTGATGATATGAATGACTATGATAATGTGATAATGATATGGGTTCCTCACCCCCACCCCTTTAACCACTTTCTCCATAGGGATCGACGTTGGAATGCCATGAACGCTTTCACGTTTTCCCCTGTATTCCCTCAGATTGCTATCAGTACCTACAGGTGAGATGTCTGTATTTCCCCTATAATCTAATATCTGCAGCCAGTCCATCATAACACAATATGAAAATTAAACAGGAGTAACGTATTTTATATTAATGAGAAAATATATTTATTTTACTGAGCTCCCTTTCTATAACTATGGTTGTGTTTCACTCACTTAAAGCCCTGTAAGTTTTAGAAGCACCATCAATTTCTCCACCCTTGATGACTGAGATGTTGTTTTTTTTCGACTGCACTGACGGGTGTTTATTTCAAGATCATATGAAAGATGTCATGTGTTCACTTCAACTTGTACCAAAATGGCAGCGTAAAGTTTTTTCTTGGATTTCTCCCATTTTTGCCCCTAATTTATTCATATCCGGTTCTCACCCATCAGGTATCGCCTTTCCTATCACACGACCAATACCAACCAGATAGTGGCGAATGCATGCACATGCCCCTGTCGTGACATGCAATACTAATGCTTGCCACCCGCTTCTTTTCGAACTGTGGCGCTTGCGTATTTGGGGGCTTTCTAACACACTTGGAGGGAAAGCGCCCCCCCCCCCCCATGCAAATGAGCTCATCGAGGTCCAAGATTGGCTGACGATCACTGTGAGTGACAAGGAGGTGAGTGTATGCTGTCCCTCCCTCCCATGAGAGCTTGGCGAATCAGCTCCCATGGACACCTGGCTACGGGTGGCTGTGGCATTGAGTCACGCACCTTTTCAATACACCACTCTGGAGCCCACACCGGGATAATTTTTTACGTGATTTCATATTTTCATGCATTTGCCAGACAGTATCTTTTTTTATATATACAGAACATTCTTGCAGTCATTCTGATGCTGAGACCTCAGATATTTTGAATGATTTGCTAGATTCTTTTGAAGATCTGTGTTTGTGCTTGCCTAGTTGTCCATGTAAAAACTACCTATGAACCAAGTATGCAGGCTATAGCAAAGCCCTTGGGCTGGGATTTCTCAGTGCAGACCGAGTAAACTGAATTTTATCAGTAGTTATTTTACTGCGTTTTAAATGAAAGCTTTTTTTTAATTCACAGGAGGTACCTTTACTTGCCTTGCTTCTCAGCAAGGTATTTTCAGTCATGTCTTTGAGGGCTTTGGTAGCTTTTGGCCTGTTTTCCTTTCCATGACAAGCAAGAGTTTTCAATGTGTCATTTGTGAACCTTTTATTACTGGTTGTTCGTTTCTCTTTAAGAAAACTGTGAATGAGATATGCCTAATGATATGCCTGAATGCCCAATGAAATGCTGAATTACCCTCCTTCCTGGGTCGTGTTGGTTATGCGATACGTATCGTAGGCTATACTTTATTGGTGTGAAATGGTCATTACCAATTCAGGGGAGTTATTCATTTAATTTCTAAACTGCTTAATGATAATTAGGGTCACGGGGAGGCTGTTGCCCATCTCAGATAACTATGGGTGGGGCCGGTGTACATCCTGGGCAGCTCGCCAGGTAATTCAAAGGACTCTGTAAGCAATTTATCACCTGCACTTCAACCAGTCAGATTGAGCATAGCGCCATTACCAATTCAATAATAGCCTTGTATATATATTTATATACACAAACACTCAAAACACCTCAGATTTAAGGACATGGTGATTTTAACCTTTTTCTGTAGTTTTTCTGTACTGTAGATGATTTGATTCTAGACTATTATCTTGAACCCAGTTCTTGAACCAGGTGTGTGTGTGTGTGTGTGTGTGTGTGTGCGGTGTGTAATAAACGTGAAATTACTCACTCATACATGTCTTAATTAAGCACATCTATCAGGCTTTCAACTTCATGAAACACTTTTTGTGTCTAGAGGTTTTCAGGTCTGGGACATGGATCAAGATGAAACGAGTAATTTCGTGGTGAAAGATTGCACAGCCGATGGTGTGTGCTGCACGTTCAACCCACATGGCAGTGTCATCGCTTTAGGGTAACCGCACAACACAACACCTTGACTCGGGATAACCTAAAAGAGCGATTTCTGATCCTGGAGAACTCTTTGTCCAGCACAGTGTTTCCTGCTCTGAGAGTTAAAGTAGGTGTGATTGGAGCAGGGAAGCACGGTAATGTGCAGGACAGGGTGTTTGGGTAATGCCAGGGTCAGGGTCAGGAGCCTTTGACAGTGTGTGTGTGTTTTTCATCTTGAGGATTCAAATTTTTGTAGATTCATTTGGTTTTTGCAAGAAATAACTTGAGGTCTAGCCAGTAAAAATATTACCTCATATCTCACTCTTAAGTGTTGGTCTACCAATTAATCAGAATTCTGATATTAATCATAGTAGTAGTAGTATTAGTCCTCTTTGTGCTTAGGTAGCACATAAAGCCTCAATGTTTATAAGGCCAAAACATTTGTTACAGAAACCTACACTAGAGATATTAATCATACTGCAAAATATTTCAGACACAGACAGTGGTGAAAACACATTTTGACGAGTCTATCAGGACCATATCAATGCAGCCGTGAGGTCGGGCACAAGCCAGTGTTAACCCTCTCGCCGGTCCCAAGCCCGGATAAATGCAGAGGGTTGCAACAGGAAGGGTATTCTGCATAAAACTTCTTCCAAAATTGTGATGCAAATGATCAAAACGAAATTCATTCTGGATCGGTCGAGGCCCGAGTTAACAATGAGAGCCATCAGTGCTGTTAACCAACAGGGTTACTGTTGGTCGAAGAAGGAGAGGCGAGAGACCGTAGGCGGAGAGAGAAGAGGAAAAGTGTGAGTCTATGACTTGGAGTAGGGACTTTAAATTCTGGAACTATGAAAGAAAAAGGTTGCTGACATGATGCAGAGGGGGAAGGTGGACATACTGTGTGTCCAGGAGACCAGGTGGAAAGGTAGCAAGGCTAGAAGCTCAGGAGCAGGGTTTAAACTGTTTTTATCATGATGTGGATGGGAAGAGAAATGGGGTAGGAGTGGACAGTGATGGTGAGGAAGGTGAAGAGGGCAAAGGCAGAGCAGAAGACAAAGTGGTGGAAGCTGAAAAAGGAAGAGTGTTGTGTTGTCTTCAACGAGGAGTTGAAACAGGCTTTGGGTGGTCAGGAAGTGCTTCCAGATGACTGGACAACCACAGCTAATTTGATCTGGGAGACAGGTAGGAGAGTACCGGAGATTTAGCTCAGTTGGTAGAGCGTCCACTTTATCCTCCAGGAGGTCGGCGTTCGAATCCGGCCGCGTCATACCATTAGATGTTAAAATCAAATCGATAGAACAACACAATAACTGGCGCCGCATGGTGCCGATGAGCGCATTGAGCATATGCATGTATGGAGTATGCTCATAATAAAATAAATACATAAATACTTAATGTGTTCTCTGGAAGGAAAGTAGATAAGGAGACTTGGTGGTGGAATGAGGAAGTGCAGGAGTGTGTACAAAGGAAGAGGTTAGCGAAGAAGTGGGAAATTGAGAGGACTCAAGAGAGTAAACAGGAGTACAGGGAGACACAGCATAAGGCGAAGGTAGTGGTGTCAAAGGCCAAACAGAGGGCGTATGATGAATTGTATGCTAGGTTGGACGGTAAGGAGGGAGAAAATGATTTATACAACTTGGCACAGCAGAGAAATAGCGATGGGAAGGATGTGCAGCAAGTTGGATTGATTAAGGACAGAGAGGGAAACATATTTACTGATGGAAAGTGGAAAGAGTACTTTAAAGAGCTGACCGTTGAGGATGAGGAAGTAGCAAAGATTAGTAAGGGTGAAGTGAGGAGGGCATTGAAGAGGATGAAGCGTGGAAGGCAGTTGGTCCTGATGACATACCTGTGGAGGTATGGAAATGTCTAGATGAGATAGCAGTAGATTTCCTGACAAAAACATTCAACAAGGTCTTGGAGAGTGAGAGGATGCCAGAGGAATGGAGGAGAAGTGTGCTGGTGCCCATTTTTAAGAACAATGGAGACATGCAGAGTTATAGCAACTACAGAGGGATAAAGTTGATGAGCCATACGATGAAGTTATGGGAAACAATAGTGGAAGCGAGACTAAGGGCAGAGGTCAGTATTTGTGAACAGCAGTTTGGTTTTATGACAAGAAGGAGCACCACAGATGCAGTGTTTGCTTTGAGGATGTTGATGGAGAAGTACGTTCCCCTGTGGCGTCATGAACAACCTTGGGGCGCTTTTGCTGGAATCGGGTACCCAGCAGTCGCAGGAAATCGGTCTTCGCCATTTATGAAGACTCAATTTCATTACCTTTTAAAGCACTGTTACAAAATCGCTTAAATTAACTAGGAGAAAGAGGTTACTTCACTTCCTAGTCGCCAGTGACTCCGTTGGCTCACTCTGCCGCAAGGCCGAGCTACCCAAGGTGCACCTGTCCTAATGACGGAGTTGGAGTGTGATAGGCATTTAGATTTAGCAGGACTTACAATACGACTGCCTTCTAAGTCTAGCGGATAAATCCGAAAGTTGCGCTTCAAGACTCCATGCACCCCATGCTGAAGGGATCCCTCGTGAACTCCATCATTGAGTTGTCGCTTTTGAAGTCTGGAAAATAGTGCTGAAATTCATCAGCAGCCTGATGAGGTGGATGATGACTTCGTTCTTGAGTCACTGACGCCACCAGCAGTCTTGCTGATTCGTGCCAACATTGGAAAAGCCGTTGCACTGCGGCCAGTCTCGAACTTGCCTCGCCACAACTTAAGTTTTGAGATGAAGACGTTCACTTTGTCTCGATGCCCGATTATATCGGAGTCCGTGCCCTGTACGAGCCTGGACGAGCTTGCCCCAGTCCAATCCTTCCCCCTCGAAAAAGGCGTCGACAAACTGCACCACGTCGGCGGCTTTGGTTGTTGTTGTTTCCAGTGGGCGGCAAAACAGAAAGTCCTCTTTGATGCTTTGGTCGTGGACGTATCGAACGAAGACAATTAGTTGAGACAAATTTGCCACATCCACGGACTCGTCCAGCTGAATTGCAAAGACGGGAGACGCTTTGACCTTTGCCAAGAGCTGCAACTTGATGTTGCATGACATGTCGAAGATGTGGGACTTGACAGTGTTGTTGGACAGAGAAACTTGCTTTATCTTCGGGACCGCAGTTCCTCAGATGTGCACTAACTGACTGTGAACATGACTTTTCCCTGCTAGTTATATAAACTATTTTCCCACAATTACTTAGGACTTACAGTCGTAGAACCATCTGGACTACATTTTTGGACTGTAACGAATTTTTTGTATATAGTTTGTATATTTTATTTTCACTCAAATGAGGCTTGGTTTCCCTTTAGGCCCTGGTTCCTCTCAAGGTTTCTTCCTCGCATCTAGTGAGG
>CM045734.1:54391063-54423563 GCA_024760905.1 Plotosus lineatus
TGTTATTATTTAATAAAGAAAGTGTAACAGAAATTATGCGAAACTCACTCTATGTCTGCGAGTTTAATCAGTAAGCCCATCCGAATCATTGGAGGAAAATCCACTGGAGGACAAGAGCGAGAGAGAGAGAGAGCACATGTTAAAAATCACTTTCACCTTAATCAGAAATGTAATCCATCTGCTCAGTCTCTCTCCATCGCTACTTTAGATGTGCTCAAAAATCATCTTTCATATAGATCGCACCTCAATTTGAATTGCTTTAACTCTCAAAACACACCTCTTTTCATACTGGTCTGTAATATTGCTTCGTAACACTCCACGTCTGCCTCACAGCAAGAATGTCCTGCGTTTGAGTCCCAAGCTCGAGCACTGAGTGGAGTGGAATTTGCATGTTCTCCTTGTGCTTGTGTGGGTTCCTTCCTGACATTCCGTTTTCCTCCCCACAGCCCAAAGACATGTACATTAGCTCCTAGGGACCAATGTGGGTATTGATGGCTGTGTGTTGAATTGAGCTTGTCTGAGCTATTCAACGTGTACCCCGACTTCACCCAGTCTCAGCCAAGATAGGCTCAAGCCTCATCATCTTCTTCTTTTCCTTTCGGCTGTTCCCTTCATTGGTTGCCACAGCAAAGGATCTGCCTTCATCTCACCCTATCCTCTGCATCTTCTACTCTTACTCCAACTACCTTCATGTCCTCCTTCACCACATCCATGAATCTTCTCTTTGGTCTTCCTCTGGGCCTTCTGCCTGTTAATTCCAACCTCGGCATCCTACTACCAATATACTCACTATCCCTCCTCTGTACATGTCCAAACCATATCAATCTAGCCTCTCTGACTTTGTCTCCAAAACCTCTTACATGTGCTTTCCCTCTGATGTACTCATTCCTGATCCTATCCATCCTCGTTACTCAACATTTTCATCTCTGCCTCCTGTCTTTTCCTCAGGGCCACTGTTTCTAAACCATACAACATCGCTGGCCTCAACACCGTCCTATACACTTTTCCTTTCATTCTTGCCGATACCCTCCTATCACACCAAACACTTTTTCTCCAGCCATTCCAACCGGCCTGCACACGCTTCTTCACCTCTTTTACACACTCTCCATTGCTCTGGATTGTTGAGCCTAAGTACTTAAAATCCTCCACCTTCTTTATCTCTGCTCCCGGTAATCTCACTGTTCCTCTTGGGTCCTTCTCATTCACACAAAGGTGTTCTGTCTTACTTAAACTAACCTTCATTCCTCTCCTTTCCAGGGCATACCTCCACCTCTCTAGATTTTCCTGCACTTGTTCTCTGCTCTCACTACAGATCACAATGTCATCTGCAAACATCATAGTCCATGGGGAATCTAGTCTAATCCAGTCTGTCAGCCTGTCCATCACCATATCAAACAAGAAGGGGCTCAGAGCTGACCCTTGATGCAGTCCCACCATGAACTCTTGTGTCACAAGCCCCCCAACAACCATAATATGTTTGAGATTTGCCAAATGTCAGTAATTCAGTGCCTGTTTTTGAGACGTTAAAAGGAGACCGGCTCATCATACCCAGAATCCTCTCTGACAAGTAGCAAATTGTCATTATCAAGAACTGCAATATCCCCAAACAATCAACAATTCATAGACCTTTAACCTAATTAAAAAAAAAAAAGATATTTTAAACTGTCAAGTGATCCGTTCTGGTTTGCCTTGGTCATCTCATTTGAAATAAAAACGTGAGCATATCATGTTGGTAAGGAGATCACTAGGAGTGAATTTGCGAAGATTCTGCTCGACCTTGTGACAGCAGAGGTCAGAGATCCAGGCACAGATGACAAAGAAACACAACAAGGGAACGGAACGACTCATGAAGCAGTGAAGCAGTAGCCCGCCCCTTTAATGTTGCAGAACTGAAAGAAAACCAGTGCTTGGCTGGGCTGGAGCTGATAAAATGTTTGGATAAAGGGCAATTTTAATTTTTGGTAAATTCCACTCAGTGTCCTTAATTTCTAATTTTATAGCAAAATAAAACAAAAAGCAAACAAACGATAACTTAAGAAGTCATACTTTAAGCATCTGCAATTGCTTTTATTTTACATACCTTATTCGATGTGATAAGCGCCCAGGACGCTTAAAAAAATTGAGTGGGTGGGCGCTTATTAAAATGTCACCAGCGGAGTGGAACGGTAAGTGCTTATCATCGAGGTGGAAAACATGAATAACAGAACAATGAAAGTTTTACTGGTATTTGTGTTATTCATTTTGTGGTATCAACAACATTACTTGCATGAAAGCTGAAAAACAGAAAATTGCATAATTAAAAAAAGACCCTTTAATTTCCCTCCCGGTGCTGTTCCTTTAAATATTTCCCCAAAGATTTAAAATTGAGCAAATCAATATTAATGTCAACTTTAGCACATTGCACATTGAACCAATCAACACAAACAAGCACATGGCCAGGAACATCTTTAAATTTATGAAGCTAGTGAGCAGGAGAATTGGATGAAAAATACTCGTCATCACTTTCTGATAGGTCCATATCTGGCTCATCGTTCCATTCATTCAGAGCATCCCATAGTTTTCTTGTAGCAGTTTCTAATGGTTCATCAGTTGTTGGACATTTACCAAGAGAACACAGCAAAATATTTTTCTGTTTTTTAAAGCACGGTGGAACAATCAAATGTGTTGTTACTGATGAACATTATAGACATTCCCCAGTGGCAGGGGGTCTTGAAATACCGTGTAAACTCACTTTTACAGGTAGTGAACACCTCATTTCACACCGTTACAGAGACTGATCGAATAAAATTGGTAAGTCTATTCTACCATTTAGCTCCCACTACACATGGGCGATTATTAGACGTAAGATAAAAAAAAAAAACGAAACACTGAGGGCAGGGGTCTTGAAATACCGTGTAAACTCTCTTTTACAGGCAGTGAACGCCTCATTTTACCATTACAGAGACTGACCAAATAAAATTGCTCAGCTTAATCTACGATTTTGCTCCCAGCACACATGGGCGGTAATTAGACGCAAGATTAAAAACGGGGGGGGGGGGGTGTGTGTGTGTGTGTGTGTGTGTATGTATATATATATATATATATATATATATATATATATATATATATATATATACACACATACACACACACACATGTACATATACATATATATATATATACACACACACGAGGATGGATAGGATTAGGAATGAGCACATCAGAGGGACAGCACATGTAAGACGTTTTGCAGACAAAGTCAGAGAGGCTAGATTGAGATGGTTTGGACATGTACAGAGGAGGGATAGTGAGTATATTGGTAATAGGATGCTGAGGCTGGAACTACCAGGCAAAAGGCCTAGAGGAAGACCAAAGAGACGATTCATGGATGTGGTGAAGGAGGACATGAAGGTCGTTGGTGTAAGAGAAGAAGATGCAAAGGATAGGGTGAGATGGAGGCAGATGATTCACTGTGGCGACCCCTGAAGGAAAAGAAGATATACATGAATGTATACAGTCGGCCCTGGACTATTCACGGTTTTGCACTCGCGCCTCCGCATATTCGCAGATTGCCGAGCAACTGTCATGTGATTCGAATTCAGCCAATGGATGTTCTCCCTCCTGCTGATTGGTTGAGATGCTGTAACCCTCCTTTTCCCTCATTCACGCACACTTTGTGCATGTGCTGTTTTTTAGTGTGTGTGTGTTTTTAATTACAGTTCTCAATTACAGTTACAGTTCTGGTAAGGTGCCGAAACGCCAGAAAAAGGTAATGACGCTGCATGACGGTAGAACTGCATGATATGATTCAGGAAGGAAAACGTTTTGCTGCAGTAGGGTGCCATTACAAAGTGAATGAAAGTGCAGTCTACTACATAAAGAAAAATGAAAAGGCAATCAAAGCTAGTGTAGCATCAAGTTTTTGTGGAAGTGCTAAGAAGGTGAATGTTGTATGAAACAAGGTCATCATCAGAATGGAACCTGCCTTAGTACTCTCGATACTTCTAGTTCAGGGGCCGGCAACCTTTGCCATTCAAAAAGCCTTTGAACCCGTTTTCCACATTAAAGAAAACACCGGGCGCCACAAATCCTTTTTTGACATTTAAAATCAAATAACACTGCATATAATGTTTTTCTCCTTTTCCCTTCATGTTAATATAAAACAACAATGTGTTGCATTGATTTAAAGACTGCAGAGGCAATTAAATTACAATTCTGCTTGCAACAAAAACATTTAGACTCCCAAAAAAGAAAATCGCCAGCCTCCCCGCGACCCTAATTAGGATTAAGTGTTTCAGAAAATGAATGAATGTGTTTGAGTACTTCTTGTATTTTTTATAAAGAAAAAGAATATCTCTGGGGTGCAGCAGATTTGTTAACGGGTTGGGTGACTGAAACACACCAAGTCTTATTTTGTCACTGGAGGATAATTATTTAATTTGGTCATTGCTGTGTATAAACAAATCTCATTCACCGTCTCTTACTTCAGCTGTGATTTCCATTCCTGGATTACAAACCCCGGTGGCAGAAAAATCTCTATCGCTCGCTGCTCTGCTGGAATGAAGAAAGCACTCCTTGCCATGAGCACAAGAATTTGGAATTCCACCAACACAGCAGATTAAAAAAAAAAACCCAAAACAAAACAAAAAAAAAAAACCACAGACTCTCAATGTCGCTGATTAATATAACAACAGCCATGTCCACAAGAACACACAAGCAAAATCACCCCGCCCACACCAAATAAATATCCGCCCACACCCGTCCCTGTAAATTTTCATTATGTAATTTTCAACCCTAAAAGAGCATTTTTGGAAGGTTACCTGGTGGGTATCTGTGGATACCTGACCGTTACAGCACTCTGCCTTAGGCAGATTCTCCCATCATTCAGGTGAAAGCTGGTTTAACTTTCTACCCCTGGGAGCCCGGAGTGCTTCTGATGTGAGTAAATAAGCATCATTTTTTTTTTTGCAGTTGATGCAGTGGTTTTTGTAGATGATGTTTGTGGTGCACCTGTTGGCCACCGTAAAGTATAACATTATTTTGAAAAGCCACGGAACTGCATTAGAGAGGTGAAAGACCCGCAAGGTTCATCCGTTAATGTTTAGAATGTTTGTGTGTGAGATTTTATGTTCTGCAGCATGTTTATTCAAGCGCAAAGTATCCACATCATGTCTTTTCATTGGTATCCACTTCATGTAAATATAATGCAATACCTCCCTCTCGTGGGCATTTTTGAAAACTACAGTGCTGAATGTTGAAAGGAAAAGATTATATTCACTTCATGTTTATTTGTGGTGAAGGAAGACATGAAGGTCGTTGGAGTCAGAAAAGAAGATGCACAGGACAGGGTGAGATGGAGGCTGATGATTTGCTGTGGCGACCCCTGAAGGGAGCAGCCAAAAGGAAAAGAAGAAGTTTATTATATATATATATATATATATATATATATATATATATATATATTTATATTTATATTTATATATATATAGGTGTGTGTATGTGTATACAGACATACATACACACACAGTAGGCCCTTGACTATTGGCGGTACTCACAGACTTTAGAATGTTTGTGTGTGTGATTTTATGTACTGTGGTGTAGCATGTTTATTGTTTTGTTTATCCAATTTATTACATTTCATGTTCTTTTTGTTAAGGTCTGTGTTTTGGGGGACTTTGATTTTGAGGGCTGTGTTCTCTAACTCGCTGCTCTGGCTGAAGGGCGTGGCTTCTAAACATTCTAAACATTAACTTAGGCACTGTATTGGAATAATAATTGGAAAAAGACTAATACTACAGCTTTACAACAATTCAAATGATTGTCTTCAGGCACTTCAGAGGAAACTGTCGTTTCTTCAGGAGAAAGTCTGATTTCTTCAGAAGACACGGCGCTTAACATGCGTTTTGAGTGGCATCATAGAGCTTAACGGGATAATATATTATACATACAAAATGAAAACATATACATACTGTATGTATGTATACACATATGCTGTATAATGTTTATGTATTTTATTAATAAATATCACAGTACAAAATTAAAATGTTTTTCTTAATCATTACCATATTTTACGACATTAATATTGTATTAATGATTAAGACTGTCTATAGAATGTGTTTAAGAAGCATATTTTAGCATGTAATAGATACATAGTATTTTACTTCCGGTTGATCATTGGCGAATGTAATATGATACATGGGGTTTTACTTCCGGGTACAGAACTCATGGATTATCAGGAGTGGCCAGAACATCGAGGGCCTAAGGTTGGGGGTTCAAGTTCCCACAGGGTTGTCACTGTCCCCTCCAGTGCAGCTAACTGGGTTATCAAAGGCGGGCCATGTCGCTCACGGTCTATGGTGAGTAGAATGTAAAAGAACCATTGCTGACTATCGTAAAAAGAGTAGCTGCAAAGCCGTCAGCGTGTTTCTGTCGCATGCTAAAAGGGTTGTGTCAGGAAGGGCATCCGACGTAAGAACCTATGCCAAATCAAATGTGCAAATTATTCGCTGTGGCGACTCCTGAAAAAGGGAAAAAGCCGACAGGAGATCTCATATATACGCGTGTGTGACGTATAATGTTTATATTTTATTATCAATAAATATCACAGTAAAAAAATTTTCAAAAAGTTTTTCAAATAATTACTACATTAATACTGATTTAATGAGTAAAACTGTCTATAGAATGTGTTTAAGAAGCATATTTTAGCGAATGTAATACATACATAGTATGTTACTTCCGGTTGATCATTCGCGCATGTAATATACATGGGGTTTTACTTCCGGGTACAGAACTCGCAGATTATCTTCATTCCCGGGAGGGGCATCAATAGTTGCTCTCTTCAAGAACAAGGGATCAAGAGCAGACTGCGGAAATTACAGGGGCATATCTCTCCTCTCCATAGCTGGCAAAATACTGGCCCGAGTGCTACTCAACTGACTCATCCTAATCGTGGCTGAGAGAAATCTCCCAGAATCACAGTGCGGCTTTCGCCCAAACCGCAGCACTGTAGACATGGCCTTTGCCTTCAGACAGGTCCAGGGAAAAGTGTATGGAACAGAACATGGACCTGTACTCGGCATTTATAGACCTCACCAAGGCATTTGACACAGTCAACAGAGAAGCTCGCTGCACTATTCTCAGAAAGCTTGGCTGCCCTCCAAAATTCACCACGTTAGTCAAACTGTTCCACAAGGTTATGACGGGAGAAATACTCTCAATGGCGAACCATCAGACTGCTTCGAAATCTCCAATGGAGTAAAGCAAGGTTGTGTCCTGGCTCCAGTGCTGTTCAATCTCTTTTTCACTCAAGTACTCAACCATGCTATCAGTGACCCTGACCTTGGAGTGTACATCAGATACCGACTTGATGGGTCAGTGTTCGACCTGAGGCACCTAAATGCAAAAACAAAGACACTTTACAGGTTAGTATTGGAGGCCCTGTTTGCTGATGACTGTGCTCTTATGGCCCATGAAGAGAACCACCATAATTGACAAATTCTCTGAAGCGGCCAAGCCTTTTAGACTCACAATTAGTCTTGGAAAACTGTATTACTCGTACAGCCAGCACAAAATACGACCCTCCAGCCACCACGCATCATTATCGATGGCACACAGTTGAAAAATGTCCAGACGTTCAAGTACTTGGGCAGCACTATCTCCAGTCATGGTTCTCTTGATGGAGAAATTTCAGCCAGGATCCAGAAAGCAAGTCGGGCGCTTGGCAGACTTCACATCAAAGTCTTGAAGTACAAAACATTCGTCTCACCACAAAACTCAAGGTCTACAATGCTGTGGTCATAATGTCCTTGTTGTATGGTTTCGAGACATGGACTGTGTACCGAAGACACGTCAAAAAGCTTGAGCAGTTTCACAAACACTCCCTCAGCTCCATCATTCAGATACGGTGGCAGGACCATGTCACAAACCAGGAGGTATTAAACAGAGCCAAGACCACCAGCATCAAAGCCAATCTCATCAAAGCCCAACTTCGGTGGACAGGACTGATCATCAGGATGGAGAAGTCCAGAATCCCACGCCAACTCTTCTATGGAGAACTGGTTAAAGGAAACAGTAACCACGGTCGACCAAACAACCTCAAGGCAAACCTCAAATGGGCAGATATCAAGCCTGGCTAACTCGAGCTGACAGCTAATGACAGACAGCTCTGGCACTCCTTGACCCAACGCACAGCTTTAGCCTTTGAGGATGACCGCCGCTTGCGCCTTAAACCAGCCCGCCAACGGAGACACCAAATGTCATGGGGGGGGGGGGGGGGGTGGGGGTGGATCCTACTTCGCGAATTTCGATGGTCGTGTGGGGACCTCTAATCCCAATTAATCATGGAAAATGAGGCATCTTTGTATATCATACACATTTCTTTCCCTTTTTTAGGGGTCACCCCAGTGAATCATCTGATTCGCATGTTTGATTTGGCACAAGATTTTATGTCGGATGCCCTTCCTGACACAACCCTTTAGCAAGTGGCAAAAACACGCTGACGGCTATGAAGCTACTCTTTACGAAAGTCAGCAATGGTTCTTTTACATGAACCTCTCACCAGAGACAGTGAGAGACATGGCCGGCCTTTGATAACCCAATGCACTGGGGGTACAGTGACAACCTTGTGGAGAGTGGGACTCAAACCCCCAACCTTAGGATCAGCGATCCGGCACCCTTTACCACCAGGTCACCACTGCCCACACACACGCACACTATATTGTAGGGGATCAATCCCAGAAGACAAATTTGGTTTCCACATTTAACACACCCTAGACCCAGACCCACACACCGCAGCACCAGGAGAGCAGGTGGAGGTTAGGTGCCTTGCTCAAGGGCACTTCCGCTGTAACGATGGAGGAAGGGAAGATTTAGCTCCCCCAACATATTTTCATTGCTGACTTGTAAATGAAACCTTGTGGAGAGTGGGACTCGAACCCCCAACCTTTGGATCAGCGATCCAGCGCCCTATACCACTAGACCACCACTGCCCTCAGAAGAAATAGTGTCTCATTAAAAAAAAAAAAAAAAAATCCTGGATTCCATGCCTTTCCTCAGTGGGAGGGTCTAGGCTTAAGACTGAGACCCAAGTTAGGGAAATTCATTTTCTGGACCAGACAATGCAAATTAGGACCACAGGGAGATCGGCACAGAGCTCGTCGGGCCATCACAGGGGAGAAACAAGCGGACGGCTCTGCAGCTACTCTTGACGGAAGTCAGCAATGGTTCTTTTACATGACCCTCTCACCATAAACAGTGAGGGACATGGCCGGCACTGGCGAGGACAGCAGTGAAAACCGTTGCCAGTGGGGCTTGAACCCCTGATCTTGGGCTCAGTAATCCTGCACCTTACCACCGGCCCACGACTGACTCCAAAAGGGTTGTAATTGAAAGTATTTTGAAACGCACCCCATGACAGTCCCTGCTAATATCAATTCAAGCACGTTTTGGTGCGAAGCGTTATTCAACATGTATGGGTCATACTGTGGATATGCTCCACGAGTAATTCAAAAATGATTTCAAATTATTCAACCTCTAATTAACTCCACCTTTTTAAACATTAAAAAGATCTCTTACCTCGGTGTACGAGTAGATGCAGCTCTGTCAGAATGTCGTGCAGCGCTAAACCTTTCAGAGTTTTCAGCTGTAGGATTTCTGTTAGCGTTGCGTTTAGGAAGAATCATTGTGACATCTTCAATGCAACATGAGATGTGAAAGTGAAAGGGAAGGGGAGCAAATTGAGAAAGAGCTTTCTTTATATTTAAGCCTTAGAACAACCTTTGCTTGGGTTCAGAAATGATTAAAGTGGAACGTGAAAAGGCATTATGGATACGGTTGTATGCCGTGGTGAAGTCTTTGTTCAAAGCCCAATCCAGTATATTGGCAATGTCCGAGCGCAGTGGATGTCCTGTGCACGTGTAAACTGTTTCCTCCGTCACCCTCCCGTAGGCCATGTGAGTGCTCTGTAAAGACAATCACAGTGCAGCACACAGCTCTTCACTTTAATTCAATCAATTTTAAAGAAAATATCTGCTACGATATAAGCAGTGACATGAAATACCAAGCAGATAGATGAATGGATAAAAAGTATAACATATTCATTAATGCATTAAAAACCATGAGTGTAGTTAAAACTCATTAATGTCCATCATCAGGCTTATCTTACAGTCACCACTTGCCCCCAAGTGTCTCATTCCTTCTTTATTTCTATCACAAGCACCTGCAGGATGTTTAGCGATCGCCTCATGTCTCCTGTTGACAGGGTGACAATTGCCTTCATGCCATCTGGAGTGATGTCGATGCTGAGAAAAACATACAGGGAACAACAATAAAAAGAAAAATAAATATTCATGAATATCTTCACATGTAGAAGGAGATGAAATGAAAATAAAGTACAGTAAAACCTCCGCTGACGAACGCTTAAGCTCACGAACTTTTCGCCTCAAGAACATTAAATTTGCGAGCATATAGTCTCTGCTGACGAACTAGTTTTCGGCGGACGAACCAAACCACGCAATCGAACAGCGCCACGGTGGCGGCCACGAGAAGTTGACGACGCCACGGGCGTCACAGTTAAATCACACCCCTTTCTTTGAGTGCGGAAGTGGTTTGTGTTTGATAGACATTTTGGACCATATTGAGTGTACTTTTGCTATTATGGGACCGAAAAAGCCCCCACCACAGGCGGAGATCATTGAAAAACACGAACGAGGTGTGCGTTTGTGTGACTCAGCGTCCCAGTACCAGTACGCTAAGTCTACCATTGCTCCCATCCTTAAGAACAAGGAAGCTATTAAGGGTGCGTGTGTGGCTAAGGGTGTTTCCAAACAGTAGGCGTTTCCAAACTCTCCTTCCAAACAGTAAGTCCCTCCCTCCCTCCTCCTCCCACTCCATTCCATCAAGCCATCAACTACCATCACAAAGGTAAATAAAACCACTTTATTATACAGTACAGTTTATTTCTTTAATTACAATAGCACATTTATTATACATAAAATAAGGTATATTTTTGTGTAGTTTTAAGGCTTATTTAGTAGAAAATTATGTTTTATGGGGACCTGGGAACGGATTATTCTCATTTTAATGGTTTCTTATGGGAAATAAATGTTCGGAAGACGAACTTTTCGCCTTACACACACTTTCTGGGAACCAATTATGTTCCTGAGCTGAGGTATCACTGTATCTGAGGAAAGTAACCGGACTGATTTCAGAGTAACTCTGGAAATTCGGTGATACCTTGACTTACGAGTGTCTTTCATAACTAATTTTCCGTGATACGAGCGTCGATCGCACCAAAAATCTGCCCCATCCAACCAGCAAAATTTTGATTTACGAGCTATGCTGGGGAAATGGCTTTTCCGGGCCGATTAGCCTCATATTCTTCCGCGTGTATTCAGTCACGCTCCGAGAATACCTTGTGCAGTGTTTCTCAATTATTTTCTGTGATGCCCCCTATAGGGGAAAAAAAAAAAAAAAAAAAAACATTTCATGCCCCTCTCAGCACCCCACACGTGACTATAAATAGTGTTTACTGCACGTCATATCGTTTGCTCGGTGCTTTTTCCTCCTACACCACAGGGAACACAGTGAGAGCACCACTGCCACCTACAGTACAGGATGCACAATTACACTTAATTCTTTTATAGTATGGCAGAAAAGCATGTTCCCCAGGGTCATACCCCCCAGGCATCACACCGCATCCCCCCCACCAAGGGGGCACATCCCACTATTTGAGAAGCACTGGCATTGTGGGCGTTCACCACGAGCATTTCCTCGCTGACATTCATAGCGTGCACATGCACAAAATACTCCTCCTACTTCTGTTACGCGCCACCTCATGCCTGCCCACATGACATCTTCGCCGTAGACGATGATCTGAAGGGTTAGTTGACATTGTTTATTCTTGTTTTATTATTATTTATTATTAAATGTTAATGTACATGTATGATTATTATGAAGTATTTACTGTTTTTACATGTTTATCTTTAATATATTAGGTCAAATATACGTGATTGTGGCAGGTTGTGTGTGTTTGTGACATTTTGACTTCCGAGCTCACCCTCAGAACAGATTCATTTCCTAAGTCAAGGTACCACTGTAGTTTTATTTAAAGGTATCTCTGAAGTTATCTGAAATCTGACCATTCCAGATCTTGGAACGTAAGAATATAATCATGCCATGATAATTGTGGATGATTCAAGTGGAAGTAATAATAATAATTAAAAAAAAAAAAATCACAATTGTAATTATTAAGCTCCATGTCCTAATTTTCACTGTAATTGTGCTTGGACAACAGCAGGTGAAATAAAGTCCAATGTGACCATTAGTAGAAATAACGCAATATGAATAAGCACCGTGGTGCAACCGACTGCACAAACAAACGCAACAACAAACCAGAGCTAACTTTTACTGCAAGCTGTGAAAGAGAAGTGAACCAGATGGGAGGGTTTTTTTTATTATTCCCCCCCATTTCCTCCCTAAATTAGTCAGATCACCCATCCACCCATCAGGTCTTGCCTTCCCCATCACACGACCACCACCGACCAGGGAGGGGTGAGCATGCATGTACACGGACGGCCCCTCTCAGATATGTCATGCTAGCCACCTGCCTCTTTTCGAAGTGCTGCAAATGCGCATGGGGAGGGGGGGGTAACAAATTGGGAGGGGGGGGTGCAATCCACCCCTTCGTACGAATGAGCTCACAGGTTTCCATGATTGACTGGCAATCACTGTGATTGACAGGGAAGTGAGCGTATGCTGTCCCTCCCTCCAGTGAGAGCTCGGACAGTTAGCTCCCATGGAACCGCAGCCACTGATGGTTGTGGCATTAAAACCAAATTTGAACTTGCGATCTCAGAGTTAATTAGTTACGCTCCTTGTCAATGCGCCACTCGGGAGCCGGAGTGGTGTGCCTTTTTTATATATGTATATTTAAGCCTAACAACAGCCTTCACTCATGTTCATAAATGATCAAGAAAAAAAGAAAAATCTACTGAAATAAAAGCGAAAAGTTTACTTATTACTAGTATACTTCATTTCAACACTTGGAAATAATTGTTAATTTAATAAAATGGAAATTTTATTCGACAAAAAAAAGGATAGTCAGAATAAATTGTACAATTGTATCCCTTAACTTCCATCTCTTTTCTCTCTCGCAAAACTACTCACTTTTTGCTGAAGTTCTTAAATTATCAACTTTTTTCTCTCCAAATTTTAACCACAATTGAGCAGTTGAAAGTTATGGACTTTGCTCTAAGGCAAAACAGTGGCAGCTTAAATGGTACTGGGACTTGAACCCCTCATCTCTGGATCGGTCAGTCGGAGCCTAAACCACCTGAACCACCACTGCCTCTACTAACCCTACTATCAGGGTAGTGTGCAAAATCAACTTTTGGACCCAGCATTGTGAATCAAAGTCACTGAAGTGAATCATTACACACACACACCTATTTTTTTTTTTTTTTCACACATCAATATTTTATATATATATATATATATATATATATATATATATATATATATATATATATATATATATATATATATATATATGTCTGTCTTCCTTTCGGCTTTTTCCCTTTTACTCGGGAGTCGCCACAGCAAATCATCTGATTCGCACATTTTCATTTGGCAGAGGTTTTTATGTCGGATGCCCTTCCTGTCACAACCCTTTTAGCAAGGGACAGAAACACGCTGACGACTTTGCAGCTCCTCTTTACGAAAGTCAGCAATGGTTCTTTTACATGCCTCTCACCAGACAGTGACAGACATGGCCCGCCTTTGATAACCCAGTTAGCTGCACTGGGGGAGATATATATATATATATATATATATATATATATAGGGGCAGTGGTGGTCTAGTGGTATAAGGCACTGGATCGCTGATCCAAAGGTTGGGGGTTCGAGTCCCACTCTCCACAAGGTTGTCACTGCCCCCCCACCCCAGTTTTCACTGTCCCCCCCAGTGCAGCTAACTGGGTTATCAAAGGCCGGTCATGTCTCCCACTGTCTATGGTGGGAGGTTCATGTAAAAGAACCATTGCTGACTTTCGACAAGAGTAGGCTACAAAGCCGTCAGCGTGTTTCCGCCCTGCAATGGCTTGGCGAGCTGTCCAGGGTGTACTCTGCCCTCGCCCGAAGTTGGCTGGGATGGGCACCAGCCTCCCCGCGACCCAAACTAGGATTAAGTGGGTACAGAAAATGAACTGATGATGAAATATGTGTGTGTGTGATATTGACGTGTGAAAAAAAACATCAGGTGTAAGTGAGCTTCACCTTTCCTGCTGGATGACGTGCTCGAGTCTGGGGATCATCTGGGTCTGGGACAGAGGCCCGAACCGGAACCGTGTGCATCGCGACTGCAGAGCAGGGATGATTTTGGAAAGGTAGTTACAGATCAGACAGAACCGGGTGTTCTCTGTGAACTTCTCAATCACTGTGGGCAGAGAGAGAGAGAGAGAGCGAGAGAGAGAGAGAGATAAGACGACAGACAAATGAAAAAAGAGAATGGGAGATAGTGCGAGACAGTAACAGAATGAGAGAAGAAAAAGTGAACACCACAGAGTGACAGACACAAACAGAAAGTGGGAGTGAGTGAGTGAGAGAGAGAGAGAAAAGTAGTGGATCAGAAAAGGGAGAGCGAGACAGAAATCACAAAGTGTGGGGGGAGGAGACACAGAGAGCGAGAGAGAGAGAGAGAGAGAGAGAGAGAGAGAAAGAGAGACAGAGAGAGACACAGAGTTATTATTTATTAAATCAGCCATTTTAGTCATTTTAAATTTGCTCAGACTTTCATGCTTCCCACAATGCAGTGAATTTGTTTTGGGGGGAAAAGGAGGCAGACGGTTTGATTTGACCGCAGGGCCATGTGGACGCCCAGCAGGTGAGCTGCTACCAGGCAGATGGTTCAGTACCTCTCCTTAAAGCGTTCTGAGCATCCTGGGTCATGGCATCGGCCTCATCCAGAATCACCAATTTAAAACCTTTCCTACACACACAATAAATAAACAACATGTCGGGTTACAAGGTGAAAGATTAAAGACATTATTTCAGCTCTAATCCTAAATAACCCCGATTTTAAGATCAGTGAAATAAACTGAACACGAAACATTTGGTGCTGCTCTTACTTAAAAATGGTCCTGGTGCTGGCGAAGCTGAGGATGGGGCCACGGACCACATCAATACCACGATCATCTGAAGCATTGAGCTGCAAGGAAGAAGTACCACACAATCAATTGTGCTTTGAGCTGTAAAGTACATGACGTCTGCACTGCACCGGGGTTCTTACCGACAATACAGTACCGTATTACTATTCCTGCTTCATAAAAACAGCATTTTCATCGTTGAACGTAAAACACCATCTACTGGTTAAAAAAAACACCCCGCGCCCTGCAAAGCTGATTCTGCTACCTCCCTACATCCAAAAATTTTGTAGGATAATTAAAGAATGCTCACACTGTCCAATCAGAGGTGGGCGGCCCAACTCCCCCCAGCCTTCACCTTTTCGTAGAAATCTGTGAAACGTTTTTCTAATAATCAAACGCATCCTTATCGCAAACCCCTCCCACTCCGCTTTGTAAACCAGTGATGGATTTCAAACGCATGTAAACGCGTTCGTATGTGTTTACCTCCAGAACCATCGAGTTGAACTCTTTATCCTTGTACAGCTGTTTAGCACAGGCTAAGATGGTGGAGGTCTTTCCGGTTCCCGGAGGTCCGTAAAACAGAAGGTGAGGCAGTCGGTCCTCTTTGATGAACTTTTGAACTGATGAGAAAGCAGGAAGTTCCTTAAAAAACAAGGCACATCTACACAAAGTGTCCGCAGTGTTCATTAAAAAAAAAAAATGTAAGACGACTGCTTAAGTTCAGTTCATTTTCTGTAACCGCTTAATCCTAATTAAGGTCGCGGGGAGGCTGCCACCCATCCCAGCCGACGCCGGGCGAGAGCAAAGTACACCGTGGACAGCTCGCCAAGCCATCGCAGGGCGGAAACACGCCGACGGCTTTGCAGCCTACTCTTGTCGAAAGTCAGCAATGGTTCTTTTACATGAACCTCACGCCATAGACAGTGAGAGACATGACCGGCCTTTGATAACCCAGTTAGCTGCACTGGGGTGGACAGTGACAACCTTGTGGAGAGTGGGACTCGAACCCCCAACCCTTGGATCAGCAATCCGGCGTCCTATACCACTAGACCACCACTGTCCACACTGCTTAAGTTGTGAGTCGTATTATAATGCTCAACACACCAAATCCCATTCAGGTACCAGTAATAGCGGGCTGCCACACACTTTGGGGCACCCAGAGAGCAGTAGGGGGTTTAGGTACCTTGCTCAAGGGAACTTGAGCAAGAAGGTGAAGAAAGCGGAAGGTGCAACTAACACCCTGCCCTGCCGTGACCAGTTTTTCCGGCAGGTTCAGGTATCGAACCAGTGACCTTTAGGTCCTAGACCCGCTCCACAGAAGTGTCCCTGAGCTTGATGATTTTAGCCACATTCTATGCAAGGCAGTAAAGTTGTTGGAGAATCTATAAAATGACTGGTTGATCGAAACACAAACATAAGTCACAGTTTTGCCAGAAACGGTCTCCGAGCCATGCAAAACACGTGTGCTCGGGTCATGGTGTAATTTAAATAAATCAATATTCTATTAGTGTACTAGGCATCTTACTGACGTAAACTTACTTGTACTCAGAATGTCCTGATGCGAAATCAAGTCATCCAGCGTCTGCGGTCTGTACTTTTCAACCCTACAAAGAAAAAAAAAAATCATTATTGAATTATCAATTCACTCTTTCATTCGCTGAACCACTTAACCCTATTAGGGTCACGGGGAGGCTGGAGCCTCTCTCATCCAACACTGGGCAAAGGCGAGGTACAATCGGAACAGCTTGCAGTTCATCACGGAACATACACAACCGTTCACCCACTCACACCCAGGGTAGTATTGTATGGAAGCAGTCCATTCGCCTAATGTGGATGTCTTGGGGCCGTATGAGGAAACCAGAGCACCCTGAGAAAAACCGTGCAAGCACGGGAGAGCCACACAACCTGCCTGCTGTGATGTAGAGGTGAATCCACCTTCTTGTCCAGTCACAGTAAGGTTCTACTAAAGTGCGGCTATACGGGAGCCATCTTGGGAAAGTTCATGGTTTATATTGTTATAGGTGAAAAGGTTCCTGTAGAAACAGTCGGGAAGTCTGTGCCTGTTTAAAATATTATAACTATTTACTACAGGAGTGAAAGTACACACACACACACACACACACACACACACACACACACACTTGTATTTGGCTACTTTTCTCAGACAATTCTAACTTTTTTCCCCTTACACGAGCTTTTTACCACAGCACGGTGGAGTAGTGGTTAGCACGTCTCCCTCACAGGAAGAAGATCCTGGGTTCAATTCTCGACTGGCGTTTCCTCCGGGTACGCCGGTTTCCTCCCACAGTAGATTAATTGGCTGTTTCAAATCTCCCCTAGATGTGAGTGCGAGTATGAATGGTCGTGTAAGTTTTGGCCCTGCGATAGCCTGGCGAGTCGTCCAGGGTGTACCCCGCCCTCATCCGGAGTTGGCCGAGATGAGCACCAGCCTCCCAGTAACCCTAAATAGGACGAAGCGGTTCAGAAAGTAAAACAATGAGCATTTTACGGTTTCATTTCTCAAACTCTGATTTAGTGTGGGGGAAGCACGATGGTGCAGTCTTTAGCACGTCCACGAGATTTTCTGTCTGGAATTTGCATGGTCCCCTCCTTGTTTGTGTGGGTTTCCTCCAGGGACTCCGGATTCCTCCCACAGCCCAAAGACATACATTTTCTGAACCGCTTAATCGTAATTCGGATCACCTGGAGGCTGGCATCCATCTCAGATGACTCTGGGTAAGGACAGAGTACACCCTGAACACAAACATTAGGCTAAATGAATATTCCAAGGTTGTCTCCAGGTGTGTGTGTTTTTATAGGTAAGACCTGCAATGAACTGAGTTGTTGTTCATACCATGCCTTCACCCAAAGTTGGATAAAATAGGCTCAAGCTACCCCGAGACCCTAGTAGGATTACAGAACTCTGCAAATGAATGAATAAGTGACATTCAGGGAGTCCTCGGTTTACACCGGTCCCAACTTACACCATTTCGTGTTTACGAACGCACCCCCATAAAAATATAAAAAAATAATATTACATGTGGGGCAGTGGTGGTCTAGTGGTATAGGGCACTGGATCGCTGATCCAAAGGTTGGGGGTTCGAGTCCCACTCTCCACAAGGTTGTCACTGTCCTCTCCAGTGGAGCTAACTGGGTTATCAAAGGCCGGCCATGTCTTTCACTGTCTATGGTGAGAAGCATGTAAAAGAACCATTGCTGACTTTCGACAAGAGTAGGCTGCAAAGCCGGCGGCGTGTTTCCGTCCTGCGATGGCCTGGAGAGCTGTCCGGGGTGTACTCTGCCCTCGCTCAAAGTTGGCTGGGATGGGCGCCAGCCTCCCTGCGACCCTAATTAGGATTAAACGGTTACAGAAAATGAACTGATGAATATTACACGTCATTACGTCTTAACCAAATGCAAACTAGTTTCAGGTGCGAGAGGCGGAAGAATACGCTGTGTTGTGGTTGTGGGCCGAGGAAGATGGTGTCGCTTCCCTTCGCTCAGTCTTACGCAGTTACGTAAACAAACGCAAACTAGTTTCGGGTGTGCGAGATGCAGTAAGCCTTGGCAAGTTTGTAGGCTCAGGATCCTGACTTGGAAAGGTTCACTAGGGTTTCCAGAGGCATCATGGATTTGATGCAATGCTACAAGGGGATCTTGGATGAGAAGAGGTTGCTCTCTGTCCAGTCTAACCTGGAGCAGTATTTTAAGAAGGTAGAGAGACCTGCAACAGATCCTGTACCCTCCACCTCAGCTGCATCTACTACTCCAGGCTCACCTGCCCCAACTTCTCCAGCACAATAAGCCTGTCTCTGCCTCCCGCACTGTATTTCATTCTTGTGGAAAGGAATTGTTTTCACTTTTTTTAATACTTTGTCATTAACTGTTACATTTTATTATAGCACTGTACATACAGTACTTATCAGTATGTTTTATGTTATGTTCCGACTTACACTGAAAATCGGGTTCCATCTCGTCTTAAAAACGGATCAGCGTCGTAAACCGAGGACTCCCTGTACTGTGAAGTCCTGATTTGTAATGTTAGACCCCTATGCTTCCAACCAACCAAATCAAACCAGTACGTGATGGATGTACCTTGCAATGACGTCATACAGTCAAAGCTCCGTGATAGGTCAGACATACGTATAATTTATGTGTGGGATTTTTTTCATATGTAGCAAAAAATAAATAAATAAATAAATAAAAAATAAAAATTCAGAAGCTATGTAACTTAGTGTTTCATATTATGAGTCAGTCTGACCGACAAACCTTAAAAATAATACCACATACAATAAACCATACATTAAGCCCAATAATTAGACAAATAGAAGTTGATTTAAATTACTTTATTATATCGCGAGATTTGACAACCATGTTTCCGAGCAAACCATTAATTTCTATTTCTTCTTCTTTTCCTTTCGGCTGTTCCCTTCAGGGGTCGCCACAGCAAATGATCTGCCTCCATCTCTCCCTATCCTCTGCATCTTCTACTCTTACTCCAACGACCTTCATGTCCGCCTTCACCACATCCATAAATCTCTTCTTTGGTCTTCCTCTGGGCCTTTTGCCTGGTAGTTCCAACCTCAGCATCCTACTACCAATATACTCACTATTCCTCCTCTGTACATGTCCAAACCATCTCAATCTAGCCTCTCTGACTTTGTCTCCAAAACATCTAACATGTGCTGTCCCTCTAATGTACTCATTTCTGATCCTATCCATCCTCATTACTCCCAAAGAGAACCTCAACATTTTCATCTCCGCTACCTCCAGCCCTGCCTCCTGTCTCTTCCTCAGCGCCACTGTCTCTAAACCATACAACATTGCTGGCCTCATCACCGTCTTGTACATTTTTTCCTTCATTCTTGCCGATACCTTCCTATCACACATCACACCGGACACTTTTCTCCATCCATTCCAACCTGTTGCACGCGCTTCTTCACCTCTTTTCCACACTCTCCATTGCTCTGGATTGTTGAGCCTAAGTACTTTAAATCCTCCACCTTCTTTATCTCTGCCCCCTGTAACCTCAAAGTTCCTCTTGGGTCCTTGTCGTTCACACACATGTATTCTGTCTTACTAAGACTAACCTTCAATCCCCTCCTTTCCAGGGCATACCTCCACCGCTCTAGATTTTCCTCCACTTGGTCTCTGCTCTCACTACAGATCACGATGTCATCTGCAAACATCATAGTCCATGGAGATTCTTGTCTAACCTCGTCTGTTATCCTGTCCATCACCATAGCAAACAAGAAGGGGCTGAGAGCTGACCCTTGATGCAGTCCCACCTCCACCTTGAACTCTTCTGTCACACCGACAGCATACATCACCACTGTCTCACATCTCTCATACATGTCCTGCACCACTCTAACATACTTCTCTGTCACTCCAGACTTCCTCATACAATACCACAGTTCTTCTCTTGGCACCCTGTCATATGCTTTCTCCAGATCCACAAAGGCACAATGCAGCTCCTTCTGACCTTCTCTGTACTTCTCCATTAACATCCTCAAAGCAAACATTGCATCTGTGGTGCTCTTTCTTGGCATGAAACCAAACTGTTGTTCACAAATGCTGACCTCTGCCCTTAGTCTAGCTTCCACTATTCTTTCCCATAGCTTCATTGTATGGCTCATCAACTTTATCCCTCTGTTGTTGCCACAACTCTGTACATCTCCCTTGTTCTTAAAAATGGGCACAAGCACACTTCTCCTCCATTCCTCTGGCATCTGCTCACTTTCTAAGACCTTGTTGAATATTCTTGTCAGAAAATCTACTGCTACCTCCCCTAGACACTTCCATACCTCAACTGGTATGTCATCAGGGCCAACTGCCTTTCCACTCTTCATCCTCTTCAATGCCCTCCTCACTTCTCCCTTATTAATCTTTGCTACTTCCTGGTCCTCAACGGTCACCCCTTCTACTCTTTTTTATCTCTCATTTTCCTCATTCATCAGCTCTTCAAAGTACTCTTTCCATCTTCCCAGCACACTTCTGTCATCAGTCAATACATTTCCCTCTCTGTCCTTTATCACTCTAACTTGCTGCACGTCTTTCCCATCTCTATTTCTCTGCTGTGCTAACCTGTATAGATCATTTTCTCCCTCCTTACTGTTCAACCTATCATACAAGTCATCATACGCCCTCTGTTTGGCCTTTGACACTGCTACCTTCGCCTTACGCTGTGTCTCCCTGTACCCCTGTTTACTCTCTTCGGTTTTCTCAATGTCCCACTTCTTCTTGGCTAACCTCTTCTTTTGTACACACTTTTCTGCCACATTTAAAAATGCAAATGATCAATACAGAATTCATTAATTTCTATCTAAATACTGTAAATATAACTCAAACTGGAGTCTTAGGTTAGATTGGCGTCAACACAGCACAAATATAAAAAAAATAAAATAAAATAAAACCAGAAATGCAGGGTAGCGAAATACTCATTTTAATTTGCTACCCGTATTTCTAAAACTTCCGCGTTTACTGCAAGCTATCCAATCAGAACCCGTTACGAGTGATACACCAGCCAATCAAAACACAGAACTCACCAACTCTAGCCAATCAAAGAAAGAGGCGGGCTTATTCCGGTTTTGAGGTGCGAAACAAAAGAAATGTACAGACAAACTATAGTTTGATCCAGCAAAACGACTATAAATAATATCCGGCTTCTAATTCAACTAATAGCTAGGTACACTAGCACAAAATAATACATCTGTAAATTTAGCCAGAGGTTCTCTTTTATAGGAGCTCTTCTTTCAATAAACTTAACACAACTTTAGCTTCATTTCAAAATACACATTCTCAAGCTGCAGGCGGTGTTAATTTCCCAAACTCTCACCATGGTAAATTTCTGGCCTGAAGAGGTTCCTTGCTTGTCGATGCCATTTTTATCTGTTTTAATCACGCGAAAGACGTTACAGTATACAGTAATGCGAGGATCTCTTTTGGCGCGTTTTCTGACATTTTTTTTACGCCACTTTGAGCTGCTTGACGGCGGCTGGGTCATCCAATCACGCTGCGGGGATAAAAACTTACCACACCTACTTTTCATCACTCATGAAAACACAATTCAGTTCATTTTCTGCAACCGCTTTATCCTAATTAGGGTCGCGGGGATGCAGGTGTCCATCCCAGCCGACTCCGGCGAGGGCAGAGAACACCCTGGACAGCTCGCCAGGCCATCAGAGGGCAGAAACACGCTTGACGGCTATGCAGCTTTTTTTGGTGAAAGTCAGCAATGGTTCTTTTACATGAACCTCACACCACAGACAGTGAGAGACATGGCCGGCCTTTGATTAAGCCAGTTGGCTGCACTGGGCGGACAGTGACAACCTGTGGAGAATGGGGCTTGAACCCCCAACCTTAGGATCAGTGAGTGATCCAGCATCTTACCACCAGGCCAACACTGCCCATATAGTATTTCTTTGTCATGCTGGTTTCCAAAAATAACAAAACAAAATGGCATCTGCCACAATGAACCTCACCACAGTCGGTATTTGGTATGGCCTCTGTTTGCGGTGACGCACCCGGTGATTTGCGGTAACAAGGCCTAGTGAAACCAGTTCCACAAGTGCTGCAACCAGATGTAGTGATCCTGTTCAGGAGTCCTCACTTCTCTCACCCTGGACGTGGCCTGTTGTCATTTGACCCTGTCATGTGTATTAACTGTCAATCTGGTTTCTGATGTGGGATGTGTTCAGTCGATACACCTCGCTATCTCGGTGTAGCACAGCCCTGCCTCCACCACGCACACGTTGCCTGGAGACGTTGTTCACGTGACAGCTGTGGCGTTACGACGTGCACTAGACTAAGAATAGTGGACATTTTTGAGCCTTTATATAAGCTTTCCAAACCGCTCCTCCTAAAATTGTTCAGATACACATGGTTCACTTTTGCAAAGTGACCGACACACTACATAACCAACAAACCCCCCACAAACCCACACACACATACATATATAGAGATAGTTCATTCATTTTCTAAACTGTTTAATCCTAATTAGGGAGGCTGGCGCCCATCTCAGCCGAATCTGGGTGAGGACAGAATACACCCTGGACAGCTCTCCAGACCATCACTAAGGCTATGCAGCCTACTATTTACAAAAGTCAGCAATGGTTCTTTTATATCCCAATCACTACAGACTGTGAGAGACACGGCAAGCCTTTGATAACCCAGTTAGAGGACAGCAGTGACAACCTGGTGATACCCAGCTTGAACCTCCAACCTTGGGCTCAGTAATCCAGTACCCTACCACTGACCCACCAGTGCACCAGAAATTTCTTTCTCAGAGTTTTTAATGACTGTCAGTATACGTACTTTTTAAAGATTCAAACACAAATGTTTTGCACTTTATTTGTGAATTCAACATTGGATTCATTTTAATTAGGTTTTCCAAAGTCTGAGTTACACATCCATGCTACTAGCAGTTCTTTACCTCCTCTTCAGGTTCAGGTAGTGGGAAACTGCACACCTGCTAAAGCTGCATGCGTTCCTGACTGTCTGAGAGATGGAACCATGTTTTAGAGGTGTAATGCCCGCTGGGCAGGTTGAGTAGTACCAGGTGTGCTCCTCATGGTGTGTTCCTTCATCCTGGTTGCTGGTGAACTGCCAACGTTTACTGCCAGCCTTTATCATGATCATATTTTCATCACCAACACACATACAGTACAAAAAGGAAACAGCTCGTATGGGTCATAATGAGCAAGATTCATTCATCGTTCATTTTCTGGACCACTTAATCCTACTAGGGTTGTGGGGAAGCTGGTGCCTATTACAGCCAACCATAGGCAAACGCAGAATACACACTGAACAGCTTGCCAGTTCACTGCAGGCCTAGACACTCACACCCAGGGATAATTTGGAAAAAGCCACTTAGCCTACTGGGCATATGTTTTGTACTGTGGGAGAAAACTGGAAAACCTGAAGAAAGCTTGACGGAAGCATGAAGAGAACATGTAAGCCCCACATTGAAGTGCTCTCACTGAACTTGGGACTTGAACCTGAGTCCTTTTTGCTATGAGGCAGGAGTGCTAACCATTAAACCAACTTGTTGGCCAAAAGCCAGATACAGTGGTACCTTGACATATGAATTTAATTCTTCCCGAGGGCGAGTTCATAAGTCAAAATGTTCATTAGATAAAACAAAAATTCCCATAGCAAATAATAGGAAACCAATTAATCCGTTCCCCAAACTAATATAACCTGACACAAACACGTATATTTAATCTAATATATTAATGATAAACATGTAAATACAACAAATACAATATTTCATAATAATACATGTACATTAACACTAATAATAATTAATAATAAATAATAATAAAACAAAAATAAACAATAAGTCAACTAACCCTTCCAGCAAGGATGTCATGTGGGCGAGAAGATGTCACGTGAGCAGGCATGAGGTAGTGCATAACAGAGAAGGGGGAGGAGGAGAATTTTGTGCATGTGCACACTATGAATGTCAGCGAGGAAAGGCTCTTGGTGAGCTCCCACAAGGCCAGTGCTTTTCAAATAGTGAGCGGTGTGATGCCGGGGGGGGCATATGACTCTGCATATCACAGAATATCAGGGGTCTGCAAGTATATCAGGCAAGAGCCAAGTGTCAGTCTCGGAAAACCCAGAAGCAGTGCACAGATCAGCAATCTGGTGAGACACAGGAGGTTACCATCCCGGTACAAAACCACAGTGAGGAAAACATCTCCGCTGCAGAGTTTCAAGGGACAAGCAATGCTCATGCACCAAGTAATTCACCTTTGGTGGTAGTGAATGACAAGGTAAAGTGGCCAAATTCAGTCGAAAGGAGTAAATGGAAACAATTGGATGACGATCTTCAAGGAATCCTTGAGTCAGTATTGGTTGGAGGAGTCGAGGGAAAGTTGCAGTCCTTGACTACCATTATTTACACATATGGAAAGACCAGTTTGGAGTAGTAGGAAAGAAACAGACCAAGAAAGAGTTCCACTAAAGCAGGCATCAGAAACAGATTGCAGAAATAAGGTCAGAGTTAAGACCTCTGAGAAGGCAGTTCCGACACGGTGTTGAAGAGAAGAAGAGGGGCATATCAGATCTTCATGACATATTATGAGAGAATTTATGTAGGCTCAGGAAAGCTGAGAACATCAGGAAGAAAAGGAAGGAAAAGTCAAGAGCCAGAGTCAAGTTCATTCAAAATTCAGACCAGTTCTTGTCTTCTCTTCATGAGGGCAAAAGAGGAGGAGTCCTGAAGAGCAGCAGGAAGGAGATTGAACAGTCCCAATTAACCGTGGAAAGTGAGGGATCCCTCTGTGTGTTTATATATATATATATATATATGATTTTCTGAGTAGATCCTTCCGTAGGAGAGTGCTCAATACTTTTTGGTAGAGCAAATAACAAAAATAAAAGGACAGGACAAAGACTTTCTATTGAAACTCCATTTATCTCAAACCCACTCTGACCAGACAACAAATGAGCCTTTGCAAGAACAAGAAAACATGCCTGCAGTTGATCCACCCAAGGTAGAAATCAGCATGAAGGAACCAACCTGGCAAGAAGTGAGAGAGATCATTATGAAGGCCCATAGCAAATCACCACCTGGACCAAATGGTGTGCCATACAAAGTTTACAAGATGTGCTCCCTGCTGGCAAAGAGGTTGTGGAAACTTTTGAAAATAGTGTGAAGTGGGAAGTTTCCTGCATGTTGGCGAAGAGCAGAAGGGATATTTATCCTCAAGGAAAAAGAGTCCAGAGACATCAAACAGTTCCGTACTATCTCCTTGTTGAATGGAGAGGGGAAAAATCTTCTCAGTGTTAGCAAGATGGATGACAGTCTATATCACAGTGAATGAGTACATTGACACCTCAGTCCAGAAGATAAGATACAGCTTTATTAATCTCACAATGGAGAAATTCACTGTTACAGGCTCTTGAGGTACCATCAGTAGGGGGTGCAAAAATAGATACAAATACAAACATACACACATACATATATATATTATATAAGTAAATAAATAAATAGATACATAGATACATAAATAGTATAAATTAATAAACAATAAAAGAAAAGAAGGGAACAACTTTGTAGACTGGCCTATATTCAAGTGTATATGTATCTGAGGGCAGAGTAGATGGGTTGATATGGTTCACAGTTAGTGTGGTAGATGTGGTTGATTAAAGTGCACGGGGTTTTTATTGCGCATAACCGGTATTTTCACAGACAGTTACAATGTGGCGTTGTACAGTCTGACAGCGGTGGGAATGAACGACCTGCGGTAGCGCTCCTTTCTGCACTGAGGATGTCTCAGTCGTCCACTGAAGGGGCTACTCAGCTCCTCTACAGTCTGGTGAAGTGGGTGAGAGCTGTTGACCAGGATGGATGTGAGCTTTGCTACCATCCTCCTCTCACTCACCTCCTCCACAGAGTCCAGTGGACAGCCTAGGACAGCGCTGGCCCTCCTGACCAGCTTGTTCAGTCTCTTTCTGTCCCGCTCTGTGCTGCCCGGGGCCCAGCAGATGGCAGCGTAGAGGATTGCAGAGGCTACCACAGAGTCATAAAAAGTCCTGAGCAGAGGTCTGCATACTCCGAAGGACCTAAGTCTCCTCAGAAGGTGGAGGCGACTCTGGCCCTTCTTGTACAGGGCGTTGGTGTTGTGGGACCAGTCCAGTTTATTGTTAAGGTGAACACCCAGGTATTTGAAACTGTCCACTGTCTCAATGTCCTGTCCCTGGACGTTCACTAGTGAGTTTGTGTGTGTGTGTGTGTGTGTGTGTGTGTGTGTGTGTGTGTGTGTGTTCGAGTGCTTCTTCTGAAGTCGACCACCATCTCCTTCGTCTTCCTAGTGTTCAAGCACAGGTGGTTGCGCTCACACCAGTCCACGAAGTCAACGATGACCGACCGGTACTCCTGCTCGTTCCTCTCTGACACACGGCCCACGATGGCGGAGTCATCCGAGAACTTCTGGAGGTAGCAGCTGTCTGTGCTATATATGAAGTCCAAGGTATAAATGTTGAAAAGGAAGGGTGAGAGGACAGTGCCCTGCGGTGCCCCCGTGCTGCAGACTACCACCTTTGACTTACAGCCGCGCAGCCGCACGTACTGCGGACGGTTAGTAAGGTAGTCGATAATCCAGGCAGCAAGATGCCCGTCCACTCCCACGTCCTCCAGCTTCCCCCGCAGACGCGCTGGCCTGATGGTGTTGAAGGCGCTGGAGAAGTCAAAGAACATGACCCTCACAGCGCTACCAGCGATCTCCAGGTGGGTGAGTGCCCGCTGCAGAAGGTAGATGATGGCGTCTTCTACCCCGATGTTGGGCCTGTAAGCAAACTGCAGCGGGTCTCAGGTGGGGCTCACCATAGAGCGGAGGTGTTAATGGAGGAGCCTTTCCATGGTCTTCATGAGGTGGGAGGTCAGGGCGACAGGTCTGTAGTGGGCCGGTTCCTTCGCTTGAGCTGTTTTGAGAACCGGAACCACACAGGAGGTCTTCCACAGGACGGGAACCTTCTCCAGGCTGAGGCTCAGGTTGTACAGGTAGCATAGTACCACACAGAGCTGGTCTGCGCAGGTCCTCAGCAGCCTGGGACTGATGCCATCAGGTCCTTCAGATTTCCTCTGATTTAGTCACCTCAGCTGTCTCCTCACCTGGTCTGATGTGAGGGAGAGGGGGGGCTGGGGTGGGCTGCAGAGGGAGGGGGATGTGTCTGTCGGGCTGTAGCAGTCAAGTGAAGTTGGCCTGGGGTGGGGGGAGGTGTCTGCTGGTCTGGCTACGTGTAAAAAGGGGAGGGGAACAGGGAGGGGGGCAGAGGGGGAGGGGAGAGAATCAAACCTGTTGAAGTAACAGTTTAGTTCATCCGCCCAGCGCTGGTCACCATCAGCTGTCCCTCTGACACTCTGCCCAAATCCAGACATGGTCTTTAGTCCTCTCCAGACGTCCCGCACGTTGTTCTGAGCCAGCTTCTCCTCCATCTTCTTCCCATAGTCCTTCTTGGCCCTCCTGATCCTCCACTGGAGCTCACGCTGGACCTTCTTCTGCTCCTCTCTGTCCCCCGAGATGAAAGCCCTCTTTTTCTGGTTCAGGAGGACTTTAAGCTCAGGGGTGACCCACGGGTGGTTGTTGGAGAAGCACCGTACCCTCCGTGTTGGCACAGTGCTGTCCACGCAGAAGTTCATGTAATCAGTGATACAGTGTGTGAGGCGTCGATGTCATCACCAAAGGAGTCACAGAGCATGCTCCAGTCTGTGGTCTGGAAACAGTCCCTAAGCCTCTCATTGGTCTCCTCGGTCCACACTTTCACAGACCTCTTCTGTGCAGGTTCCTTTCGCGCCCTGGGTGTGTATTGGGGGACCAGGTAGACCAGGTTGTGGCGCACTTCACGTATTGCGTGAATGTCGGGAGAGAGGCGGAGAGAGGGGCGTGGTTAAAGTCCCCACTGATCAGAATCATGGCGTGGGGGTGACGAGTCTGTGTCTGATTGACAGTGCTGTGAAGACGCTCACACGCGGCCGCTGCATCAGCCGAGGGCGGAATGTACACGCAAAACACAATCACGTGTGAAAACTCCCTCGGTAGATAATATGGCCGCGCACTCACCGCGAGCAGCTCCAGGTCCCGCATGCACAGCTGCTCCTTCACGTGCACGTTGGCCGGGTGGCACCATCGTTCATTCACATAGACCGCCACGCCCCCTCCTTTCTTCTTACCGCTCTCCAATACACTCCGGTCTGCACGCGCGAGTGTAATCCATTAAGAGAAACCACAGAGTCCGGTGTGAGTTCATTCAGCCATGTCTCTGAGAAACACATGAGGCTGTAGAAGGGAGGAGTGCCAGGTTTTTTAGGATGTGTTGAACATATCAGTGCTATCACACAGCTGGCAAGAGAAGCAAAGATCAACAACAACTGTCAGACAGTAGTGTGTTTGGATCTAGCCAGTGCTTGTGGCTCAATACCTCACCAGTTGATTTTCAAGGCACTCGACCGCTACTTTATATCAGAGCACGTTCGGAAAATGATAAAGAACTACTATTCTGATGTGCAACTCAGATTCACAACACCAGAATGCACCATGAAGTGGCAACCATTGTAGAAAGGACTTGTTACAGGCTGCACAATATGAGGAATCCTGTTCATGATGGGTATGAACCTGATAATCAAGGCAGCATAGACATAATCAAGAGGCCCCTTATTAGCATCAGGGATAAGACCATCCAGTAGGAGCTTTATGGATGAGATGACTCTTCCTTTCACAACATCTACTCACATCCGAGCTAGATGGATACTTGCAGCCTTAAGTAGACTGGTAGAGTGGGCTAGAATGTCCTTCAAGGTCGAAAAGTCAAGAAGCTTTGTCATTGTCAAGGGATCAGTCAGCAACAGGTTTGATTTTAAAGTACAGAACCAATCCATTCGATCTCTCACAGAAAAACCAGTAAAATTCCGAGGCAAGTGGTTTGATGCAAGCTTGAGAGACAGAGAACAAGTAAAACAGCTGAAGACAAAAGTTCAAGATGATCTAAGCAAGACTGACAAGATAGGGCTACCAGCAAAATTCAAGTGCTGGATTTACCAACACTGCCTACTCCCAAGCTTAATCTGGCCCTTGACGTTGTATGAAGTAGCAACAACAGTGGTTGAAAGCCTAGAAAGAATTGTGAAAAAGTCCTTAAGAAGATGGTTAGGAGTGCCACCCAGTTTTACAAGCACTGGCTTATATAGTCGCAGTGCTGTGGTTCAGCTACCATTAACATCACTGATAGAAGAATTCAAAGTGGCCAAGGCAAGACTGCTAATGACACTCAGAGATTCCAAGGATGACAAGATCAGGTGAGCAGGGATAGAGATTAAAACAGGAAGAAAGTGTTCAGCAAGCAGGAAACAGATCAAAACAGAGACATTATAGGGACAACAACAAGTGGCAGACAGGGTCTAGGGATGGTGACAAGACAGAGCTGGGCTGCAGCAAACCAGGCTGAAAGGAGAAAATTAGTACAAGACAATATTAGATAACAACAAGATGAAGTCAGAGAAGCGAGTCTGTCCAGTTACGGAGCCAAGGAACATGGACAAAGTGGGATACAGATCCAAGAAATCTCAGTTGGTCAGAGATCTGGAGAACAGAACCAATTAGGATCTAGTTTTTGTTAAGGTCTGTGTATGGCTTTTTACCAACACCAGCAAATGTGTGCAGATAGGGTCTGACAGAAAATGAAATGCATTGTGTCCATTGTGTGGCAAGACTGGAACACTACATCATGTGTTATCTGCATGCCATGTAGCCCTCAGTTAAGGAGGGTATCGGTGGAGGCATGACAAGGTGTTGATGGAGCTGGCTGAAAAGTGCAAGACAAATGAAGAGAGATCTAGTGGCCCCCAAAGCAAATGCCATCAGCTTTGTGAAAACTGGGGGAAAGAAGACAACATCCAAATCATCAGAAAAACCCAGAAACATACTAGACGGTGCATGCAAGTGGGAAATGAGAACAGACCTTGGTAGAAGACTCAAGTTTCCAAGCATTGTTACAACTAGCCTATGGCCAGACGTAGTCCTATTGGCAGTAAGTGAAAAGAGACTCATAATGGTAGAATTGACTGTACCATGGGAGGAAGCATTTGAAGAAGCCTACGAGAGAAAAAAAGCCCGATATGCAGAGTTGGAAGAGTCGGTCAGAAGTAAGGGATGGTCAGTTTGGACTCTTCCTTTTGAAATTGGCACAAGAGGTTTCCCTGGAAGGTCAGCATACCGCCTCTTGTCATCATTGGGAGTAAGAGGTAGAGATCTCCAGGATGCAGTTAGGAGACTAGGAGCCACAGGAGAGAAAGCATCATGTTGGTTGTGGTGGAAACGCGATCAGTGTAGATGGAAGCCTTCGTCAGATGGGCAGTGATCTGACTAATCACTGTCGACTCGCCACCACGAGACCATACCAGGTTTAGGAGTTGAAACGGTTGCAGATGGGTGGTGACTTGGCTGATGACATCTGATGAAAGAGCAGAGAAACATCTATCTGTTTATCACAACTTGGGGAACATGTTCTTTGCCATATTGTACTAGGATTAAGTCTAATTGCACATCCTCTACAGTAGGTGGCAGTGGCGCTTTCACTCTGTTCCCTATGGTAGGGAACACATTGAGAGTGCCACTGCCACCTACTGTAGAGGATGTGCAATTACACTAGAGCTCGTAAATCAAAAATTTGGATGGGGCAGATTTTTGGAGGGATTGAAGCTCGTATCATGTAAAATTCGTTATTAAAGACACTCGCAAGTCAAGGTACTACTGTACTTGGTTCATTGTGGTCTACAGCATACACATGCTACTGCTACTTCTACTACTAGTAATCATCAACATCATCATCATCATCATCATCATTATTTGGTTATGTTGGAATTGTGATGCAAGACACTTTCTACTAGTTTGGTCTTGGGCAGTGCACATGATGTCCTCCTCTGAGAGATAATTGTTAGGATCCATTCATCCTCGAACCTGGGAAGAAAAATAAATCCCTGTGTCCTCTCAGTGGTCTTCTCATATTACGGGGTTGGTAAAGTGAATAGATGTTTGTGGGTTCAACCTTTTCCACATGTGAAATGTGTCCAAGCAGCTTGAGCTTATGCAGGATGACTGGTGACAGGAACGAAGGGTTGGTGTTGTGAGACTGTAAATATTATGAATAAACATAGCATGCAATTTTTTATTTCCTTAAAGTTGAAGAACATACTGCTTTTTAAAATTGTAGTGTCCACTGCAAGAGAAAAGTGACAAAAATGCAATTTAGTTTTTGCTTTCACTCATATATGTAGGTTTTCACACACAGAAAGTACAATTTTGTTATAATAGAGAAGCATTCAGGGAAAAAATTATTCTTTTGGTACAGAATGCTGGTGTTTTCACTGTAAGAATTACAAGACCTGAAAGAGCAATTTAACACCTGGAACCATCAAAAACATCACTTTTCTATGATTTGTATGTGTGTGTGTGTGTGTGTCTGTGTGTGTGATAAGAACTATTGTGCTTCTAATATTTGTGTTTTAATGTGTGTCAGGAAAAATATATATTTATCTGTCTATCTTTCTGTTCATCTGTCTATCTATCTAACTGTTTATCTACTGCAGGGCAACACACTCACACCCAGGGGCGATTTGGAACAATCAATTAGTCTAATGTGCACGTCTTTGGACTGTGTACAGAAACCGGAGTACCTAGTAAAATCATGTGAGCACAAGGAGAGCATGCAAACTTCACACATAAATGCCTGGGCCTAGATCCTTCTGTAGGAGAGTGCTCAATACTTTTTGGTAGAGCAAATAACAATAAAAATAAAAGGACAGGACAAAGACTTTCTATTGAAACTCCATTTATCACTACAGATCTTCTATAATCACCTGAAGAGAGAGGATGGTTTCA
>CM045734.1:54426063-54496063 GCA_024760905.1 Plotosus lineatus
TACTGCTAATTTTGCACATATGGCAGTTTCCAAGCTGTTTATTCTCTACCGGACTGTGCTTTGCACGCTTTTGTAACCTTACGTACTCCTCTTTATTTATCTTTTCATGTCTATCTTTAAAAACAGGGCCCTTTCTGTACATTTTGGGGCCCTTGAATGAAAACTTACTTCCATACTTGCTGAAATGAATCGCGTTAAAAAGCAGCATGAAGTGAATTACACAAATGTTTTCCTTGTATGTACAGTATTTAAATCTCTGCTCTTAAAATGTATTACTGTACTCTGCTTATGGTAGCATTACTAAGCTAGCTGTTGACTTAGCGTACACCATTTAGACATGATATGAGGAAACTAGCACGTTATGCTCCATTTAAATTGCCTACTACACAATCATTTGCAGGTCTCAGCATCATTACCAACCTGAGGGAATTTAAAATATGGCCATTTTTGTTAGCAGCAACATGCTAACTGATGAGCACCGTATACTGTCATCACCAAAAAGGGAAATGCATGGCTAATGCTTTAAATTTCCATGGCGGTGCAGTGGTTAGCATGTAGCATGTTTGCTTCAAAGCAAGACCTGGCTTTGTTTCCCTGGTTTATGAGGGTTTTTTTGTGGAGTTTGCATTCCCCCCCGTGCATGTGTGGGTTTCCTCAGGGTTCTCTGGTTTCTTCGACTGTCTAAAAACATGCAGAGTGGGCTAATTAGCTATTCTAAATTTCCCCTATGTGTGAGCATGAGCGTGAATAGTTGTACGAGTGCTAGCCCCCAGAATCGACTGATGGGTTTCAGCCTGTGAATATTCAACTACGTATATGTATGTGAAGTAGTGGCTTGGTGGTGGAGTGGTTAGCAGCGAGTCCACCACCCATCACGAAGGTCCTGAGTTTGTACCAGATTTGGCGAGGGTGTTTCTGTGTCCAGTTTGCATTTTATCCTGTCGTGCTTGCTTGCATGGGTGCCAAGTACTTAGGCTCAACAATCCAGAGCAATGGAGAGTGTGGAAAAGAGGTGAAGAAGCGTGTGCAGGCAGGCTGGAATGGTTGGAGAAAAGTATCCGGTGTGATGTGCGATAGGAGAGTGTCAGCAAGAATGAAGGGAAAAGTGTACAAGACGGTGGTGAGGCCAGCGATGTTGTATGGATTAGAAACGGTGGCGCTGAGGAAAAGGCAGGAGGCAGAGCTGGAGGTCGCGGAGATGAAAATGTTGAGGTTCTCCCTGGGAGTAACGAGGATGGATAGGATCAGAAATGAGTATATCAGAGGGACAGCCCACGTAAGATGTTTTGGAGACAAAGTCAGAGAGGCTAGATTGAGATGGTTTGGACATGTACTGAGGAGGGATAGTGAGTATATTGGCAGTAGGATGCTGAGGTTGGAACTACCAGGCAGAAGGCCTCGAGGAAGACCGAAGAAGAGATTTATGGATGTGGTGAAGGAAGACATGAAGGTCGTTGGAGTCAGAAAAGAAGATGCGGAGGACAGGGTGAGGTGGAGGCGGATGATTTGCTGTGGCGACCCCTGAAGGGAGCAGCCGAAAGTAAAAGAAGAAGAAGAAGAAGAAGAAGTGCTTGCATGGGTGCCATCCAGGTACCGGTTTCCTTGCACAGTCCAAAAACATGCACATCTGGCTAATTGGCGGTTCTCAATCGCCCATAGTTGTGAGTCTGAGTGTGAATGGTTGAGTGTGTTTGGTATCGTGATGGACAGATGCCTCCGCCTAGTGTCGTATGAGACGAACTCCAGGCCCCCGGGACCCTAATAGAGTTAATAGAGGTATTTTGCTTTTTCCAATTTTTTGACCCATAAATCTTGTAACAGTATTTGATGGTCGTGTTCAATGATTCTAGAGTGACAAATAACAAATAATCTGGGCTGTTTGCGCCTGCCCTAAACACAGGGCTTTCACCTTTTATGGGGCACAGTACAGAGTCATGGCATGCTAAGCCTTCTGATTAGATTTATAAACAGAAGTAAAACGAGCCTGAGTGGACAATATTCTGATTTCTCAGATCATTGAAGTGATTGATTTGATGTGGTCGGTATGGTGGTGTAGTGATGGTATATCCATCTCAGAGCAAGAACATCCCAGGTTTGAGTCTCGGATTTGACACGGTTGGACCTGTGTGGAGTCTACATACTCCCCCACGCTTGCGTAGAGTTCCTTTAGGTAATTGGTTTCCTCTCTTACCCTGGGTTAACCCTGGTGCACAATATCCACAATCTCCACGATTTGTGAGCATTATGATGACCGTGGGGCATCGTGGGATTGAATTGTGATGATCTTGATGGAATTTGGTAGATTTGTGATGATCTTGAAGAAACTCGGTGGAATTCATCCATTCATTCATTTTTGAATCACTTAATCCTAATTAGGGTCGTGGGGAGGCTGGTGCCCATCTCAGCCAACTCTGTGCGAGGGCAGAGTACACTCTGGACAGCTTGCAAGGCCATCGCAGAGCAGAAACACGCTGATGGCTATTCTTGTCAAAAGTCAGCAATGGTTCTTTTACATGAACCTCTCACCAATCTTGAAAAAATGGTGGAAGAGTGATGATTATGAGGGAACTTGGTGGATTCATGATGATTATGAGAAAACTTGGTATAAACTTTATAATCTTGAGTTTACTTGGTGAATCAAGATTATCTAGAGGAGAACTTAGTGGATTTGTGATGATTTTGAGAGAACTTGGTGGATTCGTGGTGATCTTGAGGGAACTTGGTGGATTCGTGATGAGCTTAGGAGAGGATTTGGTGGAATAGTCATGATTTTGAGAGAACTTGGTAGAATATTTATAATCTTGAGTTTTCTTGGTGAAATCCTGATTATCTAGAGGGAACTTGGTGGATTTGTGATGATTTTGAGGGAACTTGGTGGATGATTGCGCTGATCATGGCAAACTTTTTGATCGTCAAAAAAAGGATTTATTACAACTTGATGTCAGTTGTGCTCCAACCTTCGGATCATAGTAGAGACAAACAGAGCATAATAGACCTTGCTGTGCCATCATAGAAACATAATTTCTTCATGTTTCATTTTCCTGGATGCATCGTGTCTTCTTTTTATACACCATTTGTGCTCCACACTTGGTTATAAACGATGGTGCTCCAAGCTTCTTTTTTTTTTTTTTTAACTGCGGACTAGTTTTGCTGTCTGATGGACTGGCAAACTGTTAAGGGTGAACCCTGCCTTCGTCTGTAGTCAACTGAGATAGACCAGAAGGATTAAGCGGTTTAACCGGTGAATGAATGACTAGTTTTGATGCGTGGTATGTAAGATGCTAACTGGGACCAATATAGTTTTGATGCATTGCTATCATCAAATCTCAGCACAATTTGAACAACAATCATCCAAGCAAACACATTTGGATTCATCTGCTAATGTATAGAGTCACAAACCATTCATTCGTTTTCTGTAACTGCTTAGTCCTAATTAGGGTCGAGGGGAGGCTGGTGCCCATCTCAGGGTGATTGCAGAGTACACCCTGGACAGCTCGCCAGACCATCGCAGGGCAGAAACACGCTGATGGCTATGTAGTTGCTGTTTACAAAAATCAGCAATGGTTCTTTTAGATGAACCTCACACCATGGACCGTGAGAGACATGGTCGGCCTTTGATAACCTAGTTAGCTGCAGTGGGGGGACAGTGACAACCTGTCGAGAGTGGGGCTTGAACCCCCAACCTTGGTATCAGTGATCCAGCACCTTTGCCACCAGGCCACCCCTGCCCCTGCCCCTGTCACAAACCATTTCTTCTCAATATTTCTGTTTATTTTTATTAGGTCAAACCAAGTTCTATTAATTTCACACACATTTACAGTTAAATAAAAAAGACCACAGGGAAAGGTTTCATAATCATGAATAAAAAACAAAACATGATCCCTTTATCTTTATCACAATACAAGTGGGTCGGGGAGATGTGGAATCATTTTTTTCAGTTTCCAATGCACTGTAGTGTTGATTAGAGTTTCTGCACCCTGTGACTTTGAAATCTCTGGGGTTTCTGTATGAAGGGACAAGATGATCACATGCACCGGGAAAAATATTAAAAATAAAACAGTATATTGTTACCTCCAGTGCAGCTGGCTGGGTTATCAAAGGATAGCCATGTGTCACACTGTTTGTGGTCCGAGGCATGTAAACCAACCATTGCTGTTGTTCGTTTAGAGTAGGCCATTGAATTGCCGTCTGTGTCTTTCTGATGGCCTGGCGAGCGTTCCAGGGTGTATCTTGCCAACGCCCAGAGTGAGCTGAGATGGGCGCTAGTCTTCCTGCAACCCAAATTAGGATTAAGTGGTTCAGAAAATCAATATATGAATCAGTGATATATAGTGGAGTATTATAATGTTGACCACTCACTCATTTGCCAAATCGCTTAATCCCATTAGGGTCACGGAGAGGCAGGAGCCTATCTCAGTCAACTGTGGGAAAAGGCAAGGTACACTTTGAATAGCTCACCAGACCATCACAACTACAGTATTTGTGCTTGGCCTCACATTAATAGAGGACCATGTGGGTCAGTTGTCTGCAGATTTATTTGTTGTTTATTTTTCTTCATGAAGAAGAAGGTTATAATTATAATGTCATATTTTAATGTGGAAAGTTGTATATGGGGCGGCACGGTGGAGTAGTAGGTAGCATGTCTGCCTCACAGCAAGAAGGCCAGGGTGTTATTCCCATTATAAGCTAATTGGCTGTTATAATCGCTCTTAAGTGTGAGTGTGAATGGTTGTGTGTACGTTGGCCCTGTGATGACCTGGTGACCTGTCCAGGGTGTGTTCATTGGCATCGACTGTAATGGGCGCCAGCTTCCCCGTGATCCTAATTAGGATTAAACGGTTCAGAAAATGAATGAATGAATGAGCCTTTCCTGCTTTTGCTTCAGAACACAGTGGGGGAATGCAGGGCCGATATATTAGTTTGTTTCCTCTTTATTTCTGTACTACTTTTATGCCTGGACACCACAGGGGCATTGTTGAGGAACGGTTTCATTGCCTAATTGTTAAAATGAGTACTGCACCAGGTTTAGTGTTTTATAACAGTGATAATTATGATAGGTGTTATAAAAGGCTATTATATATTGTTATGAATACAAATAGAATATGCAAAAAAAAACCTATCATGTTTTTTCTTGGTATTTTTCTGGCAACCAAAAAGTCGAATAGACTTCACGAAAAGTGCAGCAGTTGAATGAGTCAGAGCAGGTCACTGGTTCAGTGCCAAAAATATAGGGCTGAGGGATTCAGTCTGGACATAACTGACACAAAAAAATTATTTGCAGGTCGTGTAACCAGGAGAACGGTTTTAAAATTATGCTCAGTCTCCCATAATATTGTTAGCATAACTAATGATTAATAACCATTAATACATTATTGTTTGTTACACGTCCGCCTCACAGCAAGAAGGTTCTGGGTTCGATTTCCAGCTTGGGCGTGTCTGTGTGGAATTTGCATGCTCTCGCCATGCTCGCGTGGGTTTCCTCTGGGTACTCTGGTTTCCTCCCACAGTCCAAAAACCTGCACAGTAGGTTACTTGGTTGTTCGACAGCACCCATAGGTGTGAGTGTGAGTATGAATGGTTGTATGAGTGTTGGCCCTGTGATGGCCTGGTGAGCTGTCTAGGGTGTTCACAGCCCTTGCTCGGAGGTGACGGAGATGGGCGCCAGCCTCCCTGCGACCCTAATCAGGATGAAGCAGTTCAGAAAATTACTTATTGAATAATACATGAGCTGTTTTAGATCTAATAAATACTGTAATCAGCAATATTCGGGTTGCACAGTCGCATAGTGGTGGGCTTGTCCGCTCGCTGCAAGAAGGTCCGGAGTTCAAGTTCTAGGCTTTGGTATTTCCATGTGGAATTTGCATGTTCATCCTATACTTGTGTTGTTTTTTCTGGGTACTCCTGTTTCCTTCCAAAATCCACAGACTTAATCCTACTGGGGTCATGGGGGAAACTGGTGGCTATCTTTCCCAAATACAAGGTACATATTGAACAGCGGGCAGTGGTGGCCTGGTGATAAAGGTGCTAGATCACTGATCCTAAGGTTGGGGGTTCGAGCCCCACTCTCAACAGGTTGTCACTGTCCCCCCAGTGTAGCTAACTGGGTTATCAAAGGCCGGCCGTGTCTCTCACTGTTCATGTAAAAGAACTATTGCTGACTTTCGACAAGAGGAGCTGCAAAGCCGTCAGCATGTTCCCGCGCAGCAATGGCCTGGCGAGCTGTCCATGTTGTACTCTGCCCTCGCTCGGAGTCGGCTGGGATGGGCGCCAGCCTCCCCGTGACCCTAAATAAGATTAAGCAGTTACAGAAAATGAATGAAAGGATATTGAACAGATTTGCAGGCCCTTGCAGAGAAATGCACATACAACCATTCAAACTCTCTCACAGTTAGGGGCAATCTGGAATAGACAGTTATCCTAGTATGCATGTTTTTGGACTTTGGAAGGAAAGCTTAGTACCTTGAGAAAACCCACACAAGCACAGGAAGAACATGCAAACTCCGGATAGAAACGCACAAGCACGAGTCTTGAATCTATGACCGTCTTGCTGTGAGGCGGATCTGCTCTCCACTGCTCTGCCGTATCACACATATAATACCTTAAACCTGTACGATATTTTGAATTCAGCTAAAATGTCTTGATATGAAGTACACTCTCAGTGAAAGGAAGTCGTGAGGGACTCTGTAATGCTTCAGTAGATAGTCTGGGTTTTTAGCCTCATTAGTGTTCTAGTTTGAACCCGTTTTGGGCAAACAACCCTGCTATAGGGCTATACATCAACGGGCGAGCAGGGCTAAGCCCCGCCTTCCTTTCAAAGGTTAAAGATAAATCAATATAAGGCTACATATGAGGCATCTACATCATATTATCTGAGCTTGGCAAACATTTTTATGAGTATCATTTGTGACATCTTTAAAAGTTTAGTAGCAGCGGCACTAGCCATCATACATAAAACACACAGAATGATATGATACGAGGTCAATCAGCAGGTCTATTCACGGTTTTGCACCCACGGTTTGAGTATTCGCTGACTGCCGAGCAACCGGCACGTGATTCAAATTCAGCCAATGGCTGCCCTCCTTTCTCCTGATTGGTTGAGCTGATGTCCCGCCCCTTTTCCCTCATTTGCGCACAAGTTGTCAATGAGCCTCTTTTTTGTATGTGTTTTAATTACCAGTTAAGCTCTATGATACCACTCAAACGCTATACGTCTTCTCTGGCTAAGCGATAGAAAACGCCGGATGTCTCTTCTGAAGAAATAAGACTTTCTCCTGAGAAACGACGGTTTTCTCTGAACTGCTGTATTAAAATCTTTTTCAATTATTATTCCAATACAGTACCTAAGTTCATGTTTATGTGTGAGATTTTATGTTCTGTAACATGTTTAACAAACGATACCAAAAGGATAAACTTTATTACAGTACTCGTCATGTCCTTTTACATTGAACTTGGAGTGACGTCTTCAAGATGGTGCTGCCCAGAGGGCAACGTCGCGAAGTTCTCAGAGTCAAATTGTTTCTTTGTTTGTTTTATTTGTTGTTTTGTTTGTTCATGTCTTGCACTATGCTCATCTACGACCGGTCGACTCTACTACAGCGATAAGATCGGAGTATCTTCGGGCGTGTATAACCCCTAACATGAGCTAACATGCTATTAGCAGAGCTAGCATGCTATTGTTCGTTTTAATTTGTTTTATTTGTTGTTTTGTTTGTTCATCTTATCGGGTGTACTCTCCTCGAGCCATGTTTCACAGAAACACAGTCCTGTAGATCCCTCTGCGCTGCAATCTGAGCATGAAGCTCGTCCATCTTGTTTCGCAGGGACTGAACATTTTAAAGCAGTATGGCCGGAAGTGCTAACCAAACGCCGGAGAATCTGAGAACTCTGCCTGGGCTTATTGTTAGCATTGAGCTCCCATAGCATAGCATAGCATAAGCATAGCAGATCACGATAGGAGTTGTTGCGTGCTTAGTTGCCCGAAGCTGAAGCTGCTCATAGCTGTAGTAGGGTCGACTGATCATAGACGAGCATAGTGCTAAACATGAACAAACAAATGAAACAAATTAAAACCAACAAAAACAATTTGACTCTAAGAATTCCGCGACGTCTGACACGTCACTCCAAGACGTGACTCCAAGTTCAATGTAAAAGGACATGAAGCATAATAAAGTTTATCCTTTTGGCATCATTTGTTAAATATGCTACAGAACATAAAATCTCACGCACAAAGTTTCTCAGAATTAACTTGGGTACTGTACTGGAATAATAATTGAAGAAGACTTTAAAACGAGTGCTTTACAACAGTATATGCTGTATAATGTTTATATATTTTATTACTAAATATCACAGTATAAAATGAAAAAGTTTTTCTTAATCATTACTATATTTTACAACATTAATACTGTATTAATGAGTAAGACTGTCTATAGAATGTGTTTAAGAAGAATATTTTAGTGCATGTAATAGATACATAGTATTTTACTGCTGGCTGCTCATTCGCGCATGTGACGTCATACATGGGGTTTTACTTCCGTGTACCCGGAACCGTACCCCCGCAAATGTCAAGGGCCTACTGTAGTATTTTCAGAATCACTTGTGCCATCGCCATCGCACCCCTGAATAGTCACTCATTTGTTGCGTATGCCAAATGGAGTCGATCCCGGACGAGCCCCAAATTTTGTTACATGTAGAATTTAGAAGATAGAAGTTGCCCCTTGAAACCAGCAAAGCACTACATACTATGATATAAACTATATACAATTTAATAATATGAACAAAGTAAGGCAAAAATAATACTTACAGCTTAAAGCTAAACATAATACAAATTAAACAAAGGGTCTCAAAGTCACCAAGCACCTGTAGGATGGTAAATCTAGAGACGGCGCACGCGCTGGTGGGGAAAGGCTTGGAATCCTACGTGTTGAAGGAAACAAATGATGAACATCCTCGCGTGGGCTGTGGGTGAACGTGGATGATGGACTTTGATGAAGTCCTGAACGACGAAACTTGGGTGACTCGCATTCCATAATCCGCCTTGGATGATATGATCCGCATCACCTGACCTGCCACCAGGGCACATGCACAACTAGGTCTATGCTGGTTTCCCTAATGGAAAGTTCCAGACCCGATTAGACCATGCAGGAAAAAAAACAAAACAACAGTGACCCTTGAAAGAGCTGAGTAATACCATGTGTCTCCCTTTACAGAGTACTAACTCAACCATCCATTATTTTTATATTTACATTTATACAAATATTTACATGCCCATAACATAGTTGTTCTTTTTCTAAGCCAATTAATCCTAATTTGGGTTGCGGGGAGGCTGGCACCCATGTTAGCCAACACTGAGCAATGGTGGGTTACACCGTGGACAGCATGCCACACCATCATAGGGCCATCACTCCCACAACAACTCACACTCACACTCATTCCTAGGGTTGATTTGGACCAGCCACTTAGGCTACTGTGCATGTTTTTGCTCTGTGGGTACCCGGAGGAAACCCATGCATGCACGGGGAGAACATGTAAACGCCACACAGAAACGCCCAAGCTTGGATTGTTGAATAATTGATATCCCAGTGCAGGTAACTGGGCTATCAAAGGCCGGCCATGTCTCTCACTGTCTCTGGTGACAGGCTGTAAAAGAACCATTGCTGACTTTCATCAGGAGTAGATGCATAGCTGGGCAAACTGTCCGAGGTGTACTCTGCCATCGCCCAGAGTCGGCCGAGATGGGCACCAGCCTCCCCGTGACTATAATTAGCATTAAGCGATTCAGAAAATGAATGAATGAATGGTTTATATCAGAGATTTATCCTGTTCAGAGATGGGAGTGGATTAGGAACTGGTCCCAGGAACACGGAGAACGAGGAGGGAGTTCAGCCTCCACATCAGCTTTAGCATCATAGCATTGTGTGATGGAGGGGAAAACTGAAGGATATTTTCAAACAAGTCTGAGTCAAATTGGTACATCTCATAAAGCAGTACGGTATCTACAATGTCTGATTTGATATCATATTCCTCTCTTTCTCCCTCTTTCTCTCTCGCTGCTCTCTCAGGGTAAGCTGGTGAAGTACTTTAGCCGGCAGCTCTCCTATAAACATAAAGTGCCCTTACAGGAGCGGAACGTGGAGCTGGACGGTTTCCCCCGCCTCACACACTGGCTGCGTATCGTCAACATGAGGAAGGAGGTCACAGAGGTACTGACACTCAGACACACCCACCTTCACCAGGGATTGTCACTGTGTTACATCCGGCGCTATCCTCCCCGTATTTAAAAGCAGCCACTTGTGTTTTAAAAGAAATCCTATTTTGAAATGTCATGCATTGAAATATCAATTTTACGTTTTTTTATTTCGTTTGATTTGATAGATGGACTATAATTTCCCAAAGTCTTATAGCCAAGAAACTTGTATAACGCAACAAAACTGACTGTCTAGCAGACCGTCCACTTAAACTTGGCAGAAAAGACCAGGCAATATCCATTAAACAGCTGGAATTCTGAGCAGGCTTTCATTGCCCATACCCCCATCATCCTGATGCGGCGTTCTGGCACCCTGACGCGGGGGGGTGGGGTGGGTGGTGGTGGTGGTGGGTGTCTCTATTTTCTAAATACAGATGCTCCTCAACTTACGTTTCAGTTAGGTTCCGGATGGCTGAACGTAAGGTGAAAAAATATTCTTATTGTTATTCTACGTTCCAGTAACGTATGATCATTCATACTGTACTATACATCCATAAATACTATTACCGTATCTCATGAAATACCCCTAAATCAATTATTATAAACATAACATTGTAAAATAATATCAACATTAATTTCAAATAAATTAAATTCAAGCAAAATAATTTCAAATAAATACCTTTTTATCAAATTCACTTATTCGCACTGATTCTGATTACCACTATCACTAGTAGGTTTACGCTTCTGACCAGCCATATTTGCTTAGGGTTACAAATACGCAAAACAGTGTAAACACAAAGATCACAGAGATGACGTCTTAACACAAGGGTAACACGCGGTGAACTGGGAAGAAGCAGGGCACATTCAGTCTGTCGTTTGTAAACAATGCCATGCGTAAGTAGCGTACTACGTCTACGTACTACATAAGAACGTCTCGTACTATGGAGAGTGCGCTAAACTCAAAATTTGACTTACAAAAAATATTTTTTTTTACAAAAATCTTTTTACAGTCAGTTCAAATGTAAAATCGAAAAAAACCCCAAAAAACGTAAAGCGAATAAATGTAAAGCAAGGGCCGTGTGTATACAACTTGTGTTGCAATCCTCCCTACAGAAACATAATCAGAACACTCAAAAAATTGTAAACATGTGTGCCTTCCTACCGTGCAATGGCCAGTGACCCAGCCATGACCCACAAACAGGCATGCTGATTGGTGCAGCCGTAAGCACGTACTGCATTGTGTGTAATAAACGGTAATGTCTGCATAGAGTTGAATCACGTGACTTATCAAATTCTCCATTTAAAAGTATTGAATTTTATCATTTGGAAATAAATTTTGGATCAAGTACTACTACAACAAAATTACCCCGTGGAAAGTGACACAAGCTCAGGGAGAACATGCCGACTTTACCCAGAAAAGCCCTTGGCTGATATTTGAAGCCCAGAGTTTCTTACTGTGAGCCCACATTGCTCATCACTGAGCCACCGTCGTGCTTAAAGAGCTCATTATAAAATTATAAAACAAATATTAAAGCAAACGGTAATGATGTCATAACCTGCACTCCATCTCCCAAGCTTTTAGAGTTCAATTTTATCAAGTACAATAAAAGGGGGTTTGTTCGAATGATATAACTGGCATCCACAAAAACTCTACACTCTGTAGCCCCACAAGCATATCTTGGCTATCTTGGCCTATAGGCCAATCTTGGCTAACACTGGGTGAAGGTGGGTACGCCCTGAACAGTTTGTCAGGATATCACAGGGCCTCACACATCCACACAACCATTCACAGACACATCCTCACCTAGGGGCAATTTGGAACAGCCCACTAGCCTAAGTGCATGTCTTTGGACTGTGGGAGGGACTTGGTATGCCTGGAGAAAACCCAGGCAAGTATAGGGAGAACATGAAAAGTCCACACAGAAACACCCGAGCCCAGGAATAAAGCCCAAGACCTTGTTGTGTGAGACACACGTGCTAACCACTGCACCTCCGTGCCGCCTGCTCTAATATTATACTGCACAGTGAATAAAATAAACGAATAAATTAAGTTCTGAAGGCAGTTTTCCACCCTATGAGCCTGACAAACCACACAGAACATTGTATTTGGACTTGAAGAAACATCGAAGGGTGGCACGGTAGTGTAGTGGTTAGTACGTCGACCTTATAACAAGAGCGTCCTGGTTCGAGTCTGGTTTCCTCTCACGGCCACTAGGTGTGTTTGAGTGTGAATAACTGTGTGTTTACCCTGTGCACTGTCCATGATGCACTCTGCCTTTGGCCAGTGTCAGCTGAGTTAGGCTCCACCCTCGCCATGTCCCATGTATGATTAACTGGTTCGAAAAACGAGTGAAACATCTGCAGAAGGTGTGTTTGAATGTAGGAGCTGTAATATAAATCTGCATAAGAAAAAACAAACAGGTTTCTAAGTGTTTTGTTTTTCAATAATTAACATTTTAATGCTCAAAGTTCTACTGCTAGAATATTCTATATGAATTCTCCACCAATAATGAACAAAGGTGCAGGATTCCTTTCTTGTATGTTTTTGAAATATATAGCTAGACATTTTTCCGACATCCCTGTATTTATATTATAATATATTTATATTACCATGTCTTTAAATGTGAGATTTGTTTCTGACATTAAAACTGACCCTTAGCATTGACAAGAGGACAGTGTGGGGAAAAAGAACAAGAAAAAAAAAGCCTTTCTTGTTCTACTGAAAGCAGTTATTAATTGTGTCTGTGGTTGTAGAGCCCTCTGGTGGTGAGGAGAAGGACCTGCGCTTTGGATTGATGGATCTGGATAGGAATTTTGGAGTTTCGTTCAATCATTCATCCATCCATTTTGGGGCAGTGGTGGCCTGGTGGAAAATGGTGCTAGATCACTGATCCTAAGGTTGAGGGTTTGAGTCCCTTTGTTAAGGGTTGTGTCAGGAAGGGCATCCGACATAAAACCCCACGCCAAATCAAACATGCGCATTAGAGATTCTCTGTGGCGACCCCTGAGTGAAAAAAAGGGAACAGCCGAAAAGGGAAGGCTGGCGCTCATCTCAGCTGACTCTGGGCAAGGACAGCTCGCTTGGACAGTTCGCCAGGCCATCGCAGGGCAGAAACACGCTGATGGCTATGCAAGTCCTCCTGTTGAAAGTCAGCAGTGGCTTTTTTACATGAACCTCACACCAGAGACAGTGAGAGACATGGCCGGCCTTTGATAACCCAGTTAGCTGCACTGGGGGGGACAGTGACAACCCGTCGAGAGTGGGGCTTGAACCCCCAACCTTGGGATCAGTGATCCAGCACCTTTACCACCAGGCCACCACTGCCCAATGATTTTGGGATTTTGAATTTTCTTACTTACAGAACTGAGGGCAGCAGGATGGCGAAGTTTTTAGAAAAAAGGTCCTGGTTTTAAGTCTCGGGCTCGACGAGGGTGTTTCAGTGCAGAGTTTGCATGTTCTTCTCTTGCTGTAATAGGTTTCCTCAGGGTATTGTAGTTTTCTCCGACAATCCAAACACATGCACATTTATGCTATTTGGCTGTGCTATGTTTCCACTAAGTGTGTGTATGTGAATTTGAGTGTGAATGTTGGCCCTGTGATGGGCTGATGGGCCTTCAGCCAGAGTTGGCTGAGATAGGCTCCAGCCTTTCTGCAACCCCTAGGAGGATTAAGCACTTCAGCAAATGGATGGTGGGATGGATGGATATGTAACGAAAACTGGGATCTAAAAAATTCATTATTTTGATTATTTGTTTCTTTTGATAAAAAATATAATCATATATAAAACAGTATAATATAATTAAAATTACATTCTTTTTGTATTTTCCTCAATGCTCAAGCTTTGCATGCGTAAGGAGTCTCTCTAATATTATGCTTTTAAAATAATTGCTAGAAGATTCTGGCTTCAAATCTCAGCCAAGCGAGCGTCTGTGTGGGGTTCGCATGTCCTCCTTGTGCTTGCATGGGTTTCCTCAGGGTTCTCTGGTTTCCTCCCACCATCCAACGACATGCACATTTAGCTCAGCTGGCTACACTAGATTGCCTATAAGTATGAATGAGAGTGTGAATGGTTGTTTTGTTCTGTATTAATCTGATGACTTGTTCAGGGTGTGCTCCACCTCCCACCCTAAGTCAACTGGGATTGTCTACAAGTTCTGCCACAATTCTAATGACTTAATTTAGATAATGAATGGATATTGTGTGCCTTGTACATAGTCAGAGTATAGTTAATTTTATCCATTTTAATCAAACACTCACCTGTCTCAACTGTTTGTCATACCGCTTAATATTATTCAGGGTCACAGCGAGTCTGCTTCTTATCTCCGCCCACACTGGGCGAAGGCCGCAGCATGTCAGATCATCACATCATTCACGTTCACACTTCCACCTATGGAGCCAATTAGTCTACTGTGCATGTCTATGGGCAGTGAGAGGACACCGGAGTACCTGTACGAAATCCAGACATGCACAGGGAGCACACACAAACTCCACACAGAAATATCCTCATTGAGCTGGGACTTGAGCCCATGACCTTCTTGCTGTGAGTGCTAGACACAGTTAATTAATTAATTCATTTTCTGAACGGACACTTGCCAGGTATTATGGTGCTGGATTGCTGATCCCAAGGTTGGGGGTTCAAGCCCTTCTCTCAATGGGTTGTCACTGCCCCCCCCCCCCCAGTGGAGCTAAACTGGATTATCAGAGGCCGGCCATGTCTCTCATAGTCTATTATGTGAGGTTGATGTAAAAGAACCATTGCTGACCTTTGTGTGTCAGCATGTTTCTGCCGCATTATGGCCTGGTGAGCTGTCCAGGGTGTACTCTGCTCCTTGCCTCAAGTCAGCTGAGATGGGCACCAGCCTCACTGCAACCCTAATTAGGATTAAGTGGTTGAGAATATGAATGAATGAATGAAGTTTCCGCAGATATTCACTGTGTACTTAAAGTGAAATTCAGCTATACACTGGTTTACCACTTTGAGCCAATCACAGCTGATAACTGTGAAAGTATCAACAGTGTAATACAGGGATCTCTCACTTTCCACAGTTAATGGTGACCAAGACCCCCCCCCGCGACCGCCGATTTTCGCAAAGTACAAAGGACCCCCTGACTGACGTATCCGTACATGTAAGATAAGATAAGATAAGAGACAGCTTTATTAATCTCACAATGGAGAAATTCACTGTTTCAGGCTCTTGAGGTACTATCAGTAGGGGGTGCAAAAATAGATACATATACAAACATACACACATACATATATATTATATAAGTAAATAAATAAATAGATACATAAATAGTATAAGTTAATAAACAATAAAAGAAAAGAAGGGAACGACTTTGTAGACTGGCCTATATTAAAGTGTATATGTATCTGAGGGCAGAGTAGATGGGTTGATATGGTTCACAGTCAGTGGGGTAGATGTGGTTGATTAAAGTGCACGGGGTTTTTATTGCACATAACCGGTATTTTCACAGACAGTTACAAGGTGGCGTTGTACAGTCTGACAGCGGTGGGAATGAACGACCTGCGGTAGCGCTCCTTCCTGCACTGAGGATGCCTCAGTCGTCCACTGAAGGAGCTGCTCAGCTCCTCTACAGTCTGCTGCAGTGGGTGAGAGCTGTTCTCCATGATGGATGTGAGCTTTGCTACCATCCTCCTCTCACTCACCTCCTCCACAGAGTCCAGTGGGCAGCCGAGGACAGAGCTGTCCCTCCTGACCAGCTTGTTCAGTCTCTTCCTGTCCCGCTCTGTGCTGCCCGGGGCCCAGCAGATGGCAGCGTAGAGGATTGTAGAGGCTACCACAGAGTCATAAAAAGTCCTGAGCAGAGGTCTGCATACTCCGAAGGACCTGAGTCTCCTCAGAAGGTGGAGGCGACTCTGGCCCTTCTTGTACAGGGCGTTGGTGTTGTGGGACCAGTCCAGTTTATTGTTAAGGTGAACACCCAGGTACTTGAAACTGTCCACTGTCTCAATGTCCTGTCCCTGGATGTTCACTAGTAAGTGTGTGTGTGTGTGTGTTCGAGTGCTTCTCCTGAAGTCGACCACCATCTCCTTCGTCTTCCTAGTGTTCAAGCACAGGTGGTTGCGCTCACACCAGTCCACGAAGTCAACGATGACCGACCGGTACTCCAGCTCGTTCCCCTCTGACACACGGCCCACGATGGCGGAGTCGTCCGAGAACTTCTGGAGGTGGCAGCTGTTTGTGTTATATATGAAGTCTGAGGTATAGATGTTGAAAAGGAAGGGTGAGAGGACGGTGCCCTGCGGTGCCCCCGTGCTGCAGACTACCACCTTTGACTTACAGCCGCGCAGCCGCACGTACTGCGGACGGTTAGTAAGGTAGTCAATAATCCAGGCAGCAAGATGCCCGTCCACTCCAACGTCCTCCAGCTTCCCCCGCAGACGCGCTGGCCTGATGGTGTTGAAGGCGCTGGAGAAGTCAAAGAACATGACCCTCACAGCGCTACCAGCGATCTCCAGGTGGGTGAGTGCCCGCTGCAGAAGGTAGATGACGGCGTCTTCTACTCCGATGTTGGGCCTGTAGGCAAACTGCAGCGGGTCTAGGGTGGGGCTCACCATAGAGCGGAGGTGTTCAAGGAGGAGCCTTTCCATGGTCTTAATGAGGTGGGAGGTCAGGGCGACAGGTCTGTAGTGGGCTGGTTCCTTCGCTTGAGGTGTTTTGGGAACCGGAACCACACAGGAGGTCTTCCACAGGACGGGAACCTTCTCCAGGCTGAGGCTCAGGTTGTACAGGTAGCATAGTACCACACAGAGCTGGTCTGCGCAGGTCCTCAGCAGCCTGGGACTGATGCCATCAGGTCCTTCAGATTTCCTCTGATTTAGTCGCCTCAGCTGTCTCCTCACCTGGTCTGATGTGAGGGAGAGGGGGGGCTGGGGTGGGCTGCAGAGGGAGGGGGATGTGTCTGTCGGGCTGTAGCAGTCAAGTGAAGTTGGCCTGGGGAGGGGGGAGGTGTCAGCTGGTCTGGAGATGTGTGAAGAGGGGAGGGGAACGGGGAGGGGGGCAGAGGGGGAGGGGGGAGAATCAAACCTGTTGAAGTAACAGTTTAGTTCATCCGCCCAGCGCTGGTCACCATCAGCTGTCCCTCTGACACCCTGCCCAAATCCAGACATGGTCTTTAGTCCTCTCCAGACGTCCCGCACGTTGTTCTGAGCCAGCTTCTCCTCCATCTTCTTCCCATAGTCCTTCTTTGCCTTCCTGATCCTCCACTGGAGCTCACGCTGGACCTTCTTCTGCTCCTCTCTGTCCCCCGAGATGAAAGCCCTCTTTTTCTGGTTCAGGAGGACTTTAAGCTCAGGGGTGACCCATGGGTGATTGTTGGAGAAGCACCGTACTCTCCGTGTTGGCACAGTGCTGTCCACGCAGAAGTTCATGTAGTCGGTGATGCAGTGTGTGAGGCCGTCGATGTCATCACCAAAGGAGTCACAGAGCATGCTCCAGTCTGTGGTCTGGAAACAGTCCCTAAGCCTCTCGTTGGTCTCCTCGGTCCACACTTTCACAGACCTCTTCTGTGCAGGTTCCTTTCGCACCCTGGGTGTGTATTGGGGAGCAGGTAGACCAGGTTGTGGTCTGATCGTCCCAGTGGGGAGGGGAGGAGCTGTAAGCGTCCTTCACATTTGCATACAGTAAGTCCAGTGTTTTATTGTCTCTTGTGGAGCACTTCACGTGTGCGTGAACGTCGGGAGGAGGCGGAGAGAGGCGTGGTTAAAATCCCGCTGATCAGAATCATGGCGCGGGGTGACGAGTCTGTGTCTGATTAACGGCGCTGTGGAGACGCTCACACGCGGCCGCCGCATCAGCCGAGGGCGGAATGTACACGCAAAACACAATCACGTGTGAAAACTCCCTCGGTAGATAATATGGCCGCGCGCTTACCGCGAGCAGCTCCAGGTCCCGCGTGCACAGCTGCTCCTTCACGTGCACGTTTGCCGGGTGGCACCATCGCTCATTCACATAGACCGCCACGCCCCCTCCTTTCTTCTTACCGCTCTCCGTTACACTCCGATCTGCACGCGTGAGTGTAAATCCGTGAAGAGAAACCACAGAGTCCGGTGTGAGTTCATTCAGCCACGTCTCTGAGAAACACATGAGGCTGCATGTATATGTGCATGTACATGTATATGTGTATATAATATCACTAAATACACATTCAACGCTATGAATGCTTATAATAACAATTAAACTTTCAAAAATAAGGCTTAAAATGTAAGTAAAATATAAATATACACACATACAGGCGCGCGCGCACTCAGATGTGTGCATCACATAAAAATGTAAATAGTTTTGTTGGGAGATTTTGTGGTTTTTTTTTTTGTTTTTTTTTGTTTGGGTGTTTTTTTTTTTTTTTGCATAATTGGCGTTTTTTGCATAATTGACATTTTCCTTAACTTTCCCCCTATTTTCCCTTAATTTCCTTATTATTTGTTTTTCAATTACTATTTTTAAAAAACCCACGATGCACTGAATCCGCAGAACCTGAAGCATGAAGCATGAAGTAGTGAGGGATCACTGTACGTATTTAAATATACAGCCATCGTTTGGTAGTCTATCTGTGTCCGTCCTTATTGTCCGATGCATCTGGAGATGCTTTTGCGCTTGCTACGTCGGTAAAGCCTGGTTATTTGAGTTACTACGGTATTAGTGAACTTGAACCCATGATGTTTCAGGAGTGCTGCTGGTTTTCTTGTGTGTGTGTGTGTGTGTGTGTGTGTGTGTGTGTGTGTGTGTGTGTGGGTGTGCATCCCAGGAAGTATATCACTTTTTGTCCGATGTGTGTGTTGCAGGAGATCTCTCCTGGCGAGCTGACTCTTGAGTCACTCTTGGACATGTCTGATGAAGAAGTATGTGAGACAGTGCAGAAGTTTGGAGCGAGTGAGGACGAGTGTGCTCGACTGAATGCCTCCCTCACCTGCCTACGCTCCGCCCACAAATCAGGTGAGCACCTAAGCATTGGTAGTAATAATTTCAGTCCAGTACAGCATATTATATAAATAGATAATTAGGTTATACGAGTACTTTTCACCGAAATATGCCTTTTAAGGGAATTCATTCTTTTTCTAAGATGCTTAATCCTAATTAGGGTTATGGGGAGGCTAGCACCCGTCTCAGCTGACTCTGGGTAAGAGAAGAGTACATCCTGGACAACTCGTAAGGTTATTTCAGGGCCAACGCTCACACAACCATTCACAGCCACATGTCGCATCTTGGGGCAATTGGAAGAGCCACTGAACCTACTGTGCCTGTTTATGGACTGTTGGACGAAACTGGAGTACCCCGAAAGGAAACCCATGCAAGTCTACACAGACATGTCTGAGCAGGGCAGAAACACGCTGAAGGCTATGCAGCCACGATTTGCAAAGATCAGCTATGATTCTTTTACATGAACCTCCCACCACAGATAGTGAGAGACATGGCTGGCCTTTGATCACCAAGTTAGCTGCACTGGGGAAAAAGTTAATTGGCTGTTCCAAATTACCCCTAGGTGTGGCTGTAAGTGCGAACAGTTCTGTGTTAGCCCAGCGATGCTCTGGAGAGCTGTTCAGAGTCTTTACCCAGAGTCGGCTGAGATCAGCTCCCTGCTAATGGGTGATCGTGAGTATTAGTTTGAAAATGATGCACCTGGTGGTGAAATAAAAATACATCAAATTTCATCGCTCATCCATTCATTCACTTTTCTGAACTGCTTACTGCTAATTAGGGTGGGGGGGCTGGTGCCCAGGTCAACCGATTCTGGGCGAAGGAGGGGTAAACCGTGGACAGCTCATCAGGCCATCGCAGGGCCAAATTTCATAATTTGAAATGATTTTGAACTGAAGTTATACGTACTCGCCTGTTTTGATGCAGTTTATGCTATGTTTTGGTTTCACGGTGGCGTATTGTTTAGCACAGGGGTGTCATCAAACCCGTGCCACAAAGGACCATGGGGCTGTAGGTTTTTATTTCACCTAAGCAGCAGCACACCTGACTTCGCTCATATAAACAAACAATTTGAGTCTTCAATCAATTAAGGTCATAGGTCATAGGTCATCAATAAAAAGGTCAATCTGTTTGCTCTGTCCAGAGACTGACCGATCAACTGCCTGAAGACTCAGCTCAGTTGTTTGAATCAACAAAGTCAGGTGTGCTGCTGCGTGGTTGAAACAAAAACCTGCACCCGTATGGCCCTTTGTGGTATGAGCTTGACACCTGTGGTTTAGCACATCCACTTCACAGCAATTCGGTCCTGGGTTCGATTAACAGTTCAGGTGTTTCTGTGTGGAGTTTGCATGTTCTCTCTGTGCTTGTGTAAGTTTCCTCCAGGTTCTCCGGTTTCCTCCCACCGTCAAAAACCATGTACAACAGATTAATTGGCTGTTTCAAATCACCCCTAAGTGTGAGTGTGAGTATAAATGGTTGTGTGAGTGTTGGCCCTACATTGGCCTGGTGAGCTGTCCTGGTTGTACCCCGCCCTTACCCAGAATCGGCTGAGATGGCCACTAGCCTCCTCGTGTCCCTAATTCGGATTAAGCGGTTCAGAAAATGAATGAATGTTTTTTATGCTTATTTATATGCTTCATATTGGATTCACTTTATCTGAAAACAATCACATAATATGATAATTAAATCAGAAAGGTAGGACAAATTACTTAAAATTTTTTTTTAAATCATTTTATCCCTAATTTAGTTGTATGCAATTCCCACCATCAACTTATCGCCTTCCCTATTGCACAACCAACATCTACCAGGGAAGGACAAACACATGCACACAACCCCTCTGGCATGCAATTCTAGCCATCTGCCTCTGCCTGCGGCGCATGCGTATTTTGGGAGCGGTCTAACACGCTCGGAGGGAATAAGCTACCCGCCCCCTCATTCATACGAATGAGCTCACAGACACTCGTGATTGGCGGGCGATCGCTGTGTGTGACAGGGAAGTGAGCGTATGCCGTCCCTCCCTCCCATAGAAGCTTAGCCAGTTAGCTCCCATGGATTTTTGGACACGGACGACTGTGGCCACGCACTTTGTTGATGCGCCACTCGAGAGCGTCAGGTTTAACAATTACAGTGTTATGTTATCCATGAATGTCTCAAGTGGCAAACTCATGTTCATGTAACCACTGTGTTTTCACAAAAAAAGAGGAAGATTCATAAACACAGCGTAGTAGCATATTTTAACAAGGTTTAAACACGAAGGCTGTGTTGCTGTGGTGCTGTGAAATAATCTGTGATTTTTACTAGTGCGTAATAATTGTGTACACTGTACACTCCGCTACAGCGGCCACAGACACTACAAGCTCAAATACACATTGTGCAGTACTGTGAGTGCTAGAGGTATAGATATGTTTACGAATGGAACTCTTAGGAATGGTATAATTCACGTGTAAGAAATGTATACATGCTTGGGAATGTTGTAACACAGGTGTGGATATGCTTATGAACAAAATAATACAGGTGTAACAGGTGTGTATGTGCTATAATGCAGGTGCAACAGGGGTGTACATGTTAAGGAAAGTTGTGATGAAGGTGTAAACGGTTGTGTATATGTTTTTAAATGTTATAATGCAGGAGTAACATGCATGTATTTGTCAATAATTGATGTCTAACATCTGTGCATATGTTTTGAAATGGTTTAATGCAGGTGTATCAGCTGTGTATATTATTTAGAAATACTGTAATGTAGGTCTGATGTGTGTACTATATGTTTGGCAACACTGTGATGCAGGTGTGATGTGTTTTGGAATACGGTAATGCAGTTGTAATGTAGAGAGGAAGATATATATATGTACTGGTAACATATATACAGTAAATATATATATATATATATATATATATATATATATATATATATACATACATATATATATATATATATATATATATATATATATATATATATATATATATGATTTTCTGAGTAGATCCTTCTGTAGGAGAGTGCTCAATACTTTTGGTATAGCAAGATATATATATATATATATATATATATATATATATATATATATATATATATATATATATACTGGTCATATATACAGTGTTTGTATATATATATATATATATATATATATATATATATATATATATATATATACGTTTGAGAATGCTGTAATTCAGGTGTGATATGTATAAATTTTTGGGAATAGTGTAGTGCAGGTGTAATGTGTGTAAATGTTTCGGAATACTGTATTGTAGGTAGGTAGGTAGTGAGTAGGTAGGTAGTGTAATGTGTGTATATGTTTGGGAATACTGTAGTGCAGGTGTAATGTGTGTAAATGTTTCGGAATACTGTAGTGCAGGTGTAATGTGTGTAAATGTTTCGGAATACTGTAGTGCAGGTGTAATGTGTGTAAATGTTTAGGAATACTATAGTGCAGGTGTAATGTGTGTAAATGTTTAGGAATACTGTAGTGCAGGTGTAATGTGTGTAAATGTTTGGGAATACTGTAGTGCAGGTGTATTGTGTGTAAATGTTTCGGAATACTGTAGTGCAGGTGTAATGTGTGTAAATGTTTCGGAATACTGTAGTGCAGGTGTAATGTGTGTAAATGTTTCGGAATACTGTAGTGCAGGTGTAATGTGTGTAAATGTTTAGGAATACTGTAGTGCAGGTGTAATGTGTGTAAATGTTTGGGAATACTGTAGTGCAGGTGTAATGTGTGTAAATGTTTAGGAATACTGTCGTGCAGGTGTAATGTGTGTAAATGTTTAGGAATACTGTAGTGCAGGTGGAATGTGTGTAAATGTTTGGGAATACTGTAGTGCAGGTGTAATGTGTGTAAATGTTTCGGAATACTGTAGTGCAGGTGTAATGTGTGTAAATGTTTCGGAATACTGTAGTGCAGGTGTAATGTGTGTAAATGTTTAGGAATACTGTAGTGCAGGTGTAATGTGTGTAAATGTTTAGGAATACTGTAGTGCAGGTGTAATGTGTGTAAATGTTTCGGAATACTGTAGTGCAGGTGTAATGTGTGTAAATGTTTGGGAATACTGTAGTGCAGGTGTAATGTGTGTAAATGTTTGGGAATACTGTAGTGCAGGTGTAATGTGTCTAAATGTTTGGGAATACTGTAGTGTAGGTGTAATGTGTGTAAATGTTTCGGAATACTGTAGTGCAGGTGTAATGTGTGTAAATGTTTGGGAATAGTGTTGTGCAGGTTTTTTTTGTGTAATTGTTTGGGAATACTGTAGTGCAGGTGTAATGTGTGTAAATGTTTCGGAATACTGTAGTGCAGGTGTAATGTGTGTAAATGTTTCGGAATACTGTAGTGCAGGTGTAATGTGTGTAAATGTTTCGGAATACTGTAGTGCAGGTGTAATGTGTGTAAATGTTTAGGAATACTATAGTGCAGGTGTAATGTGTGTAAATGTTTAGGAATACTGTAGTGCAGGTGGAATGTGTGTAAATGTTTGGGAATACTGTAGTGCAGGTGTAATGTGTGTAAATGTTTGGGAATACTGTATTGTAGGTAGGTAGTGTAATGTGTGTATATGTTTCGGAATACTGTAGTGCAGGTGTAATGTGTGTAAATGTTTCGGAATACTGTAGTGCAGGTGTAATGTGTGTAAATGTTTCGGAATACTGTAGTGCAGGTGTAATGTGTGTAAATGTTTCGGAATACTGTAGTGCAGGTGTAATGTGTGTAAATGTTTAGGAATACTGTAGTGCAGGTGTAATGTGTGTAAATGTTTAGGAATACTGTAGTGCAGGTGTAATGTGTGTAAATGTTTCGGAATACTGTATTGTAGGTAGGTAGTGTAATGTGTGTAAATGTTTCGGAATACTGTAGTGCAGGTGTAATGTGTGTAAATGTTTCGGAATACTGTAGTGCAGGTGTAATGTGTGTAAATGTTTGGGAATACTGTAGTGCAGGTGTATTGTGTGTAAATGTTTGGGAATAGTGTAGTCCAGGTGTAATGTGTGTAAATGTTTCGGAATACTGTAGTGCAGGTGTAATGTGTGTAAATGTTTGGGAATACTGTAGTGCAGGTGTAATGTGTGTAAATGTTTGGGAATACTGTAGTGCAGGTGTAATGTGTGTAAATGTTTGGGAATACTGTAGTGCAGGTGTAATGTGTGTAAATGTTTGGGAATACTGTAGTGCAGGTGTAATGTGTGTAAATGTTTCGGAATACTGTAGTGCAGGTGTAATGTGTGTAAATGTTTGGGAATACTGTAGTGCAGGTGTAATGTGTGTAAATGTTTGGGAATACTGTAGTGCAGGTGTAATGTGTGTAAATGTTTAGGAATACTGTAGTGCAGGTGTAATGTGTGTAAATGTTTGGGAATACTGTAGTGCAGGTGTAATGTGTGTAAATGTTTCGGAATACTGTATTGTAGGTAGGTAGGTAGTGAGTAGGTAGGTAGTGTAATGTGTGTATATGTTTGGGAATACTGTAGTGCAGGTGTAATGTGTGTAAATGTTTGGGAATACTGTAGTGCAGGTGTATTGTGTGTAAATGTTTGGGAATAGTGTAGTCCAGGTGTAATGTGTGTAAATGTTTCGGAATACTGTAGTGCAGGTGTAATGTGTGTAAATGTTTAGGAATACTGTAGTGCAGGTGTAATGTGTGTAAATGTTTCGGAATACTGTAGTGCAGGTGTAATGTGTGTAAATGTTTGGGAATACTGTAGTGCAGGTGTAATGTGTGTAAATGTTTCGGAATACTGTAGTGCAGGTGTAATGTGTGTAAATGTTTCGGAATACTGTAGTGCAGGTGTAATGTGTGTAAATGTTTGGGAATACTGTAGTGCAGGTGTATTGTGTGTAAATGTTTGGGAATAGTGTAGTGCAGGTGTATTGTGTGTAAATGTTTGGGAATACTGTAGTGCAGGTGTAATGTGTGTAAATGTTTAGGAATACTGTAGTGCAGGTGTAATGTGTGTAAATGTTTGGGAATACTGTATTGTAGGTAGGTAGGTAGTGAGTAGGTAGGTAGTGTAATGTGTGTATATGTTTGGGAATACTGTAGTGCAGGTGTAATGTGTGTAAATGTTTGGGAATACTGTAGTGCAGGTGTAATGTGTGTAAATGTTTGGGAATACTGTAGTGCAGGTGTAATGTGTGTAAATGTTTCGGAATACTGTAGTGCAGGTGTAATGTGTGTAAATGTTTCGGAATACTGTACTGCAGGTGTAATGTGTGTAAATGTTTCGGAATAGTTTAGTGCAGGTGTAATGTGTGTAAATGTTTGGGAATACTGTAGTACAGGTGTAATGTGTGTAAATGTTTCGGAATACTGTAGTGCAGGTGTAATGTGTGGAAATGTTTGGGAATACTGTAGTGCAGGTGTAATGTGTGTAAATGTTTCGGAATACTGTATTGTAGGTAGGTAGGTAGTGAGTAGGTAGGTAGTGTAATGTGTGTATATGTTTGGGAATACTGTAGTGCAGGTGTAATGTGTGTAAATGTTTGGGAATACTGTAGTGCAGGTGTAATGTGTGTAAATGTTTCGGAATAGTTTAGTGCAGGTGTAATGTGTGTAAATGTTTGGGAATACTGTAGTGTAGGTGTATTGTGTGTAAATGTTTGGGAATACTGTAGTGCAGGTGTAATGTGTGTAAATGTTTGGGAATACTGTAGTGCAGGTGTAATGTGTGTAAATGTTTGGGAATACTGTAGTGCAGGTGTAATGTGTGTAAATGTTTGGGAATACTGTAGTGCAGGTGTAATGTGTGTAAATGTTTGGGAATACTGTAGTGCAGGTGTAATGTGTGTAAATGTTTGGGAATACTGTAGTGCAGGTGTAATGTGTGTAAATGTTTGGGAATAGTGTAGTGCAGGTGTATTGTGTGTAAATGTTTGGGAATAGTGTAGTGCAGGTGTATTGTGTGTAAATGTTTGGGAATACTGTAGTGTAGGTGTAATGTGTGTAAATGTTTGGGAATACTGTAGTGCAGGTGTATTGTGTGTAAATGTTTCGGAATACTGTAGTGCAGGTGTAATGTGTGTAAATGTTTGGGAATACTGTATTGTAGGTAGGTAGGTAGTGAGTAGGTAGGTAGTGTAATGTGTGTATATGTTTGGGAATACTGTAGTGCAGGTGTAATGTGTGTAAATGTTTGGGAATACTGTAGTGCAGGTGTATTGTGTGTAAATGTTTGGGAATAGTGTAGTCCAGGTGTAATGTGTGTAAATGTTTCGGAATACTGTATTGTAGGTAGGTAGGTAGTGAGTAGGTAGGTAGTGTAATGTGTGTATATGTTTGGGAATACTGTAGTGCAGGTGTAATGTGTGTAAATGTTTGGGAATACTGTAGTGCAGGTGTATTGTGTGTAAATGTTTGGGAATAGTGTAGTGCAGGTGTATTGTGTGTAAATGTTTGGGAATACTGTAGTGCAGGTGTAATGTGTGTAAATGTTTGGGAATACTGTAGTGCAGGTGTAATGTGTGTAAATGTTTGGGAATACTGTAGTGCAGGTGTAATGTGTGTAAATGTTTGGGAATACTGTATTGTAGGTAGGTAGGTAGTGAGTAGGTAGGTAGTGTAATGTGTGTATATGTTTGGGAATACTGTAGTGCAGGTGAAATGTGTATAAATGTTTGGGAATACTGTAGTGCAGGTGTATTGTGTGTAAATGTTTGGGAATAGTGTAGTGCAGGTGTATTGTGTGTAAATGTTTGGGAATACTGTAGTGCAGGTGTAATGTGTGTAAATGTTTGGGAATACTGTAGTGCAGGTGTAATGTGTGTAAATGTTTGGGAATACTGTAGTGCAGGTGTAATGTGTGTAAATGTTTGGGAATACTGTAGTGTAGGTGTAATGTGTGTAAATGTTTCGGAATACTGTAGTGCAGGTGTAATGTGTGTAAATGTTTCGGAATAGTGTAGTGCAGGTGTAATGTGTGTAAATGTTTGGGAATACTGTAGTGTAGGTGTAATGTGTGTAAATGTTTGGGAATACTGTAGTGCAGGTGTAATGTGTGTAAATGTTTGGGAATAGTGTAGTGCAGGTGTAATGTGTGTAAATGTTTCGGAATACTGTATTGTAGGTAGGTAGGTAGTGAGTAGGTAGGTAGTGTAATGTGTGTATATGTTTGGGAATACTGTAGTGCAGGTGTAATGTGTGTAAATGTTTGGGAATACTGTAGTGCAGGTGTATTGTGTGTAAATGTTTGGGAATAGTGTAGTGCAGGTGTATTGTGTGTAAATGTTTGGGAATACTGTAGTACAGGTGTAATGTGTGTAAATGTTTCGGAATACTGTAGTGCAGGTGTAATGTGTGTAAATGTTTGGGAATACTGTAGTGCAGGTGTAATGTGTGTAAATGTTTCGGAATACTGTAGTGCAGGTGTAATGTGTGTAAATGTTTGGGAATACTGTAGTGCAGGTGTAATGTGTGTAAATGTTTGGGAATACTGTAGTGCAGGTGTAATGTGTGTAAATGTTTGGGAATACTGTAGTGTAGGTGTAATGTGTGTAAATGTTTCGGAATACTGTAGTGCAGGTGTAATGTGTGTAAATGTTTCGGAATAGTGTAGTGCAGGTGTAATGTGTGTAAATGTTTGGGAATACTGTAGTGTAGGTGTAATGTGTGTAAATGTTTGGGAATACTGTAGTGCAGGTGTAATGTGTGTAAATGTTTGGGAATACTGTAGTGCAGGTGTATTGTGTGTAAATGTTTGGGAATACTGTATTGTAGGTAGGTAGGTAGTGAGTAGGTAGGTAGTGTAATGTGTGTATATGTTTGGGAATACTGTAGTGCAGGTGTAATGTGTGTAAATGTTTGGGAATACTGTAGTGCAGGTGTATTGTGTGTAAATGTTTGGGAATAGTGTAGTCCAGGTGTAATGTGTGTAAATGTTTCGGAATACTGTAGTGCAGGTGTAATGTGTGTAAATGTTTAGGAATACTGTAGTGCAGGTGTAATGTGTGTAAATGTTTGGGAATACTGTAGTGTAGGTGTAATGTGTGTAAATGTTTGGGAATACTGTAGTGCAGGTGTAATGTGTGTAAATGTTTGAGAATACTGTAGTGCAGGTGTAATGTGTGTAAATGTTTGGGAATACTGTAGTGCAGGTGTAATGTGTGTAAATGTTTGAGAATACTGTAGTGCAGGTGTAATGTGTGTAAATGTTTGGGAATACTGTAGTGTAGGTGTAATGTGTGTAAATGTTTCGGAATACTGTAGTGCAGGTGTAATGTGTGTAAATGTTTGGGAATACTGCAGTGCAGGTGTAATGTGTGTAAATGTTTGGGAATACTGTAGTGCAGGTGTAATGTGTGGAAATGTTTGGGAATACTGTAGTCCAGGTGTAACGTGTGTAAATGTTTGGGTATACTGTTGTGTTGGTGTAATGTGTCTAAATGTTTGGGAATACTGTAGTGCAGGTGTAATGTGTGTAAATGTTTAGGAATACTGTAGTGCAGGTGTAATGTGTGTAAATGTTTAGGAATACTGTAGTGCAGGTGTAATGTGTGTAAATGTTTCGGAAGACTGTAGTGCAGGTGTAATGTGTGTAAATGTTTCGGAATACTGTATTGTAGGTAGGTAGGTAGTGAGTAGGTAGGTAGTGTAATGTGTGTATATGTTTGGGAATACTGTAGTGCAGGTGTAATGTGTGTAAATGTTTGGGAATACTGTAGTGCAGGTGTATTGTGTGTAAATGTTTGGGAATAGTGTAGTGCAGGTGTAATGTGTGTAAATGTTTGGGAATACTGTAGTGTAGGTGTAATGTGTGTAAATGTTTAGGAATACTGTAGTGCAGGTGTAATGTGTGTAAATGTTTGGGAATACTGTAGTGCAGGTGTAATGTGTGTAAATGTTTAGGAATACTGTAGTGCAGGTGTAATGTGTGTAAATGTTTAGGAATACTGTAGTGCAGGTGTAATGTGTGTAAATGTTTCGGAATACTGTAGTGCAGGTGTATTGTGTGTAAATGTTTCGGAATAGTGTTGTGCAGGTGTAATGTGTGTAAATGTTTGGGAATACTGTAGTGTAGGTGTAATGTGTGTAAATGTTTAGGAATACTGTAGTGCAGGTGTAATGTGTGTAAATGTTTGGGAATACTGTAGTGCAGGTGTAATGTGTGTAAATGTTTGGGAATACTGTAGTGTAGGTGTATTGTGTGTAAATGTTTCGGAATACTGTAGTGCAGGTGAAATGTGTATAAATGTTTGGGAATACTGTAGTGCAGGTGTATTGTGTGTAAATGTTTGGGAATAGTGTAGTGCAGGTGTAATGTGTGTAAATGTTTGGGAATACTGTAGTGCAGGTGTAATGTGTGTAAATGTTTGGGAATAGTGTAATGCAGGTGTATTGTGTGTAAATGTTTGGGAATACTGTATTGTAGGTAGGTAGGTAGTGAGTAGGTAGGTAGTGTAATGTGTGTATATGTTTGGGAATACTGTAGTGCAGGTGTAATGTGTGTAAATGTTTGGGAATACTGTAGTGCAGGTGTATTGTGTTTAAATGTTTGGGAATAGTGTAGTGCAGGTGTATTGTGTGTAAATGTTTGGGAATACTGTAGTGCAGGTGTAATGTGTGTAAATGTTTAGGAATACTGTAGTGCAGGTGTAATGTGTGTAAATGTTTGGGAATACTGTAGTGTAGGTGTAATGTGTGTAAATGTTTGGGAATACTGTAGTGCAGGTGTAATGTGTGTAAATGTTTGGGAATACTGTAGTGCAGGTGTATTGTGTGTAAATGTTTGGGAATAGTGTAGTCCAGGTGTAATGTGTGTAAATGTTTCGGAATACTGTAGTGCAGGTGTAATGTGTGTAAATGTTTAGGAATACTGTAGTGCAGGTGTAATGTGTGTAAATGTTTGGGAATAGTGTAGTGCAGGTGTATTGTGTGTAAATGTTTGGGAATACTGTCGTGCAGGTGTAATGTGTGTAAATGTTTAGGAATACTGTAGTGCAGGTGTAATGTGTGTAAATGTTTGGGAATACTGTAGTGCAGGTGTAATGTGTGTAAATGTTTGGGAATACTGTAGTGCAGGTGTAATGTGTGTATATGTTTGGGAATACTGTAGTGCAGGTGTAATGTGTATAAATGTTTGGGAATACTGTAGTGCAGGTGTATTGTGAGTAAATGTTTGTGAATAGTGTAGTGCAGGTGTATTGTGTGTAAATGTTTCGGAATACTGTAGTGCAGGTGTAATGTGTGTAAATGTTTGGGAATACTGTAGTGCAGGTGTAATGTGTGTAAATGTTTGGGAATACTGTAGTGCAGGTGTAATGTGTGTAAATGTTTGGGAATACTGTAGTGCAGGTGTAATGTGTGTAAATGTTTGGGAATACTGTAGTGCAGGTGTAATGTGTGTAAATGTTTGGGAATAGTGTAGTGCAGGTGTAATGTGTGTAAATGTTTCGGGATACTGTAGTGCAGGTGTAATTGTGTGTAAATGTTTGGGAATACTGTAGTGCAGGTGTAATGTGTGTAAATGTTTGGGAATACTGTAGTGCAGGTGTAATGTGTGTAAATGTTTCGGAATACTGTAGTGCAGGTGTAATGTGTGTAAATGTTTGGGAATACTGTAGTGCAGGTGTAATGTGTGTAAATGTTTCGGAATACTGTAGTGCAGGTGTAATGTGTGTAAATGTTTGGGAATACTGTAGTGCAGGTGTAATGTGTGTAAATGTTTCGGAATACTGTAGTGCAGGTGTAATGTGTGTATATGTTTGGGAATATTGTCGTGCAGGTGTAATGTGTGTAAATGTTTAGGAATACTGTAGTGCAGGTGTAATGTGTGTATATGTTTGGGAATACTGTAGTGCAGGTGTAATGTGTGTAAATGTTTGGGAATACTGTAGTGCAGGTGTAAAGTGTCGAAATGTTTGGGAATACTGTAGTGTAGGTGTAATGTGTGTATATGTTTGGGAATACTGTAGTGTCGGTGTAATGTGTGTATATGTTTGGAAATGCTGTGTCTATGTTTGGGAATGCTCGTATGCAGATATAATTTGTATGTTTGGGAATTCTGTAATGGAGGTGTGATGTGTGTATATTTTTTAGCAAGGCTGTAATTCAGGTGTAACGTGTTTAGAAATACTGTAATGCAGGTTTAATGTGTATGTATGTCTGTGAATACTGTAATTCAGGTGTAATGTATGTATATGTTTGGGAATGCTCTAATGCAGGTGTAATGTGTGTAAATATTTGTAATACGTACTGTAATGCAGGTGTGATGCTTGTCTATGTTCGGGAACATTGTAATGTAAGTGTAATGTGTGTAGATGTTTGAGAATACTATGTGCATATGTTTGGGATTACTGTGATTACATGTTTGGGAATGCTGTAATGCAGGCGTGATGCGTGCCTATCTTTGTGAATACTGTAATGCAAGTATAATGTGTGTATATGTTTTGGAATACTGTGTGTATAGGTTTGTGAATACTGTATGTCTATGTATGGGAATGCTCTAATGCTGGTGAAATGTGTATATATCTTATGGAATACTGTGTGCATATGTTTGGGAATGCTGTAATGCAGTTATAAACAGTGTGTATATGTTTGGAAATGCTTGTTGATTTTGGTGCGGATCAGAGCCAGTAGATGAAGGTTGGCATTGCCTGGTGATTTGTAGGGTTTTGAGTCTCGGTTTTCCAGGTTTCAGCATAAGGGGACTATAATGCAACTGATGTTGGTCAGACGTCTGTGATAAATTCATGTGTGTATATGTTTGGAAATCATTTAATGCAAGTCTAACCAGTATGGTTATGTTTAGGAATGCTGTATTGCAATATCATATTAGGTGTGTATATATATTCAGATATTGTTTCATCAAGATATAACAGATGTGTACTGTATATGTTCAGGAAGACTGTAGTGCAAGTGTAACGTGTATACAGGTCGGTATATTTTTAGGAAAGCTCTAAGACAAGTATTACATATGAGTATATTTTTGGGAATGCTTTAATTCAGGTATTATCAGTGTGTTTCTGTTTAGGAATCTTGTAATTCAGGTATAACAGTTGTGTATATGTTTACAATTTCTGTAATGCAGGTATAACAGATGGGTACCTTTCGATATCTTGCAACACAGGTATAAGAGGTATATATATTTTTGGGAATGGTTTAAGGCAGGTATTACCAGTGTGTTTCTGTTTAGGAATCTTGTAATGCAGGTATAATAGGTCTGTATATTTTTAGATTCACTGTAATGCGGGTATAACAGGTGGGTGTATGTTTTTGAATGGGATACTCCAGGTATTATGCGTGTGTATTTGTTTAGAAATTGGGTAATCCAGGTATGACAGGTGTGTATATGTTTATGAATAGCATTATCCAGGTATAATAGGTGTGTGTATGTTTATAAATGGTGTAATCCAGGAATAATAGGTGTGTATATGTTTATGAATGGCCTAATCCAGGTATAATAGGTGTGTATTTGTTTATGAATGGTGTAATCCAGGTATGACAGGTGTGTATATGTTTAGAAATGGCTCAATCCAGGTATAATAGATGTGTATAAATTTAGAAATGGCATAATCCAGGTGTAATAGGTGTGTATATGTTTAGAAATGGCTCAATCCAGGTATAATAGATGTGTATAAATTTAGAAATGGCATAATCCAGGTGTAATAGGTGTGTATATGTTTAAAAATGCATTATCCAGGTATAATAGGTGTGTATATGTTTAGAAATGGCATAATTCAGGTATAATAGGTGTGTATATGTTTATGAATGTCATAATCCAGGTTTGACAGATGTGTATATGTATATAAATGGCATAATCCAGGTATAATAGGTGTGTATATGTTATGAATGGTGTAATCCAGGTATGACAGGTGTGTACTATATGTTTAGAAATGGCATAATCCAGTTATAATAGATGTGTATAAATTTAGAAATGGCATAATCCAGGTATAATAGGTGTGTATATGTTTAGAAATGGCATAATCCAGGTATAATAGGTGTGTATATGTTTACGAATGTTGTAATCCAGGTATGACAGGTGTGTTTCTGTTTATAAATGGCGTAATCCAGGTATAATAGGTGTGTATATATTTATGAATGGTGTAATCCAGGTATGATAGGTGTGCATATGTTTAGAAATTGTATAATCCAGGTATAATAGCTGTGTATAAATTTAGAAATGGCATAATCCAGGTGTAATAGGTGTGTATATGTTTAAAAATGCATTATCTAGGTATAATAGGTGTGTATATGTTTAGAACTGGCATAATTCAGGTATAATAGGTGTGTATATGTTTATGAATGTCATAATCCAGGTTTGACAGATGTGTATATGTATATAAATGGCAAAATCCAGGTATAATAGGTGTGTATATGTTATGAATGGTGTAATCCAGGTATGACAGGTGTGTACTATATGTTTAGAAATGGCATAACCAGTTATAATAGATGTGTATAAATTTAGAAATGGCATAATCCCGGTATAATAGGTGTGTATATGTTTAGAAATGGCATAATCCAGGTATAATAGGTGTGTATATGTTTACGATTGTTGTAATCCAGGTATGACAGGTGTGTATATGTTTATAAATGGCGTAATCCAGGTATAATAGGTGTGTATATATTTATGAATGGTGTAATCCAGGTATGATAGGTGTGCATATGTTTAGAAATTGTATAATCTAGGTATAATAGCGGTGTATAAATTTAGAAATGACATAATCCAGGTGTAATAGGTGTGTATATGTTTAAAAATGCATTATCCAGGTATAATAGGTGTGTATATGTTTAGAAATGGCATAATTCAGGTATAATAGGTGTGTATATGTTTATGAATGTCATAATCCAGGTTTGACAGATGTGTATATGTATATAAATGGCATAATCCAGGTATAATAGGTGTGTATATGTTATGAATGGTGTAATCCAGGTATGACAGGTGTGTACTATATGTTTAGAAATGGCATAATCCAGTTATAATAGATGTGTATAAATTTAGAAATGGCATAATCCAGGTATAATAGGTGTGTATATGTTTATAAATGGCGTAATCCAGGTATAATAGGTGTGTATATATTTATGAATGGTGTAATCCAGGTATGATAGGTGTGCATATGTTTAGAAATTGTATAATCCAGGTATAATAGCTGTGTATAAATTTAGAAATGGCGTAATCCAGGTATAATAGGTGTATATATGTTTATGATTGTCGTAATCCAGGTATGACAGGTGTGTACATCTTTATAAATGGTGTAATCCAGGTATGACAGGTGTGTATAAATTTAGAAATAACATAATCCAGGTATAATAGGTGTGTATATGTTTATGAACGGTGTAATACATGCATGAAAGCTGTGTATATGTTTATGGATGTCGTAATCCAGGTGTAATAGATATGTATATGTTTAGAATTGCTGTAATGCAATTATAGCAGGTGTGTATGTTTAGAAATAGCATATCGAGGAATAACAGGCGCGTATATGTTTAGAAATAGCGTTTTCCTGATATGATAGGTGTATATACATTTATGAATTGCTGTAATCCAGGTATAATAGGTGTGTACATGTTTAGAAATGCTGTAATGCGGGTGTATTCGTCGGTGGGTGTTTGTTTGGAAATACCATCCTTCAGTTGTAACATAATGTTTACGCCTACACACAATGCACTGCATGTACATCTTCGAATCGATTTATTTAGTATATCTGTGTGTGTTGTCTGAGTGTGTTTTGTGAGAGTCTGTAAGTGGGAGTGAAGCAGCAGTGGGGTGAGTTGAGGGGTGAGGAGTTGAGAGGGTGGTGGTGGCTGAAGCAGTGCAGCAGTGTTATTCAGCCAGTAGGGAGCAGTAGCACATCAGGATGTATAGCAGTACCTTTTCAATAAGTTCTTCTTGTGTATTTTTTTTTAAAGATTTACTGCTAAGCCATGAGCATGTTTCTGTCCCTTGCTAAAGGGTTGTGTCAGGAAGGGCATCTGACATAAAAACCTATGCCAAATCAAATGTCTGAGTCAGATGATTCGCTGTGGTGACCCCTGAAAATGGGAAAAGCCGAAATGAAAAGAAGAAGAAGACTGCATGGACATCAGCTCAGATAAATAAATGTGGAATGTTTGTTGTATATGATTATATCCACTGTTGTGTTTTTTTTCCCAACTGAAATAGATTGTAATACAAATTTATATAGAAATAGATTTTCACAACTGTGAAAGTATGGATGCCAGAGGTTGATTTGTTTTTATATGTAACCACAGTGAGATATCACTTGATTTATTTAACGTTACAAAAATTTTGACCAATCAGATTTGAGAACTCAACAAATCTTTAACCCTTTAATGCCCGAACTCTTTTTTGCAATTAAAAAAAAATCTCACGCGTTTTTCTGAATCAGAAAGGCCTAAGGAAACACCCCGAACTCATTTCTTTCAACAAAATTATAATAACACGAATAATAGTGACATAATAATAACAAATAATACTCACGCACTAAAGGTCATCTCACTGCTGACTGTGGCACGTGGAACCAAGTTGTGTTGCATCAGGCAATGCCACAACAAATATAGAACATGTTCTGAATGGCAGCATCACTGAGTACAATGTATCGTGTACTTATTTGCATTTTTTTTTGAAAGAGGACCATACGGTCCTGCTTGGCATTAAAGGGTTAAATCACTCATTTGCTGACCACCCCCATCCTATTCCTCGGGTCTCAGGAACTATCTCAGCCAGCCTTGGGTCAAATCTAAGTACACATTGAGTAGCTTGCCACACTATGAGCACACACACACACACACACATACACACACACACACATTCACACTTAAGGACAATTCAGATTAACCAACTAATCTAATGTGCATGTCTTTGGACTATGGGAGAAACCTGGAGTACTTGGTGGAAACCCATGCGAGCATGGCGTGACCATGAACTCCACACAGATAACCGCTTGAGTTGTGCGAAGCACTATGTCACCATGCCACCTATACAACGACACAGCAAATAAAATTCTAATATTTAAGGGGTGCCATTAAAAAAGACATTGATATGTCTATTGTCTTAAATTAGTAAACAGACCTTTCACTGATTATCCTAAAGCTTGAAAGCGGGCATCTATGGCCTGGTCTGGATCACTGATCGCATGGTTGGGGGTTCAAGCCCCACTCTCAGTGGATTGTCACTGTCCCCCCAGTGCAGCTAACTGGGTTATCAAAGGCCGGCCATGTATCTCACCGTCTATAGTGTGTGAGGCTGTAAAAGAACCATTGCTGACTTTCGTCAAGAGTACCTACATGGCCGTCAGCATGTTTCTGCCCTGCGATGGCCTGTGAGATGTCCAGGGTTTACTCTGACCTCACCATCAGGTCATCTGAGATGGGTGTCAGTCTCCCCCTGACCCTAATTATGATTAAACGGTTCAGAAAATGAATGACTAAAGCTTGAAAGCAGATAATATGAAATACTGTTAGACACTTGTTGTGCACTCCAGTGCCAGCAGAGGGTAGAAGCGATCTTTCCATGATGTGTCATTCTGATGGCTGTGCTACAACGCATGGAGAGAGAGAAGAGATAACAGAAACTGTACAGTCATATTCTTGAGCAGCAGGATGACACTACTAAGCGTGCTAATATTTTCCTGACATTTTCCTGCAGCTCTCAGTTACGCTCTTGCCTAAATTCTGCTTTCCTCATGGCAGATCGACAGGAAGGGACTGTCACCTAAAGAGCCGAGGGTGGGTTGAATATGTTTGCTGACAATTTTAGCTTCTCATCCATCCCCCAGAGTGTGACACAATTCTCATTTTATCTGTCAGGTTTGATGACAGGTCTATTTTATACAGTTCCTCTTGTTTACGTAAAGTGATTGTCTCACATAAACGACACATAAAGAGTGACTGTGCGGCCTTGATGGTTGAGGAACAATAGTTTGTAATTGGTGGAGAGACTCCGGAGTGGGACCCCGCTGTGTCCTATGGGATGCTGGCTGGAGGTGGACGGCGCAGGTGTGTAATTTTGAGATCACACCTGTCTGTCATTGCTCTTTCTCTCAGAGGCTTCATTCTTCCAGATATACGATCACATAGCCCGCTGTTCTTTGGATTAAAAACTGCAGATGTACTAATGGGCATTTTTCAACAAAATGCACAATGTGAAACTGTAATTGTTAAAAAAAAGTAGAGTTGAGAGCGTGATAGAGAGAATTAGCATTTCATTTTATTTTGTTTTTTTGTGAACAGCTTTGCAGAAAATGATGCCGACAACCATTAATCAAAAGATTCTTTTATTTAAACACGGTTGGTGTGACCGAGCAGGTTTAATATGCTTCGAATGAACACGATAAAGAGGAGACTGAGTAAAAAAGGAGGGGAGAACAAGCACAGTTGAGCTTGCACTGTGCTTGCAGATTAATGATAAACGGATTTGCTGGTTTATTGGTAAATTTGAGAATAAAAATAATTCGAGTAAAATATGCTGCGTCTTAATTTTTGTAGTTTTTGACTTTTTGTATTGTTTAATATGAAAATTTGTAATTGCAGTGATACCTTGACTTACGAGTGTCTTTTGTAATGATTTTTCCATGATATGAGCTTCGATCACCCATCCAACAAGCAAAATTTTGATTTACGAGCTCTGCTGGGGAAATGGCTTTTCTGGGCCATTAGCCTTGTATTCTTCCGCGCGTATTCTTCCACGTGCCGAGAACGCCTTGTGCAGTGCTTCTGAATTATTTTCTGTGATGCCTTCTATAAGAAGAAAAAAACATGTCACAGCGCCCCAGCGCAACGCACATGACTAAAAATAGTGTTTACTGCACTTCATATCATTTGCTCGGAACTTCTTCCCTACACTATAGGGGACACAGTGAGCGTGACACTGCCACCTACTATAAAGGATGCACAATTACAATTAATTCTAGTACAGTATGGCAAAAAATCATGTTCCCCAGGGTGATATATGCCCCCTGGCATCACACCGTGCCTCCCAAGGGGGGCACGCCCCACTATTTATTTTACTATATTATATATTCGTAGCGTGCACACGCACAAAATTCTCTCCCTCCTCCTCCTTCTATTACGCATCACCTCATGTCTGCCCATGTGACATCTTCACCGTAGTTGATGATTGGAAGGGTTAGATGACTTATTGTTAATCTTGTTTTATTATAATTTATTATTAATTATTATGAATGCTAATTTACATGTATTATTATTATGAAATATTTATTGTTTTTACATGTCTATCTTTAATATATTAGGTCAAATATACGTGTTTGTGGCAGGTTATATGAGTTTGGGAGGGGGTTGGAACGGATTAATTGGTTTTCTATTATTTTTTTATGGGAATTTTTTTTGTTTTATTTAACGTACATTTTGACTTACAAGCTTGCCCTCGGAAACGGATTAATTTCGTAAGTCAAGGTACCACTGTATTTGACTTTGAAATTGATTTTTTAAAACCGTTATTTGGTTCATAGAGAAGCTGGAGCCCATCACGGCTTACTCTGGGTAAAGGTGGGATTATACTCTGAACAGCTTAACCGAGCAACGCTGGAGAACACACACACACACACACACACACACACACACACACACACACACACACACACACACACACACACAACCATTTACACTTACACTTTGGGCCAATTCAGAATATCCAATTAGCCTAATGTGCTTTGTTGTGGAATTTTTTTTAAATCACTGCTCACGAAGCAAACATTTATGGTATTTTGCAGACACACCTATCAGGCTGACTTACATTTCTCTCTTTTATAATTCAACTAAGCAACAAAAGTTTAAGGGCCTCGCTTACGGACCCAACAGTGCTACCTTTGTGAACCGCCAACTTGCAGGTTAGTAATCCAGAGCCTCAATCTCTGAGCCAAAGCAAAAAAACTCACAATGCAAATACAATCCAGATCGAACAGGTCGGCTTTTGAGAGGCCTCCATCCTTCCTTTCTCCACCCGGCCTTTTGAGAACCCTTTATCAGGGCTCGCCACAGTCAATGATTCGCACGTTTGATTTGGCTTAGATTTTTACGTCGGATGGCCTTCCTGTCACAGCCCTTTAGCAAGAGACAGAAACACGCTGACAGCTTTGCAGCTCCTCTTTACGAAAGTCAGCAATGGTTCTTTTACATGAACCTCTCAACATAGACAGCAAGAGACATGACCCGCCTTTGATATGGTGCAGTGACAACCTTGTGGAGAGTGGGACTCGAACCGCCAACCTTAGGATCAGTGATCCATTGCCCTATATCACTCAGCAAGACAGACCAGGCGGCACAGTGGTGTAGTGATTAGCACGCTTGCTTCACAGCAAGTGGGTCCTGGGTTCGATTCCCAGCCTGGGTGTTTCTGTGTAGAGTTTGCATGCTCTCCCCGTGCTTGTATGGGCTTCCTCCTGGTACACCAGTTTCCTCCCACAGTCCAAAAAAAATCATGCACAGTAGGTCAACTGGCTTTTCCAAATCACCCCGGGTGTGAGTGTGAACGGTTGTGTGAGTGTTGGCTGTGCGATTGCCTGGCAAGCAGTCCAGGGTATACCTTGCCCTCATCCAAAGTTGGCTGAGATGGGCGCCAGCCTCCCTAATTAGAATTAAGTGGCTCAGAAAAAGAATGAATGAATAATCTTCTTGACTTCATGGGCGGTACGGTGACATGACATGTCCATCTCTCAGCAAAAGCATCCTAGTTTCAAGTCCCAGGCTCGGAGAGGAGTGGACTTTCTGTGGAGTTTGCGTGTTCTCCGTATACTTATGTGGGAATTCCTCAGGGTTCTCTGGTTTCCTCCAACAGCTCAAAAACATGAACTTTAGACTAGCTGGTGATTTCAGTGCAAATTGCCCCTAGGTGTAAGTGTAAATGGTTGTGTGTGTATGTGTGTGTGTGTGTGTGTGTGTGTGTGTGTGTGTGTGTGTGTGTGTGTGTGTGTGTGTGTGTGTGTGTGTGTGTGTGTGTGTGTGCTGCACAGCAGTGGTCTGGCTCGCTGTTCAGCGTGTACCATACCTTCGCCCAGAGGTGTCCGCTCTGGCCTTTATGTAACTAAAGCGTTATACTGTCCTTCACTCGCCTCGCTTTTCTTCTGACCTAAAACAATGCATCTGATCAAGTGGCTGAGTTTTTCGTATTCAAAGGATTAATTTTTTTTTGTTTCAATATTTCCGAGATATCACGGTTGCAATCAGGACAAAATGTGCCTGTGATAATAACAGAGCCACACATGTAAATTCAATTATAGCAATTAAGTGCCATTTACTCCAACATCAACGTTAAATGGCCGACTCATCGGCTAAAATCTGCACGCTTATTAACTCTGTATGAGATATAAATACTGTATCTTATCCCCGGCTGTGACGTATGCTGTCAAAGTTTAAATCTCATCTGACAGATTTGTCGTCATGGAGATGAATCATAGAAAATAGTTCTGTCAGTGACCTCATTTTTCCCATCACCTGCCTGCGAGCCATTTCAAACCAAACGTTGACTTGTTTTTAATTACACGTGTTAAGCAGGGCTACGTGCCTCGGAGGGTCTGCTGCTCACGAAAGTGCAGGCGTCCCCTCGAGAGACAACAATGTACAAACCCAACAGGAATCTTTTATTCTTAGAGATTGAAGCTCTGTGTCTGTGTTGAACGCTCTCTCTCTATCTCTCTCTCCCCCTCTCTCTCTCTCTCTCTCTCTCTCTCTCTCTCTCTCTCTCTCTCTCTCTCTCTCTCCCGTGTGTGTGTGTGTCTGTGTGTGTATGTGTCTATAATAAGTGTCAATAAATGTTCCAAGTGTTAACCCTGGGGTTGGTAATTTTTTTAGCTATATACACAACCTGGTATATATTGGTTAAAATAGTCTTTACTTCCTGGCAACAATCAATAAGTAATGAGGTCTGAATACAGGTTGGAAAAGAAATCTGTAATTTGTGGCCGATGTAATTCTTTAAAAATGACAACCAGTCACTGGCCTCTGGGAAATATCCAATCAAATGTTCTCGTATCTCCCTGCTCATTTGTGACCCTACTGTGCACAAACCTGCAGTCAGAGCATGTGTGTGGGGGACGTGTCTTTGGAAGTGCGTCCAGTGCCAGGCGAGGGTTTAGCCAGAACCCTGAAGAGATTTAAATTTTGCCAACTTCCCAGATTACCAGCTTTCAGAATGGGACATGAGGATTTCAGTAAAAATGTGCACAGCCGTATTCCAGGATTGTACAGATTATTGAAAACACAATATATGGAGGTGTAAAATAACTTTTCTTTCACACAGTCAGCTCGAAAGTGGTGTCGTTTTGAGTCCACGGCCAGTCGCTGCCACTTTGATTTAACCACAATCAAACCGTCAAGCCTCAATCGACACAGACGTTCGCCACTCAGTGACATGTGACAGCCACATTCATTCATTTTCTGTAACTGCTTAATCCTAATTAGGGTCGTGGGGAGGCTGGTGCCCATCCCAGCCGACTCCAGCTGAGGGCAGAGTACACCCTGGACGGCTCACCAGGCCAATCCAGGACAGAAACATGCTGACGACTATGCAGCTCCTCTTGTGGAAAGCCAGCAAAGGTTCTTTTACATGAACCTCCCACAACAGACAGTGAGAGACATGGCCGGCCTTTGATAACCCAGTTAGCTACAGCGGGGAGACACATGACATCATCTGGTGAGAGAGGCTAATTGCTTTATCTCGTTGCCTAGGTAACCCTCTCACGTCTTTCTGGCTTCAAAATCTTTCCAAGTGAAATTCGATCTGCACTGCGCGCCATTTCAGCGGGTGTGTGAGAGCTTTTATCATCAGTACAGTCGGCCCCCAATTTACGAAGACCCCTTTGTACGAAATCCCCGGATTACGAAAAACATTTTCTTGAGTTTCAGTTCCCTAAATACGAAACAATCCCCTCTTACGAAAAGAAACTCAAAATTCCAACGCGCCAATCAAAATTTCACACGACGCGCGAGTTGCTCTCTCATTGGCTGTCTCTCAACATCCCGCCCCGCTGGCCTCCCAGATAGAGACAGAAGGAAGCTTCACTCTTTAGTTTTTAGTTTAGTTTTTTAAGTTGTTTTCATTCAGTAAATGTTTAATAAATGTGGGCGCATTTGAGCTCATCTGGAATTCCGATCCCTCAAGGAATCAAATTAAAGTTGAGTTTGTCAAGCAGGGAATGCGCTTTGAATTCATGTCTTGTGGGCGTGGCCCACAGCGCACGTGCGAGAGAAGGAGATGGAGAGAGAGAGAGAGAGAAAGAGAGGTGTGTGTTAATAGAAATGTTAATAAAATGGTTTAATATGTGAATAAAATGTTTAAATGGTTTAATAAATAATTTTCTTTTACTTTTGACGCATATTTCATACAAAATTGTACTTTTATCATTTTTAAAGGGTTTATGGGGTTTATCCAGTCCAAGGACTGGAGCCTTGGAACAAATTAGGCGTTTAACATGTAAGATGCGACCCCTACTTACGAAATCCCCGCGTTACGAAAAGGGCTCTCGAACTGATTAATTTTGTAAATTGGGGGCCGACTGTATCTTATTTTACATTTTTTTTACTTGTATTATATCATATCGTATATAGACTGCTATCATCATAGCGAGTACAGAATGGAAACTCTTGAGCGTCATAAACCGGGAACAGTTAGCTGTCCTCACCATCTCCGCTCTCTGTTTAAGAAAAAAGTACCACTACATCATTGCTTCCGCAGGGTTCACCCTATAAAATCTCGGTAGCATTACAGGGAGAATCACATGTTCAGGAGCTCCGTTCAGACGGAGTACGCTTTCAGCAGTGTTTTATTCGGAACTAGACCGTTTTTATCTTCTGATGTATTTATTTTTCATTAAATTATATTTGTCATTGGTCTGGCGAGCTGTCCAGGGTGTATCCTGTCCTCGCACAGACTCGGCTGCAATGGGCTGGCCTCTCGGTGACCCTAATTAGGATTAAGTGGCTCAGAAAATTAATGAAAAACTGAATCTTTTAGCACCATTTAGTAGGAAAAGATGTTCGCAAAACCACGTATTCAACTTTTTCTTTTTTGGAGGCTTTTGTTATACTGTACTAAGCTCGGAGAGCAGTTGGGATTGAGGTGCCTTGCTCATGCGCACTTCAACCTTGAAGATGCAGGAAGGGAAGATGAAGCCACCCCCCCCCCCCTCATTTTTCAGTCCCAAAACCACATCTTCATCCTAAAAAGGACAGAGAACTATGCTGAAGCCTGGGAGAAACCTGGGGACTTACTACCCAACCCACATAATGAACATTTCATGTTCTAAATGTTGTGTGTGCAGTCATTAATTCCAGGATATTTCAAACATGGCAATAATAAGCTTCCCCTTCCATGTTGATGTGAGCGTGAGATGTAAACTCAAGTTCATGGTCTCCACCCGGTAACATTATGTCAAGCATGATGTTTGTAAGTGTCTGTCAACCAACGGCATCTTCTTTAGGCTCTGAATGCTGATCACTGGACTCTTATTGTGTGAAGAAGCTGAGAACTCCGTGCACTCGTACTTTGTGTCGTGCGAGAAAACTTTGCTTCTTGTTGTCTTTCGTTGCGCTCGATCATTGACTTTTGTCACTTGTCACTTCCTGTGTGAAGGGCGTTGGACTGAAAGTCATATTGTCAGCCGTGAATTATACCTGACAGTCCTTTTGTAAACATTTAAAAATATCCTCTGTGTAATAGTCAACTACATAGAAACTGAACAAAGAGAAAAGTGCAGCAATGAGTGCAAAAACAACAATTTTCATTTCTCTACAGTTATAAACAGATAAATGTTTATCTCTGTAGGATCCTGTTCATGTTCTCGGATACTTATAATGGGAGGCATGCTGGTGTGATGATTAGCATGTCTGCCTCACAGCAAGAAGGTCCTGGATTTGAGTCCCTGTCTCTGTGTGGAGTGTGCATGTTCTTCCCATACACGGGTGGGGTTCCTCATGGTACTTAAGTTTTCTCCCACAGTCCAAACAATGGCCCATTAAGGTTACTTGGCTGTCCTAAATGGTCCCTGTGTGTGTGTGTGTGTGTGTGAATGGTTGTGTGTGTTGCCATGCAATTGTCTTGCGAGGTGTACCCTGCCTTTACCCAGTGTTGGCCAAAATAGGCAACAGCCTCCCTGCAACCTTAATGGAGGATTAGGCACGTTGTCAAATGAGTGAGTGAAAACAAACAAGGTCTGGGAGACATGAGGATAAGATTCGTACTGCGATTAAATATATGAGGAAACACCAATCAGAGGCATCACAGATATTGTAATATCTTTTGAAATCATTTCTCATCCGTCTATCAAATCAGTCATCCATCCATCTGTCCATCATTCTATACTGCTTATATGTCAGATTCATGGAGGAAGCTGGAACCAAGAGCAAATAATAATAAAAATAAAAGGACAGGACAAAGACTTTCTATTGAAACTTCATTTATCACTACAGATCTGTTTCGAGGGGTGGTGAAACCATCCTCTCTCTTCAGGTGATTATAGAAGAAGTGTGTATATATACATATATATATATATATATATATATATATATATATATATATATATATATACAGGGTGAATTCAATGCAGCCGTGAGGGGGGGGCACAAACCAGTGTCTCTCCCTCACGCCGGTCCCAAGCCCGGATAAATGCAGAGGGTTGCGTCAGGAAGGGCATCTGGCGTAAAACAAATGCCAAATAAACTATGCGAATCACAAGAAAGAATGACATACCGGATCGGTCGAGGCCCGGGTTAACAACGACCGCCATCAGTGCCGTCAACCAACAGGGTGCTGATGGAAATTGGACTACTGTTGGTCGAAGACGTCGAAGAAGGAGAGGCGGGAGGCGTGTCCGTTGCCAGAGAGAGAAGAGGAAAGGCATGAGTCTAGGACTGAAAGTAGGGACTTTAAATATTGGAACTATGACAGGAAAAGGTAGAGAGCTGGCTGACATGATGCAGAGGAGGAAGGTGGACATACTGTGTGTTCAGGAGACCAGGTGGAAAGGTCGCAAGGCTAGAAGCATAGGAGCAGGGTTTAAGCTGTTTTATCACGGTGTGGATGGGAAGAGAAATGGAGTCGGAGTCATCTTGAAGGAGGAGTTTGCCAGGAATGTTCTAGAAGTGAAAAGAGTGTCAGACAGAGTGATGAGTCTCAAGTTAGAAATTAAAGGTGTGATGGTCAATGTTGTTAGTGCTTATGCCCCACAGACAGGATGTGAGCGAGAAGAGAAGGAGAGATTCTGGAGGGAGTTAGATGAAGTGATGCAGAGTACCCCCAGAGGTGAAAGAGTGGTCATTGGGGCAGACTTCAATGGACATGTTGGTGCAGGAAACAGAGGGGACGAGGAAGTGATGGGTAGGTTTGGTATCCAGGACAGGAGCATGAAGGACAGATGTTGGTAGATTTTGCAAAAAGGATGGAAATGGCTGTGGTGAATACTTTCTTCCAGAAGAGAGAGGAGCATAGGGTGACTTATAAAAGTGGAGGTAGGAGCACACAGGTAGACTACATCTTGTGCAGGCGATGTAATTTAAAGGAAGTCAGTGACTGCAAAGTAGTAGCGGGTGAGAGTGTTGCCAAACAGCATAGGATGGTGGTGTGCAGGATGATGCTGATGGTGAGGAAGGTGAAGAAGGCAAAGGCAGAGCAGAAGACAAAGTGGTGGAAGTTGAAAAAGGAAGAGTGTCGGGCTGTCTTCAAGGAGGAGTTGAAACAGGCTTTGGGTGGTCAGGAAGTGCTTCCAGATGACTGGACAACTACAGCGAATGTGATCAGGGAGACAGGTAGGAGAATATTTGGTGTGTCATCTGGAAGGAAAGTAGATAAGGAGACTTGGTGGTGGAATGAGGAAGTGCAGGAGTGTGTACAAAGGAAGAGATTAGCTAAGAAGAAGTGGGACATTGACAAAACCGAAGAGAGTAAACAGGAGTACAGGGAGACACAGCGTAAGGCAAAGGTAGCAGTGTCAAAGGCCAAACAGAGTGCGTTTGATGACTTGTATGCTCGGCTGGAAAGTAAGGAGGGAGAAAATGATTTATACAGGTTGGCACAGCAGAGAAATAGAGATGGGAAGGACGTGCAGCAAGTTAGATTGATAAAGGACAGAGAGGGAAATGTATTGACTGATGACAGAAGTGTGCTGGGAAGATGGAAGAGTACTTTGAAGAGCTGATGAATGAGGAAAATGAGAGAGAAAAAAGAGTAGAAGAGGTGACTGTTGAGGACCAGGAAGTAGCAAAGATTAGTAAGGGTGAAGTGAGGAGGGCATTGAAGAGGATGAAGAATGGAAAGGCAGTTGGTCCTGATGACATACCGGTGGAGGTATGGAAGTGTCTAGGAGAGGTAGCAGTAGATTTTCTGACAAGAACATTTAACAAGGTCTTAGAGAGTGAGAGGATGCCAGAGGAATGGAGGAGAAGTGTGCTGGTGCCCATTTTTAAGAACAAGGGAGACGTGCAGAGTTGTGGCAACTACAGAGGGATAAAGTTGATGAGCCATACGATGAAGTTATGGGAAAGAATAGTGGAAGCTAGACTAAGGGCAGAAGTCAGCATTTGTGAACAACAGTTTGGTTTCATGCCCAGAAAGAGCACCACAGATGCAGTGTTTGCCTTGAGGATGTTAATGGAGAAGTACAGAGAAGGTCAGACGGAGCTGCATTGTGCCTTTGTGGATCTGGAGAAAGCATATGACAGGGTGCCGAGAGAAGAACTGTGGTATTGCATGAGGAAGTCTGGAGTGGCAGAGAAGTATGTTAGAGTGGTGCAGGACATGTATGAGAGATGTAAGACAGTGGTGAGGTGTGCTGTCGGTGTGACAGAAGAGTTCAAGGTGGAGGTGGGACTGCATCAAGGGTCAGCTCTCAGCCCCTTCTTGTTCGCTATGGTGATGGACAGGCTGACAGACGAGGTTAGACAAGATTCCCCATGGACTATGATGTTTGCAGATGACATTGTAATCTGTAGTGAGAGCAGAGAACAAGTGCAGGAAAATCTAGAGAGGTGGAGGTATGCCCTGGAAAGGAGGGAATGAAGATTAGCCTCAGTAAGACAGAGTACATGTGCATGAATGCCAAGGACCAAAGAGGAACGGTGAGATTACAGGGAGCAGAGATAAGAAAGGTGGAGGATTTTAAGTACTTAGGCTCAACAATCCAGAGCAATGGCGAGTGTGGAAAAGAGGTCAAGAAGTGTGTGCAGGCAGGTTGGAATGGTTGGAGAAAAGTGTCCGGTGTGATGTGTGATAGGAGGGTATCGGCAAAAATGAAAGGAAAAGTGTACAAAACGGTGTTGAGGCCAACGATGCTGTATGGGTTAGAAACAGTGGCCCTGGGGAAAAGACAGGAGGCAGAGTTGGAGGTAGCAGAGATGAAAATGTTGAGGTTCTCTTTGGGAGTAACGAGGATGGATAGGATTAGGAATGAGTACGTCAGAGGGACAGCACATGTAAGACGTTTTGGAGACAAAGTCAGAGAGGCTAGATTGAGATGGTTTGGACATGTACAGAGGAGGGATAGTGAGTATATTGGTAATAGGATGCTGAGGCTGGAACTACCAGGCAAAAGGCCTAGAGGAAGACCAAAGAGACGATTCATGGATGTGGTAAAGGAGGACATGAAGATCGTTGGTGTAAGAGAAGAAGATGCAAAGGATAGGGTGAGATGGAGGCAGATGATTCGCTGTGGCGACCCCTGAAGGGAAAAGCCGAAAGGAAAAGAAGATACAGGGTGAATTCAAAGCACATTCCCTGCTTGACCATTCACTGAATTAAAACAACTTAAAAAACTAAACTAAAAACTAAAGCGTTATTCCTTTTCTCTCTCTCTCTCTCTCTCTCTCTCTGTCTCTCTCTTGTGTACGCGCTGCGGGCCACGCCCACAAGACGTGAATTCAAAGCGCATTCCCTGCTTGACAAACTCAACTTTAATTTGATTCCTTGAGGGGTCGGAATTCCAGATGAGCTCAAATGCGCCACATTTATTAAATATTTACTGAATTAAAAAACTTATAAATAAACTAAAAACTAAAGCATGAAGCTTCCTTCTGTCTCTATCTGGGAGGCCAGCGGGGCGGGATGTTGAGTGACAGCCAATGAGACAGCAACTCGCGCGTCGTGTGAAATTTTGAATGGCGCATTTGAATTTTGAATTTCTTTTCGTAAGAGGGGGTTGTTTCGTATGTCGGGGACGGAAACTCAAGAAAATGTTTTTCGTAATCTGTGGATTTCGTACAAAGGGGTCTTCGTAAATTGGGGGCGACTGTGTGTATATATATATATATATATATATATATATATATATATATATATATATATATATATATATATATATATTTAGGGCAGTGGTGACCCGGTGGTAAAGGTGCTGGTTCACTGATCCTAAGGTTGGGGGTTTGAGTCCCACTCTCCACGGGTTGTCACTGTCCCCCAGGGCAGCTAACTGGGTTATCAAAGGCCGGCCATGTCTCTCACTGTCTATGGTGTGAGGTTCATGTAAAAGAACCATTGCTGACTTTCGACAAGAGTAGCTGCGAAGCCGTTAGTGTGGTTCCACATTGTGATGGCCTGACCACCTGTCTGGGGTGTACTCTGCCCTTGCCCAGAGTCGGCTGGGATGGGTTCCAGCCTCCTTGCGACCCTAATCCTAATCTAATTAGGATTAAAGCGGTTACAGAAAATGAACAATGATATATATATATATATATATATATATATGTGTGTGTGTGTGTGTGTGTGTGTGTGTGTGTGTGTGTGTGTCTGTATGTACACACACAGATATACAGATGTGATATGACCAATATACACATGTGCTACATGTATAATTGTACATATATACAGATGTGATATGACCAATATACACACGTGCTACATGTATAATTGTACATATATACAGATATAAAGTTTGTGATTAGCGTACACTTTATGAACTATAATAAAATTACATCATTGTTTTATTACACTGATGTTTTGTGGGCAGTTTACCGTCGATACTATACAGCGATGTATACCATCAGAATCAGAAGTTTGTGGACACAAACAAGGAATTTGATTTCGGTTTAAATTACACTCTGTACAGATAAATATGAGTGAGGAAATATGTGCAAAAGAGAAACTATAAAGTGACAATACAGAATAAAAAGACATGAAGAGTATAGTGTAGAATTTATTGCCAACACTGAGTGCAAACCAGCATCATGTGCTGATGAGGTTAGTGAGGTTGTGTACAGTGGTTGTTTTTCAGTCGTTTCCTGACACTGTGACTGACAGTTTAATAGAGTGGCAGACTGGGAGATGAAACCATGTGAATGTCTTCATATTCCACACCTTTACATAAACCTGATGCTTAACTGGTGGGACCATTACTTCAAGAGGTCGTTGCTTAAAATGTGCAATTATATGAATAAAATTTGAATAGCTCTTGTACAAAGAGAAATCAAATTATAAGCGAAAAGTGAGTACTTTTAAATTAATGGGATCTTTTTGAATATTAAACATTCAATCATTCATTTTCTGAGCCCTGCAGGGAGGCTGGCGCCCATCTCAGTCGACTCTGGGCAAGTGTAGAGAGCTCCTCTTGTCGAAAGTCAGCAATGGTTCTTTTACATGAACCTCACACCATAGACAGTGAGAGACATGGCCGGCCTTTGTTAACCCAGTTAGCTGTACTGGGGGGACAGCAGTGACAACCGTTGACAGTGGGGCTTGAACCGCCGACCTTAGGATCTGTAAACCAGCACCTTATCACCAGGCCACCACTGCCCCCATTTCGAACATCTCTACCTTATTTATGTTTTCATAAATGCAATCAACAAACCGATTAATCCCACTAAGGGTTGTGTGGACGCTCTCAGACATCTCTGGACAGGGTACACCCTGAAAGACTTGCCAGTCCATTGCAGACAAAACAGGCAACCATTCACACTCACACTCATATCTAAGGGCAGTTTGGAAAAAAACCCCAAACATTTATACTAACGAGCATGTTTCTTGACTGGGGAACACCATCAGCAGTGTTCCAATCTTGAACGAGAACTTTATCCTTTGAGGGCTGATGATCATGGTTACATGGAGAAGACCTGTGGAGACCAACGTTCACTAACCTGACCACCGAATTTGCAAAGAGCAAAGTTATTGCTGTGGTTGGAACATGTAGGCAAACGTCATGCATAAGGGTGGCCTGGTGGCCCAATGGTTATCACACCCATCTCACAGCAAGCAGATTCTGGGTTTGTTTGCGCCGTGCTTGCATTGGTTTCCTCCGGGTACCCCGGTTTCCTTCCACAGTCCAAAGACATGCACATTAGGCTGATTGACTGTTCTAGATTGGCCATAGCTTTTGACTTTACCTCGCCTTCACCCAGTATCGGCTGAGGTAGGCTTTTGAGAACTCCAAGCTTGTTTAATGTGTAATTTTCTCTGGTCTTGCTGTTTGAATTAAGAGATTTGCTATGCAGTTAATGTGGGTTGTTTGGTTTCATAACTATATTCAGTAGTGTCTCGCCAGTGTCTTTAGAGAGTTTTTTTTCCAACCAAATTGAATGCTAATATCTGCTTTTCTTTGTGTATTGTGCCACCATGAGAACATGTTCTTGGCTCACTCTCTGATGTGTGAGGTGGCGTTGCCAGGCAATAAGACAGGAATTTACCTCCTGATTAATTAAAAGAAACATGTGCATGAAATCTGTTTTGCACACCAAGCTTGGTATGTCTTTATTAACAGCAGTTGTTAGTTGTCTCTTTGCAAAGAGGTCTGGCACAATCATGCACAATCATCGTTCCTTTTTCATTATCCAGCCCATGCATACCAATGTGTCCAACACAGGAGAAGAAAACAGTCATCCATTTTGTTTCAGTTAGCAATTTGCTGGTTGCATTAGATTTCATCGTGTGAATAATAAATACACTCGAAATTTATTTTAGTTTTTAAAAATATGCATCGTCGGTTTTGGATATTGGAAGCAAAGTTGATAACTTCATTCTTTTGTTTGTAATCGCATGGAGGCTTTAGCCCATTTTCGTCCACACTTGGAGAAGGTGGGGTACACCCTGAACAACTTGCATGTCCTTTTCACCGCCTTCACACACAACCATTCACATTCACATCCACACCTGGGGCAATTTTGAACAGCAATTTAGCCTAATGTGCATGCATTCGGACTGTGGGAGGAGACCCGAGTACTCGCAGGAAAGCACAGGGAGAACATACAAGCTCCACCCAGAAATACCCCTCATTGAGCCTGGCACTCACACCAGGGAACTTCTTGCTGTGAGGTGGATGTGCAAACCACCACACCACCATGCCCCCGAGATAACTAACTTGACAACCATAAGCAGTAATTTATATTTACATATACAGTGGTATCTTGACTTATGGAATTAATCTGTTCCGAGAGCAATCTCGTAAATCAAAATGTTCGTTAGATAAAACAAAAATTCCCATAGGAATTAAAAGAAAACCAATTAATCCGTTCCAACTCATCGACTGCGGCGAAGATGTCACATGGGTGCAAATATGTCATGTGGGCAAGCATGAGGTGTGTGGCATACTATTCCTTCCTATATACAAGTGTACGCTTGTTGGGCGCATGTAAAGAGAAGCATATATTTATTTGTATTTTATTTAGAATTTCATGAGCCTATATATATATTTGTAAATTTAATAGCTGTATATTTTTATTTTGCTATCAACCTGCCTTATATGAACTGACAGATTCATGTCCTATTCTCACAACTCTTGCGTAAATGATATAGCAGTCTTTTTAAACCGACTAATGCAGACTATCACGTGTATTTTTGCAAGATGCAACTTTGCAAACTGTAAGTAAAAACCACCCGTTGATGAAAATATACATATGTTAAAGTCTAGCGGGAGAGTTTGGAAGTCTTGCCATTAATTTTATTTAAAGAATTGTATCTCTGTGTATTTCAAAAGTATGAAAAACTTTTAATTATTAAGTGACTTAAAAAGGCTTGAGGCATCCATAGATGGGTAGGTATTCCACCAGTGCAGAATTAAAAGGTTTCTTTTAAAATGAATTATTGAAGATAGAGCTCGAATTATCTTCTGTTTTGAGACCTTTTGAACAAGAAGTCAGAGACATTTTTAATGATAATTCTTTGATGATAATCCATTAATTAATTATTGTTAAAGATACGACTATTCATATTTTAAGACAGATGAATCCTATAGGGTTCTTTGTGATCATCTTCTCTAATGGTGTGGAGGTGGGTTTAGGGGCAAGACCTCCTGTTTCTATTACTCTGAAAGCTTGAATTAGGACAACATATGAAAACTCAAAGTATTGCCACAGCATGGAATTCTCTGAGGCTCTTCATGTATGTACAGAATCACCTGTTCACGTCCTGGTAAATCATTTTTTCCTACAGAAACCATAATATTTTTGGAGGAGCGCATTAATAAGTGATTTGCCAAATATCTGGAATGTTTGCTGGAGTAAGTTTATGGTCGTGATATATATTTGCTCATCTTTCTTCCGTGTTTTCTGATGTGGTCACCATTACAACAGTTTAGATTCTTCTATTCGCTGTGGAAACACCAAGACAGATGCTACATCTTCTCTCCATCAGGTTTGGAGTTTACATCTGGTAGACCAGGCTTTGTCTAGCTGAAGCCGACCAACATCACCCTTGTCTGTCTGTCTTCCTTTCGGCTTTTTCCCTTTTTTACTCGGGAGTCGCCACAGCGAATCATCTGATTCACACGTTTGATTTGGCAGAGGTTTTTACGTCGGATGCCCTTCCAGTCACAACCCTTTTTAGCAAGAGACAGAAACACGCTGACGACTTTGTAGCTCCTCTTTACGAAAGTCAGCAATGGTTCTTTTACATGCCTCTCACTATAGACAGTGACAGACATGGCCCACCTTTGATAACCCAGTTAGCCGCACTGGGGGGAGGGGGAGGCAGTGACAACCTTGTGAAGAGTGGGACTTGAACCCCCAACCTTTGGATCAGTGATCCAGCGCCCTATACCACTAGACCACCACTATCGTTTGATTTTTTTGATTGATTAACTGTTTGGGTTTTTACACCACCGAGTCTAGCGGCTCATCAGGCCGGTGCTTATCCCCGGTTTCCATAGCGTGAAGCAATCAGGAGTTGAACTCCTCCTGGATTGGACGTTAGTCCATCGCAGGTTACCTTCCCAGTATATTTTTACTGGTACCCATTTATACTGCTGGGTGAACAGAGGCACACTTGTGGTTGAGACCTTGCCCAGGGGTCATAGCACAATGAGGGTCTCAGTGGGATTTGAACTCACAACCTCCCAATCATGAGCCCAACACTCTAACCACTCCACCACCGGCTCCACTATCATATAGACCAATATATATATATATATATATATATATAGACCATCACCCTTGTAAATGTGCAAAATCCTTTGTCGCAGGTTGAAGAAGCAGTGGCTCACATTTGAGGTTCTCCCAGAGTCTCAAGTGCACCATAATCACAGAGAATAAAGGGAGAAACCCTGCACCTTGTTCTCATGAGCACACTGCCTGTAACAATCTGTGACTACAGCAAAGGGAGATTGTCAAGAAACAGTGTTCTTTGTCTGCAAACCTCTGTTTCGCCACCAGAGACCAGTCAATCCACGCCAATCTTCTGCTCAGTTTTTCCATCAAGAATTTTAATCCCAAGAAGCTTCTCTGATAGGCGGCAAGGTATCAACCCTTAACTGAAGTTTGGTTTTCCAAATTACAAACCAGAAGTGGCATGGTGGTGTAGCGGTAAGTACATTTGCCTCACAGCAAGAACATCCTGTGCTTAAGTTCCAGGTTCAACACGAGTGTTTTTGTGTGGCATTTGCATGTTCATCCCGTGCTGGGTTCACTGTGGGTACTTTGGTTTCCTCCTACAGCCGAAAGACATGCACATCATGCTAATTGGTTGTTATAAATTGCCCCAGGTGTGAGCATGAATGGTTGTGTCTGTTGCCATCTTATGGTCTGGTGAGCTGTTCAGGGTGTACCATGCCTTTTGCCAGTGCTGGTTGACATAAGCTCTGGCCACCCCTAAACCCTAATAGGATTAAGAGGTTTGATGAATAAAAGCCACGGGCTAACTTTCTCCATCACACGATAGAGGACAACCAGTGAAAGCTGAGGACAAGCAAATGCTTTCTCGCGATGTGCTTGCAACCAGCCACGTGTATTTCTTTGACCTGCTGCTCCTGCCACTTCATTGTCCAGAAGAATATCTTGGAAGAAAGTGCTATGTACACCCCTCTGGACCCGTTTCTTGTTACAATGTTGTATACTGTACATTGATAACATTCATTCTCATTAATAGAGTGTTCCATGAAGACTGTAGAGTCCAATCCCTGATCTGAAATTTTATGTAATTGTATGTTTGTTGATGCAACTCCAGCTTAATCAGGGCAACCATGGTGTTTGTGTTCCTCATCCCTTTTTGGTGCTTGTTGTTCAATTCCAATTCCAGTTTCTTTCGAGTTGCTTCCACGAAGTAGAATTGTTAACAGCAACCGCTTTCGGTTGTGAGAGATTGACCTGACATTTCCTTAGTGATGTTTGGAGCTGGACAGCCAGATGCCATGGTGATTAGCACATCTGCTTTACAACACAAACATCCTGGATTTGAGTCTAAGTTCTTCAAAAACGGTTTTGTGTGGGCTGTGCATGTTTGCCTCGTGCTTGTATGGGCTTTCTTTGGGTACTCCTCCTATAGTCCAAAGATGTGCACATCAGGCGAATTGACTGTTCCTAATTGCCCTAGCTGTGAGTGTAAATTGTTGTGTGTATTGGCGCGTGATGGATTGAGTCAGCGGAGCGAAGCACCGGCCTCCATGTGACCCTAGTAGGATTAAGTATTATGGAAAAGGAGTGAACAAATGTTTGTAGCTGATCTTCTTACCATCTTGATTTCCTATACAGATGTCACTGTGTGTCCAGTGGGATCATATCTCATGTTCTCCTGATGAGCTGGCTGATGGTTAGCTCTATCGATCTCAGCACAGGGCACCTTCTTTCTGGAGTTTGCATGTTCTGTCTCTCTCTGTGCTTTTGTGAGTTTCCTCTGCATACTCTGGTTTCTTCCTGTAGTCCACAGAAATGCACATTGGGTCAACTGGGTATATGGCTTGACCATGGATTTGTCTGTATCATGGACTGTCTGTGTTAGTCCTGCAATAGACATGCAACCTGTTTAGACATGCAACCCCACCTCTTGCCCAGGTTCCCCTGTGACCCTGAAGGATAAGGGGGGAAATGGTTCAGTGGTTAAAGCTATTAGCTGCCCCAAGTGCCCTTATTTTTAGCCTACTTGATTGTTAAAATGAGATAAAAATGCAAGTCTCGTTGAGGGCGTCTTCCAAATGTAATAAATGTAAGTAATGGATAGATGGATGGTTGTATCTCCCAATAACAGTGCAAAACTGTCAGAGGCCCAGTTGGGAAGTTGGAAAAAGAATATGTTATATAATGTGCTTGTGCCTCCCAGTAAGGAATCTGATCCGAGTCAGACGTGTTAATGACTGTGTAGAGTTGGTGGAGTTCACTGTGTCACTGAGAAGCACTTGTTATCTCATTTTTCTTCACTTCACCGAAACAAATATTGGGTGAATGTGGATTTGCCGTAACATGTCATGCAGTGATTCCCAGTTGAAGAATTTGTTTTGCCATCTAAAAAGCTGTGTTTGTACCTCTTCGACAGTACTCCATCAACATGTGACAAGTGCCCTTCAGTTTGCCTCACTGTGCTCGCAGGGGTGTTAATATGGCGCGTCACATGCTCTCACACTCGCATCATCCTCTAAGAGTCACTCAGAATGCCAGCGTGCCACTTACCTAGAGGACCTTGGAGGAGAGGGTGAAGAACTTCCTCTCAGCTACTTCAACACCTTAGGAGTTATCTAACTGATCTAATAATCTAATGTAGTTCCTGTTTCTCCCACAAGCATCCCAAATTTCTTTCATTTGCACCATTCATTCATTCATTCATTCATTTATTTTCTGAACCGCTCAGTCCTAATTAGGGTCACGGGAAGGCTGGCGCCCATCTCAGCCAACTTTGGGTGAGAGTGGGGTACACCCAGGACAGCTCGCCAGGCCATCATAGGGCTGAAACTCACACCTCGGGGTGTTTAGAACAGCCGGTTAAGCTACTGTGCATTTTTTTGGACTGTGGGAGGAAACTGGAGTACCCGGAGGAAACCCACACAAGCACTGGGAGAACACACAGAAACACCTGAACTGAGAATTGAACACAGAATCTTCTTGTTGTGAGGCGGACGTGCTAACCATCCATTACATTATTCTTGAAATAAATATATAAAATTAATTCAGCTGTGTGGTTCAGATTAAGGTAGCACAGTGTCGTAGTGGTTAGCACGTCTGCCCCACAGCAAGAAGGTCCTAGGTTCAATTCCCAATTCGGGCATTTATGTGTGGAGGTTGCATGTTCTCCCAGTGCTTGTGTCGGTTCCCTCCGGGTACTTTGGTTTACTCGCACAGTCCAAAATTATGCACAGTAGGTTAATTTGCTGTTCCAAATCTCCCCTAGGTGTGAATGTGTGTATGAATGTTTGTGTGAGTGTCGCCTCTGCGAAGGCCAGGCGAGCTATCCAGGGTGTACCCTGCCCTCGCCTGGAGTCGGCTGAGATGGGCGACAGCCTCCCCTCGACCCTAATTAGGATTAAACGGTTCATAAAACGAATGAATGAATGTAATGAATGGAATTCTTGGGTGGATGTCCTCCATTTACTCCGGTTTCCCTCCTACAGCCAAAGCACACGCGCGTCAGGCTAACTGGCTGTTCCAAATTGCCCCGGGTGTGGATGTGCATGTATGTGTGAATGGTTGTTGCGTGTTGCCCTGTGATGGTCTGGAGAGAGTGTATCCTGAGTTCACCCAGTGTTGGCTGAGATAGGCCTCAGCCTCCCAGGTGACCCTAATCGTACTATTATGCAATTCCGCACTGACTGAGTGAGAAATTAGAGTTTCTTCAAGGTCGTCTCTGAAGTTGATTGTAAATATTTTTTATTTCTTTATTTTCCTCAATGTTCTTTTTCTACTCGCAAAAATCAGTTTTGTTTAATAGATTTTTGTGTAAATGTCCAGCCGTATGAAGAAGTGCTCTTGTCTTTTCTTCCTCTTGTGTGCACTGAGATTTAATTTGTGCTTTAGGCTATTCTAGCACGTGTTAGTGAGACAGAAAATAAAATTGTCATCCCCAAAAAAAAAAAAACAATCAAACATAACGTTTTCTTTCTTGAGAGAGTCGTTACAGCTGTCAAGATACATCTCTGTACTACCCAGAACGAAACTGAACTTGAGACATTTGTGCTGAAGGATGTACTGCAGTAATCTGTGGTCTGGAACTCCTGCGTTATGTTATATGTAGCTTGATGGATAGCAGGGCTGAAACCCTCAGCATGGTGGTTCCGTGGTTAGCACATATAACTCACAGCAAGAAGGTTCCTGGGTGTGCACTTTGGTCTCAGCAAGGGCTTTTCTGTGTGGACTTCAACTGATCTCCACGTGCTTCAGGTGCTCCGCTTTCTTCCCACAGACCAAAGATACACATTTAGCTCATTTGCTGTTTCAAAGTGATTAGGTGATTGTGTTGCCCTGCAATGGACTGGTAAGCTGTTCAGGGTGTATGCTCTGCGTATCCTTATATTCAGTTCGGTACTCAACAAAAAGTTTAAGCTGTTTTTTAACTTTCACCAACAATAGTGGGGCCGGTGGTCAAGTGGTTAGGGTGCAGCGCTCATGATCAGGAGGTTATGTGTTCAAATCCCAGTTAGACCCCCACTGTGCTAAAACCACTGGGCAAGGTCTTAACCCAGTGCCTTAGGGGGGCATGGTATGGTGCCCGGGGGGAATGGTGTGATGCCGGGGGAGCACGTATGATCCTGGGGAACATGCTTTTCTTGAATTCAGTTCAGTTCATTTTTTTTGTAACCGCTTAATCCCAATTAGGGTCGCGGGGAGGCGGGTACCCATCCCAGCCAACTCCGGGTGAGGGCAGAGTACACCCTGGACAGCTCGCCAGGCCATCGCAGGGATGAAACACACTGACGGCTTTGCAGCCTACTCTTGTCAAAAGTCAGTAACCATACATTGACATTGACAGAGACATTGGCGGCCTTTGATAACCCAGCTAGCTGCACGTGGGGGGAGGGGGTTGGTGTAGATAACCTTGTGGAGAGTGGGACTCGAACCGCCAACCAGCACCCTATACCACTAGACCACTCCTGCCCCTTTTCTGGAATTGTGTACGAGAATGAAGTGTAATTGCACCTCCACTCCACTATTTGACAGTGGCGCTCTCATTGTCGCGCTATGGTTTTTTGCATGAGCAAACGGTATGAAGTGCAGTAAACAACACCTCAAGAAGCAACACGGAAAATTTTCTAACAGGAACAAAGAGAAAGGCGGAGAGAGATGGAGATATTAAGACATAAATAAGTTGAATGAGTTTAAATAAGGATGTATTTTTTTTATTTCAGACACATTGGTGCACTTTAAATATTTTCTGTTACAGATTAAAAAACAATGTTCATGAAGTTTTTCTTTATTGTAAGTCTTTTTTTTTTAAAATGTGAATAAAAATACAATGTTATGCAGAGGTGTACTAATAACAATTTTATAGACGAATAATATTATTTATAGTCGGGCGGTAGGGGGCGTGAAATGTTTTTTTTTTTTCCTATGGGGGGCGCCACAGAAAATAATTGAGAAGGGAGGTAACCTGCAATGGACTAGCGTCCCATCCAGGAGGAGTTGTACTCCTAGTTTCTTCACGCTATGCAAACCGGGAATAAGCACCGGCCTGATGAACCTTTAGACTCGGGTGTAAAAGCCCAAACGGACTTTACCTTTACCTTTCACCTACAATGTCGTGGCTTATGTGCCGTTTTGGTGTTTGTCTGGGTGGTACGAATAGCAATAGTTTGCAAAATCTATGTGTGCATGTGTGTAAATTTGGTTCTAGAGGCAATGCATTGAACAATGATTTCTCCAATACATTTTGTGGATTATTCGGATAAAATTCTGCATCCTGGATTTTTTTATGTATGTAGGCTAAGTTTTCAAGTGCTGGGTTATCAATCCCAAGGTTGGAGGTTCAAGCCCCACTGTCAACGAGTTGTCATTACTGTCTCCTCAGTGTAGTTAACTGGGTTATCAAAGGCCGGCCATGTCTCTCACTGTCTGAGGTGAGAGGTTCAAGTAAAAGAACCTGACAAGAGTTGCTGCTTAGCCATCAGTGCGTTTCTGCTTTATGAGCTGTCCAGGGTGTACTCTGCTCTCAACCAGAGTCGGTTGAGACGGGTGCCAGCCTCCCTACGACACTATTTAGGATTAAGCGGTTCAGAAAATGAATAAATGAATAGATGTGGGCCGAACGATAGTGTAGTGCTTAGCATGTGTGTCTCAGAACAAGAAGTTCCTGGATTTGAGTCTCGTGCCCAGGACTTTCTGAGTGGAGTTTGTATGTTCTCCCTGTGCTTGTGTGTGTTTCCTATAGTCCTGTACTCTGGTTTCGTTCTACAGTCCAAATATGTGCATTAGGCTAATTGGCTGCTCCAAAGTGGCATGAGCTGTGAATGTGGATGTGAATGGGTGTGTGTGTGTGTGTGTGTGTGTGTGTGTGTGTGTGTGTGTGTGTGTTAGTACATTGAAGGTCTGGTGAGCTGTTCAGGGTGTACCATTCACCCAGAGACTCCATGTGACCCCAATAGTATTAAGTGGCTCGGCAAGAGCGTGACTGAATGCGTACTTGGATGATTACAGCAGGCGCGGCAGGGCGTGGTGTGTACTTTCTGCTTTTTTCCCCCACATAGTCTCCTCAGCACAGGTAAACAATATTATTGTACCACCGTCTCGCCACAGCTAAGTATTCTGCCTCCTACAGACCCCACCCTTGAATGTCACTTTTAAAAATTGCACTTATTGTTTAATTTATGTTGATGACAACTCACTGGGCAACTCGTGTAGCCCCACCCCAATCACCCCACCCCCTCACCCACTCCCCAGCCACATACGTATCTCTTTACCAAAGTACTCTTTTACTGCACGTGTACATAACCAGGTGACAAATAAAATAATTGTTCCTTTGAAGGGGTGGCTGGGTAGCGCAGTGGTTAGCTCGTCCTCCTCACAGCAATAGGTTTAGATTAGAGCATTTCTGTTTGGTGTTTTCATGTTTCTCCAGTGTCGGCTGAGATGTGCTCCAGCCTACTTGTGACCCTAATAGGATCATGAGACCCTAAGCGGTTCACGAAACAAATGAAAAAATGAGTGTGTATTAGAAATCTTGACTGTAAATCTTGAATGAGAAGCCATTTAAGACGGCTCGCAAGTACAGTCGGCCTTCTTATGAAATCCCCAGAATACGAAAAAGCCAGTACAGTGATACCTCAGCTCACGAACATAATTGGTTCCCAGAAAGTGTGTGTAAGGCGAAAAGTTCATCTTCCGAACATTTATTTCCCATAAGAAACCATTAAAATGAGAATAATCTGTTCCCAGGTCCCCATAAAAGATAATTTTCTACTAAATAAGCCTTAAAACTACACAAAAATATACCTTATTTTATGTATAATAAATGTCTATTGTATTGTAATTAAAGAAATAAACTGTACTGTATATTAAAGTCGTTTTATTTACCTTTGTGATGGTAGTTGATGGCTTGATGGAATGGAGTGGGAGGAGGAGGGAGGGAGGGACTTACTGTTTGGAAGGAGTGTTTGGAAACACCCTTAGCCACACACGCACCCTTAATAGCTTCCTTGTTCTTAAGGATGGGAGCAATGGTAGACTTAGCGTACTGGTACTGGGACGCTGAGTCACACAAACGCACACCTCGTTCGTGTTTTTCAATGATCTCCGCCTGTGGTGGGGTCTTTTTCGGTCCCATAATAGCAAAAGTACACTCAATATGGTCCAAAATGTCTAGCAAACACAAACCACGTCCGCACTCAAAGAAAGGGGTGACGTAACTGGGACGCCGTGAGCGCAAGGCCAGCTTCTCGTGGCCGCCACCGTGGCGCTGTTCGACCGCGTGGTTTGGTTCGTCCGCCGAAAACTAGTTCGTCAGCAGGGACTATATGCTCGCGAATTTAATGTTCTTGAGGCGAAAAGTTCGTGAGCTTAAGCGTTCGTCAGCGGAGGTTTTACTGTATATGAAAAACATTTTCCTAATTTTTTTCCTCTGTATACGAAACAAGTTCTTCTTACGAAAAGCGCCAAACGTGCCATTCAAACATTCAAACGCGCCATTCAAACATTTAAACAATGCGCGAGTTGCTCTCTCATTGGCTGTCTCCCAACATCCCGCCCCGCTGGCCTCCCATTGGCCTCTTTACCCATAAAACTTGTTTGTCACACGCGTAAAGGAGAACTGTACAGTTGGTTTGTGAGTTTCGTGAGTTTTGCTCATTGAAGCTTATTTTTCGTTTTTTTAAGTTGTTTAATTCAGTAAATGTTTAATAAATGTGGTCAAAACGTGGTTCATCCGGACCTCTGATCCCTCAAGCAAACAAGTGAATGTTGAGTACTAAACAAGTATTCAAAGCGCACTTACCTGCTTGACAGATCGGAGGTCTGGACTCAACATTCACTTGTCTGCTTGAGAGATCGGAGGTCCTGATGAGCCACGCCCCGTCTCGGATGCTCTGGTGTCGGTCGCGACGCATCCCACACTCAGCGGAGCGCGCCACCTTTGTGGCGAGCTCCGTGGCGTGCTCTGCCCAATGCGGGCGCGGCTCATCCGGACCTCCGATGAAAAAATTTGGTTCCGACCCAAAAGCTCCGACCCAAAAGCTCTGGTGTCAGCCGCAACACCGCCCACACTCGGTGGAGCACATCACAAATGTTTAATAATGTTTCATTTTGTTTGGTTTGTTTAATAAAAAAATTGATTAATAAAAAATGTTTAATAATGGTTTAATTAATAAATATGTTAATAAAATGGTTTAATGGTTTAATAAATAATTTACTTTTAACACATATTTTATACAAAATTGGTTTACTTTTATAATTTTTAAAGGGTTTATGGGGTAGTATTGGGAGCCTTGGAACGAATCATGCATTTTACATGTAAAATGTGCCTCAACTTACGAAAACTGCAGAGAACGAAAAAGGCTCTGGATGGATTAATTTCGTAAGAAGAGGGCCGACTGTATTCTTTCACGCCTTTGATTTATCTCACTAAAAAGAACCGTAGATAAGATTGTCGTATCATATAATATCAGTCCATTACTCCAACATTAGCAAGTAAATTGGCAGCCATTGTGCATTATATCCTGATGTGGTGGAGAAGTTGTATCTTCGCTCAGGTTTCATCAGAGCTTTGGGAAATACGGCACAAAGTGCTTCAACACAATGAACACGCGGCACACAACCCGCGAGCTTTTAATGCAGCTACCTGCCTGTCCGCTGACGTTTCTCTCCTCACTTAGGGTTTAATAGGAGCACAAAAAGCTTTTCAGAGAGAAAGAGAAACACAGGAAACGAAAGAGAGAGAGAGAGAGAGAGAGAGAGAGAGAGAGAGAGCTTATCAGCTGGAACAAAAGGTGGCTCACATAGGAGAAGTTCACGAGCAGTGTACAGAGTGTTTAGAGGGAAAATAGACAGTAATGCAGGCTGTGCAGGCACATTAGGACTGAAGTCTCATAAAACTGAGACGAGACGAGAAACAAAAGAACGTGGATGTATACAAGAGCAGGAGAAACGGCACTGAAAAGCCGTCCATTCAAACCAGACGGCGAGTTAATGGACTTTCAGTGTGAGTGCAAAGGCCAACAGGTCTCATCGGTTGATTCGCGTGATCTCCGAAATAATGACGATAGTTTTTAAGTCATTGTTTCGAACACCTTCCCAACACACTTGGAGATTAGACGTGTTATCACTGAGAGCTGCTCTCACCCCAGAGCTCAACAAGTTGTGATGTGAAAATGTCTTGCCTATCATCACCCTAATGAATATGTATTTGTTCTTTTCTCCCCTCCCCCCCAAGAACAACTGGAGGATGAGAAATTGCACAGTAATGGAGGTGAAGCACTGTAACATTTTGACTTCTTCTTCCATGAAAGTCTGCCTGCATTTCCACCGTCTTCGTTGCATAATAAAAGTCTGCTGTCACACTGTCACCATTGCCATCACTCTCTGACACGGTGGAGTAAACTGCCCTTCCACACACATTGCTTTTCATTTCCTGTTTTCAATACTGTCTCTGTTTTGTTGTGATAGATGCTGTCTGACTTCTTCTCAATGTCGATCCGCCATGTGACTCATGGTATCAGACTCGCCGTTCTCCACAACGTCTCTTTTTCTTTTCCTCTCATCTCTTCTCTTCTCCTCTTCTCTTCTTCTCTCTTCTCTTCTCCTCTTCTCTTCTTCTCTCTTCTCTTCTCTTCTCTTCTCTTCTGTCATGTATCCTTCTCTTCTCTTCTCCTATTTAACCATGTATTCTTCTCTTCTCTTCTCTGCTCTTCTCTTCTCACCACTTCTGTCATGTATCCTTCTCTTCTCTTCTCTTCTCTTCTCTTCTCTTCTCTTCTCTTCTCTTCTCACCACTTCTGTCATGTATCCTTTTCTTCTCTTCTCTTCTCTTCTCTTCTCTTCTCTTCTCTTCCTTCTGTCATGTATCCTTCTCTTCTCTTCTCTTCTCTTCTCCTATTTGACCATGTATTCTTCTCTTCTCTTCTCTTCTCTTCTCTTCTCTTCTCACCACTTCTGCCATGTATCCTTCTCTTCTCTTCTCTTGTCTTCTCTTCTCTTCTCTTCTCTTCTCTTCTGTCATGTATCCTTCTGTTCTCCTCTCCTATTTGACCATGTATTCTTCTCTTCTCTTCTCTTCTCTTCTCTTCTCTTCTCTTCTCTTCTCTTCTCTTCTCTTCTCTTCTCCTATTTGACCATGTATTCTTCTCTTCTCTTCTCTTCTCTTCTCTTCTCTTCTCTTCTCTTCTCTTCTCTTCTCTTCTCTTCTTTCTTTTTTGTACTCCTCTCTTCTCCTCTTTCCTTACAATCCACTGCTTGTATGTTTGTTTGTTTCTCTTTAAGTGTGCTAAGTAAATTTATTTTCATTTGTTTGGATTTTGTAAATGTTTTAACTCCCCTCTGCCTCTACTGTGTGTAGGACTCGGCAGCACTCAACCTAAACAGGACTGGTCCATCCAATGGCCAACATCCGAGTCGGGGAAAGAGAACACGCCAGCTGGTACCCCCGAACCTGGACAATGGGTGCGACTGCAACTTTCACAGAGCCCAAAGCCGCAGTCACGCTACACCCATGCTCTGTGCCATAGCCCTCAGGCCTTGGCTCCTCCGACTTTTTATCCACAGCCTGAGCGTCTATGTGCAGATATTTATTCGGGCATGACACCGCTAAGCATGCTAGATGTTGGACATCGATCATTACCCCCATCTCCCAGACAGAGGCATTTTCCTCACACTCCCCCACGCACTCCACTGGTGATGAACACCATGACGCCACCTGGCACACCACCACTATGCCGCCGAAACAAGGTGAAGGCGCCGGGTACGCCACCACCAGCCAATCGCAAACTAATCCACCTGCTGCCAGGATTCAGTGCCCTGCACCGCAGCAAATCACATGAGTTCCAGTTGGGAAACCGCATCGACAATGCTCACACCCCCAGGTGAGTAGCACAACCAGTAAATTAGATTCAATACACAGGCCCTGGATGAAGGTAAGAATGGTGTGAACATTCACTACCACAGGGTTTTAACGGGTTTTGTTTGGAGATAGTCGGACAGCACTATATGCTTTACCAGAATCACAAAGAGTGTGAAAAGAGTTAGTGCCCATTTTTGTATATGTCTTGTCTCCATCTGCTCTCTATTTGTCTCTGCCTGTTTTTCTCTGATCCCTCTATCGCACTCCACTAGATTTGCCTCTATTTATCTGTCTGTCTATTTATTTTTTTGTATATCTGTCCTGACTGCTTATCTTTTTTGAATGTTCATCAGCGCCCACGAGGGGGAGACATTTCATTATAACTCAACCAAGTTATTAAAAAAAAGCCGTTATGTAAAATATGGTTATGCAGCTACTCTTGACGAAAGTCAGAAATGGTTCTTTTACAGTCTCTCACCACAGACAGTGAGCGACATGACCAGTCTTTCATAACCCAGTTAGCTGCACTCAGGGGACAATCAGTGTGAATCGTATACAGTGGGGACTGAACCCCCAACCTTGGGGTCGGTAATCTACCACTGGGCCACCACTGTATCTGTCTGTTTGTTTCTTATTTGTTTGTCAGTTTGTCTTTGAACAAAATTCTGACCACACCTGTGCATGTATTTCCCCCAAACCTGTTAGGGACGCTACCCTTCTTGAATCTCAGAGACGATTTGATTTTAAAATGTCAAAGTCAAAGGTAAAAGTCACAATAAGATCACAAAGTATTAGAGATAGAGTGCTTATAATGTTGAAATGAGCACCGATAGACATGTTGTTACTATGGCATACCAATAGGAAACCATATGGCTTTCGAATTAGACAGATACCTTTGACCTTAAGTGACCTTGAAAAAGGTCGAACCACAAATATCTTTTAATTCCTTCAAATGAAAGAATTTTTGTTTTGTTTTGATTATTAGGTCACACCCACCAACTACAGATCATACATCCAGAACCCAGGTCTTATTTGATACTTTATCTGTTATGTGGACCTTATGCGGCTTTTCCATTTTATTTATGTAAAAACCGAGCTAAAAATCAACCATTCATTTTATGTCCTATTATATTTATCCTATTTAGGGTTGTGGGGAGACTGGCAACCATCCCAGCCGACTCCAGGCAAGGGTGGGGTACACTCTGGACAGATTGCCATGCCATTGCAGGGCCAACTCTCACACAACCATTCACACTCACTCACACGTAGGGGTGATTTGGACCAAATTTTCTATAAATTACCCCTTTTTTTTTTATACATTTGGGTTGAGGGTTAAGGGTCTTGCTCAAGGTCCCAACAGTGGTGATAGTGGGGAATGAACCGCTGACCTTTGGATCAGTAAATGAGTGATGAATTGGTAAATGAGTGAGAAGGGGGGGTGGGGGGGTGGGTCAGTATAATATAGTGGTACCTTGTGTAATGAATTTAATCCATTCCAAGGGCGAGCTCGTAAGCTGAAATGTTCTTCAGATGAAATAATTATTCCCATAAGAGATAACAGAAAACCAATTAATCCGTTCCAACTCATTTCCGTTCACTCATAGAACCTGCCACAATCACATATATTTGACCTAATATTAAAGATAAACATGTAAAAACAATAAATATTTCATAATAATTGTTATGATACATCTCTAGGATGCTCCTGAACACATCATCAGTGATGTAACCTGAGGTCTTCGGATGTTTCAGGCCTTTCAACATCAGACACCCTCGCCCAGGCAACCCAGCCATGGTTGATCAGACCCGGCTTGTGTTCAGGTGGCTTTTGCTATCCCATGAATCTCCTTTCCTAATCCACAGCCATCTCGAGGCTTTCTCTGCTTCCTCAGTGATCCTCTTGATCGCTCTTCTCCTCTCTATCCCCGTAATGCCCAGCACACTCAAGGTTTAATAATAATAATAATAATAATAATAATAATAATAATAATAATACATTAACATAGTGGGGCCGGTGGTGTAGTGGTTAGGGTGCTGGGCTCATGATTGGGAGGTTGTGTGTTCAAATCCCAGTGAGACCTCCACTGTGCTAAGACCCCTGGGCAAGGTCTTAACCACAAGTGTGCCTCTGTTCATCCAGCAGTATAAATGGGTACCAGTAAAATATACTGGGAAGGTAATCTGCGATGGACTAGCGTCCCATCCAGGAGGAGTTGTACTCCTAGTCTCTTCATGCTACAGAGTCTGGGAATAAGCACTGGTCCAATGAGCCAGTAGGCTCGGGTGTAAAAAGCCCAATGGACATTACCATACATTAACATTAATAATAATTAATAAAAACATAACAAAACAATAAGTCAACTAACCCTTCCGATCATTGACTGTGGCAAAGATGTCACGTGGGCAGGCAGGATGTGGTGCATAACAGAGGAGGAGAAGGAGAATTTTGTGTGTGTGCAGGCTACGAATGCCAGCGAGGAAAGGCTCGTGATGAGCTCCCAAGGGGGGCACGGTGTGATGCCAGAGGTGTCGCGTATGACCCTGGGGAACATGCTTTTTTTGCCATACTGTACTAGAATTAAGTGCAATTGCGCATCCTCTACAGTAGTTGGCAGTGGCACTCTGATTATCGCACTAAGGTGTAGGGAAAAAGCACCGAGCAAATGATATGAAGTGCAGTAAACACTATTTATAGTCACACGTCGGGTGCTGGTGGGGTGTGAAAACAAAAACATAACTGAGAAGCACTGCACAAGGCATTCTCGGAGTGCGGAGGAATACACGCGGAAGAATTCAAGGCTAATCAGCCCGGAAAAACCATTTCCCCAGCAGAGCTCGTAAATCAAAATTTTTCTGATTGGATGGGGCAGATTTTTGGTGAGATCGAAGCTCATATTAAGGAGAATTCATTATAAAAGACACTTGTGAGTCAAGATACCACTGTAGTGAAGACTGGTAAAATAAAATAGATAAAATAAAGACTCTACTAGGTGCAGTGTAATGTCTTGTACGTTTTTCCTTTCAACGCTACAATAAGTGTGTGTTTGGGAATATGCCCCGGGAAGTGGATCAGATAGCATTAGAACATTGATTACCGGTCTCATTTCTGTGATCCAGTGCAGAGCTTCTGACAGACACCATAATCACTGCGGATGAACGAAATCCAATCAGGATCGAGCTCCGCCGTGACTCGATTGGGGACTCACAGTGCTCGTTTAAGGCTCTTTCTGGTTTACCTATTGGCTTCTGATAAACAGACACTGATTCATATGTTGCACTGAGCTTCAAACAGACGTCATATAAAGCTCATATCCTGGATTAGTCCTGCATCCTGGAGGAATTGTAGCACGGAGCAGTGGCTTAAAGTCTGAGTCCAGTTCTAAGAACTGCTTTTATATCATCGTCAAAAAAAAAAAAAAAAAAAAAAATCAAATACAGTTATATTTCTCAGGAATATCATTGCGTTACTATAGACTAAAGGAGGCAGATACAATAACACAAACTCAATAAAGGATCAGCTCAGAGCTGTTAAGATACATTTCAGTAACTTATGCATTATGTCCAATTTCTCCATAAACACATACACAGTATTCGTGTTGTGACACAGAGAAAAGGATCATGGGTAAATATGGCATCAATCACACAGTCCTTCCACGTGCGGAGCTGCATGTTGATCGTTTTTTTCGATACTATGATACGATTCGCGCATCTAAAAACCACCAAGTCACTCATTCAAGACTTGTGGGAAAGCTGGTGCCTATCTCAGCCAATACTGGGCGAAAGTGGCATACACTCTTAAGAACTCGGCAGACAATCACTTGGTAACATGTACACAACCACTCACATTCACACCTAGGGGTGATTTGGACCAGTCAGCCAGCCCTACTGTGCATTTCTTTTGGACAGTGGGAGGAAACAGGAATATCTGAAGGAAACCCATGCAGGCTCAGAGAGAACATGCAAATTCCTCACAGAAACACCTGAGCCCGGGACCCAAACTCAGGACCTTCTGGGCCACCATTAATAGCCAAAACCATTAATCAATCATATGCTCTGAAGGGGATCACAAGTTGAGTGTCAGTCAAGTGTAACTATAGCGAATGTGCCTTGATAACCTTCCTGTCAGTGAGTTATTTACATCGAATTGTTTATCAAAAACACTGAACAGCTTTTAAAGTGACTGTATTTTGATGTGTTGTTTTCAAAGGAATTTCATACATTTGTGTTTGTGTGTGTGTGTGTGTGTGTGAATGTGTGTGTGAATGTGTGTGTGAATGTGTGTGTATGAGTGAATGTATGTGTAAGTGAATGTGTGTGTATGTGTGTGTGTGTTTGTGTGTGTGAATGTGTGTGCATGAATGTGTGCGTGTGTTTGTGAGTGACTGTGAGAGTGTGTGTGTGTGTGTGTGTGTGAGTGAATGTGTGTGAGTGTGTTTGTGTGTGACTGTGAGAGAGCGAGTGTGTGTGTGTGTGTGTGTGTGTGTGTGTGTGTTTGTGAGTGACTGTGTGAGAGAGAGTGTGTATGTGTGTGTGTGTGTGTGTGTGTGTGTGTATGTGTGGGTGAATGTGTGTGTCTGTGTGCATGCTTGTGTGAGTGTGTTTATGAGTAACGGTGTTCGTGTGTGTGTGTGTGTGTGTGTGTTTGTATGTGTGTGTGTGTGTGTGTGTGTGTGTGTGTGTGTGTGTGTGTGTGTGTGTGTGTGTCTGTGTGGGTGAATGTGTGTGTCTGTGTGCATGTGTGTGTGAGTGTGTTTATGAGTGGGTGTGTTCGTGTGTGTGTGTGTCTGTGTGTGTGTGTGTGTGTTCGTGTGTGTGTATGTATGTATGTGTGTGTGTGTGTGTGTGTGTGTGTGTGTGTGTATGTGTGAGAATCATTCATTTGGTGTCTGCAGACATGTAGTTTGTCTCACACTGAGTGTGCTTACAACTCCTGGGCCTATAGGGATGTGAGACGGCTGTGGTTTCCCCATGTGTGTGTGTGTGTGTGTGTGTGTGTGTGTGTGTGTGTGTGTGTGTGTGTGTGTGTGTGTGTGTGTGTGTGCGCGCGCGTATATGCTATTTATTAAGAGGTTTTGAGTAAAATGCTCGGGAGATATGGTGTCATCTTTTACAGGTTTCAATGTAAATTGTCGGAAGTAGAAACAGTAGGAGATAATCAACTTTTTGCTTTTTTTTTCTTTTAATCATGACTGAATCAGCAACTCGACTGGTGGTCTGTGTGTGTGTGTGTGTGTGTGTGTGTGTGTGCGCGCGTGTGCATGCGTGCGTGTGCATGTGTGTGTTCATGCTGATCCCAACTTAATCAGCTTTAAGTAAGATGCATCTTCTACACAGTTGCAGCGCTCAACAGTTACTAT